>JALGQJ010000001.1:30654768-31854768 GCA_023055345.1 Quercus wislizeni
TTTTGTGTGGAGCTTGGTGCACGATTTTGACCAAGTGCATGTCACAAAATAAGAACAAAGAATAAAGAACACAAAAGGAAAAAGATAGGATGATAGGAAACAAAAGATAAAAGGGATAGAAAACTGATTTTAGAACCTATACTCTGATACCAAATGATACGAACCCCAATAGACACGCTTTGAGACCCAAGAAAAATATTGGAATACTTGCCCAAGAAAACTAAAATTCAGATTTTGATAGAAAACCCTGACCCAACGTTTACAAGCGAAACACGAACCAAAGGTATAAGTAACAGACCTTGACCCAATGATTATAATGGAATCATGAACCAGAGGTATAGAGTTTGAACGCCACATGGAAGAATCTCTGATAAGTTCACAGTTCTTGAAGAACCAAAAGAAGAGCAAAAGCCTCACATTTTCTTATTTTTTATTCAATAGCCGTCTCTATTACAATGAGTGCATGCTACTTATAAGGCATGACTAAAAATTAAAAATATGAAAAAGTACTAAATAATAAAATCCTAAATAAAAGTTGATTTGGTCTGAAATTAGCATATCCAAAATAGGAAAATAGCTAAAAAACGTTCTAAATAATAAAAGCCTAAAATTAAGGTAGATTTGGTTTAAAATAATAAGTTCTAAAATAAGAAAAATGGCTATCAACTAATATGAGGCTGGAAAGTCAACCCGCCATTAATCCACGCCATAAATCACGCCCAATTAAAGCAGATCAGCCCTCAATAGCTTGGATTAAATTTATTACACTTTCATCTTCCTTTGGGCCAAGCTTGGAATGTCCTGCGTTAGAATCAGCCCAAATCTCTTGAATCAGCCCATTAAGTGTTTCTTTGATCTTCTTGGATCTTGCTTTAGTAATAGGCCTAACTGGAACATGCAATGGATCCTTGAATGCTTTGTGATTCTCATTACCTGCCCTAATACCGACCCATCTTTCTTCCTCCACTCGCTGTCGACCCAAGCCGACCCATCTCTACCTCCATTGTCAACCCATCTTCGACCCATCTCACACTCTCTTCTCTCTTTATATTTGAGTTTTGTTTGGTTTTGGGTTAGGGATTCATTTTGGAGGCGGTGATGGTGGTTGTGGTTGTGGTTGTTGTTTATTGTAGTGGATATATTATTTTATTATATTGTTTTTATTATTTTAATATGTTGAATGCTAAAATAAAATTACTGATGTTGGGTATTTTATAAAGTGTGGTGGTAAAATAGATAAAGTAACTTTTTGCCATCACCAATGTTGATGCTCTAAATAATGCATTTTTTTTTTCTAATTATTTTACAAAAAAGACACTTTTGAATGTTATTAAATAGTCTTGTTTAGAACTCGACTTTGCAAAACTCGAGTTCCAAGCCGCTACTGCAGATGTAGCGTACTAATGTGACATTATTAATTCCAATTTAAAACTTGACTTTTGAAAACTCGAGTTCTTTGTAAATGGAACTCTCTTTTGACAAATTCGGGTTCTATGTAATTTTTTGTTGTTGTATGAGACTTGGTTTTGTGAAAATCAAGTTCTATGTTAAAAAAAAAAAAAAAAAATTTGCAAGGAACTTATGTCGTAAAAGAAGTTGGAAGCAAAATACAAGACTTCTAATGCAAAAAGTCATGTTCGAATCAAGGCACCCATTAGATTCTACTTACCGGTAATCTTAATTTATTGTTTTTGTTTATTTCAATCATGTATTATTTTTCTGCTTTAGGCAAGCAAGATGTATATCTTCTAATGCAACAAAAACCATCTTAAAAACCCGTTGGTTTTTGTAGTCACAATTTTACATGTCATTATTTTAGAGGATTAGAAGCGTGATTATAAATAATCTATATATATATATATATATAAAACCAAAGCTTTTGAAGCTCCCACAATTTTCCACGTCACCACTATTTTCTTTTTCTTTTTAATTTAGATTCTTTTTCTTTTATTGAGTCTAAACTACAAGCCCAATCCAAAGTCTTATATATATATATATATATATATATATATATATATATTATTTAACAACCGGATGTTTTTTGGAGCTCCTGCCTACTGTTTCGAGCTTTCTGGAGAGTGTTTTCTATTTTGTCTTTCTTCTTCTTCTTAGGGTTTAAGGCCGCTGCAAAGTTTGCCACAGTCCCAAGTCACCACACCAAACCAGGTATCTACAAACAAAAATCTCTCTTCTATCTTCTACCTTCTCTCTCTCACTCTCTCATACATGTACAGCTCTTCTCTCTCTCTCTCTCTCTCTCATGCACGGCTCTTCTCTACAACAATAAACCAAGGCTTAAACCTCTTGTCTGTAGGGCTAGGCTAATTAATCCCTGAATCCTATGTAGTTGTTTTGTACCTGAGGCTTACTTTGTAGAAAGTTGGAATCTTTCAACAACCGGATGTTTTTATAGACTCCATTGTAGGCATTTAATTTATTTGATGCTTTACAAATATTTATGATAGTTTTATTTGATACGTCGAATTATGGAAATATTTTTGTTATTGTTTATGGTTTTATTTATCGTTTCTATTTGTCAATGTACGTAGTATTTGTTATTAGTAGCTTCTATAAAGTGAAAGAAAATTTGTGTTTTATTTTAGGTTTTATTTTAAACTAAAAACTTGGGTCTTCTTAAAACCCTAAAACATAATTTGTTTAAGGGCATAAGGTTTTGCTTGCCGCAAAATTGAGGTGAGAACCCCATCTTCAAGTTGATCAATATTATTATATTGTTATATGAATCTTGAAGTAATATATAGATGGTTTGGCAACGTAGTGAGATTTGGTTATTTCTGCTATATTGTTTTCTTGATCACAGTGGAATCAATGGTCGTACTCTTATCATTTTGTTGACGATAAAGAAAAAAAGGTTCTTCAGCGTCAAAGGTATTTCTTCTTCTATCATTATTTCTTCTAATTTTAAATTGTAAATTAGCATCAAAGGTATTAATAAGGTATTTCTTAGACCCTTTAACCTTGACGCTAGAAGAAGAAATAACTTTGACGGTAAAGACCCTTTTTTTTTCTTAGACCCTTTTACAATTTTAAATTATAAATACCTTTGAAGAAATAATTAAAGGTATGCTAAATTACAATTAAAATTTTCCAATTTCTTGGATTTGGTTTGTCAATGTTTTTTTCTGGTTATAATTTTTTTCCTGCTTGGCAAATTTTTTTGTTAGATTTCTTTTTTTTTTTTCTTGCCCCTGAAATAAATTTCTGATTTTTTTTTTTTTTTTTAGTATAGCATTAACTATTTGTCCATATACATCTAATTTCTAAATATTGTAGTGTCCTCTATACATTTAAAAAACTCATGAGACTCAATTTGAATTGTAACTTATCATGTTTAAATAATTTATTTTGAATTTTAAGTAATTAATATTTGCATTGGTATGTTGTTAAGATCCAATAGTTGTGTCTTTAAAATCAAGAGGAACTGAAAAACAATATCTAAAAAAAATTGTAAAAGAGTCATGAAGGTTGGTATTAAAGACATATTGAAACAAAGGAAAATTGAAAAGCTACATACTGATGCAGGTTGGTACTAAAGACATATAGAAAGAAAGGAAAATTGAAAATCTACATACTAATGCTTCTATAATTACTCATTTGAAATTCAAACCAGTTTCAAAAAGATAGTTTGTGGTTTAGAGCATTTTCTGTTTTCACTAATTGTGTTTTGTTTCGCTGTACCTGTTTTTAAAATTTGGTTTGTGTTGTCTATCATTTAAGTTTTCTATATTTGTGGAATTCTTTGTTGTTTGCCAGCTTTGAAACAAAATTTAGCCAAATCAGGATCCACACTACTAGCATTATTGTTAGTCACTTTAAGTTCAATGGTGTATTAAAGTACACACAATTGAAACTTTTGATTAGTTATGAAAAAATTAGATAGTTGAGTGTATGAATGTATTTTGCACATTTTTGTTGAAACATTTGTAATAAATGACAAACATTGTGGGAAACAAAAAATTCAGTTCTTGCAAAACAAAAGACCAACAAATCTTTAAAAAATTAGCAAATAGAAGTACCAAAAACCTCATCCATAAATTCTTCATTTTACTTCTCCCATAACTTTGTTGTTCTAAAAGAAAATAAGGAAATAGCCAAATGCTTCGCAATCATCACAAGTAAACTACACCAAAAGCATCAAAGGAGAGAAAAAAATGACTAAGTGCTTTTATATATATAAAGTTAATGTTAATCTGATTTCATACTACTATTAGAGTTTATGCATTAGAGTTTGCAAATTGGTTGATTTTGAGAGAGTTAAATTCTAATATGCTACTATTATTCTTATGGCCTACACCTCTTTTTGTTCATATTTATAGTTGTATCATTCTTTTCATTAGGAACAAGTAAGTTCCTTTCAGAATAGTATATGTTGTTATAGTAGTCATCTTGACCATTTGAAGTTTTAACTTAGCCTCATTGATTTTATAAATTTAATTGCATAAATGTATATAATATATTTTGTAAATTTTGTTGATAAATTTGTAAAGCATGGTATTATTGAGAATAATATCATTTTAATATGCAGTTGAATTTAAATATATTAGGCATTTTTCTGTTTTTTTCTTTATCCATTTTCTAATCATATATGTAATTTTATTAAATTATTCCGTACATCGCACGGGTTAGCGACTAGTTATTTGAAAAACAGAAACCATCTTATGCACGGGATGAATGAACGCTCTATAAAAAAAAGGTAAAAATATATCATAATCCCTAACCTTTTATCTCACTAGTGATTTTATTAGCTTCTAACTGCATGTCTCTTTTTTAAATTTGACCACATCATATAAAGGAATAAAATCCGTCACTTTACATTAAATCATCGACCTTCATTGGAAATGAGGAGAATTTATATGATGGTTTAGATTTTATTTCTCTGATCTAATAATGTATACAGTGCCTCTTCATTTAAAATTAAATCCCACGAGAGATCCTATCAGGAAAAAAAAAGATAAAAAAAAGCCATGAGAGAAACAAACGCCGTCGTTTGAGTGAAGTCTAAAAGTGCAGTGACAGTTGTCGAACTGCCTGGTCCGTCATCGTGAAGCCATTTTTCCATGGCTTCGTCTTCGTCTTCGTCATCTCTCTCTCCTCCGGGAGTTCCAATGGAGCTCCACGTCACCAACCGAGAGAAGCTTCTCAGTTCTCTCTGCCATGACCTCTCTCACTCCTCTCGTCCTCTCCACGGCTTCGTCTTCCTTCAGGTACTCACTACGAATGAGGTTTCGAAATTTTGAAACGCAATTTTCCTTCAAATTTTCTTATCGACCAAACGGTTTTTCAGGGAGGCGATGAACAAACGCGCCACGATACCGATCACATCGAACTCTTCAGGTACTCTCTCTTTCCCTCGTACACGCACGTTTATGTATACATAGATACATTGAATCGTTTACGTTATCGGACTTTTTTGAATTGTTATTAGGATTTGGTATCGGAGAGAATTATTGGCATAAATTTGATTTTTTTGCAAGTTGATGATCATTTTATTCGCTAATTGAGGGTTTAGTTTGATCTATATAGGCAGGAGAGTTTCTTTGCTTACTTGTTTGGAGTCAGAGAACCTGGCTTCTATGGAGCTATTGTGAGTACATCAAATCTATAACACGTTATCTATTGGTTCTGGTTTACGCGTAGTTTCGAAAATTTGGCTTCTAAAGAGTTATCTTCATTATCATTCTTGTTTAAGTACTGGATCATAACTACCATTAATGGAATAATGATTATTTTCAGTTTTCATTGAATGCTTAAAATCTTGGGTTGATTTCACTTTCCCCCCTTAACTATGATCCACTTGCAATGCTGTACTAAACTTTAAAACAATGCAATGTTCACCACTTACCTATTTACAATTTTTGTTAAATTTATTGGAAGTGTAAATGTCTTTTTTTGTCAGAAAAAAATGTCTAATAGAAATTTGAATTTTCTGTTAAATTTGATGGAAATTCAAACGATAGGGACAAATTGCATATTACCAATAGTTAAGGGACAAGATTACTTAGTTTTGTAGTTTGGGGGAGACATTGCAACTTTGGGATAGTTAAGGGGGGAAAAGTACAATTTTCCTTAATATTTTTTAATGGTTTGAAAGCTTTCAACAATTTTTTTGGTGTGCATGCTTAACTGAAAAAACAGTGTATATGTATGGGTTTTTATATATGCCTATTGACGCTTTGCTTAATTTACTGTTATTTTTGCCCTGAAGGACATTGCGACAGGGAACTCAATCCTGTTTGCTCCTCGATTACCCTCAGATTATGCTGTTTGGATGGGAGTAATAAAGCCATTATCCCATTTTAAGGTGATTAATTGATTGATAGTTTGAAGTGTACACCTTTGTGCATATTTTCGCTTGTGTTTTACCTAAGTACATTCTTTTGCAGGAAAGGTACATGGTTAGCATGGTGTACTACACCGATGAGATCACAGGAGTTTTGCATGACCAATTCCAAGGATCTGGTAAACCTTTGTTGTTTCTGTTGCATGGGCTTAACACCGACAGCAATAACTATGCAAAACCAGCAGAGTTTGAGGTGCTTACATCTTATATTTTTCTCTCTCATCACAAATGACTTCTTTATACCTTCAGAATAGTGTAATGAGAATCTGGTTTTTCTAGTTTCCCTACATTTTTTAAATATCTCTATACTGATAGCATTTCCACGGTTCTGATGTATATCTTCATATTATTATTGTTAGACTAGAATTACTATTGCAGATAAGTTTTACCTTTTCTTTCTTTTTCTGAATCTCTGTAGGGTGTGTATAAGTTTGAGAAGGATTTGACAACCTTGCATCCAATTTTGACTGAATGCCGTGTTTTGAAGTCAGATAAGGAGCTTGCCCTCATCCAGTTTGCCAATGATATAAGCTCTGAAGCTCATGTTGAGGTAACCATTTCCAAAATGTCTTATTCACTAAACACATTTATACAAACAGTACATACTTCATTTGACTACACACACACATCATTTGATCTAAGTATAATTTTGCGTACGTGACTCTGACGTAGTTGCTAAAGGGGTCAAATCAGTAATATGTCTATGCAAAGTAATAGGGAAATAGGTAGCTGGTAGATAATGTTTTCATATACAACAACAACTAAGCCTTACCCTTTGTTTAGATGGAGGGAGATGAGGGGAGAGTAGAGGAGAGGAGAATGGAAGATAATAGAATGTGTTAAATTTTTAGTATATTTTGGCCACCTTCCTCCTACTCTTCTCTCCTCTCTCCCCCCTCCCCCTCCCCTACACAGAAAATGGTGAACTTTTTTATTTGTACTAATGGCATGTCTGAGTTATAATTAAAGTAGAACAGGTCCAGTGGAGATCGGGTGGGGCCTGTAGCTCAGAGGATTAGAGCTTATATATATAAGAAAAAGGCTTGTCTGAATTTTTCTACATTACTGTGGCATTTCTGATTAATAAAATATTAGTTGGCAACTTCATTATGTATGTGCGGTTAGTTTGCTTCTGTTATGAAAGGTATTGGTATTGGGCACAACTGTAACTTAAATGACAGAGAGAAAATAGGGGTTGGGGGGGGGGGGGGGATCTCTGTGTTTTGGGAAATTTTCATATTGTAAGTGTATTTTTGTGTGTATTGATATTCAAAAACATCTTCTTGTTTTTAATAGGTATTTTGGATGTAGAGTACATGTATGCTCTTCATTTTTCTTGTGGAGTCATCCCTGGCTTGCTTGTAGTTATAAATATAATTTTTTTATTTGCTATTTACATTCTGACCAGGTCATGAGAAAAACTAGAGTGGGAATGAAAGAGTATCAGCTGGAAAGCATGTTTCTTCACCACACCTATATGTATGGTGGCTGTAGGCACTGTTCTTACACATGTATTTGCGCTACTGGTGAAAATAGGTGAGACCTGTGGCGGTTCTCAAGGTTTCTTGTTCTATGCATGCGGTGCCAAGTGCTCTCCCATGCATTTCTGAAACTATGATGCATGCTCATCCCAGAATTAACTTCTTTTTATCACAGAAAAAAATAAAATAAAAGTAAACACAAACAGATGTAAATGTGTGTTTTATATTCAAATTTAAAAATATGGACATCCTCTGTAATTTTCCAATACTTTGGGTCTGGTTTTAACTAGGACATTTATGTATAGTTATGCACTTTTGTAGACTTTCTGGCAAACTCATGATTGAAAAGATTTTAACTTTTGTAAATGGAAAGGTTAATTATGAGTGTAAATGTATTGATATAGAATTTTACATCCATCACAGAAAGGTTTGCTAACTGGTGTATTGTTTCATAACACAGTTCTGTGCTGCACTATGGGCATGCAGCGGCTCCAAATGACAGGGTACGGTAAATTTGATATTCTTTTAGACTTAATGCATTGTAGAGCCTTCTGTATTGTCTTTTTATTATTTTTATGTTTATTTTTAAATAAGAGAACCTGTGTATAGTCTTAATACTTAAACTAGGGTTAATTGCACAATGACAGAGTTAGTTATACTTTGCAGTTTCATTTATTCAATTTTTCTGATTGAATCTCCTTGACTTCAGAAGTATCTTATGAAGTTTTCAAATCCTTATAATCTCCTTTGTGCAGGCTTTGGAAGATGGAGATATGGCATTGCTTGATATGGGAGCTGAATACCATTTTTATGGTTCTGACATAACTTGTTCATTTCCTGTGAGTTTGGCCATTGTGCTAGTAAAATAACATTAGATACAATTTTTTACCTTTGGGCCTTGACTTTTTGATTTAGGCAGTTAATAAACTTTAGGTAGCTTCTCACTTAAGTCTTACCCAATTTTATCTGGTTTCTCTTTTCCGCTTTACATATAGGTCCTCCTTTGATGGCATTTGTAGATTGATTAGATCATCATCATTATCATTGCAACCTTCATCCTTTGCTCTTAGAATACTTATGAAGTTATGATGATTAACTAGGTCTTTTTATAATAATCATTATCACTACCATCATCATACATATTTCTAGTCTTTGACTTCTTCTGGTTTTATAAGGAACCATAATGATCCATTATCAAACCCACAATGTCTTAGACATTGAGGGTTTTAAATCAGAGCTCTGATTTGATGGGAATTTTTGGAGTAAAAGAGTATATTTGTGATGCCAAGGTTATCTAAATATGTCTGATGCAGATTTATCTTCTCTCCAGTTGTAAGGAATTATAATTTTGTTAAATTTTCTGTGCAGGTGAATGGGAAGTTCACTAGTGATCAGTCGCTCATATACAATGTAAGTGCTTACTCCTTAGAGCAGTATCAACCTGATCAATTGGACTTAATTCTCCCTGGTGTGTGAGTTTGTAATGGTCTGAAGCTAGGTGATAGAATTCATATGTGGCAAACCTGCTCTTAAGTTGTCTGAGAATTGTGATTACATTTGCAGTAATCTGTGGATTGTAATGATACATATAATGTACTTAAACAACAGTTTATATATATATATATATATATATATATATAATTTACCTAACCACTGTCTATCACTGCTGTACTAAATAGTTACCAAACAGAACTGCACACATATTATTTGGGTGTATTGCCTGTGGCATTTTGTTGTTCAGTGGTTCCTTTTCTAACTATCTTGTTTTGCAGGCTGTCCTTGATGCACACGATGCTGTAATATCTACAATGAAACCTGGAATAAACTGGGTGGATATGCACTTGTAAGACTTGATATTAAACTTTCGGTTAAAACAATTGTAATATGCATGTTTTGTATGTGTTTTATGGGAGGAAGGATAGGGTGTCCTCTTTGGGGAACTACATGGAAAAATTAGAGCATATATGAAAGCATTGAAATAGAGTGGTTTTCATTTCATTTGTTTGAACATCGAAAAACCAAATGTTGAATTACAGAAATTGTAGAAGGCAAAAAAAGAGAAAGAAATCCTTGTGCATTCAAGCCTAAACCAAATGTGGTTCTCAAGAAACCTCAAAGGCGTTTTTACTGAATGTGTCATATGGAAACTGAACATCATGTTCTAGAAGTGTTGGTAGACATGCATAATGTATTACTTGCATGCTATTCATAATTGCATTTTCGAAATGAAGGAATTTATTTGTTTTATCTAAAAGATTTTGTGGCATTTCAAGGTTAAGTAGATTATTCATTCAATTGAAAGAATGTAGTTATAATATTTCTGTGTCTTCCACTGATCCTTTTTAAGTTTACTATATCTTCTCTTCGGCATGACATCTTAATTCTCTCTTCTGCTCCCCCCCAACCCCTGCCTCCCTCCTCAAAATTGCAGATTAGCAGAGAAAATTATACTTGAGTCATTGAAGAAAGGATGCATCATTGTTGGGTAACATCTGTTTTGTCAATGTTACTTCCTCAATTACCTGCAACTTATTCCTTTAATTAGAAGGAAATCTTCTAATTTATGTTTAGTTATGTTCTAGCAATGTTGACGATATGATGGCTGAACGATTGGGTGCCGTTTTCATGCCTCATGGTCTTGGGCATTTCCTTGGTATTGATACACATGATCCTGGGGGCTACCTAAAGGTCTTAGTGAATAATAATTTTTATTATGCTCAGTTTCTTTTTCTTGCTTTAATTTATATTTTTAGAGAGCTGTGCATATCATATATGTTTTGTATTACATTTTCCTTTATTGTCTTGAAAATTTGCATATTTTTTTGCAGGGGCTGGAGAGACGACAAGAACCTGGATTGAGGTCTTTACGTACAGTTAGAGAGCTCCAGGGGGGAATGGTTAGTAATGGTTTTTCTCAGTCATTGGAATTATCCTTTCTTACTTTTTCTCTTTCGGTAACATAATTAAATCATATGTGTGTGTGGGTGATGTAGGACAAATTGGGGGAATTTGGCTATGTGCGGTTGTGGTGGGGTTGGGGTTAGGGTTAGGATGATTTGTGGAAATAAGATTTAGAGTTGTTGAAGAAAGGGTCTTGGAGTTATGACCGGAATCAAAAAGTGGTTTGATAAGTTATTTGATGGCTATTTAGTATAAGAAAGTATGTGGGTTTTAGGGCTTAAATAGGTAAAAGAAAGGACTTGATTTTGGGTTTTAAGGAAAAAGAAAAAGAGAAGAAGTGAGGGAGAACAGAAAACGCAAAGGCCAACATGTCTATGCTCAAATCAATAATTTTATCAATCAAATCCATCTCCTTTGAATACATTGAGCACAAATATGTATTAAAACTCTTTCTTGAACTAGAAGTATTAAGACTCCTAGTTTGACTAGTTACTAGTAAACTAAACAACTTATAAAGACTAACTAGGATTCAAAGAAAATAACCCTAAGATACTTAGGATTCCTAGAAAATTCTAGACTCAACTAAGGTATAAAAAATATCCTTTATTCACAGGAGTTGTAAAATTACAGATTTGCCTCTGACTACAAAATTGACCATAACTAATAAAATAAAATTCCAAATAGAAAATTGTTTATCCCTAAAAAACTCGTACCTAGACCTTTAAAGCAACACAAATTTTACTTTAATTGAACTTCAAAGGTGGACCCCATACAATAATTCTTGAATAGGAAAATTTGCAAAGTAATAGCAAATCAGTCTTCCATAGTTGCATCATCAATGGGTGATTCTATTTTTGAAGTCTAAGACCCTAAAGCATGTGTGTTGCTTATGATAATTGTGAAGTTGTATGATTTCCTTCTGATTTTATTTTATTTTTATCATGCTTCATTCAGACTTATTTTATATGTCAAATTCATAATTAGTTAAAATTTAAAAACCTAAATTGGGATAAGCAGCATCACTTTATCTTCTATTTGGTTAAGAAGTTTAACTTCTAACTTCTCAGGGCTAACTTATTCAAAGGGAACTGAAATATTTTACATATACTGATATACATTATGTGCCAAACATGTTTGTCAGGGCTGTTCATTGGTATTATAATCACTGATTGTTTAAAGCACCTTTGTATATGCTTTGCCATGAGGATAGATATTCACTTGGGACCTGTAAACTCTATTGCTAAGACGTGGAAAATACACTAGAGGGTCTGGTCATGTTACATTATTTGGAGGGAGGGAGCTCATTTATGTTTAATTGCTCCGTTTGATTGAAATCTGTGATTTATTGATTAATTTTTCTTTTGGTGGGGAAGGATTGATCCGATATTATTTATAAATAAAAGAAAAAATTTGATGTTACAGTTATCTACCATCTCTTCCCAACTACTTCATTTATGTTCTTGGCTTTTATCTGTAATATGTCCATATAATTTATGGATCTTTGGCTGATATGCTTCAGAATATATCATAGAATAATCATTATTCCAATTTCTTTGGGGCTTTCTATGTAGGTGATAACAGTAGAGCCTGGATGCTACTTCATTGATGCTTTGTTGCTTCCAGTCATGGAAAGTTCAAATACTTCAAGATTCTTCAATCAAGAAGTAATTGGCAGATTTAAATGTTTTGGTGGGGTTCGAATTGAAAGTGATGTGGTACTCCATTTACCGAAGCTCTCTTTTAACTGGATCAAATAATTTGCTTTCTTTGACATTTGCATCTGCATAATAGTACTGGTTATGTTATGTTTTCAATCTCACCACATAAATCACATATTAGATTTACCCAATTTAACTTTTAATACATTGGAAATGCAAATTCAGTAAATTTTCTTAAGCCAGTCAATATTTTAACTTATACAATAAACTGTTTTGGCTTATTTCTCATCATGTGCTCATTTTTCTTTCTTCATCAAGTATGCTTTTGAGCGAGCCATATGCAAAGGCAGATTTATAAATGTTCCTATATTAAAATTATTCTTGTGCCATTTCTATTCCTATGATAGTAATTTATCACTTCATGCATTTCACTTTATAGTTTCTTATTGTGTATTTATATATATATATATACTTTTTTTTTTCTTTTTTGTTGACCTTTTTTTTAATTTTTGCAGCATGTCACTGCCAGTGGTTGCAAGAACATGACAAAGTGTCCCCGGAAAATATGGGAGATAGAAGCGGTGATGGCAGGAGAACCATGGCCACTCGATAAGACCCTATAGAGGATGGAGACTGAGTTTAAAAGTGACTGCCCTTGATAATTTGCGCAGGAATGTGCTCTTAACTTGTAACGTTGTTGTAAGGTAACCCTATAGAAGTTTAGTTTGAAGTACTGCATTGTGTTTTTAATTATAGGGCCGGATTGAAAAAGCTCTTGAACTCGGTTTCTTTTGATGGAAATATTTTTTTCTGGAAAATGATTGTTTTTTTGGAAAATATATTTCTAGAAAATTGGCTCATTTTCCTGTGTTTAATTGTGAAAAATTATCTAAAAAATATTTTTTATTGTTTGACATGCATGCAAAATAATTAGTAATTCTTATAATTTCAAATAATTATATGACCATTTTTCTTTCATAAAAACATATGTCCCAAATGGAAAATATTTTTTATTCCTTTTGGGTTATTTAGGAATCTCATATGGAAAAATTGATCCCAAATTCAGACTCTACATAAAAAAAAATTAGTAGAAAAGCGACAAGTTTGAGTAAAAGAGTCATTTGGGAAAAAAAAAAATTAAGGGTTGGTCAAGAAGACAAGAACGATAAACAGTCGTTCTATGAAGTGAGAGTCAGGGAGTTACCAGTTACCACTATGGAGTCTTTTTTTTATATGGAGCTTATGACATTTCAGAAGATGTTTTAAAAGTTTCAGAAAATTTTTTATGATTTAAAAAGGGTTTTTTTGGGGGCAAATATTCAGTTTTTGCAAAAGATATTGAAAAATCTCTACCTGTTGGCCAAAAAAAAAAAAAAAAAAAAGCCTTTAAAAAGTCAAAAACATTCTTTGAAATGAAAATTTCCATTGAAACAAATGCAACAATAGCCACAGAACTTTACTCTCGAATAATTAATTTAGCTTTCTAATCAATTGGTTTGTGTTTGTGTTTGTGTTTGTTTTTTCTTTTTCTTTTTGTGGGTCCGTGCACCCTGGCAGTGCTGGATGAATTTCTTATACCAAGAATTTGATATTCCAAGGGGCAATTGAAGCAGGGTAGAAAGGTCCTAATGTGATGGTACACTGCTCCTTAGGTTTTGTATATTAGGTTTCTTAATTGAATTCAGTCGTGCCAATTATTAGTTAAAGCATCACAATAATGTTGATAAAGTTAAGGTAGAATGCCTAATAAATAGTAACTAAGTTTTGCCATATCCTATCCAGACTTCTTGTTCAAATGATAATATATATGTTGGTATTAATCTTATATTATTCTTTGGGGACTGTTTTGCCGTTGCTTATGAGAGTGTGACCTCAATGAGGGCCATAACCATCTGAATTGAATGCAAGAACTGGTTTCAAGTGCAGTCAAACAGTTAAAAATGCAAAGAGAAGTTAATGGACCTTCCACCCACGATCATTTTTATGTCCATTACTTTGACTCAGCTACAATGCCCTCACGAGGCATTTCAGTTGAAAAATGATTTTGGATAGATGCAAAGCTTGAAATTGGACCAGGGTATACCCATTGAGCTAGGTATTTCTGGCCAAATAAAGAATTGAACCATTTAGTTATTCTTTATTATTGGCCAAATAAAGAATAACTAAAAATTCAATAGGCATCCAGCAACCATGAAGTTCTCGAAATAGTTGGTATGATGAGAGGTCTGGAATTTTTAAAGCGCTATACGTCATTGAACAAAACAAGAAAACTGGAGCAAATAACATATTGTTAGAGAGTGGAAAACACACATTTGTGATCAAAGTGGAAACTTCTGCTTTGTTTGCCAGCTAGCTGTGAAGAACAACTTTAATAGTAATAGAATAGCTGGTTGAGTCTTGAGTTGCTGTCATCTATCGTATTATCCAAATCACAATTTTAAAGTTCATAATGGAAAGTTAAGAAGTATGGGCACATAATAATATGGATATTGCGACATGATAATTCTTGAAAAATTATAACACAACATAGTGGCATATGTGACTATTAATTAACTAATATCTTTAGGTTTATTTAATTTATTTGTAGGCATATTCTATGTTTTCAAAAAAAACAACTGTCAAATTATATCTAATATCAAAGGAATATATTTTAGATAAAAAATATTTTTATCTCCAACACAATGAGGAGAAAAATTCAACCTGATGTTGAAATTGTCCACGCTATCATGCAGGATGTGAGATATACACTGATTTTGTGAAGAAATATAATGAATTCTATTCAAAATAGGGTCTTGAACATTCGTTTTATTGAATTTGATAGCTATTGGGATATTTGGTTTGATGTAGGTTTGCAGCTCTGCTGCTTGTTTGTATTGTCTGTATTATAATTCTGTCTGATGAATAAAATTGCTCATTCATTAAAATAAATTTTAAAAAATTATGCTGCCGCCAAATGGGCTTAATGTTTCTATTTAGCCAGAAGAGAAAAAAAAAAATCTTCATTGTTTCTGGGGTTTCACACTTCTACAAATGCTTGGACGAGGAATGAGATCATCTGCAATGTTGATACTTGTGTCTAGAGTTAACTAGTGATTTCCTCTTTTAAAGTGTTAAATTTGGTTCACTTGAGGCATAGTGACAGCTACTCCAAGCTGGAAATATAAAGAGTTGAACCTACATGAATTTTTGGGACAATTTTGAATTTGAAGTTAAGTATAATTTTTTTTTCAAAATTTAAAATGCCATATATATATATATATATATATATATATAAAACTTAAAATTAAAAAAAATTAAAATCTTAGGGGTCATGGCACCATTGAACTACCCGTAACTCTATTCCTATTTAGCTAAATAAAAAAATGAATGGTATTTATTATACACACCTTATTCCACATAACCTTGACAATTTTAATGCAAAATGTGTGTATGCAATTGTGTGTGTAATAGTCATTTCCCATAAACAATTACGTCATGAAGTCTATCATGCATTTGATGTAGAAATTATTTTATTTGTCCTCTTACACACTAATACAGGAAAATAAATAAATAAATAAATAGAAATTCTTAGAAATACTGTTATATGTATTTTGAACCCCCAATAGCCTAATCAAATGAAACCAAATCATTAATCCAATATAGAACAAATAATTTATTGATGGCAGTATCAGCTTTTGCCAAGTACACACGTAATTCTGTATATATGAATACATAAAAGCACGCACACATTGTTATTGGAATTTGAAGTCTAAAATCATGTGATGTCCAAAACTTGCACCACAATATGAGACTGTTAAGTGGAAGTAAAGCTGTAATATCAAAGGCCCAGATCTCCTGCAAGGCTACAAGGTTAAAAAAATAGCCATTAGTTTGCAAAATTAAAATTAATCCATAAGAAGTAGTTAGAAACATATAACAAATCCAAAAAAATTTCACAAACCTTTAGTGAAATTGTGATAGCCTCTAGTCGTGAAACATCTTCTGCAATCTTGTAGTATGCACTGCTATTGTCACATACAACCAATCTTTCAGGTTGATCATCAATAGGAAATATGCATGTCTCCAAGAACGATTTAACATCAAAGAGCCACAAACTCCCCAAAAACCAACAATGAATCCAAGCCCTGTACCAATATAAAGACATTTCCAGAATTCATCTCCATCTTCTTGATTGTTTTTACTGTGATTAGTGCTGGATTTTACATCTTCTGGACACTTTTCTATATGTGGAGGTCCACAAAGTCCAAGATTGCCAATGAATCTGTCAGAATCGAAGGACTGGATTTGGGTGCTTGTTGGAATTCTTCCTGAAAATTCATTGTAGGACAGGTTTAGGAAGCCCAAGTAATGTAAAGCAACCATGCTAGCAGGTAATGAACCAAATAACCGATTTCTTGACAAATCCAAAGATTCCAATTGCTCCAATTGACCAATGTTTTGTGGAATCATTCCAGTCAACATGTTTCCTGATAGATTTAATGCTTTTAATTCTATGAGGCTGCATATCTCATCTGGAATATTTCCGGTCAATTTGTTGTTTGCAAGATCAATGCTCCTCATTTCTCCGAAATTCTTTCCGTACTCATACACATTCCCTTTCCAACCAACAATTATTTGACACTATTGACACCGTCAAAGACGTTGTTACTCCCAGAAGCATACGTTCCACCAAAAGTTGTATATTCAGTGCCATTCCATTTGAAGAAGTCGTC
Source organism: Quercus wislizeni (assembly GCA_023055345.1). NCBI lineage: Eukaryota > Viridiplantae > Streptophyta > Magnoliopsida > Fagales > Fagaceae > Quercus > Quercus wislizeni. The sequence goes on from JALGQJ010000001.1 coordinate 30,671,882, forward strand.
GCTCATATTAAAATTTGAAACTGTGTGCGCCATGGCAGTCAAATTATTGAGGCACTGGGGAATGGTTCCAGAAATATTATTTTGAGACAAGTCCAAATATTTAATATGGACTAGCAAACAAATTTGAAATTGCATACTTCCCTGAAATTTATTGGATCTGAGGCTAAGAATGATCAGTGAGGACATTTTTTCCCCTATCCAAGTTGGTATCTTCCCAGATAATTTATTCTTTCCCAAGTACAAAAATCTTAACATAGTGCAATTTTGCAAGGACCAAGGCAATTCTCCTGACAAGCTATTATAGCTTAAGTCTAATGCTATAAGTTGTGTTAAAGAACCCATAGAGTGTGGAATTTTCCCAGACAACTTATTGTGAGCCAAATTCAGAACTTCTAGTCCTTGCCAATGCATGAAACAATCAGGGATCTCTTTAGATAGATGGTTGCTTGAGAGGTCAAGGAATCTTAAATTACCACCAGAAATCGAGCATACAAAGGAATTTAACCTTGAAAACATATTTTTGGAGAGATTTATTGAGGTCAAATTCGAAGGAAACCTTCAAATCTGTTTGAACTGAAATCTATTGTGTCAAGGTTTGAAACTTTAGTGGATATATTTGGCAACCTTCCCTTGATTTTGTTATGAGACAAATTTAAATAGCGTAACTCACTAGGCATGTCCCAGAACGAAGTGGGGATGGTATTTGAAATTCCAGTACTGGAGACATCGAAGAAGTGAAGTCTCTTTGAGTTTTTATCCAATTTGGGAAATCAGGACCCAACTTGCAAGATCTCACATATAGATAGTACAATTGGAAAGGGGGAATCCAATCAAAGCTGAAATTTAAAGTTAAAGGATTATGAGATAAGTCTAAATAGAACAATTGGGGGAAATTTCATAGTTGGGCTTCGGAGATAACGCTTTCCAACATATTGGAGCGTACAATCAAACACTTTAGCTTATGTAGGCTTTCAATACTTTTGGCCAAATTCCCATTTAATTTATTGTTAGCAATACCTAACCATGTTAATGATGGAAATATTGCAAAATTAGGCACTGACCCCTCAATTTGATTGCTATCTATATATAATTCCACTAATGAATCTTTTAGGCATCCCTTCAAGTTTTTGAAGAACTCAAGAACCTGTCCATTTAGATTGTTCTCATACAAACCCAAAGTTCTTAAAGTACATATATCCTCAAACGATTTTGGAATGCCGCCTTCAAGTTGGTTATCGTTGAGGAAGAGGGCCTGAAGAGAATTCATGTTGCCAAAAGCATTCGGAATTGAGCCATTTAATTGATTAGAAGAGAGATAAACATAAGCAAGCTTGGTACTAGAGTTGAACAACCAGGGGAATATCGAGGAAGTCATGTGAGGGTTGCCAGAGAGATCAAGGTCGGTAAGAGATTTAGAGGAATTAACATTCAAAAGAGAAGAGGGAGTGATAAGAGGTAGATCACAATCCCTCAACGACAACCCTGATAGCTTTGGTAGACCAGCAACAACTTTCAGCCAATTATTGGCTACACTGAGATTCACAGAATCCAGGCCGAGGTATTCTATTGAAACAAGAGGAGAAAGCCAGTCAAGATTTTCAGCAATTTTCAAATACCCACCGAGGCCAAGAGATTGCAAACGGGAAAGGTTACCAAGCTGAGATGGAATATTTGGCCACTGAGATTAGCGTCAGTGAGATATAGGTACTTTAAGTTACTGAGTAAAGTGATAAACTTTGGGAATTGGCTTTGATTAAAATCATTGTAACTCAGGTCCAAATAACTCAAATGATGCAACTCAATTAGTGAAGGACTGATCGTACCTCGCAAAGTTGGCTTATCCACAGCCTGAAGGTCAAGTTGGAGTATATGGCCTGTTTGGTTGCTGCACTGAACTCCTTCCCAGTTGCAGCAATTTTTCTTTGCATATTCAGTCCCCCATGAAGAGAGCCTATTTTTGTCATCAATAAGACCTTTTTTGAACTCAAGGAGTGCTTGTCTCTCCCTCTCTATGCACCACATGTTACCGTCTCCAACCCCTGAAATGACTCCAAGAGTTGGTTTCAAGTGCAGTAAAAGCGTAAAAATTGCATAGAGAAGTTTCAGGGACCTTCCACCCATGATAAAAGTCATGGCCAATGATACAAACAATTATAAGTAAAGATCAAGATGCACCACTAAAGCAATCAGTATTACAAGTTTGAATTTGTTTTTTGTGCTCTCACAACCTTTAGCATGCTAAAGGCTTTATGAAGCCATTTTTTTTTTTTTTTTTTTAACAAAGAAAGCTGCTGTGGATATGAGAGATGAGAGAACATTGCTGAAGGTGTTGTTGAATGAATGAAAGCTTTGGTTGAAGACCCCTTTATATATAGGAAGTCTTTGACATAAAATAAGGGAAAATTATTACGTACTCCCGGAGTATTATAAATGCGTATTTCCTTATCTCACATGAATGGTGGGTTCTATTATGAGGAGGAAGTACGCATTTATGGTAATTCGAGAGTACATAATAATTTCCCTAAAATAAGACCTTCGCACCTCTAAGAAATAAAAAAACAATAAGTGAAAGAACAAATATCAATGATTGATTCTGTAGTGTAAGCAAGATCAAAGCTAACCTTTTACAGATATCGTTTTTATCTCTGATGACAACTGTTAGCCTCTGTCATCTTGTCAAAGCTTTCTTTATCTCAATCTTCATGAGAGCATTAGCATTGGGGAATGCTAATGCCATATCTAAGAGGAATTTAGCATTTTAAGCCTAAAAAATCATTGCATCAAGGAATTGTAAACAGCAGTATTGCAAATTTTTTTGCAATACTGCTATAGTACAATTCTAAACATAGAATTGTACTGTTCACAGTATTGTAAAATAATAATAATAATATTTTACTTAGATTCCTTTTGATTCCTTTTGTTTATGCCAATGTTTTAAATTCCGTTTCCTTCCAATGCTCACGAACTCCAGCAGTTCCAGTCTCTCAATTCCAAGCTGTTCCAGATTGTGTTGGATTTTTTTTTTACTAACGGAACTCAAGTGAACCACTTTTGAATCACAGGTAAGCTGAAAAAAAGTGACAGTTAAGCTGAAAAAAAGTGACAGTTAGAAAGAAATTATAAAGAAAGATTAAAAAATAATAATTTAATAAAAATAGAGTTTTGGGATGTGGAGGTATTGTAAAATGGTATGGTATAATGATAAAGTGACTTTTTAGAATGGTAAAATAGAGTAGAATTGAAATTTTCTAATGCTAATGCTCTGAGACCCATTCCGAATAATGGTGGTTGATGAGGAGTGGGTGCTATTCTTTATAATTTCAATCCTTCTGCAAGTTCTTTTTGTCAGAATAAACAATTTCTTTAAAAAAAAAAAAATTTATGCTTTATAGACTCTGCAGTGGTGTTTGGTATAGCTTACCTTCATTGGTTTAAAAAATAATTGGATAAAAGTACAACTGCTCTTAACAATAAGAAGAAGTAAAGCTTTAAAAAATATATTAATGAAGCGTCTTGTTAATGTTAATGTATATTGTGTTATGGGCTTTAGGCCCAATTACTTTACTTGTACAGCACACTTATACTTGTACTGCACTTTACTTGTACCGCACACTTATGCCTCTTATATAAGGCACTGATGTATATTTTTCTTATTAAGAAATACAATACAATCTTTCAGTATTTCTAACATGGTATCAGAGCCACTGCTCTAATCCTTTGGTGTGCCGCTCTTCAGCAGTCTTGTCTTCTTGGGTGTCATCTGTAGCCGTTGTAGTGAGCAGCACCACTGCCTCCACCGCGACTTCAGTACATCAAAGACCACTGCCTTGCCGCCACCTCCGCTTCCGCTTCTCCGATCAGACCACAGATTACACCATCGGAAAGAAATCCCTCCGATCTACCGTTCTGTGAAATTTAGTCTTCATCGGACCTCTCACGCGCCACCACGCGCCACCCGAAGTTTCGGCGTCAGTGTCACGCGCCTCCAGCTTCCTCCACGCGTCAGTGTTCCCCTGCTGATGTCAGCCCTAGGTGACGTCATCTGCCACGTCATCGCCACGTCATCTGATGACGTCATCCGCTGACGTCATCTGCCACGGTACTTGCTGACGTCATCGTTGACCAGACCGTTGACTTTAACCGTTGACTAGACCGTTGACTTTGACCGTTGACTTTGACCCGAGTTGACTTTTTCAGTCCAGGTTCTTCTTACCCAGTTTTTCGCGTAGATTTCATTTTTGCAGTCTATTTTTGCATATTGTGCCTCTAAATGGATAAAAAGGATGTTTTTCTTCCTCGCCCCATCAATACTGTGTTGGAGGGGTGTAAGAATTACTTATCTTGGTTTCAAGCTATGCGCAGTTTTCTTAAGGGTCGCATGCTCTGGCATTATTGTACTGGTGCACTCACTGTTCCTGTCAAGGGAGCCACTGAAGAAAATTCTGCCTTCCTTGGTCGCATGATTGAATGGGATAGTCACAACCACATGATCCTCACATGGATTAGGAACACTTCCATTCCCTCCATCTCTAACCTGTTGGGCAGCTTTGATGATGCCAAGTCAGCGTGGGATATGTTGGCCAAAAGGTACTCCACTACTCATGGCTCCATGAAATATCAATTAGTGGTTGAATTGCATCAACTCCGACAAGAACCAGGGCAATCCATCAATGACTACTACGATCAGCTTCGCTTCATTTGGGACCAAATTGACCTTTCTGATCCAACTGGGGCATGCTCAAAGGATGCTCAACAATATGCTTCCATCAGAGATGAATTTCGCCTTTATGAATTCCTGATGTCCCTCCACAAGGACTTTGAACCCATTCGAGGTCAGCTTCTGAATCGCAGTCCTGCTCCCTCTCTTGACACTGCTGTGAACGAGTTGGTTAGAGAAGAAGCTCGTCTTGCAACTCTTCAAGCTCAGAATAAGCTTAATGTTTTGGCCATTACACCTTCTGCTCCACCCTTAGAGCAACCTCAACAATCAGGTGATTCCTCTGGCTCTAGCAATCGTCGTAAGCAGACCAACAAAAAGTTCTGCAACTATTGCAAGCGTCCTGGCCACACCATTGAAACTTGCTATCGTCGTAGCAAATCTACTGCTGCTGTTGCTAATACTGAGCCTACTCCACCAATGGCTTCCATTTCAGCTGAGTCCCAGTCTTCTGGATCCACTATCAACCTCTCCCCCACTGAACTACAGGAGATCATAGCTCAGGCTGTTCGTATGGCTGGTAATGCATCTCTTTCCACTGCTCTCTCTGTTCTACCCGGTAAGTCTCAAACTTGGCTTTTCGATTCTGCCTGTTGCAATCACATGACACCTCACTCCTCCTTATTCTCCAAACTTGACCCTGCACCACACCCCCTAAATATTCATATAGCTGATGGTTCCACCATGCATGGAAATAGTTTAGGTTTTGTTTCGACTTCCAACCTCTCTGTTCCTGGAGTCTTTCATGTACCTGACCTATCCTATAATTTGTGCTCTGTGGGACAATTAGCTGAATTAGGTTATCGCCTTATTTTTGACTATTCTGGGTGTATTGTGCAGGATCCGAGGACGGGACAAGAGCTTAGGACCGGCCCTAGAGTTGGGCGTATGTTTCTCGTGGACAATCTTTATCTTCCACCTGTTGCTCCTGTTTCTGTTGCTGCTGCAGCTGCTGCAGTTTCTTCCTTACCATCTCTTGCACTTTGGCATTCTCGTCTTAGTCATGCATCATCTTCTCGGGTACAACAGTTAGCTTCTAGGGGTCTGTTGGGTTCTGTGTCCAAAGACAATTTTGATTGTACTTCATGTCAGTTAGGAAAACAGCCAGCTTTGTCTTTTAATAACAGTGAATCCATTTCTAATAGTATTTTTGAGTTAATTCATTCTGATGTTTGGGGACCTTCTCCTGTTGCTAGTATTGGTGGATCTCGATATTTTGTTGTTTTTATTGATGATTATTCTCGTTATAGTTGGATATTTCCTATGAAATCTCGTTCTGAAATTTTACCAATATATAGCAACTTTGCAAAAATGGTTGAAACCCAATTCTTCAAACGTATCAAAACTTTTCGTTCTGATAATGCTCTTGAATATACTCAATATGCGTTTCAAGCTCTGTTACATTCCTATGGCACTGTACATCATCTAACTTGTCCAGGTACCTCTCAGCAAAATGGTCGAGCCAAAAGGAAACTTCGTCATATTCTTGACACTGTTCGTGCTCTTCTTCTTTCTGCCAAAGTTCCTGCCCCTTTTTGGGGTGAAGCTGCTCTTACTGCTGTTCATGCGATTAATCGCATTCCAAGCCCTGTCATCCATAATCAGACTCCGTATGAGCGTCTCTTTGGGTCATCTCCTGACTATCATCACCTTCGATCTTTTGGATCTGCTTGTTTCGTCCTTCTTCAGCCTCATGAACACAACAAACTTGAGCCTCGATCTAGACTTTGTTGTTTCCTTGGTTATGGCGAAACTCAAAAAGGGTATAGGTGTTATGATCCTGTCTCTCATCGTCTTCGTGTTTCTCGTAATGTTATCTTTTGGGAACACCGATTATTTGTTGAACTCTCTCACTTTCGTTCTTCCCTAACTACCTCCTCTGTTTTAGAAATCTTTCCAGATGAGTCTCTTATTCCTTCTACAAATACTTTTGATCCTCCTTTGAACCTTTCTCCAGACAATTTTGATGCTTCTCCTAGACAGGTTGAAGATGAACAGGTTGATGACGAGCTACCCCACTTAGAGCCTGGGTCCCCTGCTCCTGCTTCGCCTGAAGATCCTCCACAAGACATTCCGCCTCGCCACTCAACACGGGTAAGATCCATTCCTACACACTTACTTGACTATCATTGTTATACTGCCCTTGCTACACTTCACGAGCCTCAAACCTATCGTGAGGCCTCCACTGACCCTTTATGGCAGATTGCAATGAAAGAGGAACTTGATGCATTAACCAAAAACCATACTTGGGATCTGGTCACTCTCCCTCCTAGACAGTCTGTGGTTGGTTGTAAGTGGATCTATAAGATCAAGACTCGCTCTGATGGGTCCATTGAGCGCTACAAGTCCCGTCTTGTTGCAAAAGGCTTTACACAGGAGTATGGGATTGATTATGAAGAGACCTTTGCTTCAGTTGCTCGTATCTCATCTGTTCGTGCCCTTTTAGCTGTTGCTGCAGCTCGTAAATGGGACCTTTTTCAGATAGATGTTAAAAATGCTTTCCTTAATGGGGAGTTGAGTGAAGAAGTCTACATGCAACCTCCTCCTGGTCTCTCTGTTGACTCAAACAAGGTTTGTCATCTTCGACGTGCACTTTATGGTCTTAAACAAGCTCCACGAGCTTGGTTTGCCAAGTTCAGCTCCACTATCTTTCGCTTGGGTTACACTACTAGTCCGTATGATGCTGCCTTATTTCTTCGTCGTACTGATAAAGGCACCATTCTGCTTCTTCTATATGTGGATGATATGATCATAACTGGTGATGACCTCAGTGGCATTCAAGAACTCAAGGATTTTCTCAGTCAGCAGTTTGAGATGAAAGACCTTGGACATCTCAGCTATTTCTTGGGTCTTGAAATTACTCATTCTACAGATGGTCTTTATGTTACTCAAGCTAAGTATGCTTCTGACCTTTTATCTCGAGCTGGACTCACTGACAGCAAGACGGTTGACACTCCAGTTGAGCTTAATGCGCATTTGACACCCTCGGGGGGGAAACCATTGTCTAATCCTTCTCTTTACAGACGTTTGGTTGGCAGCCTAGTATATCTCACAGTTACTCGTCCAGACATCTCCTATGCTGTTCATCAGGTGAGCCAGTATTTGTCTGCTCCACGATCTACTCACTATGCTGCTGTTCTGCGCATTCTTCGATACCTGAAAGGCACTCTCTTCCATGGCCTTTTCTACTCAGCTCAGTCTCCTCTTGTGCTCCGTGCATTCTCTGATGCTGATTGGGTAGGGGATCCCACTGATCGCAGGTCCACTACAGGTTATTGCTTTCTTCTTGGTTCTTCTTTAATTTCCTGGCGAAGTAAGAAACAAACCTTTGTGGCCTGCTCCAGTACTGAAGCAGAATATCGTGCCCTTGCTGATACCACATCTAAGCTCCTTTGGCTTCGATGGCTTCTTAAGGATTTAGGTGTGTCCACATCCTCTGCTACTCCCTTTTACTGTGACAACCAGAGCGCCATTCATATTGCTCATAATGATGTCTTCCATGAACGGACTAAACACATTGAGATTGATTGTCATTTTATCCGTTATCATCTTGTTCATGGTGCTCTCAAGCTCTTCTCCGTCTCCTCCAAAGATCAACTTGCAGATATTTTCACTAAGTCACTTCCTAAGGGACGCACTCGTGATTTGGTTAACAACCTCAAGCTGGTCTCACATCCACCTTGAGTTTGAGGGGGGCTGTTAATGTATATTGTGTTATGGGCTTTAGGCCCTTTAGGCCCAATTACTTTACTTGTACAGCACACTTATACTTGTACTGCACTTTACTTGTACCGCACACTTATGCCTCCTATATAAGGCACTGATGTATATTTTTCTTATTAAGAAATACAATACAATCTTTCAGTATTTCTAACAGTTAACAAATATCTTACCATTGGCAAACCTGACGTAGTCATGCTAATTTTTATATGTAGTAGAATCAAACCATTTTTAATCAAAAAGCCTATATTTTAATTAACTCTTGTTCTTTTTACTATTTTCCCGTGGTAAGTCGGATCTAATAGATGCTTTCTTAACGAATGTTGGGTAACAAAATTCATAGACCAAATAATCTAAATAAATTGGAAAAAAAATTATACCAAACTGCAGGCTCTATCTACATATAATTAATCTCATTATTTTTCCCCAAATAATGGTTGTTGGGTTTTCTCTATACATTCAAAAGTTTGAAGAGATCTAAGAGTAGTTAAGTTCTGATGACCTGACAAAGATACCAATTTACCCAAGATTAAGATTCTGATTTGCAAACAAAGCTATGACAAAATAGAAGCTCCGGCCAGATCTGATGGACCCACACATGTATCAATTCCAAACAACAAAATTTATGACTTGCTTTTGCATTTTGAGGATTATATTGTAGCTATAATGGGTTCTCCATCATGATCTAATTATGCTTTACAAGATTTTATTCATTCTTGATCAAATGCAGTAATCATTGGCTAATCTTCAACTTATATATATTTTATTTATCTATGGTTTGTTTTGTCATGTATGAGATGTTAGATCATCCAGTGCCTGTGAAATCCGGATGCCAAGGTATATTCATGCATTACATAAACATGGTTGTGAATGAGTGAACATTTTCCTTATATAACTTGTTTGCTGCATAATGTATGTGCTATATAATGCGTGCTACGTGTATATAAATATAAATATATATGGCTGAATCAAATTGCACACATATACACATGCATCATATGTACATGTAAGTATATATTTATGTATCTATGGACATATAACGTGGAAACCTGTTACTCTTATTTAAGCTGCTATTTGTAGGAATTAAGATTTATTTTCAAGATTGTGTCGTTTGTATGGATTTCAACTAACTGACATTAAGAATAAACAACATCCAGGACCTAAAAAAGAAAGCAAAAGATAAATGCAATAATGACTAGAATATGCTTTCTTTAGATCAGCGACGTGGGGTTCAAGATCAAGAGTATCCATGTGCAAAAGAACTACAACAGCATGAGATTTGCGAAATGATAGATTGAATCCTAATGCAAAAAAGAGAACGTGAATGGATTGTTCAGATGACTACTGTTCGGCAACCTCAGCCTGTAAGGGGGAGACAAATATCAACCAAAGGTCTTCACCAGATATGGAAATTCTATTTTATAATATTTTTGTGTTTCATATTTTTGAATAATGGCATCATGGTCATGGCAATGCAATTACGGTACCATTTCTTACTCTAGAAGGCATTAAAAAAAAAAAAAAAAAACCAGAAATAGCCTCAAATTAATCATTGGTTGGAAAGTATGCGGTTGATGTTAATATATATATATATATATATATATATATATATATATATGTATATATATGCTCCTTGAATTAATTATACGGCTTGTAGCCCAATTAAAACACTATTAGTAGATTATACTATATGAGATAGGGGAGTGAGGTTTTGTCTTCTACCAAATAGAAATACGGCATTGATTCTTGAAAGTTCAAATAGCGTATAATACATTATGAACGTTTAGACCCCCAAAATAAAATTACCAATTCAAACTTTATGATAAACACAAAGTGTGCGGAAAATGAACACAAACTATAAACAGAATTGATAAACAATTTAAGCCAATTTAAAATCACATCCACAACAGAAAATAAATGGCAAAGATAAGGGAAGAGAGACGCAAACACAAGGATAACACAACGATGTATTATCGAAGAGGAAACTGAAGCCCTCGGCGTAAAACCTCTCCACCGCCCTCCAAGCGGTAAGTAATCCACTAGAAAATGTAGTTGGGATACATGAACAACAATAGACTCTCCAAGCCTAATTTACTCAATGTACCTAAGCCCTCCAAACTTCTTGCTCCAACGAGGTTGTGCCGAACCTATTTCTTTTCTAGCTTCCCGAATTCCGCTACTTGACCATAGCATCAACCAATGTGAAATTGGTTCCTTTCTAACTGCTTCCCAAAGCACCAAACAGCCTTTTCACAGAAATGGATATGGTGAGAAAAGGTTTTGGTAATGAGCCTCTCAAGAATTTGACAATGGAGAGGAAGAGAGTAGAGGAATTTGAAGAGTCTCTTAGGTAAAGATTGTGGATGAGTCAATCTTGTTTTCTCTAGGGTTTCTCTCTTAGAATTCTCTCTAAATCGTGGGTATAATGGTATATATATAGTAGGGTGAGAAGGAATGTGAAAAGTCAGATTTTCCCAAACAGGGTGTTCTGGCGACTTGACCTCGCGACTGGGTTGAGTCGCGAGTTCAAGCCACGAGCAAACGACCTGGCCAGTCTGGGACTTTTGTCTTGTAGTGCAACAGCTGGCGCGATGCTTCAACTTCTAGCATGCTTGGCACGTGTGCATCATTCTAGCGGCTTGCAGTCGCGAGCCACCCATGAGATCCAGTCGCGAGTCCCTGCTTTTATGCAGAAACTTGAGCAATTCTTTATACTCTCTCACACACTATCCTTACATGATTCCCACCTAAATACAGGGTTACTAATTGCTAAAATACAAGAAAATTTGGCATGGAATAAAACCAACAAGATGGTTGATTAAATTCAACCTTACAATCTCCCCCTTTGGCTTTTCCATGACAAAACCCTAAAACAGATTCTAGACCTAACATGTGAGTTGGGAACAGTTGAACACAACTCACTTACACCTAATTCTAGAAACTGTGAAGCTCTTGAAACATATGAACATGAATCTCCTAAAACACAACAATACACCATGATCATTGTATGCAGAAAAGCATAAAATGCATATGAAGCAAGCATGATGTGATCAAGCAAAGATGGAGTTAAGAAACAAACATGGCTTGATTAAACAAGCAATCACTACAAGGTAGTGACCACAATGCTCATTCACACTTGGAATGAACACTTGGACATACAATCTAATAAACTCGATGTAAATCACTTGCATGCCCAACACTCAACCAATGCATAATACACCAAGTATATGCATCTAGGAACAATCCTACAAGGGCACAAGAGTGACAGTACTTAAAAGGAAAATGCATGACATTTAGTTAGAAGTACTGAATAAACAATGCATAAAGGCTACTTAAAGTATGGTATAAACCATAAAGCCTACAAACTATGCATAAAACAAAACCCTAAAAGCTTACAAAAGCAACATGGGTACAAATCATATTATATACTAAAAAACAACATCAATATATAAAATATACCAAAGTTTCAAAAACCATCTATGAGTTATAAGTTTAAAACAAACATTAACCATAACCACAGCGTATTAAAGCCAATCAACAATTATCCAAAACATAAACAAAAATAACATAAAATAAGAACTTAAACAGTTTCTGAAACTTCTCCCCCTCAAACAGGCACTCCCCCTCAGGTGCTACTGCCCCCTCCTCAAAATTCTCCCCCTTTTTGACCGGAATGGCCAAAGGGTCAGTGCTCCTGGTTGGTGTAGATGCTGTCAAACTTGGCTGAAAGTACATCAAGCTGATCCTGCATTGCTGTCATCCTTTCAGTATGCTGATTTTGAACCTCTCTGAGGCCATCAATCCTTTCCAAGATGATCTGGAATGCATCTGGAGGTGTAGCTGATGAGGTTGAAGCCCTGTTCCTCTTGGCTCTGCTTCTGGATGTGGAAGTCTGTCCTGCAGCCTTTGCTTCAGTATCCATTGGATCATCTTCTTCTTGTTCAGCTCCTTCTTCATCTACATCACCCGGAAGCTGTACTTGTATCCGTATGATGGTTTGCTTGTTAATAGCTAAGGATGTAGGCATTAGGCTGAGGTCTTGAGGAATTGGAACACCTTTTGCTCTGAAAATCCGCATGAGAAGGCTAGGAAAAACCGACTTTGCTCGTGAAGTTGTTCTGGTCTCATCCATTATTGTATCAAATATATGAGAGTTGATATCAATGAATTTTTTCTCCTTGAGTTCCATAAGAAAAATGACTCTGGCATTGTTAATTGTCGTTAGCTTCTTCATGGGATACAGGTTATTCATCATGATGATGGTGAGGCACCTCATGTCAACTGGAAAAGCTGTAGTATTGAGACATTTCCCTTCTCTCTGTCCACCAATGCGATTTTCGACAGTTTCTAATGACAACATCCTGTCTTTGTAGTTGATAAACTCATACTCCTCTAAACCCTCAAGACCAAGGACCTCATCAATATCATGGGCATCTAGAGTGAACTCATGCCCTCTTACCCAACAATCTATCTCATCCTCTCTAATTTTAACATTAGAGTAAAACTCTCTTATCAGTGGCTCACACACTCTAGGTAAACCACTTAACAACTTTTCCCAACCTTTGCCCTCAAAACAGGTGGGAATAAATGTGTCTTCTAAGTCCACTAGATCTACAAATCTCTCCTGAATTATAGTTCCCTTCATGAAAGAATCTTTGTATTTCTCAAAGTGTTGAACGGACCTAAACAGGTCATAGTCCATTTTCAATTTTTTGTTAGCCTTCTTTGCAGGAGTTTTCTTCTTTGGAGGTGAGGGAGCCATCTGTAATCAAGTAGAAGAGGCCACAACAAACAGATAGCACAATAGATAGAATTATAAACATTAGTGATTATATCATTGGCATTGTAAATAGCAGATGAGCATTTTAGTGAAACAGATACCACATAACATAAACACAATAAGAGTATAATAGAGACAATATTATGTAACCACAATATTATGATACCTACCACACTAGCCCCACAAGAAGTGTATACCACACATGAACAGTCATAAACACATGTTAATGAGACAAGGCTAAATGCGACTAATCATGAGCAGCTTTAATCACATAGCAGTCAATGACTTCAAACCAAATTTACCACAAATGAAATAACAGAGAGCACAAAAGACCCACACAGATTAGGTGCAAAAATGGAGTTTGTAGAGAGTGACACGGAGTGTTTGGATGAGTTTCAGTTGAGAGAGAAAGTGAATAGTCATAAAGAGTTTGAGGGAAAACTGAAAAGGTTTAAAAACTGACTCACTTTTTGCCAAACACTCGTTTTTTGCGACTGGGGTGAGTCGCCAACAAGTTGCCAGGGCAAGCCGCCAAAACTCTCAAAGTCAGAATTGTGAAAAAAATTTTAAGTGTTTTTCGTGATTGGAAGGTCTACCCGCGAGGGAGTCGCGAGCTGAGCCTCGAAAATCTCTATGTACCCCTCGCCACTGGACCTTTCACTTGCGAACAAGTTGCCAAAAACAACACGCGAGCTCGCGGCTATAGCATGCGACTTAGATGACCCGCGATTGAGTCGCCAAAACAGGGCAACACTGTTTTTGAAATTTTTCAGTTTTTGTAAAAATGAAGTACTTTCCAAAAACCCCTAAAACACTCAAAAATCTTTTTATGTTTGAATCAACAAAGATTGAGCATGTGAAAACACGTTTTAACAAGTACAATCACACAAATAAATATGACATTCATTGAACATAAACTTGTGTGTTGTGTGTGGATATCAACAATGAGACAGTCCTTAGTCTAATGTGAAACTTCAATGATCAATTCAATCAAGACATACACAATTAGCACTAGATCATGTGACCCATCTCAATTATAGAAGTATGTATATATGACTTCCCACAAGACTTGATAGCATAGCTTGGAGCTTTACATTTGACTCCATATAATTTTTGTCATAACATTAGATCTTGTTGATCTTTTTTGGAACAATTACATCTCATTGTGAGAATGACTTTTGATATTTCTCCTTGATGGGAATAGCCTTTAGCCTTTTGAAGAATCATACACTTTATTTTTGTTGGTCGCTTTTCCTTTTTTCTAGTCGAATATTAGTATGTGCGACAGACTTTTGCAGCTCAATATCTCTTTATATTTGGAGATTTACATTTTGGAGAGCTTTTTTTTAGCAAAAACAACAAAAAAATAAAAATAAAAATAAAAATAAAGAGTGGGAAGATATATAGGCACAAGTCTATGTATGTCTCAAGATCAACAAAACCATTCACTAATCATTCATAACAAGTTTGAAGATCTATTTACAATAGTCACATAGATTTCAAGAGTTCTTCTATAGTGATAAGAGTGCAAAGGAACAAACTACGCTCGTAAATGCACAAAGCCATTAGCACAAAGGTACCAGGCAAAACAAGTTTTGAGACAACAACTTAACAATGTCAATCAAATTTTTGATTTTCTACTTTTTATGTGGTTTTTGGATTTTTTGACACATAAGAATGAAAAGATTGATTAAAAGCAACAGTGAAAACAATTTGTATGAAAGAATGCAAAAACAAACAAACAAATTTCAAATCACATAATCAATAAGCAAACAACCAAACAAAGTCACAAAGCATAGGAAGTATTGATGCATGGACATGTTGTAATGCTTATGCATGAGTACCCTTTTTCACCCACACGTCACTTGCGTTTGGGGTGATATCCTTATAGGATTAGGTATGGGAGTTAGGGCTTTCAATCCTTCGTGTGAAGCTTTCCAAGCAGTTGGTGAATGTACCAATCATCTTCATCACGTCCATCATTCCGGGATCACCATTTTGACCTCTTGATGGTTTTCCAGCCCAATTTCATCTATCATTTCTAGGTCTTCGAGACCTTGGAGCACTTGCATTATTCATTGCTCTCAGCTTTTAACAATTTGGTTGAGTATGCCCTTGAAGTCCGCAGTGATGACACACATAGTTTGATCTAGGACCTCTTTGTGATCGAGGACGAGACTTGGCTCGGGATTCAGACCTGCCCACAGATTACTTATGAGAGTTGTTCAACATCCGTTTGTCATCCACATTCCTCTTTTCTTCCATCTTAGGCTTCTCAGCAGTAGGACTAACTTCAATTTTCTCTTTGGCCTTTATAAACTTCACTTCTTTGGTGACACTACCCGATGAACTACTTCCTCCGATATATCCCAACCCGAACTTGTCTGAGAACTGTTTTTGAAATGAAATGACATCATTTAGCTTCTTGGTGGAGACCCTCTCTATCTTGGCATTGGCTTGCACAACCTCTTGCTCGAGAAATCTCACTTTTGTGTAAGCTTCTGATAACTCATCATTCAACTTCTCTATCTCACACTTAGCTTTCTTATGACGCATTAGGAGACTCCTATAGTCCTCCTTGGCTTTCTTCATCTTCTTCACAACCGCCTTGGCCACACATGCATACTCTCCTGATTTTTCAAGAAAAGAATTATAATTCTCTTGAAGACAGGCTGCATTCTCGTCTTCTTCAACATCCGACTCTTCCACAATTCCTATGGATTCTTCATCACTATGTTCCCCAAGTTCTTGCACAAGCAAATTCAAGTCCTCCGAAGACTCAACATGAGCAATAGCCATAAATGCAGAGTAATTTCCTTCTCCGTCACAGCTTTCATCAGAATCAGAATTTGAAGAGTCCAAGTCACTAAGTGTTGTGGCATACACCTTGCCTTTCGTTTTCAAATAATTCGGACATTCTTTCTTAAAGTGTCCATGCCCGTTGCATTCAAAACAAGTGACACCTTGTGTAGATTGGGATTCTTTTCCATCTTTCTTTTTGAATCCCCTTTTCTCCCTTCTTGAACTTTGGAATTTCCCTTTATTACCAAATTTACCACTGTTTTTGAATTTCAAAAATTTTTGGAAATTCTTTGCAAGATAGGCAACGTCCTTCTTGACTGCATCATCATCTGAAGAGTCATGAACATCCACCCTTTCATTTACAGTCTTGAGAGCAAGGGATTTGCTTTTTCTTTGATTGGGCAATGACAATTTGTAGGTCTGAAGAGAACCAATCAACTTTTGGACTTTGATATCATCAAGGTCCTTGCTCTCTTCAATCGCTATCACCTTGGCACGAAAGCTTTCCGGCAATGATCGAAGGATCTTCCTTACTATTTTAGAATCCTCCGTTTTCTCCCCCAAATTGAATTTGCTGACAATTACTTCATTCAGCTTGCTATAGAAAGAGTCAAAGGACTCATCCTCACTCATTTTGAACTCCTCAAATCGAGTGGTCAGCATTTGTAACTTGGTGTCTTTCACTTTCTTCGTTCCTTCGTAGGTGGTTTCCAATATCTCCCATGCTTCTTTGGCAACGGTAATGTGTGAAATCTTGTGAAACTCATCTGGAGAAACACCATAGAAAATTGCATTCAACGCTTTACTGTTAGCATTAGCTGCCGCAAGGGTTGCTTTGTCCCAAGTGGATTTAGCAGCCTCCGGCCTAGTCCAACCTACTTCTACGGCATCCCAAACAGTATCATCAATTGAACATAAGAATGCCCTCATATGGACTTTCCAAAAGGCATAATTTTTTCCACCAAAAAATGGTGGAACATTCAAAGATTAAGACCAGTCCATCTCAATACGGGGTCAAGGATCGCACTAAGGTGTTTAATCCACAAAGAGTGCACCCGCTATGATACCAATTGAAAGTTCAAATAGTGTACAATACACTATGAACGTTTAGACCCCCAAAATAAAATTACCAATTCAAGCTTTATGACAAACACAAAGTGTGCGGAAAATGAACACAAGTTATAAACAGAATTGATAAACAATCTAAGCCAATTTAAAATCATATCCACAATAGAAAATAAAAGGCAAAGATAAGGGAAGAGAGATGCAAACACAAGGACAACACAACGATGTGTTATCGAAGAGGAAACCGAAACTCTCGGCGTAAAACCTCTCCGCCGCCCTCCAAGCGGTAAGTAATCTGCTAGAAAATGTAGTTGGGATACATGAATAGCAACAGACCCTCCAAGCCTAATCTACCCAATGTACCTAAGCTCTCCAAGCTTCTTACTCCAACGAGGTTGCGCCGAATCTATTTCTTTTCTAGCTTCTCGGATTACGCTACTTGACCATAGCATTAACTAATGTGAAATTGGTTCCTTCCTAATTGCTTCCCAAAACACCAAACAGCCCTCTCACAGAAATGGATATGGTGAGAAAATGTTTTGGTAATGAGTCTCTCAAGGATTTGACAATGGAGAGGAAGAGAGTAGAGGAATTTGAAGAGTCTCTTAGGTAAAGATTGTGGATGAGTCAACCTTATTTTCTCTAGGGTTTCTCTCTCAGAATTCTCTCTGGAAGCTCTCTCTAAATCATGGGTATAAGGGTATATATATAGTAGGGTGAGAAGGAATGTGAAAAGTCAGATTTTCCCAAATAGGGTGTTCTGGTGACTTGACCTTGCGACTGGGTTGAGTCGCGAGTTCAAGTCGTGAGCAAACGGCCTGGCCAGCCTAGGACTTTTGTCCTATAGTGCAACAATTGGCGCGATGCTTCAGCTTCTGGCATGCTTGGCACGTGTGCATCATTCTAGCAGCTTGCAGTCGCGAGTCCCTGCTTCTTTGCACAAACTTAAGCAATTCTTCACACTCTTTCACACACTACCCTTACATGATTCCCACCTAAATACAAGGTTACTAATTGCTAAAATACAAGTAAATTTAGCATGGAATAAAGCCAACAAGATGGTTGATTAAATTCAACCTAACAATTCTCATGCACTTCTTATTGCATCATCTATATACATTTAAAATATGGGCATCAATAATATATATGAACATCACACTTGAAATTATGGACAATAAATGTTAGAGAACAATTACTGATATAAAAAACTTGGATTGTTTGATGGTTTAAGAAGAGAAAAAAGTAAAAGTTTTCTTCTAGAGATGCTATGAATTTTATTACATAAACATTATAAACTGATGTGTTATCGAACACAAAAGAGTAATTCAAATATTTATTTATTATATTGTTGAATTGAAAACTAATTATATTCATTATCATGTCAATTTGTAATTTTCATATATAATATCATATATATTTTGTCAAAATGGAAGTTGAGACTAAATTCAATCAAGAATTCAAATTAGATTCTAATTGCATGCATTTTAATTTTATGCCAAGTGTCATTCTTATTGTCCTATTATTTGATGCCAAATGTTATGTATTTTAAATACACTACAATTTCATGCCAACTGCCTTTCCGATTATACTTTAATTTTGTGTCAATTATGTTTACAAGCAAGTTCATGTATCTAAAATTTGAAAATATGAAAAAAAAAAAAAAAAAACCTCTTTTCAAATTTGTTACACTTTTATTTAATAATGAATGTGTATCATTTATTACTTATTATGTAGAAATGTACTACATTCGTTCCTACATATACATGGATTATAAGCTAGTATTATATTAAAAATAGAAGCACGATCAAATCTAAATTAGTTTATAATTATTGTCTAATTTTGTGTCATATTTACTGTTTAATTTTCATAATTTTAGTGCAAGTAACCCAATCATATTCAATGTGAAGGCTAAGATGATCACCTCACTAACCTAGGTAGCATTGCCTTATCTTTACATATACATGGGTTATAAGCTAGTATTATAACATGGGTTATAAGCTAGTATTCATATTCCTACATAAATATGGGTTATAAGATAGTATTATATTAAAAATAGAAGCACGATAAAAATCTAAATTAGTTTATAACTATTGTCTAATTTTGTGTCATATTTATAGTTTAATTTTCATAATTTTAGTGCAAGTAACCCATTCATAGTCAATGTGAAGGCTAAGATGATCACCTCACTGACCTAGGTAACACTGCCCTATCTTTACTACTGTTGAATGTTTTCATCTATAAGTGCAGGTTACAACCTAGTGTTGTAATAAAATTGGTAGTAGTTTAACATTTTCAATTCTTTTTTCAAAATGGTATCTATTTCATAATGAAATATGTGTCGATGCAGGCCAAAACTAGTTTTAATCTGTCAAAAACCAAATTAATGACAAAATTATTGAATATTTTGTACCAAGAAAATAAAATCATCAAGTAAAGCACATTGGTGAGAAAGTGTTTATGCTCCCAAGTGAATTCCAATGTATAGGGATCATGTCATGGAAGCACCCTAGATTTTAGTGATATTTTTATTTTTAAAATATAATTCTCATAAATTGATATGACATTAATTATATTCATTATCATAATTATATCCCATTCGAAGAAAATAACACTATAAATTAAAGCACATTGGCAAAAAGTGTTTATGTTCTCAAAGTGGATTCCAACTTAGAGGGATCATGTCATGGAAGCACCCTAGATGTTGGAAGTATGATAAATTTTATTACATTAATCTTTTAAATTTATGTAGAGTTAATCAGAGTTATTATCATTTCTATTTGTAAACTTTTTATAATAAAATTAATGATAGTTTTGTTATTTATTTTTTATCTACATATAAATTTGTGTAATTTATCATGAGAATTTGTGGCAGTGTGGGAATGACCAAAACTACTTTTTCATTCATCAAAAGTTAATTTAACGAAAAAAAATTAATGGGTATGTTGTAAAATATATATAAATATAAATAAATATATATATACATATATATATATATATATATATATATATATATATACATAAAGTAAATCAGAAGTGTTTATGCTCCCAAGTGGATTCCAACTTAGAAGGAACATGTGAAGGAAGCATCTTATATGTTAGAGGCACTATAAATTTTATAACATATTATAAATTGATGTGGTCCTAATTACATTTTTTTTTTATATGTTAATTTGCAAACATCTTGTAACATATTTTTATGGCATCTCCTCATTGGCCTTGTAGTTCAATTGACACCTCCTTATGCATAAAGTACTTGAGGGTTTAGGGGGCAAAAAAATTGTTCGAGCTACAGGATTAATAGCATATTGTAATTATCTATGAAAAAAATCTTGTGAAATATGTGCAACGTGGGAATTGCCAAAACCGGTTTTTTCAGCCATCAAAAGCTAAACTAATCACAAAATAATGGATATGTTATTCCCATAAAATAATATTATCAAGTAAAATCCATTGATGAGAAAGTGCTTATTAAGTTCCCAACTGGACTCCAACTAAGAGAGAGCATGACAAGGAAGCACCCTAGATGTTAGAGTTTTACCAAAAAAAATTTAAATATTGAAGTGGCACCAATTATATTTTTTTTCTCCTCATTTTGAAAGTTTTTTTTTGGGTACAAATATTGATAGTAGTTTTAAATTTTTCTTCTTATTTTTAAGTAATTTACTATAAAATATATGGCAGTGTGAAAATTGCCAAGACTGGCTTTTCAACCATCAAAAGCTAAATTAATGACCAAGCTAATGGACATGTCATACCAAGAGAATAATATTATCATATAAAGCCCATTGGTGTCAATGTGTTTAATTGTACACTCAATGTGGATTACAACTAAGAGGTAATATGTCATGGAAGCACCCCTAGATGCTAAAAATTTATATAATATTCTGAGAGAAGTGCTCCATTCTTTCATAGCAAATCCTACAATTAATTTAATTACTGAGACTTATGTTAGACATTAGAAGTACAATAATAGTATTTTTTTTTATAATAATAATTGATAATAGTTTTAATATATATATATATATATATATATATATATATTATGTGGCTGCGTGGGAATTGCCAAAATTGGATTTTTAGAAGCTAAATTAATGACAAAACTAATGAAAAAATAAAACTAGTTTTAATCCGTCAAAAACCAAATTAATGAAAAAATTATTGAATATGTCGTACCAAGAAAATAAAATCATCAAGTAAAGCACATTGGTGAGAAAGTGTTTATGCTCCCAAGTGGATTCCAATGTATAGGGATCATGTAATGGAAGCACCCTAGATTTTAGAGATTTTTTTATTTTTAGAATATAACTCTCATAAATTGATATGACATTAATCATATTCATTATCATGTCAGTTTATAAAACTTTTTACAATAAAATTAATAGTGCTTTTTGTAGTTTCTTGTTTTTATCTATAAATTTGTGTTATCTATTATAAAATATGCAACGGCATGGGAATTTCCAAAATTGGCTTTTCATCCATCAAAAGCTAAATGCATTAATGAAAAAATTAGTGAATATCCCATTCGAAGAAAATAACACTATAAATTAAAGCACATTGGTGAAAAGTGTTTATGTTCTCAAAGTGGATTCCAACTTAGAGGGAGCATGTCATGGAAGCACCCTAGATGTTAGAAGTATGATAAATTTCATTACATTAATCTTTTAAATTGATGTGGAGTTAATCGGATTTACTATCATTTCTATTTGTAAACTTTTTATAATAAAATTAATGATAGTTTTGTTATTTACTTTTTATCTACATATAAAGTTGTGTAATTTATCATGAGAATATGTGACAGTGTGGGAATGACCCAAACTAGCTTTTCATTCATCAAAAGTTAATTTAATGAAAAAAAAATTAATGGTTATGCTGTAAAAAAAAAATTATAAAGTAAATCAAAAGTGTTTATGCTCCCAAGTGGATTCCAACTTAGAAGGAACATGTGAAGGAAGCAGCTTATACGTTAGAGGTACTATAAATTTTATAACATGTTATAAATTGATGCGGTCCTAATTACATTTTTTTATATGTTAACTTGCAAACATCTTGTAACATATTTTTATGGCATCTCCTCATTGGCTTTGTAGTTCAATTGACACCTCCTCATGAACAAAGCACTTGGGGGTCTAGGGGGGCAAAAAAATTGTTCAAGCAACATGATCAACAGTATGTTGTAATCATCTATAAAAAAATTCTTGTAAAATATTTTTATCAATTTACTTTTTCTTTTTTTTTAAACAGTAAATCTGTAAAATTTATTATGAAATGTGTGCAACGTGGGAATTGCCAAAACCGGTTTTTTCAGCCATCAAAAGCTAAACTAATCACAAAATAATGGATATGTCATTCCCATTAAATAATATTATCAATTAAAATCCATTGATGAGAAAGTGCTTATTAAGTTCCCAACGGGATTCCAACAAAGAGAGAGCATGACATGGAAGCACCCTAGATGTTAGGGTTTTACCAAATAAATTTTATATATTGAAGTGGCACCAATTATATTTTATGCCTCCTCATTTTGTAAGTTTTTCTTTTTTGGTACAAGTATTGATAGTTGTTTTAAAATTTTCTTCTTATTTTTAAGTAATTTACTATAAAATATGTGGCAGTTTGAAAATTGCCAGGACTGTCTTTTCAACCATCAAAAGCTAAATTAATGACCAAGCTAATGGACATGTCATACCAAGAGAATAATATTATCATATAAAGTCCATTGGTGCCAATGTGTTTAATTATACACTCAATGTGAATTACAACTAAGAGGTAGTATGTCATGGAAGCACCCCTAGACACTAAAAATTTATAATATTCTGAGAGCAGTGCTCCATTCTTTCATAGCAAATCCAACAATTAATTTAATTAATGAGATATACTATTAGACATTAGAAGTACAATAATAGTATGTTTTTTTATAATAAAAATTGATAAGAGTTTTATTATTTAATATATATATATATATATATATATATATATATATTATTTTGTTTTACATCTATTATTTGATAGCATTACCACTCCCATATGTTGCATTTTACATCTACTACTTCATCTTAGTCAGTTTGTATTGTTCTATCTTTTGGTGGTAGGCTGAGCCTCCCGTTTATTCAAACTGTTTATTGCTTTGTGATTACCTGTTTGAGTTAATCCTTTGCTCCCCAGTTATCTTTTGTTATCCATTCTTTGCTTCTATCCCCACAGTTTGTTGCAGATGTGTACTATGCTAAGTTTTGTATCAGGATTGTTACCCAGTAAAGTCTAGGATCCAATCTACAGATCAGATGTCCTCGAGGCCGCAGCAGTAAAGTCCCGCTTAGCCAGGTGTGCGTTAGGGTGTGCGAAGGTAAGAGTTGACTGACTAGAGAGGATTCGAGTGGTAAGTTTGGTAACAGTAGATACAGAAGGCGTCCATACACTCCCTGTTTCAGATCTAAGGTTAGATCCAGAATATGGAAGATAAAAGTTATCTAGGTTGTAATTGATTATCTTAGGTTTGTAATCCAAGATGATAAATAGGATGTTTAGAAGGAGTGACTCTTCCACTTCCATTAGATCTAGCAGTATAGACCCACCTGAGATTCCAGTTGAAGATGGAACAATCAACTCAGAGTCGTACCAGCTTTCAGATTTAGATCAGAAGTTAGGAAATTGGAACATACCCAAAGTTCCCACAAACCAGGTCTATAGGTCCTCTTCATGGTCTTTGAAAAAGTCTTTCAGAACGGACTACCATGTTAGAACCATAGAACAAGTATACAGCATTAACAAGGAATATGAAACTTGTTATTTGTTGTCCCCTGCCGCTATGAGAGCCCACAGGGAAAATGGTCATAAATTCCTCCATATAGGACTTGTCCAAGTCGGAGTGAAACCATTGATCAGAGAAGGGTTGAACAACTCAATCCTCATGGCCCTTAGAGACACCAGATTGATTAGGTTCAACGACAGTCTTCTAGGTACCATTGAATCCAGTTTGTCAAACGGTCCAATTCATTTCGACTGTTTCCCAAACCTCACAGTTGCGCTTGACGACCCCCATATCATGAAGGTCCTCACCCTCAACATAAAAACCCATGGAACCCTTGTGTTACATGGAACCAAGCAGCTTTCCCTTATATACAGAGTGTATTATAAGTGCATGGGAACTAACATGTCCATCCAAGCTTTCGATAAGAGAAAACCAGGAGAAACCACTCTTATCCAAACCTCGAATGTTAGATCCACCATTCAGGTACCAAGAACCCTGAAATGGTCTGAGATTTCATTTCCAACAGATTGGACTCTGGAAAATGAAAACTATCCTCTACAGGTCCAGAACCCTGTAAGAAACCCAGAACTAGATCTCGTCCAGCAACTAGCCGATGGAAAGGTTAGACTTAGCTTTGACCAGTCTAGGTTCAGATCACCCCTAGAGTATGATGTACCCTCGCCTAGATCCTCTTTAGATCTACCCCAGGACACATACCAGGAACCAAGGTCTAGATCCGTAGATCTACGCCAGCCCTTTAGGCAGCCACCTATCCTTTTAAGAGATAGACCTGCATCCCAGTGTAGTTCGTCTAGAACACGAACTCCATTAAAGAAAGACTTAGGTGCCCAGTTTCAAGGTGTTAAAGACCACTCCCAGGTTAGTACTCCTTGTTACTCTGCCCAGCCAGACTCAGTTGTTGATCAAGAAGAAGACAACAACAGTCAGGACAGTCTTAAGCCTCCATCACCATCAGGATCTGATTTTAGGAGTCCTATTCAGAAGGAAACTGAATACGACCATCAGCTCTTAGTGTTGACAAAGGAATACGTTCCAGATATGGACATGCTCGAAAAGGAATTTAATTCTGAGAAGAACAGAGTTAAAAGAGAAGCCTACAGAGCCAACCATACCCAGGAACAAAAGGTTGAAGTTTTGGAGAAATGGAAGTCATTCATGAGAAAGGTTAAAGCAGATTACCCTTTCTTTGAATACTTTGAGAAACATTTCACATGGCATAAAAAGAACTGTGTCATATCCAAAACCAACTGGAAATTACTTCCCAAGAGAGATGCACCAGGCCCTAGCAAACCAGAAATTGTCCGGTCTAGCCATCCTCCCCAGGAAGCCATTCTCTTTAATCACCGTGGTACAGATGTCACTGCCTCTCCTTTCAAGTGTGCTACAACCCCAGAAGAAAAGGTTGTCAGGAAAGTAATAGAGCAAAACAACTATACCAACCAGTTTTTAGGAGTCATAGGAAGACAACTAGACAGGTTAGAAGATGGGATTGACAACAAGGTTCTCCTTCAACCAGGAAACCCTTCCAAACCAAGCCCAACTTTAGAAAAGCCTTTAGTTAAGCTTCCAACAACCAGACAAGCTAGCCTCAAAACTAAGGACCAAATAGCCTTAAGTATAGTGGCCCAGAAGCTTGATGATCTTGTGAAAAGGGAACCAATCACCCCTTCACCAAAACATACCAGTAGAGACCCTAGACTTGAACCTCGGGTTGAGACTCTACATGCCCATTCAGTGTCTGATAGTTCTAGCACATCCCCTTCAGAAACAGAACGGGAAATAGAACACATGGAAAACCAGTTTCAAGGTTTACAGGTAAATAGGCTTTACCAACCAAAGGTAACCCCAACTAGCCTAACCAAGAATTGGTACCCCAGACCAACCCCACCTGACCTCCAATATGAGGAAAGAACCACCCAGTTCACAGTATCCAGTGGTAAACTCTATGAATGGAACATAGATGGTTTATCTGAACAAGAAATCCAAAACAAAATCCACCACATAACCATGGTTGCTAATAACTATCTAAATGATGGTATTACCAATACTGAGGTTGTTGAGCTTATTGTTTTAGGATTTACTGGAAAACTGTTAGATTGGTGGAACAACTGCATGACAGCAGCTTCCAAGGATGATATTAAGCATGCTATCCAAAAAGATGAGGATGAGAACCCTATCTTTGACGAAAGCATAGGCAGAGGTGTTCCCGATGGAGTCAATACCCTGATCTATACGATCATGAAACACTTCATAGGTAAACCCAGTAATATCACATCTAGGATTTACGACCAGTTGAGTAACCTTAGATGTAAAAACCTTGGTGAGTACCGGTGGTATGAAGATGTGTTCACCACCCGGGTTATGCATAGAAGCGATTGTAACTCTCCATTTTGGAAGGAGAAGTTTATCAATGGCTTACCCACATTGTTTGGACAGAAGGTCAAGGAAACTCTTGCCAGCTCTTTAGGTATCATAGATTATGATAACCTAACTTACGGAGATATCTCTAGCACAATCCGAAGTGAAGGGATGAAGATGTGTAGAGACCTTAAGATCCAGAGCCAAGCAAACAAGAGTAAAGCCAAGTACGAAATAGGGAATTTCTGTACCCAGTATGGCTTGCCTTCTATCATCTCAAAGAAGAGATCCAAACACAGAGGAGAAGAGACCTCTGAAAAACCCCATAGGAAGAAGCCCACCTCCAAACATTATAGAAAATAGAAGTTCAAGACTAATGATTTCTATAAAAGAGGTCGACCCAATCCTCCAAGGAAGTTCACACCCAAAGCATCAGGAATATGCTATAAGTGTGGAGAGAGAGGTCATTTCAAAAATGAGTGCAAAGCTAAGGCCAAATCCCTTATCAATACCCTCATTAGTGACCAATCCAGCAAGAAGGAAATCTTCAAACTCTTAGAACTCGATCACCCTAGTAGTGAGTCTAGTGACCAAGAGAAACATCAGCTGTTTAGGACATCCTCTGAAACCTCTAGAGTATCTTATAGCTCCTCTAGTGACTCAGACGAAATCCTAGCTTGCAAGGATAATTGTTGTAGAAACAAAGCCGTCCAGGTTCTTTCTAAACAAGAAGAATTGCTCCTAGATCTCATAGAACAGATCAAGGACCCCTGAGAGAAAGTACAAAGGCTGAGTGAGTTCCATAGGACCTTAGTCAAAGAAGCCAGTACTTCCAAACCTAGGATTCTTGAACCTAAAGTCGATTTAGAGAAAATCTACAATCGGTTCACCAAATCCAAGAAAGAAGTAACAGTCCAGGATCTCCAGAAAGAGATTAAGGATACCAGAACTGAGATGAGAAACCTTAATCAGGAACTAACCATCCTTAGAGTTGATTACGGTCTCATAAACCTCAGGATCAAGAATCTAGAGTCAACTTCACATCAAGGCGATGGGGAAACACCATCACTAAACCCTTCCGATGTTGAAGAAGATGAAACAGTTAACCCTACTGCAGAAATGGAGCCCGAACCATCCATTGGATCGTTCTTGCAAACCATCAGTCGGATTAACTTCCAGAAATGGCATTCCAAAGTCAAGATTGTCATAAGTAAGGATTTTGAATTTGAGGTAATCGCCTTAATAGATTCGGGTGCTGATCTCAACTGCATTCAAGAAGGTATCATTCCCCCTAAATACTTCCAGAAGACCAAGGAAAGGTTAACTTCTGCAAGCGGTGGAAAGATGCAGATTGAATTCAAAATTCCTGAAGCACAAGTATGCCAAGACGATGCGTGTTTTAGAACCACCTTCGTTCTTGTCAAAAATATAACAGATAGGGTCATCTTAGGAAACCCGTTCATGTGTCTGTTATACCCTTTCATCACGGATAGTGAAGGAATCACTACCCATCCTTTTGGCCAACCAGTCAAGTTTAAGTTTCTTAGGAACCCAGAACCTAAAGAGATTGAAAGTCTCCAAGAAGTTTCTGTTTCTAAAAACCTTAACCTTTTCAGTGCCAAAACATCTTCATTTGGTCCAAATCAAGCCAAGAACCTTGATCAAATTGTACCATCCACCATATTTGATAATTCCTTGAGTTTCAATCAACCTCATAAATTATCATCTCATCACATTGCATATAAAAGAATTTGTTCCATGGCATCTCATGATTTTAACAAGAATGTTTTAAAAGATAACCATTTTGTTAATACAGAAATGTCTTCTTCAAATTCAAAAAATAAGGGAAAAACACCTATATAAGGAGCTCCCCAGGAAATGCATGAAGGCGCTTCTTTTGGAAAAGAACCCAGAAAAGCAACATCCCTTCAGACCATGTACCCGGAAACGGTTACATATTCCAGTGGTTTTATGGCTATTACTCTTGAGAAAGTCAGAAAAAAGGCCCTGCAATTTAGAGGAGGAATATACACAGAACTCCCTCCCACTACTAAATTCATCCTTGACAATCTCCAACGAGCTTTTATCCAAAAACACCAGAACCTTTTCCAAAAAACCCTTAAAGCACTAGAATTGCACCTAGTAGAACTTGAGGCTGGAAACAGGATTCTCACTAGTCAACTCTTTGGCAAAGAGGATATCCATTCCATGGATAAAATGACTATCATGAGCACAGACTACGCTAGGTTAAGTCTTAAGACTCAAAACCAGCTTAGAAGTGCTGTCGCCAACTTGCCTTCTGATATACAAATGTGTATATTTAGAAGCAAGGCAATGACTGAATCATGTGACCAATGGTTCAGACATTTTGAAATTATGGTCACCACTCATTTCCCCGTTCTAGGTGAAGACGCAGGTCTCATTAATCTTGCCTCTATCCTAGATACCTGGAGTCTCTACTTTGGAAGCAGTCACAGGGTTTATGAAAAGAAACATCCCTATCCCGGTCTAATAGTCAACTATGAAGACGGGGCAGATGATGAAGACAGAAACCCAAGTTGGCTTTCAAGAATGTTTGAATATGGTTTCCTTAGACTCATCAAGCTAACGAACCATGTTTAGATCAGTCAGTTCCCCCAGATAATCCAACAAGTGGTTAGGAAGATCAAAAGTCCTTTTGTATCCATCAGATGCTGGAGTACTCTCCCACAATGGGACGGTAACAATTGGATGACTGTTCAACCTTCCCACCACCTTGTTTTGATTGATGGGTATACACACAATGGCCCCTGGTATGATGGCGATTCAGGTCTTTCCTATAATGATCCTTTGGCTCTCGTAGAATGTTGGACAAACTACTTCAACAATGAACTCCGAGATGTCACCAGTGAACTATGGGAAAATTACCATTTTGTTGGCAATACTGGCAGAATTACAGTATTCACCACCAAGCCATACTCAGAAGCCTTCAATACCCGAAGGATCGACCACACAGGCTTTCCTCAGTACTCAGATCAGATAGCAGACTATGAACCTCTCCTCTATTGTGAGTTTTGTAATCTGTTTGACAGGTACCATGAGCACGGCCTCGATGATGATCCTCCCGCTTTTGATCCATATGATGGGTATCCCTCTGGTTATGATACAGACTAAGTTATCCCCCAGACAGGATCCTCCTCCTCATGTTTCAGAAGTCTTTGCTAGCTCAAGCTTCACCTTTTGCATGACCGGTTACTATACAAGAACAGTACCCGCACCTGCAGAGCTGAACTAAGCTACCAACCAGTCAAATGACTATTCCAGAAAGTAAGGGGACAATACACTGTTCATAAACAGTGACCAGTTACTGTTCACTCTAACAGTGCCCCAGCACCATCATTGAAGTTACTATTGCTTTCGGCTGAAAAGATATTCACCTGAAGAAAAAGCAATTTACCTTCCGTGATTCCAGCTCACTCCTGAAGGCATCCAAGGCTCTCTCCTTCTATATAAGGCATCCTTGGCCTCAGTCTTCAGCAGGCTTCTTAAGGTCATTCAAAGCTCAGGCTTCTAAAGAATCCCCTTAGACCTCCCTTAGGCAGATATTCTCCTTAAGGTTAACTATCCCCCTTAGTTTACACTTGTATCCCCAATATACACTTGTAACCTTACCCAGCTTCCGCCATTCCTCTATTGTATGTAGCTTACCCCCATTTGGTATATATATATATATATATATATATATATATATATATATATATTATGTGGCTCTGTGGGAATTTCCAAAATTGGATTGTCAGAAGCTAAATTAATGACAAAACTAATGAGAAAATAAAACTAGTTTTAATCCATCAAAAACCAAATTAATGAAAAAATTATTGAATATGTCGTACCAAGAAAATAAAACCATCAAGTAAAGCACATTGGTGAGAACGTGTTTATGCTCCCAAGTTGATTTCAATGTATAGGGATCATGTCATGGAAGCACCCTAGATTTTAGAGATATTTTTATTTTTAAAATATAACTCTCATATATTGATATGACATTAATCATATTCATTATCATGTCAGTTTATAAAACTTTTTGCAATAAAATTAATAGTGCTTTTTTTAGTTTCTTGTTTTTGTCTATAAATTTGTGTTATCTATTATAAAATATGCAACAGCATGGGAATTTCCGAAATTGGCTTTTCATCCATCAAAAGCTAAATGAATTAATGAAAAAATCAGTGAATATCCCATTCGAAGAAAATAACACTACAAATTAAAGCACATGGTGAAAAGTGTTTATGTTCTCAAAGTGGATTCCAACTTAGAGGAAGCATGTCATGGAAGCACCCTAGACGTTGGAAGTATGTTAAATTTTATTACATTAATCTTTTATATTGATGTAGAGTTAATCGGATTTATTATCATTTCTATTTGTGAAATTTTTATAACAAAATTAATGATAGTTTTGTTATTTACTTTTTATCTACCTATAAAGTTGTGTAATTTATCATGAGAATATGTGGCAGTGTGGGAATGACCAAAACTAGCTTTTCATTCGTGAAAAGTTAATTTAATGAAAAAAAATTATTGGGTATGTTGTAAAAAAAAAAATTATAAAGTAAATCAAAAGTGTTTATGCTCCCAAGTGGATTCCAACTTAGAAGGAACATGTGAAGGAAGCATCTTATATGTTAGAGGTACTATAAATTTTATAACATATTATAAATTGATGCAGTCCTAATTACAGCTTTTTTTTTTTTAATATGTTAATTTGCAAACATATTGTAGCATATTTTTATGGCACCTCCTCATTGGCTTTGTAGTTCAATTGACACCTCCTTATGCACAAAGCACTTCGGGATCTACGCGGCAGAAAAATTGTTCGAGTTATAGAATTAACAGCATATTGTAATTATCTATAAAAAAAATCTTGTAAAATACTTTTATCGATTTCCTTTTTCTTTTTTTCAAACAGTAATCAGTAAAATTTATTATGAAATAATGGATTTGTCATTCCCATAAAATAATATTATCAATTAAAATCCATTGATGAGAAAGTGCTTATAAAGTTCCCAACTGGATTCCAACAAAGAGAGAGCATGACATGGAAGCACCTTAGATGTTAGAGTTTTACCAAATAAATTTTATATATTGAAGTGGCACCAATTATATTTTGTGTCTCCTCATTTTGTAAGTTTTTCTTTTTTGGTACAAATATTGATAGTCGTTTTAAAATTTTCTTCTTATTTTTAAGTAATTTACTATAAAATATGTGGCAGTGTGAAAATTGCCAGGACTGGCTTTTCAACCATCAAAAGCTAAATTAATGACCAAGCTAATGGACATGTCGTACCAAGAGGATAATATTATCATATAAAGTCCATTGGTGCCAATGTGTTTAATTATACACTCAATGTGAATTACAACTAAGAGGTAGTATGTCATGGAAGCACCCCTAGACACTAAAAATTTATATAATATTCTGAGTGCAGTGCTCCATTCTTTCATAGCAAATCCTACAATTAATTTAATTAATGAGATTTACTATTAGACATTAGAAGTACAATAATAGTATGTTTTTTTATAATAAAAATTGATAATAGTTTTATTTTATATATATATATATATATATATATATATATATATATTAATTATGTGGCTGTGTGGGAATTTCCAAAATTGGATTGTCAGAAGCTAAATTAATGACAAAACTAATGAGAAAATAAAACTAGTTTTAATCCATCAAAAACCAAATTAATGAAAAAATTATTGAATATGTCGTACCAAGAAAATAAAATCATCAAGTAAAGCACATTGGTGAGAACGTGTTTATGCTCCCAAATGTATTTCAATATATAGGGATCATGTCATGGAAGCACCCTAGATTTTAGAGATATTTTTATTTTTAAAATATAACTTTCATATATTGATATGACATTAATCATATTCATTATCATGTCAGTTTATAAAACTTTTTGCAATAAAATTAATAATGCTTTTTGTAGTTTCTTGTTTTTATCTATAAATTTGTGTTATCTATTATAAAATATGCAATGGCATGGGAATTTCCGAAATTGGCTTTTCATCCATCAAAAGCTAAATGAATTAATGAAAAAATCAGTGAATATCCCATTCGAAGAAAATAACACTAAAAATTAAAGCACATTGTTGAAAAGTGTTTATGTTCTCAAAGTGGATTCCAACTTAGAGGAAGCATGTCATGGAAGCACCCTAGACGTTGGAAGTATGGTAAATTTTATTACATTAATCTTTTATATTGATGTAGATTTAATTGGATTTATTATCATTTCTATTTGTAAACTTTTTATAATAAAATTAATGATAGTTTTGTTATTTACTTTTTATCTACCTATAAAGTTGTGTAATTTATCATGAGAATATGTGGCAGTGTGGGAATGACCAAAACTAGCTTTTCATTCCTCAGCAGTTAATTTAATGAAAAAAAATTATTGGGTATGTTTTAAAAAAAAAATTATAAAGTAAATCAGAAGTGTTTGTGCTCCCAAGTGGATTCCAACTTAGAAGGAACATGTGAAGGAAGCATCTTATATGTTAGAGGTACTATAAATTTTATAACATATTATAAACTGATGCGGTCCTAATTACATTTTTTTTTTATATGTTAATTTGCAAACATCTTGTAACATATTTTTATGGCATCTCCTCATTGGCCTTGTAGTTCAATTGACACCTCCTCATGCACAAAGCACTTGGGGATCTAGGGGGCAAAAAAATTGTTCGAGCTATAGGATTAACAGCATATTGCAATTATTTATAAAAAAAAATCTTGTAAAATATTTTTATCGATTTCCTTTTTCTTTCTTTTTTTAAACAGTAAATCTGTAAAATTTATTATGAAATATGTGCAACGTGGGAATTGCCAAAACCGGTTTTTTCAGCCATCAAAAGCTAAACTAATCACAAAATAATGGATTTGTCATTCCCATAAAATAATATTATCAACTAAAATCCATTGATGAGAAAGTGCTTATAAAGTTCCCAACTGGATTCCAACAAAGAGAGAGCATGACATGGAAGCACCCTAGAAGTTAGAGTTTTACCAAATAAATTTTATATATTGAAGTGGCACTAATTATATTTTGTGCCTCCTCATTTTGTAAGTTTTTCTTTTTTGGTACAAATATTGATAGTCGTTTTAAATTTTCTTCTTATTTTAAAGTAACTAGCTTATAACCCGCACAATGTGCGGGACACTTATTTATTACAAAAGACAAATTGTAGGTGAAAATATAAACATTTTATAAGCTAGTATAAAATCTAATCTTGAAAAAAAGTGTTAAAAAAATAAAAAAAACTTGCAAGAAAGAAAACTATGAAATCTAATCTTGAAATTTCTTGTTCTTTCAACAAAATTTGAAATAGACCAAAAAAAAAAAAAAAAATCTTCTTTCTTCATCACACATGCGCTCAAGCATGTAATAGGTGTATTTGTTTTTGCTAGAAGCAAGAATCGGTGTTTTCAACTAATAATAATTAATAATTCAAATATCATGAAATTCAAATCCTATAGTAGTAATGAATTACATTAGACTACAGTAGTAAGTAATCTCACAGAAACTTTAAAAAATTAATTAAAAACAAAAGAATATTGCAATGATTGCACCAACTTGCAAAATTTTATACCATGTAGAGAGAAGTGTCTACTTTCTATATACAAAGTCATTCTATCAATTTAACACCACAAAAAATAGCATAACTCCATATACTGTTAGACAATTTCTTTTGCAGAAAATAAAAACAAATAAATTGAATAGTTACTTCATAATTCAATGAAACTATCCTCAATGTACAACATAATAATTGCATACAATATTCCATCCTACTTTTGTTGTTGAGTTTGAGCTATTTGTCTTAAAGCTTTCCTCTTTTTATCCTTGCACTTCCTGCAACATGCATATTAATCCAATTGAAATCCCTTTCCTGGTATAGAGCAATGCAGACTGCAAGGTGCTTCACTTTCATTCAAACATCAAGACCTATAAAATTCAAAAAAATGTAATTCCATACGCAGATCATCATTCAAATCTCATATGCAGATATAAGGGGAAAAAAAAGGAGAAGATAAAAGAACAACAACAGCCCAGAAAATTAGAAAAAAAAAAAAAAAAGATTTCAAGGCTGCCATATAATGAACAAAGCAGTACCAACCATGGAACCATAGAACCATAACAGTAGCAACCAAGAAGACCAAAATCCAGAACTAAACTGATTCTAACACATATACCTAAACCTATACAAATCCATCAAAATGTCCAAACTAAGCCGTATTTTAACCCAACAAATCTAAAAAGGGTTAAAAAAAAATTAAAAAAACCTTTCCTGGTGGAGGTTTTGATGATCTAATGGTGTGTTTGCCTATGGTTTTGGCTGTCTAAGGCTGGCGTTGGCATGAAAACTAACAGTCAAGGCAGCCCTTCTGCTTTATTTACATCGGTCTTAACGGTGTATTAAGATTCCCAAAACTGGTGTAGCCTTTCACTTTTAAAATGTACGTGCATATAATGAACAAAGCAGAGATATGTGGCAGAGAAAGAAAGCAGTAGGAGAAGAATTTAAGAAACGGGGCAGTTCACCTAATGTCCTAGATCATGTTTCCTAACAATCACCATAAGGAGCTGTTAAATGAAACTGGTACAATCAATCATAGGAAATATAATTTGTACTAAGTTTCTCTACAATAAGTTAGGAATACAACTATATCTATACAGCAGATACACTTGCCAATGCAACTTGGATAGAGTTAGATCCAGAATTACCACTTCAAATAGTTATCTTCTTCTCTAATTTATTTCTCTCTTTTCAATTTCAATTTCAAATGAAGGTACATTCTTAACAACACTCACAGTGGTTCAAAATTAATCTACATAGTTCCAATGGCTTTAAAAAAGGGACCATTCAGAAACAACAAACACAAAAACTTTAAAATTTAAAATAAAACTTTAGGGTAGTATTGATTACTCAAAGGTTTGCACTTTGAGTAACAAAGCAAATCTGCATTTTATGTGAACTCAAAATCAAAGCACCCAATTATTCAAAATCAATTCTAAATACCCAAAACATTGAGCCAAGCCAAATACCCTAAAAACAAAACTTCTTCTAACCAAAATCCCTTAATCAAAACCAAACCTTACCCAAAGTACTAATCTAAATCATAATTAACCCCCAATTGATTCTCCAAATAAAAACCAAAAACCCTTAATTTTTTAGTTTAAAACAGAACTTTACCGGTAGCGATTCCGGTAGTCTGATAGTGGGTGGAGGCTTACGGTGATGACAAAACTTGTGGTGGCGCCCCTCTCTCAATCCATGGTGCATTAACTTAATAGTCTAAAGATTATTCTTCCTCTTCTTCCAAAAAAATCTCCAATATATCGATCTCTCTGCACCCTGTGTCTAACCGACTCTCTCTACCATTCTCGGACTTTTGGCCTCTAAACCTTGATTTTCCAAAGCCAATTATAAATACCCTAAAATCAAACCTAAATTAATTGAATCCAAATACTCCCAAAAGTTTTTAGTATACTGAGAAACCAAATTGAATACAAAAAATCAAATCAAAACCTAATGTAACCCAAATACCTACATACAAATCAATCCAACCAAATTTCTCAAAACCAATTCTCATTTCATACCCAGATCTAAGAAAGAATGAAAAAAAAAAAAAAAATTACCAGTGGTAGTTCTCTCTCTCTCTATGTCCGTATCTCAAATCCTGCGTCCACCTTTAGGTTACCAGTGCCAGTTCCGGTAGTCTAAGTCCGGCAAGAGACGAACGGTGGTGGGAAAATGATAGTGACAGCCAGCCGGCCATACGAACTCTGTTTCCTTCTCATCTTCGCATCGCAAGCTTTTTTTTCTTATTGGGTTTTGGGGTTTTAAGAGAGAGGCAGAGAGGGAGAACAACTTATGGCTTAGGGTTTGGGGATGCAATCGTGGATTTAGTTTGACGATCTGTTTTGACCCTGGGCATACAACGAATGGTTTTATGCAATAACTTTTTTTTTTCCCTAAAACCCAAAAAAAAAAAATGAATCAAATCTAAACCTATCCAACAAAAAAACCAATTAAAAGTAAATTTCATACTCAGATCTAAAAAATGGAAAAAAAAAAATTACCGGTGCCGGTTCCGACAATTCAGGTGGTTGATATATGGCTGTTCCGATGGTCTAAATCTGGCCAGGGAATGAACAATCACCGACCTTGGATATTTCTCTCTGTCTCTTGGGGTCTGACGAACAACTTTGTTCTCTCTCTTTCTCCGTAACTCTGTTCTCTCTCTTTCTCCGAATACGGGCAGTTAGTGTTGTATTTATACTCACTGACCATTAGACTATTTTAACGTTGTGATAGAAACCTCTCCAAACGATGCACCGTACGTTTTTTTTAATTTAAACTCTATACGTGTCATTTTTTTAAATAGGCTTTTTACCTAACGTGGCAGCACCTCGTTGAGGGTACACAAACCCTCCCCCCCAAAAAATTCATTAGCATTGCTAAAATCAATGCAATAAACTTTAACATGAAAGAATTAGGAAAACCCATAAAAACCAAAAAATAAAAAACAGCCCACAATCCTTTCATACTCAAGAAAAGGTGGGAACTTTTAATTACCTTGACAATGCTTCCTCATTAACTGTACACTGCCACCAACAATAGCCAAGTTGCTCTCTAAGAAGCTTCCATGTACACAACCCAACCATCAAATCACAATGAAAGTTGTCAACCCCCTACCAATCAAAAAATCTCATATTATACTTCTGAAAATATCGGAGACTTTCTCTGCAACCAAACACAACAATAAAAAAAGGGGGGGGGGATAAAAAGGAAAGAAAACATGCTGAAATAAAGAAATGGAACCTTATTGGAAGCAAATTGAAATATGAAAAACGAACAACCATATTGTGATTTTAAAAAATCTAATGTTCGATATAATTAAAAGGGGCATAAGAAAAATGTTATCTTTTACCTTCAATGACTAATACATTCAAAGAACTTGAATTTGATGAGAACAGCAATAAACCCCAAAAAAAAAATCATACCGATAATAAACACGTCTATAAGACATTCATTAAACAAGTATGATGTACATAGTACAAATCCTTTTTTTTTTTTGGTTGTGATGATTGCAAACTCTCCAACATAAGCACTAACTTACTGGATATCTAAAACCATATTATATTAAAACTGGTATTATAGTATTATACTATAGAAGGCATTGTTAATGGAAGCCTAACACCAATAACAAAATCTAGACCAATCCAACCGAGAAATTCAAACCTAAATCATATCCAATCCACAAATATATAAAATACAAAATACAAAAACAAAACAGAAACTTTATCGGTTACGGGTATACGGCCTGTCTCTCTGTGCCTACAGTTCCGATAAACCTTAACCGAACAATAAACCTAAATAAATAAGATTGAAAAAGAGAAAACAAATATCAGTGCAACAGTCAATCCTACACTTATCTGATCCCAAGGATTTCGTTAAGATTAGTTATAGGAAACTGTTTTTAATTTTGTTTCTTTACGGTGAAAAGCCAAAACTAAAATCAAAAATTTTTTTTTGGGTAATTTCTGTAAGTTATAAAAAGAGAAAGGAAAAAAAAAACAAAAACAAAAAAATAAATAAATAAAAAAAAACAAAAAAAAAACAAATTTCATACCTAAATCTAAAAAGGGGGAAAGAATGTGTCGGCGCCAGTTCCGATAATCTGATGGTGTTGATGGTTCATAGATTTTTCTTCTATGGCGAGGTTACTGACGGTGGTCGGATGCCCGATTGACGCCGGTGGCAGCGACAATCATGAACACTATCTCTGTATCCCTCTCAAATCTTAATCATTCTGTGTTTTAAAACCCGAAACAAAAACAGATCAAATCTAAACCTATCCAACAGGAAAACTCAATTAAAAGTAACGTTTCATACCCAAATCTAAAAAAAATTTACCGGTGTTGATGGGCCATATATTTTTCTTTCTATGTGCTTGTGGTTCCGATGGTCTGATTCTGCCTCTTTCTCTGCGCCGCAAGCCTCATTGCCTCTCTCAATTTCTATCTCCGTGTACATCGTATCTCTCTTGGCGCCGTACGAACTCTGTCTCTCTCTATCTCCGTATCTCAATACCTTTTGCACCTTTCATCGTGACCGGTGGTAGTTCTTTCTGTCTCCTCTGTATCGCACGCGTTTTTTCTTCTCCTTCCCCTTCTTTGTGTGGCTATGTTTTTTTTTCTTCTTCCCTTTCTCGGTATCGCAGTATCGCCAGGGGTTTTTTTTGGAGAGAGAAAATGTTGAGCAGAGTCTTGATCGGGAAATACGGTTTGGGTTTTAGGGTTTGCCTTTTTCTTTTTTCTTTTTTTGTTTTTGGATAAGCGGCTTGTTCTTTTTTATAAAGGTTTGTGTTTTCTTTTTTTGTTTTTGGGTGAGCGGGTTGGCGTCTGAAAGACTCTCTTTCAGATGCACCGTACGATTTTTTAAAAGCATTATCTTATACGTGTCAGTTTTTGAAGGGGGCATTTTTACTAACGTGTCAACACCTGGTTAAAAGCTTCTGCTTTTATATATTGTATTAGATTTACTATAAAATATGTGGCAGTGTGTAAATTGCCAGGACTGGCTTTTCAACCATCAAAAGCTAAATTAATGATCAAGCTAATGGACATGTCATATCAAGAGAATAATATTATCATATAAAGCCCATCGGTGCCAATGTGTTTAATTATACACTCAATGTGGATTATAACTAAGAGGTAGTATGTCATGGAAGCACCCCTAGACACTAAAAATTTATATAATATTCTGAGAGCAGTGCTCCATTATTTCATATCAAATCCTACAATTAATTTAATTAATAAGATTTACTATTAGACATTAGAAGTACAATAATAGTATGTTTTTTTATAATAAAAATTGATTATAGTTTTATTATTTAATATATATATATATATATATATATATATATATTATGTGGCTGTGTGGGAATTTCCAAAATTGAATTTTCAGAAGCTAAATTAATGACAAAACTAATGAGGAAATAAAACTAGTTTTAATCCATCAAAAACCAAATTAATGAAAAAATTATTGAATTTGTCGTACCAAGAAAATAAAATCATCAAGTAAAGCACATTGGTGAGAATGTGTTTATGCTCCGAAGTGGATTCCAATGTATAGGGATCATGTCATGGATGCACCCTAGATTTTAGTGATTTTTTATTTTGAAAATATGACTCTCATATATTGATATGACATTAATCATATTTATTATCATGTCAGTTTATACAAATTTTTGCAATAAAATTAATAGTGCTTTTTGTAGTTTCTTGTTTTTATCAATAAATTTGTGTTATCTATTATAAAATTTGCAACGGCATGGAAATTTCCAAAATTGGCTTTTCATTCATCAAAAGCTAAATGAATTAATGAAAAAAATTAGTGAATATCCCATTCGAAGAAAATAACACTATAAATTAAAGCACATTGGTGAAAAGTGTTTATGTTCTAAAAGTGGATTCCAACTTAGAGGGAGCATGTCATGGAAGCACCCTAGATGTTGGAAGTATGATAAATTTTATTACATGAATCTTTTAAATTGATGTAGATTTAATCGGATTTATTATCATTTCTATTTGTAAACTTTTTATAATAAAATTAATGATAGTTTTGTTAATTACTTTTTATCTACCTATAAAGTTGTATAATTTATGATGAGAATAGGTGGCAGTGTGGGAATGGACCAAACTAGATTTTCTTTCATCAAAAGTTAATTTAATGAAAAAAAATTAATGGGTATGTTGGAAAAAAAAAAAAAAAAAAAAAGTAAATCAGAAGTGTATATGCTCCCCAGTGGATTCCAACTTAGAAGGAACATGTGAAGGAAGCATCTTATATGTTAGAGGTACTATAAATTTTATAACATATTATAAATTGATGTGGTCCTAATTACATTTTTTTTTTTATATGTTAATTTGCAAACATCTTGTAACATATTTTTATGGCATCTCCTCATTGGTCTTGTAGTTCAATTGACTCCGCCTCATACACAACGTACTTGGGGGTCTAGGGGGCAAAAAATTGTTCGAGCTACAGTATTAATAGCATATTGTAATTATCTATAAAAAAATCTTGTAAAATATTTTTATCAATTTCCCTTTTTTTTTTTAAACAGTAAATCTGTAAAATTTATTATGAAATATGTGCAACGTGGGAATTGCCAAAACTGGTTTTTTCAGCCATCAAAAGCTAAACTAATCACAAAATATTGAAAATAATGGATATGTCATTCCCATAATATGGATAATTATAATTATAACACAAATAATTGGAATTTATTAATTGGAGATAAAATCAACAAATAGAGTGATAGACACAATAATAGTTTCTTAGATAGGATTAATAAAAAATTGGAATCTTTAGAAGCTATTGAAAGATCCACCACTGCACCAGAAAGAAAAAATGATAGATATAATAGAATAGACAGTTTTTTGGACATTTATGAAAAAATTAAAGCTTTAAATTCAAAACGTGAAAGAAACTTTGAACCCAATCAAAGATCATCTTTAGTGACAGATAATTGGCACAATATAAAAAATAGTAGCAAGGTACCTATTAGAGTCACATGTCTTCGTGCACCCTAGATGCGTCGCACCTGCTTATTGCTGCACTGTCGGCATGAAGAGACGTCGTATGGTGGAGAGCCCTCCTTTACCCTCATATGGGAAGTGAGAGTTCCGTACAAGGGATTATGGGTCCCTGCTCTGATACCATAACAAACCCAGTGAGGAATCACACCCCACCTCGTTAGGTGTAGTGGGAGGCATTTAGACCTACCACCACCTTTTAAAGGGAGTAGCTAGGTACCTATCAGAGTCACATGTCTTCATGCACCCTAGATGTGTCGCACCTGCTTATTGCTGTCTCTAATACCATAACATACCTAGGAGAGAGCACAGAAGTAATATGGAAGCATAAACAATGATCAAATAGATGATAATGAAGAAAATAGCAAAATATATATATTCAAAATAAGTTAAAACGAAATATGGAATATGAAAATAGAAACTTGTAAAATCTTACTTGAATAAAACTTCTGTCTTTGATAAACTTGAAAACAAACTTCTGTCTTTGATACAAGCTTTGAAAATAAAACTGTCTGAAAAGTTACAAGATTACAAAGTAAAAACTGTCTCAAAGGTTACAAGATAAAACTGTATGAAGAGAAGGGTTACAAGATTACAAGAGGAGAAGTCTTTCTGAGGGAGAGGAAAGGCTATTACAAAGTCTTTCTAAAACTTGGAACTTTAGAAGCTTAACTTCAAACTTTTAAGGCTTTCTTCAAACTTCTAAGGCTTTCAGAGGCTTTTAAAGGCTTTCAAGGCTTCTTTCGGCTTCTAGAGGCTTTCGAGGCTTATTTAGGCTTGTGTTCTGTCTGCGTAGTTTGTCTCTTTTATAGATGAAGTGAACCATAGTAAGTCTTCAAAAGTAACCTAAGTTAGTAAAGTAACTCAAGTTAATCTGTCGGTGGAAAGAATACTGTGACTATTGATGAGCAGTAGTCTGTTTGGGAATCTATTAGTCTCTTGTCACGCATGGTAATGAATAGTAGACGCATACTAGTAAACAGTAATGACCTATGAACCTCTGTCTATATCTATATGGATTGTCTTGGATCTGTCTGGAAGCTATTCACGCATGTTTATTAATAGTGATCTGTCATAGTGAATAGTGATTTGTCGCTGATGAATAGTAATTTGTCACAGTTATCTATCCAGGAGAGCATTTTGTCTTTCTTAGAACATCTAATCTGTATCCGCATGTTTATCATAATCTAGCAGATCATAGTTATCCTCATACTGCTCATGCTCATGAACTACTCCATAATTACTACATAGAATGCAGTATGAAATATGAAGATAAATAGGGACACGATCCTTTGCTGTCATTAGTCTAGGATCCTTAACAATCCTTCTTCTTCCAAAAAGCCTCCTTGTTGAAGGTCTTGGACCATATACGGCTATTTTGTTAGTGTAGCTATATAAGTGGAAGCCTCTGTCTAATTCTTTATGTATTTCATAAATCTTTTTTACTCATGAAATTAGACAATTCTTAAGCCAGAGTATCCGAATCATCAAGTGATAAATAAGTATCTCATGTGTACCAGTTGTATTTAGGGATACAACCCCAATCATGGTTAAGGACTAGAATTTGTGTTGGCCAAACTTCTATATAATAGCTATTGTCCCAAGCTGGAAGGGTGCTCCAGATAATGATCCTCATATAATTAAGTCCTCCAATATGTGCGGCTTCTTCTTGGATGACTTTGGGAAATAAACTAATCTGAATTCTAGAAGTTATGATTAATTTGCTGATAAACCCTGCTTCTAGCATTTCAGATAACCATAAAGGATCACAAATTACTAGATCTTCTGTCTCTGTATTGATAAGTAATCCCAGATAGGGATTGTATCTGTCTCCTGTTCCTTCATAAATTTTGTCTGCTTCTCCAAAACTTTCATACCATATGGCTTTATGAGATAGCCATATGTCGTTTGTCATGTCTTTTGTTCTGATAAATGCTGTAGAGACTAATACTTTGAAAAGATATATCCATCTGTCATAAGAACTTGTTATGGCTTTATGAGTTAGTATATTCTGTTAGATTTCAGGGGGTAAGGTTCTAATGGCAAGTTTCATCTTTTGCTGAATCTTAGGGTGGAGCTTTGAAAAGCTTGTTCCCATAAGATAGCTTTTTAGAGACTGTGATTCTGTCATTGTGGAGCTCGAATCTCCATCCTCCTTGCTAGGGAGTTGACAACCAGATGCTTCAATTAATGCACTGGTGCTAACAAGATGTAGTTCCAAACCTTTAAGGGTCTTTTGGAATAAAGGTTTCTGTTTGAGGGTGAAGACTACTTGTAAATTATCAAGAAGTAGTTTAATATGAAGAGGAAGGTCTGTGAATTCTCCGTCTGGAAACATGAGATCAATGCAGAGCACTTTTTGCAGAATTACACTTTTTTCACCACATGATTACATTGCCTTTGCTAGCAACGTATCTTGAAGGGATATTGTCTCTATTGAGACACCTTCATGCTTATCCGAAATCCTTACTGAAGGCTTTTGAAATTGTTTAGGTTGCACCGCTGGTGCCTTGCCCTTTCCTTTCATGTCTGCCTAGGAGGTTCTTTTACTCATAGTAGTCTGCAAATGGGTTTTGGGAAAAGGATTATGTCATGAAATATTATTTTGAGAATAAACATTTTCATGCAAAGTTTCTTTCAAATTCATTTTTAAAATCCTTTCAACAATGTCTTTTTGTGAAATTTCTTTAAAATATTTTATTACAAAATTATTTTAAAATTTAGAGTATATATAA
Organism: Quercus wislizeni; assembly: GCA_023055345.1. NCBI lineage: Eukaryota > Viridiplantae > Streptophyta > Magnoliopsida > Fagales > Fagaceae > Quercus > Quercus wislizeni. The sequence goes on from JALGQJ010000001.1 coordinate 30,715,479, forward strand.
CAAAACAAACTTTTCTCTGTACACCTTTGTGCTCTTGCTGAGTAGTAATGGTATTAGAGTAGTCATGATGGAGTCTATCAAGGTAAGCAAAATTCAAAAGATTTTTAATATCTGCCATGATATTAGCCATGATTATATCCATGTAAGTATTACTATATTTCTCATTCTACAAGAATATGTGAAATGAAACTTCTCCATAAAGTCCTTCATCAACTACTACAATAGTCTGGGAAAAATTTGTCAAAAGCTTATGATTAACCTTTCCTGTGAAGAAATTAAATCTGTCTTTATTCAAGAAATTACCACAATTAATATTTTCTTTAATGATCAATAAAGGGGAATCTGTCAAGGCTTCTTTTATTAAAACTTCTTTTAATAAAACATCTATTATTTAATAATACTATAAAGGGTGCAAGTATATCATCTTTTATAATTTTGTTTGATACATCTGTCAGACTGTCAGTCCATTCATATTGACTAAAAGAGATTATAAGCATAGTTCCATCTTTTATGTCTTTATCTTTTCCACTTTTTTCACAAGGTGTTTGGACTATATGTCAGTGCAAAGCAACGGGGAAATAGGAACAAATCTCTATCTCTTTATCTTGTTTAAATTTCTTTTTGTCATTTTCTATCAATTGGTCATCTAGTGATATTTCTTTCTTTAGATATGATAAACTTCTTTCAGTTCTATAGATTCTTTCTTTATTAGTATCATTTAAGATAGTGACATTATTGAGGGAATCAATTTCTTTTGGGATCAAGGGTAAGATGAAATTAAATGGTACATTAGTCAAGACCATAAAGGAATTTCTTAAATCAACTTTGGAAGAAAGGTATTTAATAACTTCAGAACATATACCTTTATTACAAATGTAATCATTAATTAATTCTTCTCCATTGGTCTGAATTAATCTTTTAGAAGATTTTCCATAATATTTGGAAGATATTAGTCTTTCTTGTATACAATTCATGTTATCTGTCAATGTGATTTCTGTCATAGAAAACTCTTTATTAATAACTTTATTAATTAAGCTGAAGAAATTCTGTCTATTGCTATCAATTTTATTATTATTTGAAACATTAATATCTATAACCACTTTATCTGAAACATTAATATCTGTAACTCCTTATCTGTAGGAGGGTGGGGGGGGGGGGGTTTGTTATGGGAGAATCTGTCAATGATCTATTTGCTATTTCTACAATATTTTGTTTATCTATGTCTGTGGAATTATCTTTTTTAATTTCTTTAATTTCTTGCTTTATTATTTTTGCTTCTGTCATTAAATCTTGTAGTGTTACTGGTTTTATATCTATGCCAATTTGTTTCTTTTTTGTCTTTTCTTTCTTATCTTTTCATTTCTTAGCTTTTTCACATTCCGTAACATGGTGTCCATATTATCATTAAACCAATTATTGTCTATATCTTTTATGCTATAACCTTCATCATAATTTATATCATCATAGTCCATGTTTCTAATTAGTGTGTGCCTAACCTAAGTGTGAACAAGCAAACATATGATGAGCTGATAAACATATTTCTTCTATTTCTAAGCAATTAATAATTACTGGCGGAACTATTACTTACCACTGGTATCCTTGTTATCAGGACCACCTCCTCGTGAAACTCCATTGCGAGACCACCCAAACACACGCCTGTCCGTCGACTAACAAAAAATGGGCTGATTAACGCAAAACTATGGTTTGCCAACGAGTCTTGAGGCTGACCAACGCTAACAAGGAGCAAGTAGTGGCTATGCAATAATAAAAGTTCCTAGTAACTTCTTAATTGCAAAGAAATAAAACTCATACATCTACCATCCATGGCTTTGATACCATAACATACCCAGTGAGGATTCCAACTAAAAGGTGGTGGTAGGTTTATATATTGAAGTGGCACCAATTATATTTTGTGTCTCCTCATTTTGTAAGTTTTTGTTTTTTTTTGGGGTAAAAATATTTATAGTAGTTTTAAAATTTTCTTCTTATTTTAAAGTAATTTACTATAAAATATGTGGCAGTGTGAAAATTGCCGAGACTGGCTTTTCAACCATTAAAAGCTAAATTAATGACCAGGCTAATGGACATGTCATACCAAGAGAATAATATTATCATATAAAGCCCATTGGTGCCAATGTGTTTAATTATACACTCAATGTGGATTACAACTAAGAGGTAGTATGTCATGGAAGCATCCCTAGACGCTAAAAATTTATATAATATTCTAAGTGCAGTGCTCCATTCTTTCATAGCAAATCCTACAATTAATTTAATTAATGAGACTTATTATTAGACATTAGAAGTACAATAATAGTATGTTTTTTTATAATAAAAATTGATAATAGTTTTAGTATTTTTTTTCTTTTAATATATATATAGATAGATATATTATGTGGCTACGTGGGAATTGCCAAAACTGGCTTTTCAGAAGCTAAATTAATGACAAAACTAATGAAAAAAATAATATTATCAAAGAAAGCACATTGGTGAGAAAATGTAGATGTTCCCAAGTGGATTCCAACTGGTGTGGAGGGAGCATGTGTCATGGAAGCACCCTAGACGTTAAGACTATGTCACTTCATGTATTTGATTTGGACAACAAGAAAACGGAATGTGCTATTGTTTTAATTTGCATCCTATTGACTAATGCACTAAGAATATATCCATGCAAAATTTGCATCAAATAGCGATGGTATCATAGTACACATTTGCTTGCTGTTGAATAAAATCCAGATAGCACTAGGCATATGCATTGCTATTACATTGCATAATATATTGATGTAGAACAAACAACATAGACTTTCCTTGAATAAAGGAACTTTCAGAAGTTATGCTCGAAAAATTAAAAAAAAAGAAAGAAAAAAAAAAGAAGCAAAAGTTCTAGTATAAATCATTGGCAACAGCAACAAAATTGCGTGAGATTTGGTGACGTGAAGAGAAACGGCTCTGGGGATAAAATCATCTCCTTTGGTCGCAGCCAAAGTCGTTTTGGGGGCAAATTCCATCATTTAGTCCTTGAAATCTATGTTTTTGTTGTTTTTAATTATATTTGTTTCCTTTATAACATTTAATTTAAAAGTTAGAATAAAGTCTCATCTTTTTAGGAATGTTTCTTAGAGATAGTAGTTTTAAATTCATCAATTATCATAATTTTTCCGTTTTTGGTGAAAATTACTATTTTACCACCTAATCTCATGATTTGGTGGGCGTTTTCCTATCTGCTCTAGAATTTCTTTTCAGTATTTAAATACCTTGTAGTCTCTAATGTCGTCAGTATATATTCATATATTCAAAATGCCAATAAGCAATTCTATAAGCTACAGCACTTTCAATGTACAGAACCGAGTAATCATTCATCCACTGAACGTAGAACAAATTATGAAGCAAAATTTAATTTTATTGGCATTAAAAAAAATAAAAAAAAAACTGAGGGTGTTCTCAATTTGTTTTTGAAGGGTAGACAAATAAAAAATTTTAAATTATTATATATATATATATATATATATAAATCAGGCCAGGGTGGTCCAGGCGCCGCCCTTGCTTGAGATAGATGTGTTTTATCTGTCGTAGGTATTCCGCTGCATTATCCATGTGACAAATTAAGCCTCCCTATGCTATATGTTTTGCTACTCATTTAATCTCTTAAACCTAAACTGGAGTAATATAAGTTGGGTCTCCTATAATTGTAGGCAAAGTACATTGGCATGTTTGTGTGTGGAATGCAAAGGGCATGAATATCTGCTGGGAAGATATATTACCAATAGCAAGAAGCCACGTGGAAAACAATATACTAATCATGCCAATGAGAAAGCACTTTAGAATATTGGGTAGGTCAGAGTCAGTCTATTGGAATAGCTATAAGATTTGCAATGAAATTTCTTAAATTATATATGTTCTCTTCTACCTTCCCTTATATTTTTTTTCATGGGGGCCATTTTCTACCTTCCCTATTTTAGCTTCTTTAATACTATATTCAATGCGAATATATTCATGTTGAAGTTATCTATATTGATGATTCTTTGCGTGTTTGTAGAAACACGTTTTTGAGAACTCCATTGGATATACATGATGACCTTTAAGGCAGACTACTCTGCTGTGTTCATCACAAAGTCTTAGCAAAAACGCGACAATATTTGTCTTTATATTAGAAACATCAGGCATGTTGATCGAGAAAACGATACTTTGCCTTGAATTTGGTACCCCAAAAGATGTTTTTGTATTAATTTCTTAATGCTCTTGTTATAGTATATGTTTTTGTATTACTAGCTAATATCTTAATGTTGTTGCTATGGTTGTAAAGCACAAAGTACGATCCACCGGCGTCCACATAAGCTTGGACTATGAACAATATATCAAGGCCATTCAAACTCAATCTATATTTATTTGCACTTAAAAACAATTTGTTGTTCATTTCTGCCTTGCACTTGTTTAATAATACATGCACAAGAACACAGTATATATGTATGTGTGTGTATATATATATTGCCATTGAGTTGTAAGCCAAAAAAAAAAAAAAAAAAAAGACAATTGTGTATTATCATTGATTTTTTAAGCCACTTGTCTGTACGTATGCACCAAGAATCGCCTTTTTGTGGATATAGCTATCTAATTTTACATCAACCATGTGCCTCCTCAACTAGCTCTCACAAAAAAACGTGAATATTTTTCATTATTGATTGAATTAGTTTATGAGTAATTAATTTATAATGGCATACTTAAATGAAATAGCTTCTTGCACTCCCTAAATTGTGATCCAAGAACATCCACACAGGCCTAGAGAGATAGGGTTGCTCATTCATGATTATTATATAAATTAAACAGACCATGATTTCACAATCTAAATGTCTTTCTCAGCTAGAACTCATGCTTGTAATTATTTTATTTTCTTATTGATCTTTATATTATTATGTATAATCCAGCTCCTCGCCAACCAGGCTACATATATATCACGCACGCTCAGCGTTCCAATCATCTAGCATAGCTTATTACATTGGAACTCATGAAACACTGCATATTAAAATGTTTTTCCAGTAATCAAACAAAGACCTCGTAAATTCAAACACATGCCTCACACTTTGTCTCAAAGACAAAAGGACTAGGGAGTAGGGACACCCTATTTCACAGTTTTTTGAGGTGTAAGTTGTGATTGGTCATGTGTGCAAATTGTGTATTAGCCATAAGTGCATGTGCAGGTAATATATGTTACACCAACCATTTATAAGAGGTTGTGAAGAAGTGCGTGTTCTGTGAAATATAGCTCATATTACACAATTCTATAATGGAAAGTAATTGCATCACTCCATCACCTGCGAAGCTTTTCTGGACAGCAGCCATAAAAGGACAAGAGAGCAGGACTTTAACATTATTTTTCTATGCAAAGTCTTGCCATACATCAAAATTCGAGACCATACTCCAATAATTATGAAGCGATGAAAATGATTCACGTTAGGGTGTTAGAAGATAGGCTATATAGCAACAAAGATATAACATTCATCCAGAAATAAGTCCTTTACACTCCAAAAGAAGTGCATACACTTCAACCCAAATTCAAAATAACAAAGTTTAACAAAAATAAAATAACATAGTTCAACAAAAATATAATATCCTTGGAACTCGCCAAATACTAAATATCAATATTGAAAAAATTTGAGCAAATAGTAAACTAATCCTGACTATAACCACGATTATCATCTATAGATTCTTTGTTGATGTCCAAATTCATAACATCTTCCACAAGCTCATCCAATTTCATTTGTGCAAGTTCTATGCCAAAAAAAAAAAAGTATTAGTAGTTCTAGGGTTTGTAAAGTTTCAATTCCCAATTATATCCCGTGTAAAATTTTGTAATTACTTACTTTTCTTTTTAAATTTAAAATATATGTTGGATATAAAAGGTATTTGACAAATCTAAAATAAAATAAATATTTATTTGTTATACGAGTTAAACATGTTGTGTTAAGTAGGTCATTTCGGGTTGACACAAATAAATTGGCATGTCAAACGTGTCTATTGCGGGTTACGCGGGTTGATCCACTTATGACATGTTTCTTATTATGTCACTTTCAGATTGACCCGTTTATGACCCAAACCCATTAAGACCTAACCCTAACCCGAAAAAATCCGTCTTGGGTTCGTGTCGTGTTCGCAGATTGGGTCGAACATTGACACCCCTAATTACATCTTGTGTGTTTTTATGACCAAAAACGTTGGTTAAAAACGTTACACACTATGTGAAAGAAACAACCCCCATGTAGCATAAACTTTTAACATTGGCAAGTTCTAGCCGAGATACTTTAAGCTATGATAAAATTCTTTGAGAAAAGTTCATTGGTGGTAGCAACTAAAAAAAAAAAAAAACCTTAATTGAATTGGGTTAGTTGCTTTCTTTGGATTTGGGAAGAGGAAGTTATTTTAATTGGACCTAACTGATCGTGTTTAGACGGCAAAGCTTCAACTCTACAACTTGGTACAATTCCAAAGCAATCGCTCTTCAATAAAGTATTTTTCAGATTGGGTTAGGCTTAGGTTCAATGTCCAGTAGTATTGGACTCGTTGAGATAATGACATGTGTCTATTTTTAGACACATGTCACCATCTGACTGGGTCTAATGCCAGTGGCAGCTCTAGAAATTTTTCTTAGGGTGTTCCTTAAGAAGTATAAATTATACAATCTAATAAAAAGAGAAATTCATATATTGACAACAACAACAATAAAAAAAATACGCAAATACATAAAATTTACAAGTGTCTTCTACGAGTTTTCATATTTTGAAATCGGTGCATGATAGTCTCATTATTAATATTACAAGCTACATCTCTTTCAATGTACACAACCAAGCAATCATTCATCCACTAAATGTAAAACAAATTATGGAACAAAATTTAATTTTATTGGCATAAAAAAACTAATCGTGTTTTCAAAATTTTTTTGAAGAGTAGACAAATAAAATTTTTTAAATTATTATATATATATAATTTCAGGTCTAGGTGGTCCTAGGACCACCATAGCCTTAACGTGGTGCTGCCCCTATCCTATGCACTAGATGCACTGAACCTAAATCTAGAACCACCCTGACTTTAATGTGGTATCGCTTCTGTCCAGTGCACTAAATGTACTGAACTTAAACCAAGTCCTTTCAAAATTTTGAAAACCTACTATTTTCAAGAGTAGTGGAGTCACCATCTATGCTCTTTCAAAGAAGCATTTATTACAACAACAAAAACAAAAAGAAAAGAACACTTAACATGCTTCCAATTAAGTCCAAGTAAAACCAACTACTTTGCTTGGCTTGTCAAAGGTTTCGAAAGTTCCTTTTTGACTTCAAATTACACCACAAAGTTACACCTTTAAGCCATTTGAATCATAAACTAATAATATCCTGAATTGACATGAAAAATAATGATGTAACATTTTCCCATACCAAATAGAAGCTGCCAAGAGAGAACACAGTTGATCACCAGTAATAATTGTCATTTTTAATATTAAATAAGTTATTGGATGATAATAAAAAAGAAAAATAGAAGGTTTGGACAGGATAGATAAACTCCACAAATGTTGACCTTGTGCCTCTGGGTCTTAAGTCCATATCAGGCCTGTCAAATGATGCTCATCATGTCCAATTCTCACCAACTTGCTAGACAGGCCAATCGGTCAGTCACATGTCAGCTAAGTCCTTAAAATTTCAGGGTTCTCACTAGAAAAAATTAAATACTTCATCTTTCCTTGGAGAACTTTTTACATCCCATAGCTGATAGGTCAATATGGGGAAAAGAAGGACATAGTTCTAGGGTTTCCTTTGTTTTGCACTTGGAAGTTGGAACCTCATAGTTTTACTGTTAGTCAATTTAAGGCTAGTTGATGCTTCGCTTCGGATATTTGCTATCTCACTCTCTTTTTGTGTTTTTTTGTTTTTAATATATTACATTTTCCACAAAATGAAGAATCTTCATAATCAAATGTATTGGCAAAGAGTAAAGGGGTTACTTGGGTGGTAGACTCATTGGTTTTAGAGTATGACCAATGTTGTTAAAAGCACGCTTAGGCATGCTTAAAGTTCAAAACTCAAAACCCCAAGACTTGAGCGCTTTGTTTGGCCAAAAAATAAAACTCACTAAATGAGAGACATACTTTTTTAGATTATTTTTTAAGAAGCAAAAAGCATGCCTGGACATGCTTTTTTATTTTATTGCTAAAAACAGATAAGATATGAATCATAGAAATTAATAGCTTAATCTAGAAAGAAATGACATGGGCCAATGATTTATTTTTCAACCACTATTCTAAAGTTGTTATATTACACAAAAATTTTATTTATTTATTTACATTTCAAAAGATGCAAACAAGATTAATTTACTATTCTTGTGTTTTTTTGTTTATGATTTTTAGATGTATGTTTATTGAACCATATACATCATTTAACCATAACAATCATGATTATCTATTTTTATAAAAGCACGACAAGATTATACTAAATGTATGTTTAACTTTCCACAACTAGATTATTATGATATTTTCTAATGACAATTATTTTAAATTAACTATATAAAATTTTAAGTAACTTATGTAAAATTTGAACACAAAAATTGTACAATTGCACTTACCTAATAGGTATAAAAATTTTGAGTTTTGATAATTTTTTACTATTTCTTATAAATATTTCTATTAAAAGTTATTATAAATTTATATTTGAATTTAAATGTGCGTTTTACTTCAATCAAGAGTGTGCTTGCACTTTTTACCTAGACTCCAAGAGGTTTTTACGCTCAAGTGTGCTTCACACTTTTACCAACATTGGGCATGACATAAACTTGGAGGTTTCAGGTTCAATCCATCATACTATTTTTAAGGACCAATTTTGGCTTGGACCCTAAACGGGATTAAGTTTTGGCCCAACAAGCCCAAATAATAAATTTGTAAAGTGTGGAAAAGAACTAGCCTGATTTTAGAAAGGAGGCAATGATCATGGGTGGTTTGGAAGCAAAATTAAGGGTATGAGATATAAAAACCGTCATCGGTGCAATTTGAGTAATTTAATCCAGAGTCCAGAGTTCTTCTTTTAGCGATGTGCTTCTTAATCCTTTTTTTTTTTTTTGCTTTAAGTTTTTTTTCCCTTCCCTTTTTGGCCACCCTCTCATGTTATATACCATGATTTTTGTATCATCCTCACCACACATGTGTAAATTTGGTTCTGGGAGTTTCTCCCTGTCCCATCTCACACCTCTCTGAACTTTTTACTACCAGCTGTAAGGCTACTTGTTCACTGTTCAGGTATCACCTCCATATTAATGCGGCCAGAGAGTTAGCTAGGAAGCATTTAATGTGGAGGTAACAGTTCTCGTAGATATTTTTTTTCCTCCTCCCTTCCCCTTATCCAATGTTCGACCCCCTGTCATGAGGTCACATCAAAGGGGTATTCAGAAGGATAAGAAGGTTTCAAACCACCTCAGACAAAAGTTCCGAGGTGGCTCTTCACCTCGGACAGGTTGGCTATTACCATAACAACTTTTAGTTCTTCCGTTAACACCATTCCTGTTATCACCTTAACTAACCATCCTCGGCCCTGTCAGTATCCTCGGATTGGATCATTGGGCCGTAGGCCCATCCCATACAGCCTTAACAGTACCCCAGAGACAACTGGTTCCCACAATAGCCCCTCAAAATCTTGCTTTCCGACTCCTCAAGAGGAAAGGAGGATTTTGATATCCTTGTCCTACTCCCCCTATGATCTTGTTTCGTTTAACGGAGTCCTAAGACCCGTTTTTATCTTCCTAAGGCAAGTTTCTGTCGCTTCAACGTTCAATGCGTGCCTTTATTGAATTTTGGCGACTCCCTTGTCCCCCATGTTCAACGACAAGATGAGAATCTAACAGTGGATGGGCGCTCTTGGTATACGAGCGGGAAATCTCCCGCTCGCAATTTCCGTGCCCTTATATATAAACTTTCAAATCAATCCTTTTTCACTTTCAACAGTTACATTATTCTAGAACTCGTACATTGAATTTATCTCTCTCTCTCTCTCTTACTCTCCCGTGCATCTACAAATACAAAAACCTTGTCCGAGGACCACTTTTCAAACTTGTAAGTTTCCCTGAACTCATTTCAGTTTTTATTTCAACTTGCAAAATTTTCTTTAAAGGCTTCTTAGAAAAAATGGGTAAATTCAAGCACTTAGTGGACTCCGAGGAGGGGATGAAGAGTTTTAGGATCAAATACAACATTCCCCCAAACGTGGGCGTTAGGTACGCTGCACAGGGGGAATGGTTTAATGAGAGGAAAACAGGAGAGGTGGTCATCCCTATGATTGCCTTCATAGAGGGAGGGATGAACATTCCTATGGGTACCCTCACTAGGAACTTCCTTAGATTTTTTAGGCTTTCTCCTAAACAGTATGCCCCAAATATGTTTAGGGTGTTAAGGAGTATAGAAGCCTTAAATGAGAGGATGAACTTGAACCTAACCCATCACGATGTGAACTGAATATACAATCTGCACAATTTGAAAGGGCAGGGGTATTACCTAAAGTCAAGGCACCTCAAAATAAGGTTGATCCAGTGCTTCCCTATATCAAACAAGGGATTAAAGGATGACTTTTTGATTTTTTCTGGGCAGTGGCACGACGGTTTACCTTGTCCAGTTAAGGAGGGGACACCAGGTGGGGGGCTAACCGTTAAGTTTTATATTTTAACTTATACAATTCTTCCATTTTCCCTGTTTTTCACTATTACTGAAATGTACTTTTCTTGGTTTTAATGGTTTTGCAGATCCCAACTCCACCACACCTTCGCTCTGCTTAGTTAATAGGGCGAGCTTAGACAGGATCCTACAATCCGAGGTGTATGTCAACGAAACTGACAGCCAACTGAGAGCAGCACACCTAATCCTTGGATACAAGCCCATCTCCTGCGCGTTCCAAGACCCTAGGTGCATGATAAGGGCCAAAGATCCTTGGCTCCACTGCATTAGTGTTGCCTACGAAGGGTTCGTGGTTCCTGAAGGCATTCCACTCCTTACAAGTACACCATTCACCCAACCACTCCTTGTTGCCACCCTTTCAGCAGGAGTACTATCTACCTCACCCATTCTTCAGGAAGGGGAGGAAGAAGAAGAAGAACAAAAGGAAGAAGGCTTTATGGACCTGACAGAGTCCGCCGATGAGTTCGAGGTATTTAACCAACTCTCGTCCCCCAAGAACCTACCAGACGAGATGGGTATCCAGAAAAAAACCCCAAAAAAGCCTGCAGGAATTGTTAGAGAGCCAACCAGGAAGAGGAGAATTTGGGAAGTCTCCTCAGCCCAAGCTTCCACCTCCTCTACCAAGGTCTCCTCCTCGCGCTCCCCAACCAACCCTGCCCTCTAGGACCGAACAAGTTGACCCTAAGAAGAGGAGAGAACAGAAGGGTAAGGACATAATGGAGACTGGAAGATCTCGTCCAACCAGTGAAGAGGAAGCTCATAGGTCGGCGAAGTAGGCAAAAATTAGCCATGCCCCCAGCCGAGGAGTAAAAAGGGTAGACAGTCAATTCCCAGAGCCCCAAGCCTGGCTTTCAGCTCCTATGCTTGGTGGTGAGCCACTGATGGATGACACATCAATTAGGGACTTCAATGGGAGCATTGGATGGCACGTCGTCTTGGCTCTAGAGTAAACCCTTCTGCTTCTAAAAGATATGGTTGAGCTATGAGGTTTTAGGAGGAGCGAGGTCTTCCTTCACACCAAAAGATTTTTGGGCATGGTATGTACTAATTCTTTATTGCTGTTTTTAATTTTTTTTTTTAATTTTTTTTTTAATTTATTCATAACTACTAAGCATATGTATCTATACTTCTTATTTGCTATGATACTAATTCCCTTTTTTCGTTTTAAGGCTATCCAAAACACATTCAAGCTTGAGGAGATGACCAACTCCTGTTATCAGCAGCTGGATGATGAGAGGAAGAGGAGGGCTGCAGTTGTGCAAACCTTGGTTGTTGCTGAAAACAGCAACATTGACTTAAAGAAAAAGCTGACTGCCGAGGAACAAGCTCGAAAGAGTGCAGAGTCGGCCTTAGACAGCATAGAGAGATAGGCTAAAAGCCAAAGGAAACTGGCGCATGAGGCCAGTGACCAGCTGGCTGCTGCTAAGGAGCAATTGGCAACTCTGAGAAAACAACTAGAGAAAACTCGGAGGCTCAGAGACTAGGCTGAAAAAGCCAAGGCTGAAGCAGAAGAGGCCAAAGCCAAGGTTGAGAGGGAGAAAGACGAGGCCGGGTAGCATGGGTACGACGTCGGCGTGGCTGAGACCGAGGATGCCCTAAGGGCAGAGGTCCCTACTGTATGTCGTGCCTATTGCGCTCAAATTTGGGAAGAAGCCTTCAATCGAGCTGGGATTGATGCTTCTTCCGAGCTGAGGAAGCCAGAGAACGTCTTCTTCCCTCCTGCCCTACAAGTTCCCAATCAGAAAGAGGTAGCCCCTCATGTCAGCCAACCAGCCAAAGAGGCCCAACCTCAGAATCCTCCCTCATCCAGTCAGCAGGAGCAAGACAAAGAGCCTGAAACTCTAAGGGGCTCTTCCTCGGACAAAGTAGCTGAGTCTCTCCAGCCTAAGGCAGCTTCTCAAAGCTTTGAAAAGGAGTTAGCTTCAACTACTTTCCCATGGGAGGAGCTTTTAAGGAGAAAGAGAAGGAAATCCCTCCTGAAGCAACTGACAAGGCCCCCAAGTCCAGAGTCCAAATAAAGCTTAAGCCTTATTTTTTGTTTTTAGGATAATGAGAATTGATGTAACTTCATCTTTTGTATTTGAAGGCGAATTTTACTAATGTATGAACTTTCTTTCTTGTTCCAAGTAATATATGTTAGTACCATTTCTTTCTTCATTTGCGTAACATTTACTTTATCTATTTTCTGTTCGCACATAAGTATACTTTATAAAGGAGCAAAACTTGTGGAAACAAATGAAAGTTCAATTTCATGTGCCTTAACTCATAGTCCGAATAAAATATATCCACTGATTCCCCTTATTTCCAAAATACGCTTTCAATTTATCAACCTTTGACAGGTTTCCCAATTTTAGGGCACCATCCCAACGTTTAAGCAACAAGCAGGACATGAACACATTGAAACACCTCTAGTTAAGATTTATGAGGCTTATCATGACTTATAAATTGGGTCATAACTTAGTTCAAAGAATAACAGTTTGTTTTTAAGATCATGGTCTAAAAGTTTTAACACAACTTAGACTCTATTAAATACTTCCCTGGATACTGTAAGGATACTTATTTTCACTAAGTTTGTGGTCCGAGGACCTGACATAATTTAGTTTTTGTTTAATATTTCAAAAGATGTCATAGGATAGTAATTTCCACTAAGTTTGTGATTCAAAGACCTGACATAACTTAGTTTCTGTTTAATATTTCAAAAGATGTCATAGGATATTAATTTCCACTAAGTTTGTGGTCCGAGGACTTGACATAACATAGTTTCTATTTAATATTTCAAAAGATGTCATAGGATATTAATTTCCACTAAGTTTGTGGTCTGAGGACTTAACATAACATAGTTTCTATTTAATATTTCAAAAGATGTCATAGGATATTAATTTCCACTAAGTTTGTGGTCCAAAGACTTGACATAACTTAGTTTCTCTTTAATATTTCAAAAGATGTCATAGGATATTAATTTCCGCTAAGTTTGTGGTCCGAGGACCTGACATAACATAGTTTCTTTTTAATATTTCAAAAGATGTCATAGGATATTAATTTCCACTAAGTTTGTGGTCCAAGGACCTGACATAACTTAGTTTCTGTTTAATATTTCAAAAATGTCATAGGATATTAATTTCCATTAAGTTTGTGATCCGAAAACCTGACATAACTTAGTTTCTGTTTAATATTTCAAAAGATGTCATAGGATATTAATTTCCACTAAGTTTGTGGTCCGAAGACCTGATATAACATAGTTTTTGTTTAATATTTCAAAAGATGTCATATGATATTAATTTCCACTAAGTTTGTGGTCCAAGGACCTGACATAACTTAGTTTCTGTTTAATATTTCAAAAGATGTCATAGGATTTATGATATACAATTAGAATAAATTAGAAAGGAATCTAAAAAGCGACTAATCTTATTAATAGTAATACCTTTTCAGGTTGTTTATATTCCAAGGATGAAGTACAGTTTTTTCATTTAAATCTTCCAAGTAATACGCACCTATCCCTGCCACTGATGTGATGCGATATGGTCCCTCCTAGTTAAGCCCCAATTTTCCCCAAGCAGGGTTTTTAGTATTCCCCAAGACTTTTCTTAATACCAAGTCTCTTGGGGCCAATGGCCTTAACTTTACATTCATATCATAGCCTTGCTTAAGCTTGTGTTGGTAATAGGCCAGCTGCACCATTGCATTTTCTCTCCGTTCTTCAACCAGATCCAAATTCTTCTTCAGCAACTCATCATTTCCATTCGAGGTGAATATGCTAGTCCTCATCATTGGAAAACCATTCTCTAATGGGATTACAGCCTCAGCCCCATATGTCATTGAGAAAGGGGTCTCTCTTGTGGACTTTCGAGGCATTGTTCGATATGTCCAAAGGACATGTGGTAGTTCTTCCACCCACTTTCCTTTGGCGTCGTCTAATTTCTTTTTAAGTTCGTTCACTATGACCTTGTTAACAGCCTCAACCTGTCCATTTCCCTGTGGATAGGCCAGAATGGAATACCTATTCTTTATACCTAAATCAGAACAGTATTTCCTGAAGGCTTTGCTGTCAAATTGAAAGCCATTATCCTAGATGAGCACATAAGGAACCTCGAATCGAGTAATAATGTTCTTCCAGATGAATCTTTTGACATCTACATCCCTGATATTAGCCAAAGGCTCAGCTTCGACCTACTTGATAAAATAGTCCATACAGACTAGTAGGTATTCTTTATTTCCTTCCGCTTTGGGGAAAGGTCCCATAATATCCAAGCCCTATTGAGCAAATGGCCAAGGGCTAGAAAGAGGATTAAGAACTCCTCCAGGTTGGTGAATATTCGACGCAAACCTTTGACACTGATTGCATTTTTTAACGTATTCTTACGCCTCTTTTTGCATGCCTGGCCACCAATATCCCTAGGTAATAGCCCTATGAGACAGGGATCTTCCTCCTGTGTGACTCTTACAAACCACTTCATGGAGCTCCTCTAGGAGTGATTCTGATGCCTCGGGGTGTACACAAAGCAAATAAAGGCCAGAGAAAGAACACTTGTATAATTTTCTATCATCGGATAGCCAAAACCGAGGAGCTTTTCTTCGTACTTTTTTAGCTTCGGACTTCTCTTCAGGCAGTATATCTTTTTCCAGGAATAGTGATATGAAATCCATCCAGCTTGGACCTAGTTTGATTTGGTAGATTTGAGGCATACCCTGGTGTAATGAAGTAGGGGTGCATAGGTCTTCAACAAGTATTACTCGAGGCAAATCCTGCGCTGAGGACGTGGTGAGGGTAGCCAAAGAGTCTGCATGGGTATTCCCACCTCTGGGGATATGAGATAAGTCAAAGACTTCAAATTTTGCTTGTATATCCTGATTTGGCATAAGTACTCTTGCATTCTTGGATCATGTGCTTCCAGATCACCCTTTACTTGGCACACCACCAGTTTTGAATCTGAAAAAACTTTCACTGCTTTTCCCCCCATTTTCTGGATCATCACCATTGCCATCAGCAAAACTTCATACTCTGCTTTATTATTCGTAGCCGAGAAACTCAATCTTAAGGATTTTTCAATAGTAATATTTTCTGGTGACACTAGAACTAGCCCCACCCCTGATTGTCGTTGGTTGGCTGCCCCGTCCACATACAATTCCCAAGGCATGGGACATTAGACAGAGACTACACCGACTGATACTTCACCCATGTTATGATTTTCCACATCTATTTCCTAAAGACATTCAGCAAATTCAGTCATCGGATTGGCAAGAACTTGTTCCTTTATAGAAGTATGAGGCATGTATTTTATGTCAAAAGCCCCTAGGATCGTGCCCCACTTGGCAATCCTTCCAGTATAATCCGCACTTCTGAGTATTGACTTGAGTGGAAGCTGTGTGAGCACGACCACAGTGTGTGCTTAGAAGTAATGGGGAAGCTTTCTTGTAGCATGCGCCACTACCAATATTGCCTTCTCCAATGGCAAGTAGCGCACTTCGGCTTCATTAACTGACTTGCTCACATAATAGACTGGTCGTTGTATACCACTGTCCACCCGTATTAGCACAAAACTTATGGCAAAGAAGGCTACTGCAATATAGGCAAAAAGAACTTCATCCACCATGGGGCTGGACATAATGGGCGGGCGAGATAGATATTGTTTAAGTTGTTGGAACACTACAACACATTCCTCGAACCATTCAAATTCTTTCCATTTGTGCAACAAAAGGAAGAAAGTTCTGCACTTGTCTGCTGACCTAGATATGAACTGATTCAAAGTGGCCATTATTCCAGTAAGTTTCTATACCTATTTGGGATTCTGAGGTGGTTAAGTTATTAATAGCTTTAATTTGGTCTGGATTTACCTCAATTCTCCTGTGGGTCACCATGTACCCAAAAAAATTCCTTGAATCCACCCCAAAAGAACATTTGGACGCGTTCAGACGCAGCTTATGCTCCCTCAGGATTTCGAAAATGCTTGTGAGATCCATTATGTGTTCGGACACCAACTTGCTCTTCACAACCATATCATCAATATAGATTTCGACGTTTTTACCTAACTGTGGTTCAAACATTTTGGTCATCATACGTTGATAAGTTGACCCTGCATTTTTCAGGCCAAAAGGCATCACCTTGTAGTGATAGTTTCCTACAGGAGTAACAAAAGCTGTCTTCTCCTGATCATCTAATGCCAAGGGTATCTGGTGATATCCTTGAAAGGCATCCAGAAAGCTCATCCGAGGATGACCTATCGTCGCATCGACCAATTGATCTATTCGAGGCATAGGGAAAGGGTCTTTAGGACAAGCCCTATTAAGGTCTGTAAAGTCCACACACACACGCCACTTTCCTGTTTTCTTTTTCACCACTACGGTGTTAGCCAACTACTGAGGATAGAACACCTCTTTAATAGACCCTGCTTGCTTAAGTTTGGTTACTTCACACTTAACAACCTCTACATGTTCCTTGGAAGGGCGCCGAGGTGGCTGCTTTTTCAGAGGAATTGATGGATTGACATTCAGATGATGACAAATAAAATTTGGATCTAGCCCTAGGGCTTCATACGTCCCATGCAAACACATCCATATTCTTCCTCAGAAGATCGACCAATTGCTCCTTCTCCAGTAGGGGCATCTGAGCTCCAATATGAAAGAACCTATCCGGATCATCTCCAATGACCACCTTTTCCAGGTCTTCACATTTCACCTCGTCGACTGGCCCACTAAAAAGAGATACCAGAGTTTCTAGCTGCTATAAATCGTTTTCAGTAATGGCTGAGGTGTCCACCTCAGGCTTGTGTTGAATAGCCGCTATTAAGCATTGTCTAGCCATAGATTGGCTTCCTACGATCTCCAGCACTTGGTTCCCAGAAGGATATATCACCTTATGATGAATGGTGGATGAAACAGCTCCTAAGGAGTGTAGCCAAGGTCTGCCCTTGATGGCTGTATAAGGAGAAAAAACATCTATTACAATAAAATCTACCTCAACCACATCTGTACCAGTTTGCACGGGTAATCTAATCTGCCCCTTAGGAACAACCATTTTACCTTCAAAACTTATCAAAGGGGAGCTGTAGGTCGTTAAATTTTTAGGTTTTAAACCTAGCCCCTTGTAGAGGTCAGGATACATAATCTCAGCTGCACTGCCTTGGTCAATCATAACCCTCTTCACATCGTATCCACCAATTCTAAGTGTAACTACCAAAGCATCGTCATGTGGCTGTATGGTTCCTTACTTGTCTGCGTCTGAAAAGCTCAACACCAGTGGGACATTCATCTTGGCTCTCTTCGGTATCGAATTAGAGTCCTCATCTGAGCAACAAGATACCAACATTATCCTGGAAGGACAAGATCCGATCCTCCCTAGAACAGCAAATATGACGTTTATGGTGCTAAGAGGAGGTCTTGGTGCAGCATTTCCCCAAAACGTCGAATTCGTTTGGCTTCCTTGGCCACTAGAATGATGCAATAGGTGCTTTAGCTTCCCTTCTCGGACAATTGTTCCAAATGATCCCACAAATTTCTGCAATCCTCGGTAGTGTGTCCATGATCCTGATGATAATGGCAATAAAGGCTTTGGTTACGATTCACAGAATCTCCTGTCATCTTATTCGGCCATTTAAATAATGGTTCATCCCTAACCTTCTCTAAGACCTTTTGCACTGGCTCTCGAAATACAACATTAACTGCCTGTGCATTGGCAGATCTAGACTGCTCTGCAAAGTCTCTCCGAGGTCGATTGTTTTGAATCTGATCCGACCTGGAATCCCTCCTCTCCTGAGGGATCACCTTCACCTTTCCTTTTCCCTGTAATTGATCCTCCTCAATCCTCCTATACTTATCAATCCTATCCATCAACAAGCGTACACTGGTAACAGGTTTACCGGTAAGAGACTTTCTCAAATCATGCTCGGCTGGTAGACCAGCCTTGGAAGTACCGATAGCCACATCATCGTAGCTCCCATCTATCTCGTTAAACATCTCCTAGTACCTATCTGAATAAGCTTTCAGAGTTTCCCCATCTCGCATGGACATCGATAGCAAGGATCCTAAAGACAATGGAACCCTGCTACATGTGATAAAGCGGGCACCAAAAGACTGGATAAGCTTCTTGAAGGAATTAATAGAATTTGCCTTCAAGCCATTGAACCATCTCATCGCCATAGGACCCAGGCTAGATGGAAAGATCTTACACATCAAGGCCTTGTCTTTAGAATGAACGACCATTTTTTGACTAAAATGACTGACGTGTTCCATTGGATCCGTTCGACCATTATAAAGGGAGAAGGTGAGTTGATGAAATCGCCGAGGGAGGTTCGCCCCCTCTATGCTTCGTGTGAAAAGGGACCTAGCAACCTGATTTAACGCTTCGTTCATGGCATTGTTTGCAAGGCCCTTATAGGTTGGGTTCTTATTCTTACGCTTATGGCGATGTTCCTTGTCGCCAGAGAAAGTTTCACTGAGTGGAGTTTTGGATCTTCGCCTGTGCGTGGCATCATTTGTCTCCTCGGAGGATAGCTCGGAATCAGGTGAGGAGCGTCTTCGCCGTGCGCAACGCAACTCCTTCTTCAGCTCGTCAATCTCACGTTGCATGTCTCTTTCATTCTTTGCATGGGAAACATGGCTCTTCCCTCATGACTGACTCTTGCTAGTATGCGTTGTATGTGTACTTCCTTCATGATCTCCCCTTTGATGAGGGTTTACGACTGAATTGTTATGTTGAGAGCCCCCCGATTTTGCCTGGTACGGATTAACATTATCTTGGTGTGGGCCAATCGTTGGTTGGTGCGAACCTGACTCTTCCATCTCCAATGCTAGACCAGAATTTCCTTCAAATCAAATCAAGCTCTTCTCACAGACGGCACCAATTATAAGGACCAGTTTTGGCTTGGACCCTAAACGGGATTAAGTTTTGGCCCAACAAGCCTAAACAATAAATTTGTAGAGCGTGAGAAAAAAAACTTAAAGCAAAAAAAAAGATTAAGAAGCACATCGCTAAAAGAAGAACTCTGGACTCTGGATTAAATTACTCAAATTGGTCCGATGACGGTTTTTATATCTCATACTCTTAATTTTGCTTCCAAACCACCCATGATCATTGCCTCATTTCTAAAATCAGGTTAGTTCTTTTTCCCACGCTCTACAAATTTATTGTTTGGGCTTGTTAGGCCAAAACTTAATCCCTTTTAGGATCCAAGCCAAAACTGGTTCTTACACTATTGATTTATGAGATTTCTTTAATACCTCATGGGCAAAGAGTAGAATATACTAACTAAAGGCTAGAAAATAATTTCCTTATATAAAAAAATATATATATATCTTGGCAAAAAAAAAATTTTACTAGTGGAAAAAATTCTGTAAGGAACACGTGGCATTATCAAACTAGATCCAAGTGGTAGCAACGGCCAGATTTCAAACGGTGTCGTTTCATGATATACAAGTGTTTTCATCACACTGTGCAAGGCAGTGTCAGAGAGATATTTAATCAGTTTCTAGAGTAAGTTATTTCCCGCTAATATTCTGTAATGTATATAAGGAAACATCGAACTCTTCAGGTACTCTCTCTCTCCCTCGTACACACACATTTATGTATACATAGATACATTGAATCGTTTACTTTATCAAACTTTTTTGAATTGTTATTAGGATTTGGTATCGGAGAGAATTATTGGCATAAATTTGATTTTTTTTCAAGTTGATGATCATTTTATTCGCTAATTGAGGGTTTAGTTTGATCTATATAGGCAGGAGAGTTTCTTTGCTGACTTGTTTGGAGTCAGAGAATCTGGCTTCTATGGAACTATTGTGAGTACATCAAAACTATAACACGTTATCTATTGGTTCTGGTTTACGCGTAGTTTCCAAAATTTGGCTTCTAAAGAGTTATCTTCATCATCATTCTTGTTTAAGTACTGGATCATAACTACCATTAATGGAATAATGATTATTTTCAATTTTCATAGAATGCTTAAAATCTTGGGTTAATTTCACTTTTCCCCCCTTAACTATGATCCACTTGCAATACCGTCCTAAACTTTAAAACAAAGCAATATTCACCACTTACCTATTTACAATTTTTGTTAAATTTAATGGAAATGTAAATTTTTTTTGGGTCCGAAAAAATGTCTAATAGAAATTTAAATTTTCTGTTAAATTTGATGGAATTTCGAATGATATGGGCAAAGTGCTTATTACCAATAATTAAGGGACAAGATTACTTAGTTTTGTAGTTGGGGGGAGACATTGCAACCTCGGGATAGTTATGGGGCGAAAAGTACAGTTTTCCTTAATTTTTTTTAATGGTTTGAAAGCTTTCACCAAATTTTTTAGTGTGTGTGCTCGCATGCTTAACTGAACAAATGGTGTATATTATATGGGTTTTTTTATGTCTATTGATGCTTTGCTTAATTTACTGTCTTTTTTGCCCTAAAGGACATTGCGACCGGGAACTCAATCCTGTTCGCTCCTCGACCGGGATTATGCTGTTTGGTTGGGAGAAATAAAGCCATTATCTCATTTTAAGGTGATTAATTGATCGATAGTTTGAAGTGTACGCCATTTTGCATATTTTGCTTGTGTTTTACCTAAGTACATTCTTTTGCAGGAAAGGTACATGGTTAGCATGGTGTACAACACCGATGAGATTACAGGAGTTTTGCATGACCAATTCCAAGGATCTGGAAAACCTTTGTTGTTTCTGTTGCATGGGCTTAACACCGACAGCAATAACTATGCAAAACCAGCAGAGTTTGAGGTGCTTACATCATATATTTTTCTCTCTCATCACAAATGACTTCTTTATACCTCAGAATAGTGTGATGAGAATCTGGTTTTTCTAGTTTCCCTACATTTTTTAAATATCTCTATACTGATTGCATTTCCATGGTTCTGATGTATATCTTCATATTATTATTCTTAGACTAGAATTACTATTGCAGATAAGTTTTACCTTTTCTTTCTTTTTCTGAATCTGTGTAGGGTGTGGATAAGTTTGAGAAGGATTTGACAACCTTGCATCCAATTTTGACTGAATGCCGTGTTTTGAAGTCGGATAAGGAGCTTGCCCTCGTCCAGTTTGCCAATGATATAAGTTCTGAAGCTCATGTTGAGGTAACCATTTCCAAAATGTCTTATTCACTAGACACATTTATATAAACAGTACTTACTTCATTTGACTACACACACACATCATTCAATCTAAGTATTATTTTGCGTACATGACTCTGACGTAGTTGCTAAAGGAGTCAAATCAGTAACATGTCTATGCAAAGTAATAGGGAAATAGGTAGCTAGTAGATAATGTTTTCATATACGACAACAACTAAGCCTTACCCTATGTTTAGATGGAGGGAGATGAGGGGAGATTAGTGGAGAGGAGAATGGAAGATAATAGAATGTATTAAATTTTTAGTATATTCCGGCCACCTTCCCCCTACTCTTCTCTCATCTCTCTCCATCTATCTTCCTTCCAAACATAACATTGGTCCCAAAATTTTGGGGTCGGTTATGTATTCTCAACAAGTTAGTTAGGGTTGACCATATGTATTCTTTTTTACTATCCATTCATAAGAAAGTGACTAAATTTTATGTTGGCCGTCAACCTACTGGTCCCTCTCTCCTTTTCGGGCTTCGGATTGGCTTTGAACAAAATGTATGACATTGAACACAGAAAATAGTGAACTTTTTTATTTGTACTAATGGCATGTCTGAGTTTTAATTAAAGTAGAACAGATCTTGTGGAGATGGGGTGGGGCCTGTAGCTCAGAGGATTAGAGCTTATATATATAAGAAAAAGGATTGTCTGAATTTTTCTACATTACTGTGGCATTTTCCTGATTAATAAAATATTAGTTGGCAACTTCATTATGTATGTGCGGTTAGTTTGCTTCTGTTGTGAAAGGTATTGGTATTGGGCACAACTGTAACTTGAATGTCAGAAAGAGAAAATAGGGGTTGGGGGGAATCTCTGTGTGTTTTGGGAAATTTTCATATTGTAAGTGTATTTTTGTGTGTATTGATATTCAAAAACCTCTTCTTGTTTTTAATAGGTATTTTGGATGTAGAATACATGTATGCTGTTCATTTTTCTTGTGGAGTCATCCCTGGCTTGCTTGTAGTTATAAATGTAATTTTTTTATTTGCTATTTACATTCTGACCAGGTCATGAGAAAAACTAGAGTGGGAATGAAAGAGTATCAGTTGGAAAGCATTTTTCTTCACCACACCTATATGTATGGTGGCTGTAGGCACTGTTCTTACACATGTATTTGCGCTACTGGTGAAAATAGGTGAGACCTGTGGCGGTTCCCAAGGTTTCTTGTTCTATGCATGCGGTGCCAAGTATGCATGCGGTGCCAAGTGCTCTCCCATGCATTACTATAACTATGATGCATGCTCATCCTGGAATTAACTTCTTTTTATCACAGAAAAAAATGAAATAAAAGTAAAACACAAACAGATATAAATGTGTGTTTTATATTCAAATTTCAAAATATGGACATGCTCTGTAATTTTCCAATACTTTGGGACTGGTTTTAACTAGGACATTTATGTATAGTTATGCACTTTTGTAGACTTTCTGGCAAACTGATGATTGAAAAGATTTTAACTTTTGTAAATGGAAAGGTAGATTATGAGTGTAAATGTATTGATATAGAATTTTACATCCATCACAGAAAGGTTAGCTAACTGGTGTATTGTTTCATAACACAGTTCTGTGCTGCACTATGGGCATGCAGCGGCTCCAAATGACAGGGTATGGTAAATTCAATATTCTTTTAGACTTAATGCATTGTAGAGCCTTTTGTATTTTCTTTTTATTATTTTTATGTTTATTTTTAAATTAGAGAACCTTTGTATAGTCTTAATACTTAAACTAGGCTTAATTGCACAATGACAGAGTTAGTTATACTTTGCAGTCTCATTATTCAATTTTTCTGATTGAATCTCCTTGACTTCAGAAGTATCTTATGAAGTTTTCAAATCCTTATAATCTCCTTTGTGCAGGCTTTGGAAGATGGAGATATGGCATTGCTTGATATGGGAGCTGAATACCATTTTTATGGTTCTGACATAACTTGTTCATTTCCCGTGAGTTTGGCCATTTTGCTTGTTAAATAACATTAGATACAATTTTTTACCTTTGGGCCTTGACTTTTTGATTTAGGCAGTTAATAAACTTTAGGTAGCTCCTCACTTAAGTCTTACCCAATTTTATCTGGTTTTTCTTTTCCGCTTTACATATAGGTCCTTCTTTGATGGAGTTCCTAGATTGATTAGATCATCATCATTATCATTGCAACCTTCATCCTTTGATCTTAGAATACTTATGAAGTTATGATGATTAACTAGATCATTTTATAATAATCATTATCACTACCATCATCATACATATTTCTAGTCTTTGACTTCTTCTGATTTTATAGGGAACCGTAATGATCCATATTCAAACCCATAATGTCTTAGACATTGAGGGTTTCAAATCAGAGCTCTGATTTGATGGGAATTTCTGGAGTAAAAGAGTATATTTGTGATGCCAAGGTTATCTAAACATGTCTGATGCAGATTTATCTTCACTCTCCAGTTGTAAGGAATTATAATTTTGTTAAATTTTCTGCGCAGGTGAATGGGAAGTTCACCAATGATCAGTCGCTCATATACACTGTAAGTGCTTACTCCTCAGAGCAGTATCAACCTGATCAATTGGACTTAATTTTCTTCTCCCTGGTGTGTGAGTTTGTAATGGTCTGAAGCTAGGTGATAAAATTCGTACATGGCAAACCTACTCTTAAGTTGTCTGAGAATTGTGATTACATTTGCAGTAATCTGTGGATTGTAATGATACATATAATGTACTTAAACAATAGTGTATATATATATATATATAAAATTTACCTAACCACTGTCTATCACTGCTGTACTAAATAGGTACCAAACAGAACTGCACACATATTATTTGGGTGTATTGCCTGTGGCATTTTGTTGTTCAGTGGTTCCTTTTCTAACTATCTTGTTTTGCAGGCTGTCCTTGATGCAAACAATGCTGTAATATCTACAATGAAACCTGGAATAAACTGGGTGGATATGCACTTGTAAGACTTGATATTAAACTTTCGGTTAAAACAATTGTAATATGCATGTTTTGTATGTGTTTTATGGGAGGAAGGATAGGGTGTCCTCTTTGGGGAACTACATGGAAAAATTAGAGCATATATGAAAGCATTGAAATAGAGTGGTTTTCATTTCATTTGTTTGAACATCGAAAAACCATATGTTGAATTACGGAAATTGTAGAAGGCAAAAAAAGAGAAAGAAATCCTTGTGCATTCAAGCCTAAACCAAATGTGGTTCTCAAGAAACCTCAAAGGCGTTTTTACTGAATGTGTCATATGGAAACTGAACATCATGTTCTAGAAGTGTTGGTAGACATGCATAATGAATTACTTGCATGCTATTCATAATTGCATTTTCGAAATGAAGGAATTTATTTGTTTTATCTAAAAGATTTTGTGGCATTTCAAGGTTAAGTAGATTATTCATTCAATTGAAAGAATGTAGTTATAATATTTCTGTGTCTTCCACTGATCCTTTTTAAGTTTACTATATCTTCTCTTCGGCATGACATCTTAATTCTCTCTTCTGCTCCCCCCCAACCCCTGCCTCCCTCCTCAAAATTGCAGATTAGCAGAGAAAATTATACTTGAGTCATTGAAGAAAGGATGCATCATTGTTGGGTAACATCTGTTTTGTCAATGTTACTTTCTCAATTACCTGCAACTTATTCCTTTAATTAGAAGGAAATCTTCTAATTTATGTTTAGTTATGTTCTAGCAATGTCAACGATATGATGGCTGAACGATTGGGTGCCGATTTCATGCCTCATGGTCTTGGGCATTTCCTTGGTATTGATACACATGATCCTGGGGGCTACCTAAAGGTCTTAGTGAATAATAATTTTTATTATGCTCAGTTTCTTTTTCTTGCTTTAATTTATATTTTTAGAGAGCTGTGCATATCATATATGTTTTGTATTACATTTTCCTTTATTGTCTTGAAAATTTGCATATTTTTTTGCAGGGGCTGGAGAGACGACAAGAACCTGGATTGAGGTCTTTACGTACAGTTAGAGAGCTCCAAGGGGGAATGGTTAGTAATGGTTTTTCTCAGTCATTGGAATTATCCTTTCTTACTTTTTCTCTTTCGGTAACATAATTAAATCATATGTGTGGGTGATGTAGGACAAGTTGGGGGAATTTGGCTATGTGCGGTTGTGGTGGGGTTGGGGTTAGGGTTAGGATGATTTGTGGAAATAAGATTTAGAGTTGTTGAAGAAAGGGTCTTGGAGTTATGACCGGAATCAAAAAGTGGTTTGATAAGTTATTTGATGGCTATTTAGTATAAGAAAGTATGTGGGTTTTAGGGCTTAAATAGGTAAAAGAAAGGACTTGATTTTGGGTTTTAAGGAAAAAGAAAAAGAGAAGAAGTGAGGGAGAACAGAAAACGCAAAGGCCAACATGTGTCTATGCTCAAATCAATAATTTTATCAATCAAATCCATCTCCTTTGAATACATTGAGCACAAATATGTATTAAAACTCTTTCTTGAACTAGAAGTATTAAGACTCCTAGTTTGACTAGTTACTAGTAAACTAAACAACTTATAAAGACTAACTAGGATTCAAAGAAAATAAACCTAAGATACTTAGGATTCCTAGAAAATTCTAGACTCAACTAAGGTATAAAAAATATCCTTTATTCACAGGAGTTGTAAAATTACAGATTTGCCTCTGACTACGAAATTGACCATAACTAATAAAATAAAATTCCAAATAGAAAATTGTTTATCCCTAAAAAACTCGTACCTAGACCTTTAAAGCAACACAAATTTTACTTTAATTGAACTTCAAAGGTGGACCCCATACAATAATTCTTGAATAGGAAAATTTGCAAAGTAATAGCAAATCAGTCTTCCATAGTTGCATCATCAATGGGTGATTCTATTTTTGAAGTCTAAGACCCTAAAGCATGTGTGTTGCTTATGATAATTGTGAAGTTGTATGATTTCCTTCTGATTTTATTTTATTTTTATCATGCTTCATTCAGACTTATTTTATATGTCAAATTCATAATTAGTTAAAATTTAAAAACCTAAATTGGGATAAGCAGCATCACTTTATCTTCTATTTGGTTAAGAAGTTTAACTTCTAACTTCTCAGGGCTAACTTATTCAAAGGGAACTGAAATATTTTACATATACTGATATACATTATGTGCCAAACATGTTTGTCAGGGCTGTTCATTGGTATTATAATCACTGATTGTTTAAAGCACCTTTGTATATGCTTTGCCATGAGGATAGATATTCACTTGGGACCTGTAAACTCTATTGCTAAGACGTGGAAAATACACTAGAGGGTCTGGTCATGTTACATTATTTGGAGGGAGGGAGCTCATTTATGTTTAATTGCTCCGTTTGATTGAAATCTGTGATTTATTGATTAATTTTTCTTTTGGTGGCGCTTTAACTAATAATTGGCATGACTGAATTCAATTAAGAAACCTAATATACAAAACCTAAAGAGCAGTGTACCATCACATTAGGACCTTTCTACCCTGCTTCAATAACCCTTGGACTATCAAATTCTTCTTTTTTTTTGAGAAGCAAGACTATCAAATTCTTAGTATAAGAAATTCATCCAGCACTGCGAGAGTGCACGGACCCACAAAAAGAAAAAGGAAAAACAAACACACAAACACAAACCAACTGATTAGAAAACTAAACTAATTATTCGAGAGTAAAGTTCTGTGGCTATTGTTGCATTTGTTTCAATGGAAATTTTCATTTCAAAGAATGTTTTTGACATTTTAAAGGCTTTTTTTTCTTGGTGGGGGGGGGGGGGGGGGGGCAACGGGTAGAGGTTTTTCAATAATATCTTTTTGCAAAAACTGAATATTTGGCAAAAACAATACCCTTTTTAAATCATAAAACATTTTCTGAAACTTTTAAAACATCTTCTGAAATGTCATAAGCTCCATATAACAAAAGACTCTACAATGGTAACTCCCCTCACTCTCACTCCACAGAACGACTGTTTATCATTCTTGTATTCTTGACCAACCCTTAATTTCTTTTTCCCAAATGACTCTTTTACTCAAACTTTTTCTACTAATTTTTTTGATGTAGAGTCTGAATTTGGGATCAATTTTTCCATATGAGATTCCTGAATAGCGCAAAAGAAATAAAAAAAATATTTTCCATTTGGGACACATGTTTTTATGAAAGAAAAATGTTCATATAATTATTTGAAATTATAAGAATTACTAATTATTTTGCATGCATGTCAAACAATAAAAAATAATTTTTAGCTCATTTTTCACAATTAAACACAGGAAAATGAGCCAATTTTCTAGAAATATTTATTTTCCAAAAAAACAATCATTTTCCAGAAAAAAATATTTCCATCAAAAGAAACCGAGTTCAAAAGCTTTTTCAATCAGGCCCTATTATTAAAAACACAATGCAGTACTTCAAACTAAACTTCACGGGGTAATAGGTTGCCTTACAACAACATGTCACAAGTTAAGAGCACATTCCTGCACAAATTATCAAGGGCAGTGACTTTTAAACTCAGTCTCCATCCTCTATAGGGTCTTATCTAGTGGCCATGGTTCTCCTGCCATCACCGCTTCAATCTCCCATATTTTCCGGGGACACTTTGTCATGTTCTTGCAACCACTGGCAGTGACATGCTGCAAAAAAAAAAAAAAAAAAAAAAAAAAAAACTATAAAGTGAAATGCATGAAGTGATAAATTGCTATCATAGGAATAGAAATGGCACAAGAATAATGTTAATATGGGAACATTTATAAATCTGCATTGCATATGGCTCACTCAAAAGCACGCTTGATGAAGAAAGAAAAATAAGCACATGATGAGAAATAAACCAAAACAGTTTATTGTATGAGTTAAAATATTGACTGGCTTAAGAAAATTTACTGAATTTGCATTTCCAATGTATTGAAAGTTAAATTGGGTAACTCTAATATGCGATTTATGTGGTGAGATTGAAAACATAACATAACCAGTACTATTATGCAGATGCAAATGTCAAAGAAAGCAAATTATTTGATCCAGTTAAAAGAGAGCTTGGGTAAATGGAGTACCACATCACTTTCAATTCGAACCCCACCAAAACATTTAAATCTGCCAATTACTTCTTGATTGAAGAATCTTGAAGTATTTGAACTTTCCATGGCTGGAAGCAACAAAGCATCAATGAAGTAGCATCCAGGCTCTACTGTTATCACCTACATAGAAAGCCCCAAAGAAATTGGAATAATGATTATTCTATGATATATTCTGAAGCATATAAGCCAAAGATCCATAAATTATATGGACATATTACAGATAAAAGCCAAGAACATAAATGAAGTAGTTGGGAAGCGATGGTAGATAACTGTAACATCAAATTTTTTCTTTTCTTTATAAATAATATCGGATCAATCCTTCCCCATCACAATCATGTTGATAAGTTAAGGTAGAATGCCTAAGAAATAGTAACTAAGTTTTGCCTTATCTTATCTAGACTTCTTATTCAAATGATAATATATATGTTGGTATTAATCTTACATTATTCTTTTGGGAGTGTTTTGCCGTTGCTTGTGAGAGTGTGAACTCAATGAGGCCCATAACCAATCTGAATTGAATGCAAGAACTGGTTTCAAGTGCAGTCAAATAGTTAAAAATGCAAAGAGAAGTTAATGGACCTTCCACCCACGATCATTTTTATGCCCATTGCTTTGACTCAACTACAATGCCCTCACGAGACATTTCAGTTGAAAAATGATTTTGGATAGATGCAAAGCTTGAAATTGAACCAGGGTACCCATTGAGCTAGGTATTTCTGGCCAAATAAAGAATTGAACCATTTAGTTATTCTTTATTATTGGCCAAATAAAGAATAACTAAAAATTCAATAAGCATCCAACAACCATGAAGTTCTCGAAATAGTTGGTATGATGAGAGGTCTGGAATTTTTAAAGCGCTATAGGTCATTGAACAAAACAAACAGACTGGAGCAAAAAACAAATTGTAGAGTGGAAAACACACATTTGGGATTAAAGTGGAAACTTCTGCTTTGTTTGTCAGTTGGCTGTGAAGAACAACTTTAAAATTAGTAATAGAATAGCTGGTTGAGTCTTGAGTTGCTGTCATCTATTGTATTATCTAAATCACAATTCTAAAGTTCATAATGGAAAGTTAAAAAGTATGGACACAGACATTAATATGGACACTGCGACATGATCATTCTTGAAAAATTATAACACAACATAGTGGGGATATGTGACTATTAATTAACTAATATCTTTAGTTATAATTAATTTATTTGTAGGCATATTTTATGTTTTCAAAATAAACAACTATCAAATTATATCTAATATCAAAGGAACATATTTTAGATAAAAAAATATTTTTATCTCCAAATAAATGAGGAGAAAAATTCAACCTGATGTTGAAATTGTCCAGGCTATCAAGCAGGATGTGAGATATACACTGATTTTGTGAAGAAATATAATGAATTCTATTCAAAATAGGGTCTTGAACATTCATTTTATTGAATTTGATAGCTATTGGGATTTTTGGTTTGATGTAGGTTTGCAGCTCTGCTGCGTGTTTGTATTGTCTGTGTTATCATTCTGTTTTGTGAATAAAATTGCTCATTCATTAAAATAAATTAAAAAAAATTATGCTGACGCCAAATGGGCTTAACGTTTCTATTTAGCCAGAAAAGAAAAGAAATATATATATATATATATATATATATATATATATATATATATATCTCTCTTCATTGTTTCTGGGGTTTCACACTTCCGCAAACTTGGACGAGGAATGAGATCATCTGCAATGTTGATACTTGTGTTTAGAGTTAACTAGTGATTTCCTCTTTTAAGTGTTAAATTTGGTTTACTTGAGGCATAGTGACACCTACTCCAAGCTGGAAATATAAAGAGTTGAACCTACTTGAATTTTTGGGACAATTTTGAATTTGAGGTTAAGTATAATTTTTTTATTTTCAAAATTTAAAATGCCCCATATATATATATATATATACATG
The DNA here is from genome assembly GCA_023055345.1 of Quercus wislizeni. NCBI lineage: Eukaryota > Viridiplantae > Streptophyta > Magnoliopsida > Fagales > Fagaceae > Quercus > Quercus wislizeni. The sequence continues at coordinate 30,746,258 of JALGQJ010000001.1, forward strand.
TGTGTGTGTGTGTGTGTGTGTGTGTGTATATAAAACTAAAAAAAAAAAAAAAAAATCTTGGGGGTTATGGCACCCTTGAATTACCCATAGTTCTATTCCTAATTAGCTAAATAAAAAAATGAATGTTATTTATTATACACATCTTATTCCACACAACCTAGATAATTTTAATGCAAAATGTGTGTATGCAATTGTGTGTGTAATAGTCATTTCTCATAAACAATTATGTCATGAAGTCTATTATGCATTTGATGTAGAAATTGTTTTACGTGTCCTCTTACACACTAATACAGCAAAATAAATAAATAAATAGAAATTCGTAGAAATACTGTTCAATGTATTTTGAACCCCAACTAGCCTAATCAAATGAAACCAAATCATTGATACAATATGGAACAAATAATTTATTGTTGGCAATATCAGCTTTTGCCCAGTACACACGTAATTCTGTATATATGAATACATAAAAGCACGCACACATTGATATTGGAATTTGGAAGTCTAAAATCATGTGATGTCCAAAACTTGCACCACAGCTGCACAGCATCAGTCCGTAAGCAGAATAAAAGCACGTAATATCAAAAGCCCCAAATCTCCTCCAAGGGCCAAGGCTACAAGGTTAAACAAATAGCCATTAGTTTGCAAAATTAAAATCAATCCATAAGAAATAGTTAGAAACATATAACCAATCCAACAAAAATTCCCAAACCTTTAGAGAAACTGTTATAGCCTCTAGCTGTGAAACATCTTCTGCAATCTTGTAGTATGCACTACTATTGTCACATACAACCAATCCTTCAGGTTGGTCATCAATAGGAAATATGAATGTCTCCAAGAACGGTTTAACATCAAAGAGCCAGAGACTCCCCAAAAACCAACAATGAATCCAAGCCCTGTACCAACATAAAGACATTTCCAGAATTCATCTCCATCTTCTTGATAGTTTTCACTGCGATTAGTGTTGGATGTTACATCTTCTGGGCACTTTTCTATAAGTGGAGGTCCACGAAGTCCAAGATTAACAATGAATCTGTTAGAATCAAAGGACTGTAGTTGAGTGCCTGTCGGAATTCTTCCTGAAAATTCATTGTAGGACAAGTTTAGGAAGCCCAAGTAATGTAAAGCAACCATGCTAGCAGGTAATGAACCAAATAACCGGTTTCTTGACAAATCCAAGGATTCCACTTGCTCCAATTGACCAATGTTTTGTGGAATCATTCCAGTCAACATGTTTCCTGATAGATTTAATGCTTTTAATTCTATGAGGCTGCATATCTCATCTGGAATTTTTCCGGTCAATTTGTTGTTTGCAAGATCAATGCTCCTCATTTCTCCGAAATTCTTTCCGTACTCATACACATTCCCTTTCCAACCAACAATTATTTTGACACTATTAGTATTGACGACACTATTAGTATTGACGACACTAATAGTATTGGCGACACTATTAGTATTGACGACATGAATGATGTTGTTACTCCCAGAACCATTCATGCGACCTGGACCAAAAATTGTATATGCCATGCCATTCCAAAGGGAGAAGTTGTCGCTCATGGTAAAATCTGAAACTTTGTGTGCCATGGCAGTCAAATTATTGAGGCACTGGGGAATGGTTCCAGAAATATTATTTTGAGACAAGTCAATATATTTAATATGGACTAGCAAACAAATTTGAAATTGCATACTTCCATGAAATTTATTGGATCTGAGGCTAAGAATGATCAGTGAGGACATTTTTTCCCCAATCCAAGTTGGTATCTTCCCAGATAATTTATTATTTCCCAAGCACAAAAATCTTAACATAGTGCAATTTTGCAAGGACCAAGGCAATTCTCCTGACAAGCTATTATAGCTTAAGTCTAATGCTATAAGTTGTGTTAAAGAACCCATAGAGTGTGGAATTTTCCCAGACAACTTATTGTAAGCCAAATTCAGAACTTCTAGTCCTGGCCAATGCATGAAACAATTAGGGATCTCTTCAGATAGATGGTTGCTTGAGAGGTTAAGGAATCTTAAATTACCACCAGAAATTGAGCATACAAAGGAATCTAACCTTGAAAACATATTTTTGGAGAGATTTATTGAGGTCAAATTCGGAGGAAACACTGGTAATGGGCCTTCAAATCTATTTGACCAAGGCAATTCTCCTGACAAGCTATTATAACTTAAGTCTAATGCTGTAAGTTGTGTTAAAGAATCCATAGAGTGTGGAATTTTTCCAGACAACTTATTGTGAGCCAAATTCAGAAATTCTAGTCCTTGCCAATGCATGAAACAATCAGGGATCTCTTCAGATAGATGGTTGCTTGAGAGGTCAAGGAATCTTAAATTACCACCAGAAATTGAGCATACAAAGGAATTTAACCTTGAAAACATATTTTTGGAGAGATTTATTGAGGTCAAATTCGGAGGAAACATTGGTAATGGGCCTTCAAATCTGTTTGAACTGAAATCTATTGTGTGAAGGTTTGAAACTTTAGTGGATATATTTGGCAAACTTCCCTTGATTTGGTTATGAGACAAATTTAAATAGCGTAACTTACTAGGCATGTCCCAGAACGAAGTGGGGATGGTATTTGAAATTCCAGTACTGGAGATATCAAGGAATTGAAGGTTTCTTTGAGTTTTTATCCAATTTGGGAAATCAGGACCCAACTTGCAAGATCTCACATATAGACAGTACAATTGGAAAGGGGGAACCCAATCAAGGCTGAAATTTAAACTTAAATGATTATGAGATAAGTCTAAATATAACAATTGGGGGAAATTTGATAGTTGGGCTTCGGAGATAATGCCTTCCAATATATTGGAGCGTACAGTCAAATACTGTAGCTTATGTAGGCTTTCAATACTTTTGGCCAAATTCCCATTTAATTTATTGTTAGCAATACCTAACCCTGTTAATGATGGAAATATTGCAAAATTCGGCACTGGCCCCACGATTTGATTGCTATCTAGATATAAGACCTCTAATGAATCTTTTAGGCATCCCTTCAAGTTTTTGAAGAACTCAAGAACCTGTCCATTTAGATGGTTCTCGTACAAACCCAAAGTTGTTAAAGTACATATATCCTCAAACGATTTTGGAATGCCGCCTTCAAGTTGATTATCGTTGAGGAAGAGTTCCTGAAGAGAATTCATGTTGCCAAAAGCATTCGGAATTGAGCCATTTAATTGATTAGAAGAGAGATAAACATAAGCAAGCTTGGTACTAGAGTTGAACAACCAGGGGAATATCGAGGAAGTCATGCGAGGGTTGCCAGAGAGATCAAGGTCGGTAAGAGATTTAGAGGAATTAACATGCAAAAGAGAAGAGGGAGTGATAAGAGGTAGATCACAATCACTCAACCACAACCCTGATAGCTTTGGTAGACCAGCAACAACTTTCAGCCAATTATTGGCTACACTGAGATTCACAGATGTTAGGCTGAGGTATTCTATTGAAACAAGAGGAGAAAGCCAGTCAAGATTTTCAGCAATTTTCAAATAATTCCCACCGAGGTAAAGAGCTTGCAAACGGGAAAGGTTACCAAGCTGAGATGGAATTTGGCCACTGAGATTAGCGTCAACGAGATATAGGTACTTTAAGTTACTGAGTAAAGTGATAAACTTTGGGAATTGGCTCTGATTAAAATCATTGTAGCTCAGGTCCAAATAACTCAAATGATGCAACTCAATTAGTGAAGGACTGATCTTACCTCGCAAAGTTGGCTTATCCCCAACCTGAAGGTCAAGTTTGAGTATACGGCCTGTTTGGTTGCTGCACTGAACTCCTTCCCAGTTGCAGCAATTTTTCTTTGCATATTCAGTCCCCCATGAAGAGAGCCTATTTTTGTCATCAATAAGACCTTTTTTGAACTCAAGGAGTGCTTGTCTCTCACTCTCTATGCACCACATGTTACCGTCTCCAACCCCTGAAATGACTCCAAGAGTTGGTTTCGAGTGCAGCAAAAGCGTAAAAATTGCACAGAGAAGTTTCAGGGACCTTCCACCCATGATAAAAGTCATGGCCAATGATACAAACAATTATAAATAGAGATCAAGATGCACCGCTAAAGCAATCAGTATTTCAAGTTTGAGTTTGTTTTTTGTGCTCTCAACATCCCTTAGCATCAGCTATTTATAAGCATAATTGCATGCACGGATAGTAAATACACTTTTGGTCCTTATATTTTGGGTCATTTTTTGATTTAGTTTCTAAACTGATTTTGCTCTTATGTTAGTCTCTGATTTTTCAAAATCGTTTTTAAAATCGTCTCTACCGTCAACCTAGTTACGAAAGAAACTGATGTGGCAAACGAAGTACATAGGTGGCATGTTAATCGCTGACATGGCAAATAAAATAATATTAAAAAATGTTATTTTTCTTTTAAAAATGACAAGTCAGCATTTTAATTAATAAAAAAATAAAAATAATTTTAAAAAAAATTAAACTGAAAAAATTCAAAATAAAAAACAAAACAAAAAAAAAAAAAAATCCTTTTTTCAATTTTAAATATTGAGAAGACAATTTATAGTTTCAATTTTTCTTAAACTTTCTTAAGAAACAAACATTAAGTTAACACTCCTTCTCATTCTAGGCTGTCGTGTCTGTGTTTGTGTTTGTATCTATTTCATTTTCTTCTTTCTTTTAAGATAAACCAAAAAAAGAAAAATCAAAATAAAAATAACTTAATAAATAAATATTATTGGTGAGTGTTTGTGTCTGTGTGTATATATATATATATATATATTTTCAGATCCTCTCTTTCTTTGTCTCTTCGTATGTATATGTGTTTGTATATTTCTTTGTTCAAGCTTTCAATCTCTCTCTCTCTCTCTCTCTCTCTAAACCTGACTTTCTAATCTTTGGGTTTTTCTAGTTTTTCGTGGGGTGGTTGGTAATGGAGGTGGAGATTGGTGATCAGGGTGGTTAGGGTGGAGATCGGTGGTCAGGGTGGAGATCAGTAATCCATGGGTCTTGGATTATGGGTTTGGTTGGGGATGGAGATGGAGATGGTTGGGTTTGGTTGGAGAGGGCTGAGTTTTTCTGGGTTTGGTCAGGGTGGAGATCGATGGTCGGGGTGGGTTGTACTTATGCCAAGTCGGAATTGGAAGACCACCGACTCCGGCATACTCAGCGGTGGAAAGTTATCGTTTCCATCTCAACTGAATGCGACGTTGTTTTTGTACTGTTTAGTTGACCGTGACTCGGACCAAGCTTCGACTAGGTGGATTCGGTGTTGTTGATGGCGAGTTAATAGTGGATTTGGGTTTGTTGACGACGGATTTGGTGTTGTTGATGGCGGATTTGGTGTTGTTGATCGGCGGGGTGTTGTTTGATGAAGTTCTTGGTTGGAGGTTTCTAGGTTGGAGGTTTGATGATTTTTCTGGGTTGGTTTTCTCATGTTGGTTTAGGTTTAATGAATTTTTCATGTTCTGGAGGTTTCGGTGGAGAATAAGGATTTTGTATTAAATTTTGCATTGTTTTGGGTTTGATTGTGCTCTTGTTCTGGGTTTGATTGTTCTTGGATTTGGGAAGAACATGAAGATCAAGTTCTTGTGTTCTTAACTAAAAAATAATGAAAGCAATAATAATAATAATAAAATCAGATTTAAAAGTTTTTTTTTATTTAGTTTGAATTAAATTGAAATTGAAAAATATAAATTATTTATATTTTTTAATTAAACTGACATGGCTTTTTTTAATTCAAAAAATGCTGATGTGGCATTTAAAAAATATTAAATAAAATATTTTATTATTATTTTATTAGTTGGCTTTGATACCTGGTACTTATGTTTGCCACATCAGCTTCTTCTGTAACTGGGTTGACGGTAGGGATGATTTTAAAAACGATTTTGAAAAATCAAGGATTGATATAGGAGCAAAATCAATTTAGGGATCAAATCGAGAAATAACCCAAAATGTAGGGACCAAAAGTGTATTTACGCCAAAAAAAATTCATACCCAAATCCACTGAAAATTATTGTATGCTCTGAAAGTATCATACATGTGTACTTTCCTTCTCACATAAATTGTAAGTCTTATCATAAATTTAATTAGTGAGATCCACAATGATGTGAGAAGAAGAAATATACATTTATGGTACTCCGAAAGTATTATATAATTACCCCCAACCCATTTCCAGCTGTTTGCCAATCGTGCAAACATCAATTGCTAATGTAAAAACATGATCGGTTTCTTCACCAATTTTAAACTAGGGGATTCGCTTGTTTTCCAAATTCCCTAAACTAGAGATATTGGCCAGGATGTTTCAAACTATGCCCAAATTAGGGACATTGGCTCAATGGTTCTCAAAGCTTATGTCCATATTAGGGGCATTGTCCAAATGATAGTGTCTCCATTTACATTGATTATAAAAAAAAATTCACCTAACAAGCGAGGGGTATTTGTCCAAATGATGGTCTTTGATTTACATTGTTCCTAAAAATCACTTCCCTAACAAAGAAATTGCAATAAAAGAAAAAGATGTTATTGTTCCTGCCCATGGAAATGGGAAACGATTATTTTTATCTCCTCTACCATTTTGCTTCTTGATCAACCCAGATATCTCTGTATAATGTTTATCAACACCCCATCCCCGCCAAACATAAAAGAATAATTTCAGAATGACTTCACAATCTTTGTAATCTACACACATTTAGCTTTTAAACAACCAATCATCTCTATTCTCAAAATTAATCCTTCCACAGGTTCAAGTAAAATTTCTACAAATAACACATTTGTATTGAAGTACAACCAAAATCCAATGACAGGCTGCTTAGGCCTATCGCTGAAACTTGTTCATAACAATGAAACAGCCATAAGTTAAAACAGAATACTTCATCCCACCTTTGTACAATCAACAAGAAATCACAGACCCATGATCCTGGCAATTTGATTGCTAGGCATCATGCAAATATGATGACTTCCCCCCATAGCTCCTCAAACAGACACACTGGTTGTTTTGGCTGGAGTCTTAACTGGGGGCTCTTCCTTGAAGCCTAACATCTTATTTAATGCCCCAATATAGGCCTTGACACTAGAAACAACGATATCCATTCCTGCACCAATTCCGCTGGCACAAAAACAAGGCAGATTTTATGTTCTATGAATCTGGACTATAAAGAATCAAATATGCCAACTATAATTTTTTGTGTAAAATGCATGCAAAGGGAACATGACACGCTGATAATGCGGTCGAAAGAAGATTAATGACACTGATATTATTAGAATTAAGAAAAGACAAAGTTGCTGTTGCGTGAAAAAGGATCAGTATTTTACTATTTTTCAGCTTTAGGAACTAACCAATGATAAAGATAAAGACAGGATAAATTTTCTCCAAAGAAAAAAATGAAAAAAAAAGAAGAAGATAAAGACAGGATAAATTTTATTTATTAAACACTTCTTTTTTATGAATATTAAACACTTTTTCTATTTACCAAAAAAAAAAAAAACACACTTTTTCTACTACCACAAGGTGCTGCTTATTTACACGAATAAAAAATTTACGTGGATGACATTGACCAATGGGAGACCAAGCTCAAAAATTAAAAAGAGAAGAAAAGAGTAAAGAGAGGAGAGGACCATGTCATATATATATATATATATATATATATATATATATAATAAAAGCACCGTAAATGGTAAGTAAAGCAGCAGTGCAACTGCAGCACCTTGTGGTGGCAGAAAAAGTGTTTAATATAATTACATTTATGAAAAAAAAAAACTTGTTGTATATAACATTTTGAGTTAGTTTTTGTTTTTGGACAACAGCTTCTTCTTTTTTTTTTTGGGATTAAAATATTGAATTGGTGATGTAAAATAGAAAATACAAACTTTCCTTGAGAAGCAGTAGAAATCATTGGAAATAGAGATGAAATTGCATGAAAATTGGTGCGAAAAGGAAAACGATGCTGGGAGTAAAACTTGTTGTCTTTGGCCACGACCAAAATCACTTTTCGTGCAAATTCGTTCCTTTAGTTCTTGTCATATACATTTTTGTTGTTTTTAGTAATTTTTATTTTATATATAATTTTTAATTTTAAAAAGAAGCCAAAATAAAATTTTGTCTGTTTTTAGACATCTCCTAAAAATATTAGGATTTGATTTTGCAATAATCTCAATTATATATATATATATATATATATATATATATATATTTAGTAATATTTCCTATTTTGTCACCTAAATTTGTAATTACCGTGAATTAGAGTTTTTAGGGTGGCCCTGAATTTTCTTTTACTACTTAAATGCATGGTAGATTCCAAAACAATTTATTTTTTCAAATTAACAAAAAATATAGACTTTGCCTCTCATTTTCTGGTAATTTACAAACTTTAGTACGTTGTGGATTTAAGGAACTTATCTGGGATTCAAGGTTATCTTCTTGAAGTAAACATGTTTTGTTTCTTGTAGCTCCACGCTGTATCAATTGGACAAGAACTCTAACGCATTAGATTGGATATCTTTTAACATAATGGATTTTACATTTGAACTAAATCTAAACTTTATAAAATTTTATTCTAGTACATATCCTTTGAATTTAGGAGATGGTAAGCAAAATACTTCTAAGTTGTGTTTGGTTACTTGAATTTGGATTTGAATTTTAAAATTGTGGATTTGAAATGCTTTAACTCCAAATATATAAATGTTAAAACATATTTTATAAATTTCTAAAATTATATGGGTTTATAATTATTTCAAATTCAAGGATTTTAAGGTTTAAAATTCTTGGTAAATTTGTCAAATCTAAATCTTTAACCTTTTTAAAACTATCCAAACAAGATACGTATTTGGATTTTAATCACTAAAATCCAAATTCTGCCATCCAAACACACCACTAAGAAATTCAAACCATTTATAGCCCTCTATTTTATTTGGGGTCTTGAAACACTCTATCCTCTTATTGGTAAAAATTTGTAATGGAGTCTTTGAGGGAGTTATTGCTTTTGGAATATAGGGGCCGTTTGGTGACATTGTTTGTATTTTTTAGAAATATGTGTATGTGATGCTTAAATTACCATACCAAACGGTCATTCTTTTTGTATTTTTTAAAAATATGTGTATATGAAAAAATTGTGTAATATTGTTTAAAAACTAAAAATATTACTTAAATTACCCTACAAAATGGCCATTCTTTTTTATTTTTCTTTACTAGATGTGATTTTTTTTGAAACATTTTTTTAATTTTTATAAAAAATTTAGGATGATTGCTCTTTTTTGTGTAGTTATTTGTCACTTTTTTTTTAATTTGACATCATTTTTTAACAAAAAGTATATGAGTAAATTCTTTAAACTCATTTTTTTATCCCTTCACTTTTTCACACCTAACTAAATAAAAAGAAGAAAAAATAAAATATTTTCTATCCTCACTTTTTCATCATTTCATAATTTTTTATCCTTTCACTTTTTCACTTCTCCCATGAAACGGACTCTACTTTCCAGCATCTCAGTTGCTTTGATGATTATTTTAAGAAGAAGAAAACTGATTACATTTAAGACTGGCAATGATTTTGAGTGTCAAGTGTGAACTCAAGGATTGGCGTCAGAATTCATTGTAATAACTAGTTTGAAAAATATCTTTCTCAAAAAAAAAAAAAACTTTCATAAATATGCACAGCTAGAGAAGTTAATGGACCTGCCACCCATGTGATTTTTATGGCCACTACTTTGACTCGGTTTACAATGCTTTCACACGAGACATTGCAGTTAAAAAATAATTATTGGGCAGAAGCAAAACTTGTGTTTTTGCAGTTAAGAACATGCAAGAAAAGAAAAGTAAATTTTAATAATCTAATTTGTGTGTATTTTTTTAATTTAGATTTTTTAATTATTTATATACTGACACGGTATTTTCAAATATTTACTAAATTTCTTTCCATTAATAAGTTATCTGTAAAGACTTAGATTGATAGTAAATTTATTGCAAGTTAAAAATAACAATAATTAAATTGACTATTAGCAAAATAGAGTTTGGTTTATTTTTTATATTTTTTTCATTGAATTTTTTTTTTAAAATACAAAATAGTAAGTAGTAGTAGATTTTAATTTTTATATTTTATTTAGTTAATAAATGATGTAATAATTTCTCATTAAACAAAAAAAAATCTAATTAAATAAGTTATCGAAATAAACCAAATTTACCAAAATGAATGAACTAAATTAATTGATTTTAAAATGTAAGAACCTAAACGTGTCTTGTGATTGATCATCGATCACTTTGGTCATATATATTAATAAGTTAATTGTAAAGACTTAGATTGATACCAAGTTGATTACAAGTTAAAAATAATAATAATTGAATGGACTATTAGCAAAATAGAGTTTGGTTTATTTTTGATATTATTATAATTGAATATTTTTTAATTTAAATACAAAATAGTAAGTAATAGTAAATTTTAATTTTCACATTTTATTTAATTAACGAGTGATTTAACAATTTTACGTTACACTGAAAGAAAATTCTGATTAAAAAAAGTACCGACATACACCAAATTTATCCAAATAAATGAACTAAATTAATTGACTTCAAAATGTAAGAACCTAAACGTGTCTTGTGTGGGTCAAAAATAAATAAATAAATAAACGTGTCTTGTGATTGGTCATCACTTTGGTCAAATATATAGATTATAGACCTGTGGCTTGCACGGCCTCCCTGCCTATGCGTGTCAGGTAACAGAACAGAAGTCATTAATTTTCCTACAGAGGTAATAGACTTCGTGCTGCGCTGCCTTCTGCAGTACGTACGTATTTCTACTTCGGATGGCTTATTGGAAGTTTCACGTTTCATGTGGATGACCTACGTAGTACGTACTGGTAAATAATATTTATTTGTTTATATTGTCAATGGTGTGGGAGACTTCCTCACAGTGAGATTCATAAATTTTTATTTATTTATATTTAGAAAACAAAATGGCAAGAAAATATTACTACTTATAACTAAAGGCTGTAAGCCAGTAACTTTGTTTCAATTTCTTATTTGAACTTAAGTCATCTATGCAGCCCAACTCAACGTAGATTCAGGTGACAATTATATCAAGAAATTGAGAAAATTTTTGAGTTCCTAAAATTTTTCATGATTTTGAGAGTGTGAAGTACTGTGAACTCAAGGAGCCGCGTTTGAATTAATTGGAAGAACTAGTTACCAGTACAGTCAAAAGTATTGTATGTTAAATATGCACAGCTAGAGACAGCCACCCATGATGATTTTTATGGCCACTGCTTTGACTCAATTTACAATGCCTTCACGGGACATTGCAGTCAAAAAGTAATTGTGAACTCAAGGAGCCGCGTTTGAATTAATTGGAAGAACTGGTTTCCAGTACAGTAAAAAAGTATTGTATGTTAAATATGCACAGCTAGAGACTGCCACCCATGGTGATTTTTATGGCCACTGCTTTGACTCAATTTACAATGCCTTCACTGGACATTGCAGTCAAAAAGTAATTGTGAACTCAAGGAGCCGCGTTTGAATTAATTGGAAGAACTAGTTTCCAGTACAGTAAAAAAGTATTGTATGTTAAATATGCACAGCTAGAGACTGCCACCCATGGTGATTTTTATGGCCACTGCTTTGACTCAATTTACAATGCCTTCACTGGACATTGCAGTCAAAAAGTAATTAGTAAGAGCATTCGCAACTGGAATTGCAAATGCAGTTGAAGAATTTTAGCATTAATGTGCCAAATAAGCCTAGCATCAGGACTTGTAAATACTAACTATTGCAAAAAAACATTGCAGTAAAAAAGTAATTAGTAAGAGCATTCACAATCGGAATTGCAAATGCAGTTGAAGAATTTTACTATTATTGTGCCAAATAAGCCCAGCATCAGGACTTGTAAATACTAACTATTAATGTGCCAAATAAGCCCATTCAATCAAGAAGTAATTAGTAGATTTAAATGTTTTGGTGGGGTTTGAATTGAAAGTGATGTGGTACTCCATTTACCCAAGCTCTCTTTTAACTGGATCAAATAATTTGCTTTCTTTGACATTTGCATCTGCATAATAGTACTGGTTATGTTAACTTTTCAATCTCACCACATAAATTGCATATTAGATTTACCCAAATAAAAGTAAGATGTGTTTTATCAAAGGATATGTCAATTATATAGAAATATGTCCCTAACATTTTCAACCATCAAAAACTAAATTAATGACTAAGCTAATGGATATGTCATACCAAGAGAATAATATTATCATATAAAGCCCATTGGTGCCAATGCGTTTAATTATACAATCAATGTGGATTACAACTAAGAGGTAGTATGCCATGGAAGCACCCCTAGACGCTAAAAATTTATATAATATTCCGAGAGCAATACTCCTCTTTTTTTTTTTATAGCAAATCTTATAATTAATTTAATTAATGAGATTTACTATTAGGCATTAGAAATACAATAATAGTATTTTTTTTATAATAAAAATTTATAATAGTTCTAGTATTTTTCTCTTTATATATATATATATATATATATATATATATATGGGGCTACGTGGGAATTGCCAAAACTGGCTTTTCAGAAGCTAAATTAATGACAAAACTAATGAATATATCGTACCAAAAAAAAAATATATATATTATCAAAGAAAGCACATTGGTGAGAAAATGTGGATGTTCCCAAGTGTATATGGTCTCGAATTAATCTTGATGTACGGCAAGACTTTGCATAGAAAAATAATGTTAAAATCCTGCTCTCTTGTCCTTTTATGTCTGCAGGTGGAGGAGTGATGCAATTACTTTCCAATTTCCATTATAGAATTGTGTTATATGAGCTATATTTCACAGAACACGCACTTCTTCACAACCTGTTAGAAATGGTTGGTGTAACATATATTACCTGCACATGCACTTATGGCTAATACACAATTTGCACACACCAATCACAACTTGCACCTCAAAAAACTGTGAAATAGGGTGTCCCTACTCCCCTCCGATGATAAAGTTAGTTTCACATAAATGAAGTTCCGGCTTATTTCAGGGATTTTGTGTTCAAGAGATTTCTTACCCTCATTTTGTTCAGACCGGTCCTTTATATAGGGAGCTTGGAGTAGTTATTTCCTTAGTAACTTCCCCCAGATTCACGGAAGCCAGGGAGTTCGGATATAACTTCCTTAACGGCTAAAAACCGCTAAGGGAGGTTAACTATTCAAGGAACTTAGGGCGATAATCAAGGGTTTGTTAACCGCTCAATATATATCAGATTTTCCTAAGTGTTGTGCATTCGTCCACCTACTGTATGGAGGGCTGGGTCATGCAAGGTTTCTTGATCATCGTCCATGGAAACGTCTATGGACGACCTCAATGTCGTCCATCCATAGACGACATCCTTTGGACAACCTTATCATCGTCTAAGGGAGACCTTGTTGGTTATAGCTTACAGTTTCCTTGTCAGTAATATCTCATAGTCTCCTCGAGTGATTTCCTGGTTTAACTTGGTCCCTTGGTCGTGGACGATCCCTATGGACGAACCAGAGATGAAGTAATTTTCTGCTATCCCATCAGTTGCCCCTTCGTTCAAAGGGTCGTCTAGGATATTGACAGAATTTAGAGCTAATCCACAGTGGTTTGTGAACCACGTGTCGTAATGTCATTGGTTGACTTTTTGTGTCCTCTCGTCTTTCCCAAGGAAGTGACACGCGTCAATTCCTGAGTGGAGGGTGTCGTTTCATACACTGTTGCGTCGATTGTGTTCCCGACAATATTGCCACGTGTAACTTGCTGAATGGCGGGTGTCGCTTCGATGTCCTCACTTTTGGGCCCTATATATATAGTGCATTCCCAGCCTTACCCCTCACTTCTTCTCTCAATTCCCCTTCTGCCATATCGTCCAAGAGCTTCGTCTAACTCTCTTCCTAGTTTTATCAGGTACTTCCTTTCTCTTTTTAGGTTTTCAGCTTATTCTTCATTTCAAACATGTCTTCGTCTAGTAGTTTAGAGAAAGAGATAGACGAGTATCAGGACGACACTTCTGACAGTGGTGAGAGTAGTGAGGGTAGTACGTCCTACGACTCCAACGAACATTACTCGTCTGGGGTGCCTGGCATTCCTTTAGGGGAATTTCAGGAACTACAGCGTAGAATGGCTTCTGGATCTGGGGCTAGCTCGTCCAGACAGCCACCTAGTCCTCCTCAAGATGAGGACGAGGAAGATGTCATTTATAGCTGTGCCCCAGAGGTGGCTTCCAACTTAGATGCTGTTAAGTTAAAAACTCTCATAGATAGGTATCAAATTCCCAGGGAGTTTAACCCTCATCTACCTGAGGCAGGAGAGTGGTGTTGTTCTCCGTCCTCTGGTTTAGGAGTGTATGCTTCCTATCTCTTAGCTGGCCTTAGGTTTCCCTTAAATTCCTTTTGTAGAGACCTCCTCCATAGATTGGGCATTGGTCCTAATCAACTCAACCCCAATGGTTGGAGGACGATAGTTGCCATGCAAGTGCTATGGCATGAGGTGTTGGAAGGGAACCGTCCAATTACAGTGGACGAGTTCCTTTACTGTTATAAGCCTTCAGAAATAAAGAAGTCTGCTGGTTTTTACCAGTTCTCGTCCAGAGGCCCTCATTATAGTTTAATAAAGGGGCGTAGTTCGTCCGATAGACTTTGGAAAAAAGAATTTTTCATTCTTTCTGGAAATTGGGCTGGGGACCCAGCTGACGTGGGTGTTCCCCTCTTTCCACCTTTTACCAGCCCTCTAGGTCGTCTTCGTCCTGAGGGTATGTTTTCTTTCCATTTTGTTTTATGTTCTCATATGTTTTCCATCTTTCTTTCATCTAACCCTTGACTTTGGTAATGCAGCCGTTATTCGTCCACGTTTGGACAAAATTTATTTGGACTGAATAGACGAAGTCCGCGCCTTCCTTGGTAGGACTTTCCACGATCTCGTCACCCTTAGCCGTCTAGCAGCTTAGGGACTTGGTCCATTACCCACCGCCGAGAACCTCAGTCACAAGGAGACCACTCGTCGAAGTGAGTGTCGTCCATATTACTTTGCTCTCTTTTTTTTTTTTTTTTTTTTTTTAATTGGTTTTCCTCGTCGCAGGGATAATCACAATGAGGGAAAACAAGGAAAAAACTGTGACCAGTAGGGACGAAGACATGGCCGCTCCTCCAGTGGTCCCAGTAGCGTCCGTCCAGGGAGGGAAAAGGAAGTCTAAATCAATATCTAGTGCTGTAGATCTGGACGACCTTCCCAGTCGTCGAGGTGCCAAGAAGCAGAAACCTATCAAGGCTCCAATTCCCAAGGTTCCTAAGTTCATACCCCCTACTGTGAACTTAGACGAGCCCCCTGTTGACGTGGAGCCCATCCAAACAGTTCATCCCATCCAGACTGATCCTCCCCTTTCAGCCAAAAATTCTCGCAAGCCTAGCCCGTCTGAGCCATCTGACCGTCATTCTAATCTGGTGCTGGACGAGAACTACGCATGGAGGACGTTCAAAGGGATCGTCACTGACAATGAAGTAAATGAATGTTACAACATCTCAGTGAGAGAATTTGAACGTTCTGGAATCCATGACCTTTTTAAGGTGAGTTTTGTTCGTCCTTGTGTTATGCTCTGTTCTCTCTTGTCATCATTATTTTATTATTACTTTTTTTTTTCAACTTACATTCGTCCATGAACAGGCTATGTCAAAGTTTTACACAGCAACCTGTCAGGCTAAGGAGCTTGCTGCTGAGGTCAAGACGGCTAAGGACGAAGCTAAGGAGCTGAACCATGACATTTTGTTAAAGAAGGGGGAGGTGATCAGGTTGACTGAAGATTTCAATCGTCTGCAAGGAAGTGAGACGAAGCTCAAGAACGAGGTGGAAGAACTTAAAGCTGACAACATTGAGAAAGATACTCGTATCGTCTATCTCGAGGGGCAAATTGCAGCATTTGTCTCGTCCTTAGAGAAAGCACGTGGAGAAGTTGTTGCAGCCTTTAAGAAGTCTGACGAGCAAAAGAAAGCTTTGGACAGTCACTATGCAGCTGGCTATGAAGACTTTCGTGCTGATGCAAAGGGGACCTATCCTGAGTTGGAATTTGATTCGTTCAAGCTTCCCCTTGCCACTGAAAGCTCCTTGCTGCAGACGAGTTCTGAGGACGTCAACATACTGGATGACGCTACCAACGAAGTGACTCAGGACGGCTCCAAGTCTGGGGGGAACGCCTCCAGTGGCTTTTCCTTGTAAAATTTATCTTTTTTTAGTAGTGCCCGTTGTTTTGGGCTTTATTTCTTCATTGTATTCAAATTTATCAAAGTACAATTATCTCGTCCAAATTTATGGATGAGTCATACATATAATCAGCTTTTGCTTTTTATTTTTAAACATTCAAGGGTTTTTGGTACGTTGGTCGTCCACCCTTTTTCAAATTGAATGAATGAATATTTCTCATTTACATCAGTGTTTGAATGTCTTCATATATGAACTTGTCTACATCGTCCATGTCCTTTGCGTGGACGTGTGGTTCGTCCATTCAAGAAATTATCTTACCCCGTCTTAAGTATGTAGGTGAATTTCTTTTTACATCACCAAAACAGAGTAAAATGAATCTTTTATGCTCGCCAGGTGGAGCTCGTCTACGAACAACGTCAGTAGAATGATCCCCATTAAACTTTTGTCCATACACAGAATTGTTGTGATGGTTAGATCTTGTTTATGGGTTTGCATTACACAACCTTTTTCCGTCCAAGGTTTGGACGATAGGTTTGATATTGCTTTTTATTCGTCCATGTGCTGGACGAAGAGTCTATGATTGGCACAACCTTGGTTCATCCATGGCTTAGACGAAGGTTGCTAGGATTATATCTTGTCTTAAGCTTTAGACATGCGTGCCTGTGTTTTTCTCCTTGAGTCAAACTTATGGACGATACATCATTGCGTCCAAGGAATTTATCCGTCCATGCTTGTTTGCCCCTAGTGGATCATTCTGGATAAATGCATAAAAAGAATGAAGGATTCTCATACAACTATGTACGTACTTGAAAATATGTCATATATATATATCTGAAAATCCAAACTTATGCAAATACTCGTCCATAGGTATGGCACATGCTCGAAAGCTAGTGCCTTAGGGAATAAAAACACACAAATTCACCCAAGAATAGTACAAGTACTTTCTAGGGGATTATTAAAACATAAAGCAGTAAAACACACGAGAATTGTAAATTCCATTCGTCCAGGGATATCGTCTATGGCTACTTTCATCCAGAGTGCGGAGCCATCACTTACTGATAGTATTTCCTTAGATGCTCAACGTTCCAAGGGTGTTCAAGCCTCTGTCCATCTAGAGCTTCCAAATAATAGGATCCTTGCCTCTTGCAGTTGATAACCCTGTAGGGTCCTTCCCAATTTGGTCCCAGTTTCCCATAGGCTGGGTTTCTTGTTGCTAAGGTGACCTTCTTCAGGATGAGATCCCCAATATTGAAGCGCCTAGGCTTTACCATGGCGTCATACTGTCTGGCCATGAGATTTTTGTACCTCGCTGTTCTCTGTTCTGCATCCATCCTGACTTCGTCCATGAGGTCAAGGTTAAGACGGAGCTGTTCTTCGTTTTCTTCAACTTGATACTTCTTCACCCTGTGGCTCATCATGTGCACTTCCGCCGGTATAACTGCCTCACTTCCATAGGCTAATTTAAAAGGAGTTTCCCCTGTTGGAGTTCTCACTGTCGTTCTGTAAGCCCATAAAACACCTGCTAACTCATCCGGCCATATTCCCTTTGCCCCTTCAAGCCGAGTCTTGATGATTTTCAACAAGGATCGGTTTGCTACTTCTGCCTGGCCATTAGCCTGTGGGTGGGAGGGTGAGGAGTAATGATTCTTCATTCCAAGTTGTTCACAAAATTCCCTGAAAGGTGTATTGTCGAACTGTCGTCCATTGTCAGACACTAGTACTCTGGGTACCCCGAATCTGCATACAATGTTCTTCCAGACGAAGTTCTTGACATTCTATTGTGTAATTGTTGCTAAGGGTTCAGCTTCCACCCATTTTGTGAAGTAATCTATTCCTACCACCAGAAACTTCATTTGCCGAGTTCCAGTTGGAAAGGGCCCCAATATGTCCAGTCCCCATTACGCGAAAGGCCAAGGGGCTATCATTGGCGTGAGATACTCTGTGGGTTGTCTGGGAATGTTGCTGAAGCGCTGACATTGATCACATACTTTAACATATGCCTTGGCATTAGCTTGGATGGTTGGCCAATAAAATCCGCTACGGATGACTTTATGGACGAGTGATCTGGCTCCCGAATGGTTGCCACATGCTCCTTCATGAACCTCCCTTAACATGTAGTTTGCCTCGTCCGGAGCCAGACATCTTAAGAGAGGTTGGGAAAAACCTCTTTTGTATAACACTTCGTCTATAAGTACGTACCTGGCTGACTTGACCTTGAGCTTCCTAGCTTCGTCCTTCTCTTCTGGAAGCCTTCCATCCTTCAAGTATGACACTATAGGGATCATCTAATTTCCGTCACCTTCTATCTGCAGCATCTCTGGAAGATCTATACTAGGCATGTATTGTACTGCATCCAACTCGTCCACTGCTTCACTTGCAGACGCTTCCTTTGCTAGAATATCTGCTTCCACATTCTCTTGGGATTTGAATGAAATCAGCTTTCTTGAATTTCTTCACAAGGCGCACTACCTTCTTTAAATATTTTTTCATTCTGTCTTTCTTCGCTTCACATACCCCATTTACTTGGCCTATGACCAACTGAGAGTCTCTCAAGACAAGTATTGAGTCTGCTTCTACAGACTTAGCTAACTCCAACCCCTTTAAAATGGCTTCATACTCTACTTCATTATTAGTAGTCTGGTATTGCAAACGAGTCTTGTATTTTAACTTGTCTCCTTTTGGTGACTGCAAAACAACTCCAATTCCTCCAGCATACAACGTAGACGATCCATCTACATGGACGACCCATTTTTTATTGTACTCTCCTTCGCCAAGGTCCTCGTAATTTGGAGTGAACTCTGCAATGAAATCTGCTAGGGCTTGAGCCTTTATTGCATTTCTCGGTTGGTACCGAATGTCAAATTCACTAAGTTCCACCGCCCATTGAATCAGTCGTCCTGCGGCTTCCAGCTTGTTCATTGCCTTTTTGAGCGGATGGTCTGTTATGACATTGATGACATGAACTTGGAAGTAATGTCTTAACTTCCTGGAAGCTATTATTAGCGCAAAAGCCAATTTCTCTATAAGTGGATACCTTCCCTCTGCTCCTCTGAGTGCTTGGCTAGTGTAGTACACAGGTTTTTGCACTCTTCCTTCCTCTCTGATTAGAGCTGAACTTACGGCGTGTGGGGACACCGTTAAATACAGGTACAGTTCTTCTCCTTGCACGGACGGACTTAATAATGGAGCTTTAGTGAGATAGTCCTTCAGGTCTTGGAAAGCCTTCTGACATTCGTCCGTCCACTCGAATGCCTTCCTGAGGACTTTGAAGAAAGGTAGACATTTGTCTGTGGCTTTCGAAACAAACCTGTTCAAAGCAGCAACTCGTCCAGTGAGGGATTGGACTTCTTTGATATTCTTTGGTGGTTCCATGTCCAATATGGCTTGGATCTTGTCTGGATTCGCCTCAATTCCCCTCTGCGAGACCATGAAGCCTAGAAACTTTCTCGATGATACTCCGAACGCACATTTACTTGGGTTCAATTTCATCTTATACCGCCTAAGTGTTTCAAAGGTTTCCTGTAGATCGTCCAAATGGCTTCCC
The DNA here is from genome assembly GCA_023055345.1 of Quercus wislizeni. Taxonomy (NCBI): domain Eukaryota; kingdom Viridiplantae; phylum Streptophyta; class Magnoliopsida; order Fagales; family Fagaceae; genus Quercus; species Quercus wislizeni. Next base: position 30,765,938 of record JALGQJ010000001.1, read on the forward strand.
TCGTCTATGCTCTTCACAAGCATGTCGTCAACATAAACCTCTACGTTCTGTCCTATCTGTGGACGAAACATATGATTTACCAGCCTTTGATAAGTTGCCCCCGTGTTCTTCAGACCGAAGGGCATCACTTTGTAGCAAAACAAGCCTTGGCTGGTGATGAAGGAAGTCTTCTCCTGATCAACTTCATCCATCTTGATCTGGTTATATCCCGAGAAGGCGTCCATGAACCTCAGCAATTGATGGCCAGCTGTAGAGTCCACCAATTGATCAATACGTGGCAAAGGATAACTATCCTTGGGACACGCCTTGTTCAGGTCAGTGAAATCTACGCACATTCTCCATTTGTCACTTGCTTTCTTCACCATCACCACATTAGCTAACCAATCCGGATAATAGACTTCCTTAATGAACTGTGCAGTGGTCAATTTCTGAAGCTCTTCCTTGATTGCCTTATCTCGCTCCGGAGCGAATACCCTTTTCTTCTGACGAACAGGCTTAAAAAAAGGGTATACATTTAATCGATGAGTGATTACACTTGGATCGATTCCCGGCATGTCGTCATGATTCCATGCAAAGACGTCGATACTCTTTCTCAGGAACTGGATGAGGTCTTCTCTTGCCTTCTCCTTTATACCTGTTCCAATTCTAGTGAATTTCTCGGGATCATGTTCTTGTAAAAGAACATCTTCCAATACTTCTATGGGCTCTGCAACAACCCTTCTTTCCTCAATGCTCAATGTCTGCACCTGCTCGTCCAAAGCCATCATGGCTAAATAGTATTCTCTAGCTGCCAACTGATCTCCTTGTGCTTGGCCTATCCCATACTCCGTTGGGAATTTGACTGATAAATGGTAGGTAGATGTTATCGCCTTCCAGCTGTTCAGGGTTGGTCTTCCGATAATGGCATTGTACGAAGACGAACAGTCCACCACGAGGAAATTGACTTCCCTAGTTATCTGCTGTGGGTATGACCCCACCACTACTAGTAATGTAATGGTGCTCACAGGCTGCACCTTCATTCCTCCAAACCCTATCAGCGGTAAGCAAACTGGACGAAGTTGATCCCGCCCAAGCCTCATCTGTTGGAAGGCGGGATAGTACAATATGTCTGCTGAGCTTCCATTGTCAACCAACGCTCTCCTGGTTGTATAATCTGCAATAAGCAGAGTAATGACAATCGCATCGTCATGGGGGTGATGGATCCTCTCAGCATCTTCGTCGGTGAAAGAAATGGCAGATTCGTCCATCGAATTCGTCCTTGGAGATAGTCCAGAGAGTTGGACATTCTGTACCACTTTGAGATACGTTTTCTTCGATTTGGAAGATTGCCCCATTGAGTTCCCTCCAATGATAATCCTTATCTTTCAAGTGGGGGCCGGGATGATTCCTCCATTTTTCCTTTCAACTTCTCATATCTATGATCCTTTCCAACGAAGTGCCTCAGCTTTCCTTGTTTAATTAGATTCTCAATTTGCTGTTTCAGATCGTAACATTCATCCGTGTCATGCCCATGGTCCCTGTGGAAGCGACAATATTTATTCTTATTGCGCTTATTGGGATCTCCCCTCATCTTCTCTGGCCATTTTAGAGAAGGGTCGTCTTTGATTTGCATGAGCACCTGATCAAGGGGAGCATTTAGGGGTGTATAGTTTTGACTTCTTCCCGAAGGACCAGTCTTCCTGTTATCTCGTTCCTTTTTATCTTCCGTCCGTCCCTTCTTTGGACGAGGGCCTTGCTATGAGTGGCGTGCTGGATGTGCTTCCGTCCTTTTAGCTTTTTTCCTCTTCTTGGCTATGATCACATCTTTTGCATTCATGAAGTTCTGAGCTGAATGAACTAACTCGACCATGGTTTGAGGCTCCTTCTCATACAGCTTGTGGATAAATAGGTCAGAATTAATCCCGTTGTGGAAGGCCGCCAATAGAAGCTTGTCGTCTACCTCGTCCACACTAAGGGCTTCCCTGTTGAAGCGAGTGATGAATGACCGCAGGCTTTCGTTCTCCCCTTGCTCTATGGTCAGCAAGCTGGACGAAGAACGCTTGTGTCTCTATCCCCCAATGAAATTGTTAACAAACAATTTGCTTAACTCTTCAAAAGAACTTACAGAACTTTGGGGTATTTTACTGAACCACACCCGTGCTGGGCCTTTAAGGGTGGTTGGGAAGGCTCTACACATAATTTCGTCAGGAACCCCTTGAAGGTGCATTGTTGTTTTGAAAGTAGCAATGTGATCAAATGGGTCACGCGTTCCATCGTACGAATCCAGGGAAGGCAGTTTGAATTTTGATGGTAGAGGATGACCGTTGATGGAAGCCGTAAAGGGAGAGTCAGTTCTGTGGACCAAATCTTCTATAGGATTCGTCCTCCTCATGTTTTCTTTCATTTCCTGCATGACTTTTTTCATTTGGTCCATCTCTTCTTTCACCGTCCGTGAAGTTGTGCCTCTTAACTGACTTCCAATCTCAGGATTTTCTCTATCGCCATGGCCTTGTGTTTGTCCTCCTCCTTCATGTTCCTCACGTATCTGTCTTCTCTGATTGATCTCCATTCTTAACTCTTGGTTTTGGCGAGTCAATTCCGCCATTGCAGCCGCCATAGATTGCGCATGCGGAACAGACGATGTCTGCATGGCTGGTGCAGATTGGCGATCGCGCTGGGAATCACTTGAAGCGCCTTTGCTTCCCTGACGGCCTGGGTTAGTAGCCCTTGACCTAGTCCTGACCATCCTAACCCTTTGTCGCGGAAAAGAAAGTTGTAAGACAGCCTCCTCTTCCCACAGACGGCGCCAACTGATATTTGCTCCGGATCAGTAAGGTGGATGATCGGGCTTCGGAAGACTACCAATGTTGGTGAAAGGTCTGCAAAAGCGAACACAGTCAAAGAGGAGACCGGAGAAGACCGGCCAAACCCCCTCTGATGATAAAGTTAGTTTCACAGAAATGAAGTTCCGGCTTATTTCAGGGATTTTGTGTTCAAGAGATTTCTTACCCTCATTTTGTTCAGACCGGTCCTTTATATAGGGAGCTTGGAGTAGTTATTTCCTCGGTAACTTCCCCCAGATTCACGGAAGCCAGGGAGTTCGGATATAACTTCCTTAACGGCTAAAAATCGCTAAGGGAGGTTAACTATTCAAGGAACTTAGGGCGATAATCAAGGGTTTGTTAACCGCTCAATATATATCGGATTTTCCTAAGTGTTGTGCATTCGTCCACCTACTGTATGGAGGGATGGGTCATGCAAGGTTTTTTGATCATCGTCCATGGAAACGTCTATGGACGACCTCACTGTCGTCCATCCATAGATGACGTCCTTTGGACAACCTTATCATCGTCTAAGGGAGACCTTGTTGGTTATAGCTTACAGTTTCCTTGTCAGTAATATCTCATAGTCTCCTCGGGTGATTTCCTGGTTTAACTTGGTCCCTTGGTCGTGGACGATCCTTATGGACGAACCAGAGATGAAGTAATTTTCTGCTATCCCATCAGTGGCAATGGCATTGCCGAAAATGGGGGGAAAAAAAGTTACGAAATCTATGAAAGAGTAAAAAAAAAAAAGTTGTCATGTCCACAATATTTTTACAACATTTTCACAATAAATCACACATGATTAGTTATTATTAGTTTAAAAAAATTTGTGACAAACTAATTGTGGCAATGGCATTGCCGAAATTGGGAGAAAAAAAATATATTGTGAGAACCTAATTGTGGCAATGCTATTGCCGAAATAGGGGAATAAAAAAAAATTTAGCAATTGTGGCAATGACATTGCTGAAAATGGGAGGAAAAAAAATAAAATAAAATAATGGTTGTTGAAATCTGGGGAGGAATTAAAAAAAAAATGCTACGTCCATAATATTATTAGTTCAAATTTGAATTTAACACTGAAATTACTTTTTTAATCCAACAATAACAACCTACCACTTAAAATTTATTGTAAAATTTGTTGTAATCATAGGGGAATAATACTTTTGTTTTTTCGAGTTTTTTTTTTTTTTTTGCTAAAAATTTTTTGAGTTGTACTTGAAGTATTTTTTTTTCTTTTTTTTGCAAAGAAGTCTATAACATGAACGGTGATTTCATAAATAGAATATTATGAATGATTACGCAATAAGCTAGCGTGTAATCAAAGAAATTCCATTGTTTCTTTAGGAAAAATAATGACCATACGACTTTGATTTCACATGCTTTTAATGTGATACTGGCCTCTAAGCACGCGCGTGAAGCTCTTCTATTTTTTGGGTAAGGATTAATAATTTGCATTTATTATAATTTGAGATTTCTACGTTTTCCAATCATTAATAAAAAAAAAAAAACTAACGGTGTAATGAAATTTATAAAAAAAATGAAAAAAAAGGAGGACAGAAGAAACAAATACATCATGATGAAGTAATTAAAAAAAAAAAAAAAACGTGGGGGAGTTTTGTAGATTGGAGGAGTTTTAAAACTAACAAAAAAGTAATCATATTTTATAGGAAGTTAGTGGGTAGAAGTAGGAATTTAAATCAACATAAAAGTATAAGTTTATTAGAAATAGGAAGACATTTCAACGTAGAAGTGAGAATTTATTATTTTTGTCAATTTACTATTTTAACCTCATTTTTAAGTTTTAGGTAGGGGTATTTTTGACAATAAAAAAAGCAATAACTAACTTTCATTTTCCAATTTACTATTTTAACTCCATTTTTAAATTGTTGGTTAATTAATTTATGGGTATTTTTTACAGAAAAAAAACAATAACTAACTTTCTGAATCCTCTTAATATATACATTTTGTAGGAAGTTAGTGGGTAGAAGTAGGAATTTAAATCAACATAAAAGTATGAGTTTATTAGAAGTAGGAAGACATTTCAACGTAGAAATGGAAATTTATTATTTTTGTCAATTTATTATTTTAACCCCATTTTTAAGTTTTAGGTAGGGGTATTTTTGACAATAAAAAAAGTAATAACTAACTTTCTTTTTCCAATTTACTATTTTAATCCCATTTTTAAATTGTTGGTTAATTAATTTATGAGTATTTTTGACAGAAAAAAAAAACAGTAACTAACTTTCTGAATCCTCTTATACAGATAAATTGACTCAAAGTTTTTTTTTTTTTTTTTTTTTTTTGAGCAAAAAAATTGACTCAAAGTTAAGGCAGTGTCTGAGAGATATTTAATCAGTTTCTAGAGTAAGTTATTTCCCGCTAATATTCTGTAATGTATATAAGGAAACATAACTCTTCAGTTACTCTCTCTCTCCCTCATACACACACATTTATGTATACATAGATACATTGAATCGTTTACTTTATCGAACTTTTTTGAATTGTTATTAGGATTTGGTATCGGAGAGAATTAGTGGCATAAATTTGATTTTTTGCAAGTTGATGATCATTTTATTCGCTAATTGAGGGTTTAGTTTGATCTATATAGGCAGAAGAGTTTCTTTGCTTACTTGTTTGGAGTCAAATCTATAACACGTTATTTATCGGTTCTGGTTTACGCGTAGTTTGGAAAATTTGGCTTCTAAAGAGTTATCTTCATTATCATTCTTGTTTTAAGTACTGGATCATAACTACCATTATTGGAATAATGATTATTTTCAATTTTCATAGAATGCTTAAAATCTTGGGTTAATTTCACTCTTCCCCCCTTAACTATGATCCACTTGCAATACCGTCCTAAACTTTAAAACAAAGCAATATTCACCACTTACCTATTTACAATTTTTGTTAAATTTAATGGAAATGTAAATCTTTTTTGGGTCTGAAAAAATGTCTAATAGAAATTTAAATTTTCTGTTAAATTTGATGGAATTTCGAATGATATGGGCAAAGTGCTTATTACCAATAATTAAGGGACAAGATTACTTAGTTTTGTAGTTGGGGGGAGACATTGCAACCTCGGGATAGTTATGGGGCGAAAAGTACAGTTTTCCTTAATTTTTTTTAATGGTTTGAAAGCTTTCACCAAATTTTTAGTGTGTGTGCTCGCATGCTTAACTGAACAAATGGTGTATATTATATGGGTTTTTTTATGTCTATTGATGCTTTGCTTAATTTACTGTCTTTTTTGCCCTAAAGGACATTGCGACCGGGAACTCAATCCTGTTCGCTCCTCGACCGGGATTATGCTGTTTGGTTGGGAGAAATAAAGCCATTATCTCATTTTAAGGTGATTAATTGATCGATAGTTTGAAGTGTACGCCATTTTGCATATTTTCACTTGTGTTTTACCTAAGTACATTCTTTTGCAGGAAAGGTACATGGTTAGCATGGTGTACTACACCGATGAGATTACAGGAGTTTTGCATGACCAATTCCAAGGATCTGGTAAACCTTTGTTGTTTCTGTTGCATGGGCTTAACACCGGCAGCAATAACTATGCAAAACCAGCAGAGTTTGAGGTGCTTACATCTTATATTTTTCTCTCTCATCACAAATGACTTGTTTATACCTTCAGAATAGTGTAATGAGAATCTGGTTTTTCTGGTTTCCCTACATTTTTTAAATATCTCTATACTGATTGCATTTCCATGGTTCTGATGTATATCTTCATATTATTATTCTTAGACTAGAATTACTATTGCAGATAAGTTTTACCTTTTCTTTCTTTTTCTGAATCTCTGTAGGGTGTGGATAAGTTTGAGAAGGATTTGACAACCTTGCATCCAATTTTGACTGAATGCCGTGTTTTGAAGTTGGATAAGGAGCTTGCCCTCATCCAGTTTGCCAATGATATAAGCTCTGAAGCTCATGTTGAGGTAACCATTTCCAAAATGTCTTATTCAATAAACACATTTATATAAACAGTACTTACTTCATTTGACTAAACAGTACTTACATGACTCTGACGTAGTTGCTAAAGGGGTCAAATCAGTAACATGTCTATGCAAAGTAATAGGGAAATAGGTAGCTAGTAGATAATGTTTTCATATACAACAACAACTAAGCCTTACCCTATATTTAGATGGAGGGAGATGAGGGGAGAGTAGATGAGAGGAGAATGGAAGATAATAGAATGTATTAAATTTTTAGTATATTCCGGCTACCTTCCCCCTACTCTTCTCTCCTCTCCCTCCATCTATCTCCCTTCCAAACATATCATTGGTCCCAAAATTTTGGGGTCGGTTATGTATTCACAACAAATTAGTTAGGGTTGGCCATATGTATTTTTTTTTTTTACTATCCATTCATAAGAATGTGACTAAATTTTATGTTGGCCGTCAACCTACTGGTCCCTCTCTCCTTTTCGGGCTTCGGATCGGCTGTGAACAAAATGTATGACACTGAACACAGAAAATGGTGAACTTTTTTATTTGTACTAATGGCATGTCTGAGTTTTAATGAAAGTTGAACTGATCCAGTGGAGACAGGGTGGGGCCTGTAGCTCAGAGGATTAGAGCTTATATATATAAGAAAACGGCTTGTCTGAATTTTTCTACATTACTGTGGCATTTCTGATTAATAAAATATTAGATGGCAACTTCATTATGTATGTGCGGTTAGTTTGCTTCTGTTATGAAAGGTATTGGTATTGGGCAAAACTATAACTTAAATGACACACAGAAAATTGGGGTTGGGGGGGTGGGTGGGGTGGGGAAGAATCTCTGTGTTTTAGGAAATTTTCATATTGTAAGTGTATTTTTGTCTGTATTGATATTCAAAAACATCTTGTTTTGATGTTTTTGATAGGTATTTTGGATGTACAGTACATGCATGCTGTTCATTTTTATTGTGGAGTCATCCCTGGCTTGCTTGTAGTTATAAATATAATTTTTTTTATTTGCTATTTACATTCTGACCAGGTCATGAGAAAAACTAGAGTGGGAATGAAAGAGTATCAGTTGGAAAGCATGTTTCTTCACCACACCTATATGTATGGTGGCTGTAGGCACTGTTCTTACACATGTATTTGCGCTACTGGTGAAAATAGGTGAGACCTTTGGCGGTTCTCAAGGTTTCTTGTTCTATGCATGTGGTGCCAAGTGCTCTCCCATGCATTTCTGAAACTATGATGCATGCTCATCCCTGAATTAACTTCTTTTTATCACAGGAAAAAATAAAATAAAAGTAAAACACAAACAGATGTAAATGTGTGTTTTATATTCAAATTTCAAAATATGGACCTGCTCTGTAATTTTCCAATACTTTGGGACTGGTTTTAACTAGGACATTTATGTATAGTTATGCACTTTTGTAGAGTTTCTGGCAAACTCATGATTGAAAAGATTTTAACTTTTGTAAATGGAAAGGTAAATTATGAGTGTAAATGTATTGATATAGAATTTTACATCCATCACAGAAAGGTTTGCTAACTGGTATATTGTTTCATAACACAGTTCTGTGCTGCATTATGGGCATGCAGCGGCTCCAAATGACAGGGTATGGTAAATTCGATATTCTTATAGACTTAATGCATTGTAGAGCCTTTTGTATTGTCTTTTTATTATTTTTATGTTTATTTTTAAATAAGAGAACCTTTGTATAGTCTTAATACTTAAACTAGTCTTAATTGCATAATGACAGAGTTAGTTATTCTTTGCAGTTTCATTATTCAATTTTTCTGATTGAATCTCCTTGACTTCAGAAGTATCTTATGAAGTTTTCAAATCCTTATAATCTCCTTTGTGCAGGCTTTGGAAGATGGAGATATGGCATTGCTTGATATGGGAGCTGAATACCATTTTTATGGTTCTGACATAACTTTTTCATTTCCTGTGAGTTTGGCCATTTTGCTAGTAAAATAACATTAGATACAATTTTTTACCTTTGGGCCTTGACTTTTTGATCCAGGCAGTTAACAAACTTTAGGTAGCTCCTCACTTAAGTCTTACCCAATTTTTTCTGGTTTCTCTTTTCCGCTTTACATATAGGTCTTTCTTTGATGGTGTTCGTAGATTGATTAGATCATCATCATTATCATTGCAACCTTCATCCTTTTGCTCTTAGAATACTTATGAAGTTATGATGATTAACTAGGTCATTTTATAATAATCATTATCACTACCATCGTCATACTTATTTCTAGTCTTTGACTTCTTCTGATTTTATAAGGAACCATAATGATCCATTATCAAACCCATAATGTCTTAGACATCGAGGGTTTTAAACCAGAGCTCTGATTTGATGGGAATTTCTGGAGTAAAAAGGTATATTTGTGATGCCAAGGTTATCTAAATATGTCTGATGCAGATTTATCTTCACTCTCCAGTTGTAAGGAATTATAATTTTGTTAAATTTTCTGTGCAGGTGAATGGGAAGTTCACTAGTGATCAGTCGCTCGTATACAACGTAAGTGCTTACTCCTTAGACCAGTATCAACCTGATCAACTGGACTTAATTTTCTTCTCCCTGCTGTGTGAGTTTGTAATGGTCTGAAGCTAGGTGATAGAATTCGTACATGGCAAACCTGCTCTTAACTTGTCTGAGAATTGTGAGCACATTTGCATTAATCTGTGGATTGTAATGATACATATAATGTACTTAAACAACTGTTTATATATATATATATATATAATTTACCTAACCACTGTCTATCACTGCTGTACTAAATAGGTACCAAACAGAACTGCACGCATATTATTTGGGTGTAGCATTTTGTTGTTCAGTGGTTCCTTTTCTAACTATCTTGTTTTGCAGGCTGTCCTTGATGCACACGATGCTGTAATATCTACAATGAAACCTGGAGTAAACTGGGTGGATATGCACTTGTAAGACTTGATATTAAACTCTCTGTTAAAATAATTGTAATATGCATGTCTTGTATGTGTTTTATGGGAGGAAGGATAGGGTGTCCTCTTTGGGGAACTACATGGAAAAATTAGAGCATATATGAAAGCATTGAAATAGAGTGGTTTTCTTTTCATTTGTTTGAACATCGGAAAACCATATGTTGAATTACAGAAATTGTAGAAGGCAAAAAAGAAGAAGAAAGAAATCCTTGTGCATTCAAGCCTAAACCAAATGTGGTTCTCAAGAAACCTCAAAGACGTTTTTACTCAATGTGTCATATGGAAACTGAACATATTGTTCTAGAAGTGTTGGTAGACATGCATGATGTATTACTTGCATGCTATTCATAATTGCATTTTCGAAATGAAGGAATTTATTTGTTTTATCTAAAAGATTTTGTGGCATTTCAAGGTTAAGTAGATTATTCATTCAATTGAAAGATATTTCTGTGTCTTCCACTGATCCTTTTTAAGTTTCCTATATCTTCTCTTTGGCATGACATCTTTATTCTCTCTTCTGCTTCCCCCCCAACCCCTGCCTCCCTCCTCAAAATTGCAGATTAGCAGAGAAAATTATACTTGAGTCATTGAAGAAAGGATGCATCATCGTTGGGTAACATCTGTTTTTTCAATGTTACTTCCTCAATTACCTGCAACTTATTCCTTTTATTAGAAGGAAATCTTCTAATTTATGTTTAGTTATGTTCTAGCAATGTCGACGATATGATGGCTGAACGATTGGGTGCCATTTTCATGCCTCATGGTCTTGGGCATTTCCTTGGTATTGATACACATGATCCTGGGGGCTACTTAAAGGTCTTAGTGAATAATAATTTTTATTATGCTCAGTTTCTTTTTCTTGCTTTAATTTATATTTTTAGAGACTTCTGCATATCACATATGTTTTGTATTAAATTTTCCTTTATTGTCTTGAAAATTTGCATATTTTTTTGCCAGGGGCTGGAGAGACGAAAAGAACCTGGATTGAGGTATTTACGTACAGTTAGAGATCTCTAAGAGGGAATGGTTAGTAATGGTTTTTCTCAGTCATTGGAATTATCCTTTCTTACTTTTTCTCTTTCGGTAACATAATTAAATCATATGTGTGGGTGATGTAGGACAAATTGGGGGAATTTGGCTGTGTGGTTGTGGTGGGGTTGGGGTTGGGGTTAGGGTTAGGATGATTTGTGGAAATAAGATTTAGAGTTGTTGAAGAAAGGGTCATGGAGTTATGACCGGAATCAAAAAGTGGTTTGATAAGTTATTTGATGGCTATTTAGTAGAAGAAAGTATGTGGGTTTTAGGGCTTAAATAGGTAAAAGAAAGGACTTGATTTTGGGTTTTAAGGAAAAAGAAAAAGAGAAGAAGAGAGGGAGAACAGAAAATGCAGAGGCCAACGTGTCTCTATGCTCAAATCAATAATTTTATCAATCAACTCCATCTCCTTTGAATACATTGATCAGAAATATATATTAAAACTCTTTCTTGAACTAGTAGTATTAAGACTCCTAGTTTGACTAGTTACTAGTAAACTAAACAACTTATAAAGACTAACTAGGATTCAAAGAAAATAAACCTAAGATACGTAGGATTCCTAGAAAATTCTAGACTCAACTAAGGTATCAAAAATATCCTTCATTCACAGGAGTTGCAGAAATTAAAGATTTGCCTCTGACTACGAAATTGACCATAACTAATAAAATAAAATTCCAAATAGAAAATTGTTTATCCCTAAAAGACTCGTACCTAGACCTTTAAAGCAACACAAATTTTACTTCAATTGAACTTCAAAGGTGGATCCCATACAATAATTCTTGAACAGGAAAATTTGCAAAGTAATAGCAAATCAATCTTCCATAGTTGCATCATCAATGGGTGATTCTATTTTTGAAATCTAAGACCCTAAAGCATGTGTGTTGCATATAATAATTGTGAAGTTGTATGATTTCCTTCTGATTTTATTTTATTTTTATATTTATTTATTTTTATCATGCTTCATTCAGACTTATTTTATATGTCAAATTCATAATTAGTTAAAATTTAAAAATCTAAATTGGGATAAGCAGTATCACTTTATCTTCTATTTGGTTAAGAAGTTGTGACTTCTAACTTCTCAGGGCTAACTTATTCAAAGAGAACTGAAATATTTTACATATACTGATATACATTATGTGCCAAACATGTTTGTAAGGGCTGTTCATTGGTATTATAATCACTGATTGTTTAAAGCACCTTTGTATATGCTTTGCCATGAGGATAGATATTCACTTGGGACCTGTAAACTCTATTGCTAAGACATGGAAAATACACTGGAGGGTCTGGTCATGTTACATTATTTGGAGGGAGGGAGCTCATTTATTTTTAATTGCTCCGTTTGATTGAAATCTGTGATTTCTATTTTTCTTTTGGTGGGGAAGGATTGATCTGATATTATTTATAAAAAAAGAAAAAGAAAAAATTTGATGTTACAGTTATCTACCACATCTTCCCAACTACTTCCTTTATGTTCTTGGCTTTTATCTGTAATATGTCCATATAATTTTATGGATCTTTGGCTTATGTGCTTCAGAATATATCATAGAATAATCATTATTCCAATTTCTTTGGGGCTTTCTATGTAGGTGATAACAGTAGAGCCTGGATGCTACTTCATTGATGCTTTGTTGCTTCCAGCCATGGAAAGTTCAAATACTTCAAGATTCTTCAATCAAGAAGTAATTGGCAGATTTAAATGTTTTGGTGGGGTTCGAATTGAAAGTGACGTGGTACTCCATTTACCGAAGCTCTCTTTTAACTAGATCAAATAATTTGCTGTCTTTGACATTTGCATCTGCATAATAGTACTGGTTATGTTATGTTTTCAATCTCACCACATAAATCGCATATTAGATTTACCCAATATAACTTTTAATACATTGGAAATGCAAATTCAGTCAATTTTCTTAAGCCAGTCAATATTTTAATGTATACAATAAACTGTGTTGGCTTATTTCTCATCATGTGCTCATTTTTCTTTCTTCATCTAGTATGGTTTTGAGTGAGCCATATGCAAGGCAGATTTATAAATGTTCCCATATTAAAATTATTCTTGTGCCGTTTCTCTTCCTATGATAGCAATTTACCACTTCTCGCATTGCGCTTTATAGTTTCTTATTGCTTTTTTTTTTTTTTTTTTTTTGACCTTTTTATTTTATTTTTGCAGCATGTCACTGTCAGTGGTTGCAAGAACATGACAAAGTGTCCCCGGAAAATATGGGAGATCGAAGCGGTGTTGGCAGGAGAACCATGGCCACTCGTTTAGACCCTATAGAGGATGGAGACTGAGTTTAAAAGTCACTGCCCTTGATAATTTGCTCAGGAATGTGCTCTTAACTTGTGACGTTGCTGTAAGGCAACCTATTACCTCGTCAAGTTTAGTTTGAAGAACTGCATTGTGTTTCTAATAATGGGCCGGATTGAAAAAGCTTTTGAACTCGGTTTCTTTTGATGGAAATATTTTTTCTGGAAAATGATTGATTTTTTGGAAAATGTCTTTCTAGAAAATTGGGCTCATTTTCCTGTGTTTAATTGTGAAAAATGAGCTAAAATTTATTTTTTATTGTTTGACATGCATGCAAAATAATTAGTAATTCTTATAATTTCAAATAATTATATTAACATTTTTCTTTCATAAAAACATATGTCCCAGATGGAAAATATTTTTTATTTTTTTGGGGAAAAATTGATCCCAAATTTAGACTCTACATCAAAAAAATTAGTAGAAAAGCAACAAGTTTGAGTAAAAGTCATTTGGGAAAAAAAAATTAAGGGTTGGTCAAGAAGACAAGAACGATAAACAGTCGTTCTATGGAGTGAGAGTGAGGGGAGTTACCATTGTGGAGTTTAACATTGTGGAGTCTTTTATTGTATGGAATTTATGACATTTCAAAAGATGTTTTAAAAGTTTCACAAAATGTTTTATGCTTTAAATGTTTTTTTTTTTTTTTTTTGGCCAAATGTTCAGTTTTTGAAAAAGATATTATTGAAAAATCTCTACCGAAGTTATTTTGTTGTGAAGCCGCCCCCAAAATAAAGCCTTTAAAAAGTCAAAAACATTTTTTGAAATGAAAATTTCCATTGAAACAAATGCAACAATAGTCACAGAAACTTTACTCTCCAATAATTAGTTTAGTTTTCTATTCAATTGTTTTGTGTTTGTTTGTTTTTTTCTTTTTCTTTTTCTTTTTCTTCTTGTGGGTCCATGCACTCTAGTAAGATGTGCTATGGCTCGATGGATTTCTTATACTATTTGATTGTCCAAGGGCAACTGAAACAGGGTAGAAAGGTCCTAATGTGATAGTACACTCTTCTTTAGGTTTTGTATATTAGGTTTCTTAATTTGAATTCAATCATGCCAATTATTAGTTAAAGCATCACAATTATGTTGATAAAGTTTAGGTAGAATGCCTAAGAAACAGTAACTAAGTTTTGCCTTATCCTATCTAGGCTTCTTATTCAAATGAATATGTTGGTATTAAGCTTATATTATTCTATTGGGAGTTTTGTGCCGTTGCTTATGAGAGTGTGAACTCAACAAGGGACATTTGAATTGAATGCAAGAACTAGTTTCAAGTGCAGTCATACAGTTAAAAATGCAAAGAGAAGTTAATGGACCTTCCACCCACAATCATTTTTATGCCTGTTGCTTTGACTCAGCTACAATGCCCTCACGGGACATTTTAGTTGAAAAATGATTTTGGATAGATGCAAAGCTTGAAATTGAACTAGGGAACCCATTGAGCTCGGTATTTTTGGCCAAATAAAGAATTGAACCATTTAGTTATTCTTTATTATTGGCCAAATAAAGAATAACTAAAAATTCAATAAGCATCCAACAACCATGAAGTTCTCGAAATAGTTGGTATGATGAGAGGTCTGGAATTTTTAAAACGCTATAGGTCATTGAACAAAACAAGAAAACTGGAGCAAAGAACATATTGTTAAGAGTGGAAAACACACATTTGGGATCAAAGTGGAAACTTCTGCTTTGTTTGTTAGCTGGCTATGAAGAACAACTTTAAAAGTAGTAATAGAATAGCTGGTTAAGTCTTGAGTTGCTGTCATTTATCGTATTATCCAAATCACAATTTTGAAGTTCATAATGGAAAGTTAAGAAGTATGGACACAGACACTAATGTGGGCATTGTGACATGATAATTCTTGAAAAATTATAACACAACATAGTGGGGATTATGTGACTATTAATTAACTAATATGTTTAGGTATATTGATTTAATTGTAGACATATTTTATGTTTTTTCAAAATAAACAATTATCAAATTATATCTAATATCAAAGGAATGTATCTTAGATGAAAAATATTTTTATCTCCAACACAATGAGGGGAAAAATTCAACCTGATGTTGAAATTGTCCTGGCTATCATGCAGGATGTGAGATATACATTGATTTTGTGAAGAAATATAATGAATTCTATTCAAAATAGGGTCTTGAACATTCGTTTTATTGAATTTGATAGCTGTTGGGATTTTTGGTTTGAAGTAGGTTTGCAGCTCTGCTGCTTGTTTGTATTGTCTGTATTATCATTCTGTTTGGTGAATAAAATTGCTCCTTCATTAAAATAAATTTTAAAAAAATTCTTCTGCTGTCTAATGGGCTTAAAAAAATTAAAATCTTAGGGGACATGGCACCCTTGAACTACCCGTAGTTCTATTCCTAACTAGCTAAATAAAACAATGAATGGTATTATACACATCTTATTCCACACAAACTTAACAATTTTAGTGCAAAATGTGGGTATGCAGTTGTGTGTGTAAGAGTCATTTTCCATAAACAATTACGTCATCAAATGCATGATAGATAACAATTACGTCATCTATCATGCATTTGATGTAGAAATTGTTTTATGTGTCCTCTTACACACTAATACAGGAAAATAAATAAATAGAAATTAGTAGAAATACTGTTCAATGTATTTTGAACCCCAACTACCCTAATCAAATGAATTTAAATCATTAACTCAACATAGAACAAATAATTTATTGAGGGCAATTTCAGCTTTTGCCAAGTACACACGTAATTCTGTATATATATGAATACATAAAAGCGCACACATTGATATTGGAATTTGGAAGTCTAAAATCATGTGATGTCCAAAACTTGCACCACAGCATCAGTCCTTAAGCAGAAAAAAAGCATGTAATATCGAAGGCCCAAGATCTCCTCCAAGGCTACAAGGTTAAACAATAGCCATTAGTTAGCAAAATTAAAATCAATCTATAAGAAATAGTTAGAAACCTATAACCAATCCAACAAAAATTCCCAAACCTTTTTTAGTAAAATTGTAATAGCCTCTAGCTGTGAAACATCTTCTGCAATCTTGTAGTATGCACTACTATTGTCACATACAACCAGTCCTTCAGGTTGGTCATCAATAGGAAATATGAATGTCTCCAAGAAAGGTTTAACATCAAGGAGACACAGACTCCCCAAAAACCAACAATGAATCCAAGCCATGTACCAATATAAAGACATTTCCAGAATTCATCTCCATCTTCTTGATAGTTTTCACCGCGATTAGTGTTGGACGTTACATCTTCTGGGCACTTTTCTATAAGTGGAGGTCCACAAAGTCCAAGATTGCCAATGAATCTGTCAGAATCGAAGGACTGGATTTGAGTGCTTGTTGGAATTCTTCCTGAAAATTCATTGTAGGACAAGTTTAGGAAGCCCAAGTAATGTAAAGCAACCATGCTAGCAGGTAATGAACCAAATAACTGATTTCTTGACAAATCCAAAGATTCCAATTGCTCCAATTGACCGATGTTTTGTGGAATCATTCCAGTCAACATGTTTCCTGATAGATTTAATGCTTTTAATTCTATGAGGCTGCATATCTCATCTGGAATTTTTCCAGTCAATCTGTTGTTTGCAAGATCAATGCTCCTCATTTCTCCGAAATTCTTTCCGTACTCATACACATTCCCTTTCCAACCAACAATTATACTGACACTATCGACACCATCAATGATGTTGTTAGTCCCAGAACCATACATGCCACCTGGACCAATAATTGTATATACAATGCCATTCCAAATGAAGAAGTTGTCACTCATGGTAAAATCTGAAACTTTGTGTGCCATGGCAGCCAAATTATTGAGGCACTGGGGAATGGTTCCGGAAATTTTATTTTGAGACAAGTCTAAATATCTAATATGAACTAGCAAACAAATTTGAAATTGCATACGTCCATGAAATTCATTAGATCTGAGGCTAAGAATGATCAATGAGGACATTTTTTCCCCTATCCAAGTTGGTATCTTCCCAGATAATTTATTCTTTTCCAAGCACAAAAATCTTAACATAGTGCAATTTTGCAAGGACCAAGGCAATTCTCCTGACAAGCTATTATTGCTTAAGTCTAATGCTATAAGTTGTGTTAAAGAACCCATAGATTGTGGAATATTCCCGGACAACTTATTGTGAGCCAAATTAAGAACTTCTAGTCCTTGCCAATGCATGAAACAATCAGGGATCTCTTCAGATAGATGGTTGCTTGAGAGGTCAAGGAATCTTAAATTACCACCAGAAATTGAGCATACAAAGGAATTTAACCTTGAAAACATATTTTTGGAGAGATTTATTGAGGTCAAATTCGGAGGAAACATTGGTAATGAGCCTTCAAATCTGTTTGAACTGAAATCTATTGTGTGAAGGTTTGAAACTTTAGTGGATATATTTGGCAAACTTCCCTTGATTTGGTTATGAGACAAATTTAAATAGCGTAACTTACTAGGCATGTCCCAGAACGAAGTGGGGATGGTATTTGAAATTCCAGTACTGGAGATATCGAGGAATTGAAGGTTTCTTTGAGTTTTTATCCAATTTGGGAAATCAGGACCCAACTTGCAAGATCTCACATATAGACAGTACAATTGGAAAGGGGGAACCCAATCAAGGCTGAAATTTAAACTTAAATGATTATGAGATAAGTCTAAATATAACAATTGGGGGAAATTTGATAGTTGGGCTTCGGAGATAATGCCTTCCAACATATTGGAGCGTACAATCAAATACTGTAGCTTATGTAGGCTTTCAATACTTTTGGCCAAATTCCCATTTAATTTATTGTTAGCAATACCTAACCCTGTTAATGATGGAAATATTGCAAAATTCGGCACTGACCCCACGATTTGATTGCTATCTAAATATAAGACCTCTAATGAATCTTTTAGGCATCCCTTCAAGTTTTTGAAGAACTCAAGAACCTGTCCATTTAGATGGTTCTCGTACAAACCCAAAGTTGTTAAAGTACATATATCCTCAAACGATTTTGGAATGCCGCCTTCAAGTTGATTATCGTTGAGGAAGAGTTCCTGAAGAGAATTCATGTTGCCAAAAGCATTCGGAATTGAGCCATTTAATTGATTAGAAGAGAGATAAACATAAGCAAGCTTGGTACTAGAGTTGAACAACCAGGGGAATATCGAGGAAGTCATGCGAGGGTTGGCAGAGAGATCAAGGTGGGTAAGAGATTTAGAGGAATTAACATGCAAAAGAGAAGAGGGAGTGATAAGAGGTAGATCACAATCACTCAACCACAACCTTGATAGCTTTGGTAGACCAGCAACAACTTTCAGCCAATTTTTGGCTACACTGAGATTCACAGATGTTAGGCTGAGGTATTCTATTGAAACAAGAGGAGAAAGCCAGTCAAGATTTTCAGCAATTTTCAAATAATTCCCACCGAGGTAAAGAGCTTGCAAACGGGAAAGGTTACCAAGCTGAGATGGAATTTGGCCACTGAGATTAGCGTCAATGAGATATAGGTACTTTAAGTTACTGAGTAAAGTGATAAACTTTGGGAATTGGCTTTGATTAAAATCATTGTAACTCAGATCCAAATGACTCAAATGATGCAACTCAATTAGTGAAGGACTGATCTTACCTCGCAAAGTTGGCTTAACCCCAGCCTGAAGGTCAAGTTGGAGTATATGGCCGGTTTGGTTGCTGCACTGAACTCCTTCCCAGTTGCAGCAATTTTTCTTTGCATATTCAGTCCCCCATGAAGAGAGCCTATTTTTGTCATCAATAAGACCTTTTTTGAACTCAAGGAGTGCTTGTCTCTCACTCTCTATGCACCACATGTTACCGTCTCCAACCCCTGAAATGACTCCAAGAGTTGGTTTCGAGTGCAGCAAAAGCGTAAAAATTGCACAGAGAAGTTTCAGGGACCTTCCACCCATGATAAAAGTCATGGCCAATGATACAAACAATTATAAATAGAGATCAAGAAGCACCGCTAAAGCAATCAGTATTTCAAGTTTGAGTTTGTTTTTTGTGCTCTCACCATCCCTTAGCATCAGCTATTTATAAGCATAATTGCATGCACGTATAGTAAATATATTTTTGGTCCCTATATTTTGGGTCATTTCTTGATTTAGTCTCTAAACTGATTTTGCTCCTATGTTAGTCTCTGATTTTTCAAAATTGTTTTTAGAATCGTCCCTATCGTCAATTTAGTTACGGAAGAAGCTGATGTGGCAAACGAAGTACATAGGTGGCATGTTAATCGCTAACATGGCAAATAAAATAATATTAAAAAATTTTATTTTTATTTTAAAAATGACAAGTCAGCATTTTAATTAATAAAAAAAAAAATAATTTTAAAAAAAATTAAACTGAAAAAATTCAAAAAAAAAAAACAAAAAAAAAAAAATCCTTTTTTCAATTTTAAATATTGAGAAGACAATTTATAGTTTCAATTTTTCTTAAAATTTCTTAAGAAACAAACATTAAGTTAACACTCCTTCTCATTCTAGGCTGTCATGTCTGTGTTTGTGTTTGTATCTATTTCATTTTTTTCTTTCTTTTAAGATAAACCAAAAAAAGAAAAATCAAAATAAAAATAACTTAATAAATAAATATTATTGGTGAGTGTTTGTGTCTGTATATATATATATATATTTTTTTTTTTTTCAGATCCTCTCTTTCTTTGTCTCTTCGTATGTATATGTGTTTGTATATTTCTTTGTTCAAGCTTTCAATCCCTCTCTCTCTCTCTCTCTCTAAACCTGACTTTCTAATCTTTGGGTTTTTCTAGTTTTTCGTGGGGTGGTCGGTAATGGAGGTGGAGATTGGTGATCAGGGTGGTTAGGGTGG
The DNA here is from genome assembly GCA_023055345.1 of Quercus wislizeni. NCBI lineage: Eukaryota > Viridiplantae > Streptophyta > Magnoliopsida > Fagales > Fagaceae > Quercus > Quercus wislizeni. Next base: position 30,785,810 of record JALGQJ010000001.1, read on the forward strand.
AGATCGGTGGTCAGGGTGGAGATCAGTAATCCATGGGTCTTGGATTATGGGTTTGGTTGGAGATGGAGATGGAGATGGAGATGGTTGGGTTTGGTTGGAGAGGGCTGAGTTTTTCTGGGTTTGGTCAGGGTGGAGATCGGTGGTCGGGGTGGGTTGTACTTATGCCAAGTCGGAATCGGAAGACCATCGACTTCGGCGTACTCAGCGGTGGAAAGTTATCGTTTCCATCTCAACTGAACGCGACGTTGTTTTTGTACTGTTTAGTTGACCGTGACTCGGACCAGGCTTCAACTAGGTGGATTCGGTGTTGTTGATGGCGAGTTAATAGTGGATTTGGGTTTGTTGACGACGGATTTGGTGTTGTTGATGGCAGATTTGGTGTTGTTGATCGGCGGGGTGTTGTTTGATGAAGTTCTTGGTTGGAGGTTTCTAGGTTGGAGGTTTGATGATTTTTCTGGGTTGGTTTTGTCATATTGGTTTGGGTTTGATGAATTTTTCATGTTCTGGAGGTTTCGGTGGAGAATAAGGATTTTGTATTAAATTTTGCATTGTTTTGGGTTTGATTGTGCTCTTGTTCTGGGTTTGATTGTTCTTGGATTTGGGAAGAACATGAAGATCAAGTTCTTGTGTTCTTAGCTAAAAAATAATGAAAGCAATAATAATAATAATAATAATAATAATAATAATAATAAAATCAGATTTAAAAGTTTTTTTTTTTTAATTTAGTTTGAATTAAATTGAAATTGAAAAATATAAATTATTTATATTTTTTAATTAAACTGACATGGCTTTTTTTAATTCAAAAAATGCTGACGTGGAATTTAAAATATATTAAATAAAATATTTTATTATTACTTTATTAGTTGGCTTTGTCATCTGGTACTTATGTTTGCCACATCAGCTTTTTCCGTAACTGGGTTGACGGTAGGGATGATTTTAAAAACGATTTTGAAAAATCAAGGATTGACATAGGAACAAAATCAATTTAGGGATCAAATCGAGAAATAATCCAAAATATAGAGACCAAAAGTGTATTTACGCCAAAAAAGATTCATACCCAAATTCACTGAAAATTATTGTATGCTCTGAAAGTATCATACATGTGTACTTTCCTTCTCACATAAATTGTAAGTCTTATTATAAATTTAATTAGTAAGATCCACAATGATATGAGAAGAAGAAATATACATTTATAGTACTCTGAAAATATTATATAATTACCCCAAACCCATTTCCAACTGTTTGCCAATCGTGCAAACATCAATTGCTAACGTAAAAACATGATCGGTTTCTTCACCAATTTTAAACTAGGGGATTCGCTTGTTTTCCAAATTCCCTAAACTAGAGATATTGGCCAGGATGTTTCAAACTATGCCCAAATTAGGGGCATTGGCTCAATGGTTCTCAAAGCATATGTCCATATTAGGGACATTGTCCAAATGATAGTGTTTCCATTTACATTGATTATAAAAAAAATTCACCTAACAAGCTAGGGTTATTCGCCCAAAATGATGGTCTTTGATTTACATTGTTCCTAAAAATGACTTCCCTAACAAAGAAATTGCAATAAAAGAAAAAGATGTTATTGTTCCTGCCCATGGAAATGGGAAATGATTATTTTTATCTCCTCTACCATTTTGCTTCTTGATCAACCCAGATATCTCTGTATAATGTTTATCAACACCCCATCCCCCCCAAACATAAAAGAATAATTTCAGAATGACTTCACAATCTTTGTAATCTACACACATTTAGCTTTTAAACAACCAATCATCTCTATTCTCAAAATTAATCCTTCCACAGGTTCAAGCAAAATTTCTACAAATAACACATTTGTATTGAAGTACAACCAAAATCCAATGACAGGCTGCTTAGGCCTATCGCTGAAACTTGTTCATAACAATGAAACAGCCATAAGTTAAAACAGAATACTTCATCCCACCTTTGTACAATCAACAAGAAATCACAGACCCATGATCCTGGCAATTTGATTGCTAGGCATCATGCAAATATGATGACTTCCCCCCATAGCTCCTCAAACAGACACACTGGTTGTTTTGGCTGGAGTCTTAACTGGGGGCTCTTCCTTGAAGCCTAACATCTTATTTAATGCCCCAATATAGGCCTTGACACTAGAAACAACGATATCCATTCCTGCACCAATTCCGCTGGCACAAAAACAAGGCAGATTTTATGTTCTATGAATCTGGACTATAAAGAATCAAATATGCCAACTATAATTTTATGTGTAAAATGCATGCAAAGGGAACATGACACGCTGATAATGCGGTTAAAAGAAGATTAATGACACTGATATTATTAGAATTAAGAAAAGACAAAGTTGCTGTTGCGTGAAAAAGGATCAGTATTTTACTATTTTTCAGCTTTAGGAACTAACCAATGATAAAGATAAAGACAGGATAAATTTTCACCCAAAAAAAAAGAAGAAGATAAAGACAGGATAAATTTTATTTATTAAACACTTCTTTTTTATGAATATTAAACACTTTTTCTATTTACCAAAAAAAAAAAAAACACACTTTTTCTACTACCACAAGGTGCTGCTTATTTACACGAAAAAAAAATTTGCGTGGATGACATTGACCAATGGGAGACCAAGCTCAAAAAATAAAAAGAGAAGAAAAGAAAAGTAAAGAGAGGAGAGGACCATGTCATATATATATATATATATATATAAAATAAAAGCACCGTAAATGGTAAGTAAAGCAGCAGTGCAACTGCAGCACCTTGTGGTGGCAGAAAAAGTGTTTAATATAATTACATTTATGAAAAAAAAAACTTGTTATATATAACATTTTGAGTTAGTTTTTGTTTTTGGACAACAGCTTCTTTTTTTTTTTTTTTTGGGATTAAAATATTGAATTGGTGATGTAAAATAGAAAATACAAACTTTACTTGAGAAGCAGTAGAAATAATTGGAAATAGAGATGAAATTGCATGAAAATTGGTGCGAAAAGGAAAACGATGCTGGGAGTAAAACTTGTTGTCTTTGGCCACGACCAAAATCACTTTTCGTGCAAATTCGTTCCTTTAGTTCTTGCCATATACATTTTTGTTGTTTTTAGTAATTTTTATTTTATATATAATTTTTAATTTTAAAAAGAAGCCAAAATAAAATTTCGTCTGTTTTGAGACATCTCCTAAAAATATTAGGATTTGATTTTGCAATAATCTCAATTATATATATATATATATATATTTTTTAGTAATATTTCCTATTTTGTCACCTAAATTTGTAATTACCGTGAATTAGAGTTTTTAGGGTGGCCCTGAATTTTCTTTTACTACTTAAATGCATGGTAAATTCCAAAACAATTTATTTTTTCAAATTAACAAAAAATATAGACTTTGCCTCTCATTTTCTAGGTAATTTACAAACTTTATTACGTTGTGGATTTAAGGAACTCATCAGGGATTCAAGGTTATCTTCTTGAAGTAAACATGTTTTGTTTCTTGTAGCTCCACGCTGTATCAATTGGACAAGAACTCTAACGCATTAGATTGGATATCTTTTAACATAATGGATTTTACATTTGAACTAAATCTAAACTTTATAAAACTTTATTCTAGTACATATCCTTTGAATTTAGGAGATGGTAAGCAAAATACTTCTAAGTTGTGTTTGGTTACTTGAATTTGGATTTGAATTTTAAAATTGTGGATTTGAAATGCTTTAACTCCAAATATATAAATGTTAAAACATATTTTATAAATTTCTAAAATTATATGGGTTTATAATTATTTCAAATTCAATGATTTTAAGGTTTAAAATTCTTGGTAAATTTGTCAAATCTAAATCTTTAACCTTTTTAAAACTGTCCAAACAAGGTACGTATTTGGATTTTAATCACTAAAATCCAAATCCTGCTTAAAATCCAAATCCTGCCATCCAAACACACCACTAAGAAATTCAAACCATTTATAGCCCTCTATTTTATTTGGGGTCTTGAAACACTCTATCCTCTTATTGGTAAAAATTTGTGATGGAGTCTTTGAGGGAGTTATTGCTTTTGGAATATGGGGGCCGTTTGGTGACATTGTTTGTATTTTTTAGAAATATGTGTATGTGATGCTTAAATTACCATACCAAATGACCATTTTTTGTATTTTTTAGAAATACGTGTATGTAAAAAAATGTGTAATATTGTTTAAAAACTAAAAATATTGCTTAAATTACCATACCAAACGGCCATTCTTTTTTATTTTCTTTAGGGTATATTTGGTTATGATGAAAATAGGGTGAAAAATGACATTTTTCACTGTTTGGTTGAAGAGAGAAAACAAGAAAGATAGAAAATAGGGGGGGAAAATTTTCCCTTAGAGCTCACCTTTTTTTATCCTCCCAATTTGGAAGGAAAATAAGAAGGGAAAAGTGTTGAAAAATGCACTTTACACAAATACTCTCAATTTAATTTACATTTTTTTCTATCTTCTCTCTTCCCTGAGCAACAACATTGCCTTTTTTTTTTTTTTTTTTCTTGGGCATTAACATTGCCTCTTCTTCTTTTTTTTTTTTTTTTTTTTTTTTCTAATTTTTTTTCTTTTGATTTTTTAGGGCTTGGGCATCATAGTTTATTTTATTTTTACTAGATGTGATTTTTTTTGGAACATTTTTTTTAAAATTTTTATAAAAAATTTCGGATGATTGCTCTTTTTTGTGTAGTTATTTGTCACTTTTTTTAAAAAAAAATTTGGCATCATTTTTTAATAAAAGTATATGAGTAAATTTTTTTAAACTCATTTTTTCCATCCCTTCACTTTTTTACTCCCAACTAAACAAAAAGAAGAAAAAATAAAATATTTTTTATTCTTACTTTTTCATCGTTCCACAATTTTTTACCATTTCACTTTTTCACTTCTCCAACTAAACGGACCCTACTTTCCAGCATCTCAGTTGCTTTGATGATTATTTTAAGAAGAGGAAAACTGATTACATTTAAGACTGGCAATGATTTTGAGTGTCAAGTGTGAACTCAAGGATTGGCGTCAGAATTCATTGTAATAACTAGTTTGAAAAATATCTTTCTCCAAAAAAAAACTTTCATAAATATGCACAGCTGGAGAAGTTAATGGACCTGCCACCCATGTGATTTTTATGGCCACTACTTTGACTCGGTTTACAATGCTTTCACACGAGACATTGCAGTTAAAAAATAATTATTGGGCAGAAGCAAAACTTGTGTTTTTGCAGTTAAGAACATGCCAGAAAAGAAAAGTAAATTTTAATAATTTAATTTGTGTGTATTTTTTTAATTTATATTTTTTAATTATTTATATACTAACACGGTATTTTCAAATATTTACTAAATTTCTTTCCATTAATAAGTTATCTGTAAAGACTTAGATTGATAGTAAATTTATTGCAAGTTAAAAATAACAATAATTAAATTGACTATTAGCAAAATAGAGTTGGATTTATTTTTTATACTTTTTTCATTGAACATTTAAAAAAAAAAAACAAAATAGTAAGTAGTAGTAGATTTTAATTTTTATATTTTATTTAGTTAATAAGTGATGTAATAATTTCTCATTAAACAAAAAAAAATCTAATTAAACAAGTTATCGAAATAAACCAAATTTACCAAAATGAATGAACTAAATTAATTGATTTTAAAATGTAAGAACCTAAACGTGTCTTGTGATTGATCATCGATCACTTTGGTCATATATATTAATAAGTTAATTGTAAAGACTTAGATTGATACCAAGTTGATTACAAGTTAAAAATAATAATAATTGAATGGACTATTAGCAAAATAGAGTTTGGTTTATTTTTGATATTATTATAATTGAATATGTTTTAATTTAAATACAAAATAGTAAGTAATAATAAATTTTAATTTTCACATTTTATTTAATTAACGAGTGATTTAACAATTTTACGTTACACTGAAAGAAAATTCTGATTAAAAAAGGTACCGACATACACCAAATTTATCCAAATAAATGAACTAAATTAATTGACTTCAAAATGTAAGAACATAAACGTGTCTTGTGTGGGTCAAAAATAAATAAATAAATAAACGTGTCTTGTGATTGGTCATCACTTTGGTCAAATATATAGATTATAGACCTGTGGCTTGCACGGCCTCCCTGCCTATGCGTGTCAGCTAACAGAACAGAAGTCATTAATTTTCCTACAGAGGTAATAGACTTCGTGCTGCGCTGCCTTCTGCAGTACGTACGTATTTCTACTTCGGATGGCTTATTGGAAGTTTCACGTTTCATGTGGATGACCTACGTAGTACGTACTGGTAAATAATATTTATTTGTTTATATTGTCAATGGTGTGGGAGACTTCCTCACAGTGAGATTCATAAATTTTTATTTATTTATATTTAGAAAACAAAATGGCAAGAAAATATTACTACTTATAACTAAAGGCTGTAAGCCAGTAACTTTGTTTCAATTTCTTATTTGAACTTAAGTCATCTATGCAGCCCAACTCAACGTAGATTCAGGTGACAATTATATCAAGAAATTGTGAAAATTTTTGAGTTCCTAAAATTTTTCATGATTTTGAGAGTGGGAAGTGTGAACTCAAGGAGCCGCGTTTGAATTAATTGGAAGAACTAGTTTCCAGTACAGTCAAAAAGTATTGTATGTTAAATATGCACAGCTAGAGACAGCCACCCATGATGATTTTTATGGCCACTGCTTTGACTCAATTTACAATGCCTTCACGGGACATTGCAGTCAAAAAGTAATTGTGAATTCAAGGAGCCGCGTTTGAATTAATTGGTAGAACTACTTTCCCGTACAGTCAAAAAGTATTGTATGTTAAATATGCACAGCTAGAGACTGCCACCCATGGTGATTTTTATGGCCACTGCTTTGACTCAACTTACAATGCCTTCACTGGACATTGCAGTCAAAAAGTAATTAGTAAGAGCATTCGCAATTGGAATTGCAAATGCAGTTGAAGAATTTTAGTATTAATGTGCCAAATAAGCCCAGCATCAGGACTTGTAGATACTAACTATTGCAAATTTTTTTAAAATAGTACTACGGTGTACTTCTAAAAGTAGAATTTTACTGTAGTTCAATTCTAAAAAAAACTAATATTTTATTCATTTTATCAATTTCTCTCTCTCTCTCTCACCGGGTTTTGGATTTTTGTTTTTATTGGAGTTTTAGGATATATTATTTTATTATGTAAAAATATTATTTTAATGTGTTGTATTGTAAAATAAAAATTAAGATGCTGAGAATATTATAAAATTGTATGATATAATTGACAAAGTAGTTTTTTGAGATGGTAAAATAGGATGAGATAGAATTTTGAGATATGAATGCTCTAAGTTACTTGTCATGTGATATTGTAATGATATTGTAATGTTTTATGTAGGAAGATTTTAGAGAATATTATATTAGTATTATAGCATAAGTATTATAAAACTTTATTAGTAATGAATTCATCATTAAAAAAACAATTATAAATTGTACATACATAACCATTATAATTATTCAATTGAAGTAATAAAAAAAAAACTTTAAAAGAATATTATAAAATAAAAGTTGATATAGAATGTGTCTTTCTCTTTTTTTCGTAATTTTAAAACAAAATACACATCTTAAACACCTACAATCAATCACATCATTTACAAAACTCACAAATCCACAACATTCGACCTTAACATCAAAATCTTATTTGCCGTTGTTACTCAAAATAAAATACAAGCCCCTTTTCCTTGGTTGTGGCCGACTCATATGAGTTAGGATAAAAATGAAACAACAATGTTTGAGCTAGGTAGGTATTGTTGAAAGATTGAAGGTAAATGACATCGTTTTTGGTTTGTGTGTATTTGACATGGGATGATATGAATGGTTATAGGTAGGTATATATAAAGAAGTAGAAGTGCAAAAGGTAAAAATGGTGAATTAAAATGTAAAGAGACTTGTGTGTAAGTGTGAAAGAAGAAAAGTCTTGAAAAATTAAACCAAAGGATACAAAGAATATTTATTTTTTAATTCGAAAAGTTTTGAAACATTGAAGCAAATGAAATAAAAAATCAATATTCAATTTGTTCTTATTTCTTGTGTGGCACTTGAGAATATTTCAATTTTCTTTGCATAGAATGCGCTACTAGGCAGAACCTCATGTTTTCCCACGTGAGGTCTTTGCTAATATATATATATATATATATATATATATATATATATATATATATTATTGGGTAGTGTAGACACTGCATTTTATACCTCTTATGACTCAAGCCCCTGTTCCCTAATGATGCTGAAATTTTAAGGCTTAAGATTAGTTTAGGGCCCAATCAGATTACAAATAAACTTGAGAGATATTAAAATGGAAAATATAACTTTTTATGAGTAAATAAATCTATTTTTGAAAAATAAAAAGCCAAGGAAACCCTCGGCCTCCGTACGTAGGCAAGGACTTGCGTACGTAGGTCTGATGTATGCGTATGCAAGCATGGACCTGTGCACGTAGCTAGGGTTCTAGAAACTACGAAATACAAGTTTTTCTGCATTAATATTAAGGTTTGGAATGAATTCCACATCATTTGGGAGCCGTTTCAAACCCTTATTTTATCACTATATAAAGTCATACATGACACATTTTCAAAACACATAGAAAATTCTAAGAGAAAACCTAAGATTCGCTAGAAATAGTAAATCAAAAAGGGAGATTTTCACAAAATATTCTAAAGTCAATTTTATTTTGATTGGGAACTTTTCTGGTCTTGATCCTTGAGTTTGAAGTTTACTAATCATTTTTGTTTGGTTGTGAATAGATTTGACTAAGGAGAATGGTCAAAATCAAGCCAAAGAGCTTTTGATGTTAGATTTATTTGTTAAAGTATGCTAGGTTGTTAGATTTATTTGTTTTTAGTTTCTGTTCTTACTTTTTGGGTTAGGGTTCTTTAGGGCATGTCTACGTGCGCATGCTTATGCATGCGTACGCAAGCTCGAAGCATGCGTATGCATACAATTGGCCTACGTAAGTAGGCCTATGTATGTGCACGCATACTTGTACTCAGAAACCCTAATTTAAGTTTTTATGCTTTGCTTTTGTTTTTTTTTTTGTTTCTTTCATGTCATATGCCTATGTTTTGTTCCTTTTTATGCTTTCTAAGTCTCTGTTCCTCTGTTTAATACTTGTTTGCCTTTAACATGCTAGATTAGGGTTTTCTCTTATGTTTTCTTTGTTTTACCATGAACATGCATATAACATGATTATGCATTGATGCCATAGGTGCTGTGATGTAATGAGGTAAGTGAGGTAAGTCATGCATTCATATGAACATGCATTTTGATGATGAATATGTTTGTTTGATGCTTGATTTCATGTCTAGATGTTTGTGATATATTTGATGATCGATACCTTGCTGCCATGATAGATGTATGCTAGGTTTAATATGTTGCCATGATAGATGTATGTTAGGGTTTGGGATGAAATGTCATGTTGTATGCTTAAATGTACGCTAGTGTGTGTATTTAAGATGCAATGTTGAATATGCTTTTAATAGGATTAAGACATTAGATACAATGAATGGAAACCGACCCATGGGTTGGGCAATTTTGGGTGCCTAACACCTTCCCAAGACCGTATCTAAACTTCAAACCCATACTTTGGTAGTAAGATCAAGTCCTTCCATGTAATGGTGCTATATACATAGTTCCTAGACCATAAAACTAGGTGACGACTCTTTTTCTCTACCCTAGTCCATTCGGCCGAGGCGTACTCCCCAAATTATGTGTGGCGCCCACAATGGCGACTCCATTGGGGATAGAAAGTTTGATTCAAATGTGTCTTATTTCTTAATCTTAATAAAGGCTTGTTCAATACTTGTTTGCACACACTTTCACTTTGGTCAAATATATAGATTATAGACCTTTGGTTTGCATAGCCTCCCTGCTAGGGATGGCAAAATGTACCCGACCCGTTAAACATTAGGGTCGGGTTTGGGTTTTCATTAAAAAACCTGAAGCAGGTTCAAGTCGGGTTCGGGTATTAGGCATATCCGGCTCGAACTAGATTTGTATATATATTAATATATAATTTTTTTTTTAAAATCCTTAAGTTCCTAGTATAAATATCTTATTTTCTCTCAAACCCTAATCTCACTTCTCTCTCTGCCTTTCCCTCACTCTTCACACTCACACAGCCACACTCTCACTCTCATTCTTAATCTCGGTGGTCGAGTCAGCCCAACTCCTCCTCGCCGTCGACGCCACACATTGCTTCTCCCCCTTTCATGCCCCGACTTGGTTATTTCCCTTTATCCTTTATCTTTTTACTTTTTTTTTTGTGTTTCGTTTCTCTCTTCTTGCAAAAATATTTAGTATTTTGTATTGTGAATTTGTGTAGTTGTGTTTGTGGTTGAAAATCAGAAAAGTAATATCTTATTTGCTAAATTACTTGGTTTTCCTATCGTGTTTGTGTTTTTCTTATTATCAAATGTGATATTATTTAGGATTTTAATTTTTTTTATTTATTATTTCATCTTGAAAGTTATTTAGGATTTTTGTATTGTGATTTTTATTTTGAAAGGGAAATTTGAAATTATGTTATATTTTGTGTGATATAAATATTATTAGGGTATTAAAGTTTGGCATCAAAAGTGGAATCTATGGGTAAAAGCATGAACATGATTTTCTTGATATTAAATCCCATAAAATGACATGTTTCATTTTTGAGTTTGCTAGTAGCCGTGAGAAATTAATCTAATATTATGGGAGTGATGTGTTATCATAAAAAGAGTATGTGGGAAAATTACAATCTGTTTTTTTTGAAATCATATGATGAGGTGTGAAGATGCAGCAATGATGGAATTTTTGTGATGGTAGAGTCTAGAGCAGCTATATTGAAAGTCTGAATGATGTATGTTAATATAATTATACTGGTTTTTAATTGATTAGATTACCAGTGAGAATAAATCTTGCTTGACAAATTTTTATGTCTAGTGCAATGTTTCATAATATTTTTGGCCTTGTTTGTCAATAATCTATGATTGTTAAGTGTTTCTTACAGGTGAAGCCTACATAAAAATGGTACTATGCATGCCTTTTACATAGACATTATGCGTGCCTTTTATGTTTTGTTCCTTATCTATTTTTGGTGAGAAATTGGAAATTGAACCATCTCTATTACATGATATAATGCAAGCGAGCTGCACTGATGTTTTCATTATTCTTTCATGTTGATTAATATAAACACAATTTTTTCCTGGAATAATTTCGTTTGAGTCAAGAGAAGAAGTATATACATGAGCTAGAAGTGTGCTGAACCACGTTTTTAGTTCCAATAGACATTGATTTGAAACTGAAGCTAATTATATCTTCTTAAATTTTACCAATTTTATGAAAGTGAGGAAGAAGTCACTGAACTGAACAAGCTGAAAAGTGATGGGGAGCCTGACGAAGAGGATGGGAGTTGTGTCACAGCTGTGGAGGATTAGACTTGTATTAATTTAGTAGCTTTTTAATTTCTTAGACTTGTTGGTTTGTAATTATCCTAAACTTGTGGGATTTATTTTGTAGCCTTTTAATTTCTTGAACTTGTTGGACTTGTGATACTTATTTTTTGGACTTGTTGGATTTATTTTATTTTTATGTTTAGTAGGTGATCTTAGCTATGATTTATTGATTTATGATTAAATGGTGATCTTAGCTAGGTGATTTATTGATTTATGATCTTAGTTATGATTTATTGATTTATAGTTTTATAATTAACAGGTAATTTATTGACTTATGATCTTAGTTATGATTTATTGATTTATAGTTTTATAATTAATAGGTAATTTATTGATTTATGATTAATAGGTTTGTAATGGTCCTATGATTTGGACTGATTTGGCATTTGGGCCATGTTATATGGGCTTGAATTTGGATGTTATAGATTGAATTTGGGCAAAAATGAATTTTTTCTGTTTGGGCCACGGTATAGGCTTTAATTCAATCTTATATTTTTTTTATTGGGCCATGATTTGGGCAGCATATTAGGCCCAATCTGGCATGGCTAAATGGGTCCACCAGGCTTGTGGGGCCCGACGGGGCAGATTTGGGTGGGCATAAAAAACCCGTTTATTAAATGGGCTGAGTTTGGGTAACGGGTACGAGCCGCAGGGCAGGTTTGAGCATAAAGAAACTCGGTCCGAACCCAGTCTGTTGCCATTCTTACTTCCTGCCTATGCGTGTCAGGTATCAGAACAGAATTCATTAATTTTCCTACAGAGGTAATAAACTTCGTGCTGCGCTGCCTTCTGCAGCACGTACGTATTTCTACTTCGGATGGCTCATTGGAAGTTTCATGTTTCATGTTTCATGTGGATGGCCTACGTAGTACGTGCTGGTAAATAATATTTGTTTATATTGTCAATGGTGTAGGAGACTTCATCATAATATCATATATAGTGAGATTGATAATTTTTTATCTATTTATATTTAGAAAACAAAATGGCAAGAAAACATTACTACTTGTAACTAAAGGATGTAAGCCATTAACTTGTTTCGATTTCATAATTCAACTTAAGTCATGTATGCCCAACTCAATGTAGATTCAGGATGTTAAATATATATATTATTATTAGCAACATGATGTGTTATACCATGTTGTATATGATAGAGTGGATGTGGAAGAGGAAGCATAGAATAGGAACATCGTGAACACGAGGGTTACGTGGTTCAGCCTTGTCGACCTACATCCATGGAGGAATTCCTTAAGGGTTACATCTTTATTATGTATAAGAGTGTAGTACAATAACTTGTGTTATAATGAGTCATAACATGAGTATATATAGGCGACTAAACCCTAGACTACTAGTACAAGCAGGACTGGACTTGGGCCTATTACATTGGGCTAATATGTCTAATATATATCTCTAACACCCTCCCTTAAACTCAAGGCAGAAGCTCGATGAAGGCTTGAGGTTAGATAAGCATGAGAAGATCACTTGAAGATGCCGTGAAGAATGCCTTTGAAGAAACCACAATGAAGAATGTGCCAATTGACCAATTTTGGAGTTTTAAATGAAGAAACAAAGTTCAAAATTGGAATCTACACGAAAACTGAGCAAGATAGGCTTTGTCGGAAATTTTGACTTTTGGTCAAAGGTCAACGCAAAAAAGTCAAAGTCAACTGGTTCAGGGTCAAAGTCAATGGATACTGGTTCGGGTCAGTTCCAGGTATTTGGGTCGGGTCGCGGGTCAAGCAGTAGAGCCGATGTCATCATCCTATGATGTGTCGCTGACGTGGACTAGGGCTGATGTGGATGTGCTTGCATGACTGCTGACATGGAGTGATGACGTCATCTGGTGACGTCAGATGACATCAGCAGCAGTTTTCGGCACGTGGCAGGAGCGTGCATTGTTCACCGGCGCGTGGAGGAAAAGTCAGAAATCCAGGTGGCGCGTGGAGGCGCGTGCAACATCGGTTGAAAGCCATATTTCTTCCGTAGGCAGATCAGTGGTCGACATGGCCAATAGGACAGCGCGTGTGGCCAATGGATTTGCTACAAATGAGGAAATCGTGGTGGTGTGTGGGAAGGATCCTGAAACGTAGGCGGTGCATGTTGGCGCATGTGGACGTGATAGACGACCGGACTTCTCGGGTTTTGTAGATCGCCGAGCAATGAGGTCGACATGGCGTCGCGTGTGGCTATGATCTAACTATGTCTCGAGATTTTTGACGACGCGTGGGGACATTCTAGAAACAACTGAGGCGCATGGAGGTGCGTGGCAGGGCTTCGGGTGATCGGATTTCTGGGTTTTGGTTGCGAGAGGTCGTGGAGCATGTCTGTGGTTTTGGTTTCGTCAGGCAAAGCTTAGATTTGCATAGATCTAATAAGTTAAGTCACGGCTTGCGAGATGCTATGGAGTCTAGATCCAGCAGACAAACATGTGTGACTTCTAACGGTGATGTGCACGTGAGAATCTTCTTTGCTTGCTAGAGATTTTTGTTTGATGCTAAGAACGAAGTTTGGCTTTGATACCATGTTAAATATATATATTATTATTAGCAACAGGATGTGTTATACCATGTTGTATATGCTAGAGTGGATGCAGAAGAGGAAGCATAGGATAGGAACACCGTGAACATGAGGGTTACGTGGTTCAGCCTTGTCGGCTTACATCCACGGAGGAATCCCTTAAGAGTTACATCTTTATTATGTATAAGAGTGTAGTACAATAACCTGTGTTACAATGAGTCATAATATGAGTATATATAGACGACTAAACCCTAGACTACTAGTACAAGCAAGACTGGGTTAGAGCCTATTACATTGGGCTAGGGTCTATTACATTGGGCTAATATGTGTCGGCTTACATCCATGGAAGAATCCCTTAAGAGTTACATCTTTATTATGTATAAGAGTGTAGTACAATAACCTGTGTTACAATGAGCCATAACATGAGTATATATAGGCGATTAAACCCTAGACTACTAGTACAAGCAAGACTGGGCTAGAGCCTATTACATTGGGCTAGGGTCTATTACATTGGGCTAATATGTCTAATATATATCTCTAACACAAGTGAAAGTTTGAAGTCATTAATGTGGTTATTTAGTTGTGAATTAAGACCTTCTAGAATTACTAGGCACTACAACAAACTTGAGCTTTTTCAACGTATTTTTATCCATAGTCATTTAAAAATATTGATAAAAGCCTTTAGTTTCTACCTCTGTGCTCAACTGTTGAAAAATTCACATATTTGTTTCCACAGTTGGCATAACTGTTGAAATAAATGGTATGAAATTCAGAAATAAGTGGTAAAAAAAGATTAAATAGGAATAATTTATATCAACAGTGGGATAAATGTTGAAAAAAAGAAATTAAATATTTTTTATCAACGGGTTGAAAAATGTCAAAAATAAAAACACGGAACTTACATAGGTATTGCTCCTTATCTTGCTCTCTCTCTCTCTCTCTCTCTCTCTCAGCTGCAAGTTTTTCATAGGTCTTGGCTGTCAATTTTCCTATTCTTTTCTAGGCAACCAAACAGAATTCTCGACTCAAATTTTTCTATTATTCTCACTCCAATTTGGTTTTTTTTTTTTTTTTTTTTTTTTTTTTTCGTACTTTGTTATTCACTTGGTAGATTTTGAACTTTTGTGGTTTTTGTTCTTGTTCTTGAATTTGAAATGCTATGAATTTGTGATTTTTTGTATTGCTTGCTTTCACTGTGATTGCAGGTGCATTGGTAGTTTAGCTCAATGAATGGTCAAGGAGAGTTTAAATTTCACTATCTGTGGGATTGAAAACAAGAGCGTCAGTTGGTGAGTGAGTGAGTGAGTTGCAGGTTCTTGATAAATTTCATTACTATTGTAGTATTGTTTACATTTGTTGAATGTTTAACCAGGGGGGTTTCTGAGAATTATGTGATTGTGTGTAGTTGCAATTGATTAGATGTGCTCAGTTGTAAATTTTAGTAAGCACATTGTGATATAGATGGTTGCTAATTTCCAATTTTTTGGTTCTGTTTTGGTTAAGGACTAAAGATGTTATTCTTTTTCTAGTAAAAAATATATATATATATATATATATTTTAAAAATTCTTGTATGAGTTAATTATCAAAAAAAAAAAAAAAATTTACTTGTATGAGTTGTATCTAGTGGTGCAAGCCACTAGAATTGATCGAATCACGGGTTTACAGCCTCAGTACTCACTTTGAAGTCTGAACTGATCTTCCATACCTTTTTGTCATCCCATCAGGTACAAAAACTCTTCAAAGCTTTTTCCCATTCTATATGAAAACAACAAAGAGTTTTTCATTATGCTGAGGCTCTTGGTTTCTGATGAATATATTTGATGCTATAAGAAAATATTAGTTGGTGGAAGTTTTTAGTTTAGAAAACATTTTTGAGGAAGCTTAAGTTTTTGGTACCGGTTGAATTAAGTGGGGGCTTGTTCTTTGTGGCAACCCAATAAGAATGATTGAAAGTTAAAAAATATTTAGAAATCATACTACTGAGATTTGGGTATTTATCTCAACCAACAAAGAAAAAAAGATTTTAATTTGCATTGAATATACTCTGCACCATTTTTCAATATTGTCTCTTGTCCATTTGATTGTGAGATAATGTAGGGAAAATACATCAAAATTTTGATGACAGTAAGTGTAGGATCCAACAGATATAATCTCTTAAACCTCACAGTAAGCCAAGAAAGAGTATCATATGATACTACTTGGACCCCATTAGGACTTAAGCTATAATTGAACCCATCTCAAATAGTTTCTCATCCGTCCAGGCCCCTTAGGCATTGGTCATCAGTGGATAGCTGCTGCTATGGTCACACCTAGGCATGGCCTTCCATGGACTAGTTGCCCCCACCCTCTTGAATTAGCTTTAAATATATATATATATATATATATATATTTTATAAAAACCCGGTTGTGTACATTCACTTCCTTAATTTTTCTTCTTGATGTGTAATGATTAGAAGATCATGTTCTTCAAACTTGATTGTTTTTGCCCAATTGACTGTATGATGTGACCCTTTGTTTTGGTGAATTATGATATAACCTTTGTTATAGTCAGCATTATCCTACTTTATAGTTAGTAGTATTCTAGGTTGTGTGGTACATGCAGGCAGTAGGATCAGATGATGATCAATTACCAATGTGCTTATTGTAATTCCAGCGTGTTTGTAATCAAGAATTGGCGTGTGAGTTGTTAGAGTCAAGTTAGTTTACTAATTCTTAGTTGTTATGGAAGTTACATTCAGCTTACATTCAGTTAGTTGTTTAGCTTATGATAAATGATTTGTGGCTTGTGGATATCTTTAGTGTGGGGTTGTCTTCCTTAGTTGGATGAATCACTACTTTTTCCTTTCTCTTTTCATCAATAATATTACACTGATTATCAAAAAAAAAAAAAATTACTCTGATAGCATAAATGTTTTGATTTTAATTTTGGAATTTTTTATTTAACTTGTATAATTAAACTGCAAATCTAGAATTGTTGTTTATTAATATAATTACTCTTACTTATCACAAAAATGGCTGAATTGTTATTTACCGCCATTGAAGTTGATTTTCTTGACCAATGGAAATGCTAGTTTAAACATGAAATTGAGTTTTGATGATTAGATAATTGACTCTCAATCTTTAATAGTGGCTATACTTGCATCTTTGTTATTTGATGAGTCCATTGGGTTTGTTGGAGGCGCAGGGCTTGTACTTGGTGTCATAGGACTTTTACTCCTTAAGGTAAACATTGATGTTCCTTCATGTAAATGCAAAATGACCCCGAGAGTAAAAAATAAATTACCCAGAGAGTGCTTGTGGAAATTAAGGTAATCTCTGGGTAAACACTGGGTAATCTTTGGTTAGTCTCTGGGTAATTTATCCTCCACAAGTGCTTGTGGAAATTACTCAGAGAGTAAAAAATAAATTAAAAGGGAAACAAAGAATAAGAGATTTGTGGAGGATAATTAGTTTATAGCTTTAATAGTTTAGATTTAAGTTGTAAATAGATGGAATTTTTAGGAACTAACTTGTGGACGATTAATATGTTCAATGTGTGAGAGACCGCAAAGGTTGCTCTCAAAAAAAGAAATTCGGGTGCTTTTAAGGGCACCTCTCTTTTTGGGTAAGTGGTGTGGAGTCGTTACTTATTTTTTTATGCAAAAAAGAAAAGAAAAGACTAAATACAAAATGCATGATCGAAATAGTTCATTATCATTGATTAAATAAGCAAAAGTACAACTTTGGTAAATCAAACCTTACAAGGCTTTGAGTCCTAGTTACAATCTATCCAAAGATTAAAAAAAAAAAAAAAAAAAAAACAAGGCACAGGTCTACCTATCCAAAAGAACTAAGTTCGGAGGCTAGGTTACGGAATGGGAAGGTGTTAGGCACCAATTCCGCTCAAACAGAGTTTGGTCTTCTAGACTCTAATGACCAATATAACATTTTTGCATGATGTGAATGATATGTTGAACATACATGATACACTTGACCAAAACTAACTCACATAAATCTATCTTATGAATGTATCTTCTTTTTTAGATAAAAATTCAGATATATTTTTGTAAATAAAGAAAATTGATTTGATTCATTAAAAAGGAAACCAGATATGTATTTGTGCAAATAAAAAAAATTAGTTTTGTAAAGAAAATCAGATCTATTTTTATATAAAGAAAGAACAAAGTTTTTGCTAAAAAATATTAGATCTGTTTTGGAGCAAAGTTAAAATTAGTGATTTTTATTAAGAAAAACCAAATTTGTTTGTTGAATAAAAAAATCTAGATTTGTAGAGAAAAAAAAAAAATCAGATCTATTTTTTATGAATAAAATAAGAAAAAGACCTTTTTAGAAGAGGAACTACACTCATGAGATAAATCTATGTTACATGCATTGATCAAAAATCATCCCAACTTTTGACTTCTTTTAAATTTCAAAATCTGCTATTTTGTGACAAAGAAAATTTTCTTAAAAAAAATCAAATCTGTATTTAATGAAAATACAGATTAGTTTTATGTGTTTTAAAAAATCAGATTTGTATTTAATGAAAATACAGACAAGTTTTGTTTGTAAAAAAATCAGATCTATATTTAATGAAAATACAGATCAGTTTTGTGTGTAAAAAAAAAAATAGATCTGTATTTAATGAAAATATAGATAAGTTTTTATGTGTAAAAAAAATCAGATCTGAAAAATTTAGATCAGTTTTATGTGTTTTAAAAAATCAGATCTGTATTTAATGAAAATACATATCAGTTTTTAATTTAGAAAATCAGATATGAAAAATTCAGATAAGTTTTTAGTTTAAAGAGATCTTTGTTAATTAGCAGATTTTGAGATTCAAGAGAAAGATTACAACAAAAATCTATTAAGAACATATTTAAAGAAAAGTTTAAACAACACATGGCAATTACATCAAAAATCAGAAATAATAAAAACATCCTAAACCTATTCATGCATCATCAAACAATAGAAAGGAACACAAAAAAAGAAAGAAAGAAATAAACTACCTTTTGCATGAGCGTGCTCTTCTTAGTGAAAGGATATTTTAGGACTCAAAGAAATTTATTCAATTCTCTTTGAAGTGTAAAATATTTTGCTTACAAAAAAGAAATTCCTAAGACAAGAGCCTCCAGAATGTCTTTAACGTAAAAGGGAACAGAAAAGAAGAGAAGAGCTAGAAAGAGGGGAGGTCAGAAAGCGTGAAAAAGTGTGTTGAATTTTGAGAGGCACCCTCTATTTGTAGGGGTGAGAATGCTTTGAAAAATTAGCTAAATCATCAGAATACGAACTGGGATGCGTCCTTATCTCTTGTGAGAGACCGCGCCCCCGGCCCGTTTTATGATGTTGGGCCAAACCCACGTGAATGGGTGGAGTCGTGTTATTGCCTCTCAAAATGGAGGTTCGACTAGTTATATTTTCCCCCTTAAATTAGGGGTTTTACAATGGAGTCGCCACTTATTTAATTATTGGAAAAACAAGAAAACCATAATTGAAAAATTCTTCTTTTTATTAATTTGAAATTTAATTTACATTGATCATAGGAAAATTACATGGCTTTGGTCCTAGATACAATCTAAGATAAAGTACATGGCTTTGTTTCCTAGTTACAATCTAGAAATTGAAAATTACATGGATAGGCATTGGTCTATCAACCCTTGATCTAAGTTCGGAGGCTATGTTACAAGGTGGGAAGGTGTTAGGCACCCACCTTGCCCGGTGAAACCGGTCTTTTAAACTATGGTGGCCAACATTCATATCATATCATCTAATATGTCAATCAAGTTACATGTTGAATTTAATGTATGTGCATGTAATAAACCCTAATTCAATTTATTAGCATTGCATTTGGATTGAAAAATAAACTCTAGTGAATGTGTGTGGATGGTGATAACCTAGATTCAAGGATTTGAAAAAATTATTAAACAAACATGTTTTTCATATTTTTGATGTGAATTTAAGATCAAAACTAGAGTTTATGCATGAACATGTGATGAATAATCAAGAACATGTGAAGAACATATAAGAACATTCAAACATATTCAAGAGGATTTAAATAGTTACTATCATGCCTTAATCCTAAATTCTCACCATGGAAGCACAAAAAAACAATTAGGGAAAGGGATTATACCTTCATGCAAGATCCATATGGTGGAGGAGAAGACTCTTGAGGGAGGTCCCAAGGGTGGAGGAAAAGAAGAGTTAGGAGAGGAAGAGCGAGTCTCACTCAATACCTTGAGTCTCAGGAAGACCAAGATATGACAAGACTACTCTACTTCACTAGAACTCAAGAGAGGAGAAGAGATGGGGGTTTTTTGTTGTCTCTGGAATGAATGAGAGGGGGAGTATATATAGTAGTGATGGAGGAAATATGAATGGAATGTCATTTAATGAGGGTTGATAAAGAATCATGAACCTAGACCTCATTTTAGCTTTTGGGGAAATCTGGTGCATTGAATGGAAAGATTGGTGAGAGTGAGGAACAAGCAAAGTTCGGTTTTCCCGTAGCTGCTGTAACAGCATATAGAGTCAACTTTGAAAAATCATATCTGACTCAATTCTGATCGGAATTGCCTCATTCTTGTACTCAAATTGAAGCCCTGGATGTCTAGTTTCTGGAAAAATTAATCTTATTCACAGATTCAAAATATTCTGAGAGATATTGATGAAATGGTGAGCAGAATTCATTTGTTAGAAAATGGTTTCAGCACAATTAACATTAATAGGTCCCAAATTAGCTCCCAATTAACATTAAATGGCTCCAATCACTCCCATTTCAGAATTAATTGGTTCTAAATTTACTCTAATTAAAAGATAATTGCACAAATTACTCATTGAATAATTAATGTTTAACTATCTAATTAATTAGGTGTATGCAACCTCACCATAAAATGTAGTCCTAACCAATCAAATTATGACACATCATCGATCTCAAATTGATTATACTTATAACCAATTGAAATCAATTGCTCATAATCACATATAGTCGGACTCAATTTGTGATGGTGCATTTCAGCCATTAAAACTTGATTTGATGATAACTTTCAATCTGGTGGTCCGATTAGGGCTCATGACCAGTCGATTTGATCTTAACAACATCAAGATCATTTTGGTGAAATGAGATTAAGGATCTAATGACCAGAATCAAGATGCATATTTTCAATGTGAAATTACCCTTTTACCCTCCATGTGAGGTTAAATGCGGGTTGCAAAATAGGGTGTCAACATCTCTAAAAAATCGAAAAGGATAAGGTTTATCTCAATCCACAAGCCCTCAAGCCGTGCCCCGCATTTGTGCCAATCAGCACTTGGAAAGTGTCAAATGGCTCTCTTGGGTGCCAGACCTGCGTTTGAGTTTTGGTCCATTTTGGACTCTTGTTTTAAGGTTTTTTGAGCCGAGACTTGCCCTTAGATGCGTTTTTAATCCATATTCTAGAAATTAAACTCCTTTTCTAATAATTCAAGTCTTTTTAGCAATAATTATCTTGTAGATAAATACTCCAAAAAGTCTTGATTATCCACAATTTTGTTGTTATCTAATTATCCTCTTTATTCCCATGCATGCAAGCTTATTTTTGACACTAACTAACAGCGAATCACAAAATTACTTAATTAATTTTAATTGCTCAACCAATCAGAATTAATTTATATTAATCATGCGTGGTCAGTTCCACCTAAACAAAATGCATGTATACAATGCAAACTTGATCATGCGATATCTTTCAATACGACGGTCCGATCTAGAAATTCGGCATACTGTTGCGACCATTAAAATCTCAAGATCATTTTTATAATATGCAATGAATGAATTAATTCATGTAATGTAATCATGAATTTTGGGTATATGAATAGTCATTCTAGCCATCTTCCTTGATTAAATTATGAGTGCAAAATCGAGTGTCTACAGAATGCCTTTGTCAATGTAAAACAAAGACACTGATATTAGTAGCCATGATTTAATTGAGGTTGATTTTTCAAAGATTGCCTAGTCCTAGAACCTAAAACTTTGGGACAAAAACTAGTCCCTTGCTATTTTGAAAAATGAAAATTGTGAATTCTTGACCTACTTGACAACTGATAAATTTTGAAATATGAGGTGACTGAGAGGCTTCTCTATCTTATTCTGAACGTGGAAGGTCGATCAAGGGGCTTCTTTTCCTTGATTTGAATGTGGAGGGTCAATCAAGGGGCTTCTCTACCTTGATTTGGATGTAGAGGGTCAATCAAGGGGTTTTTCTACCTTGATTTGGATGAAAGGTAACCAAAGGGTTTCTCTACCTTGATCTTGATGAAAGGTAACCAAGGGGCTTCTCTACCTCGAAACCTGGGATGATTGAAAGGCTTCTCTATCTTAGTCTGAATGTGGAAGGTCGATCAAGGGGCTTCTCTACCTTGATTTGAATGTGGAGGGTCAATTAAGGGGCTTCTCTACCTTGATTTGGATGTGGAGGGTCGATCAAGGGGTTTTTCTACCTTGATTTGGATGAAAGGTAACCAAAGGGCTTCTCTACCTCAGAACCTGGGATGATTGAGAGGCTTCTCTATCTCAATCTTGAACTGTGGCGACCAAAGAGCTTCTCTACCTCGATCTTGATGAAAGGTAACCAAGGGGTTTCTCTTCCTCAGAACTTGGGACGATTGAGAGGCTTCTCTATCTCAATCTTGAATTGTGGTGACCAAGGGGCTTCTTTACCTCGATCTTGATGAAAGGTAACCAAGGGGCTTTTCTTCCTCGGAACCTGGGACAATTGAGAGGCTTCTCTATCTCATTCTTTGATGAAAGTTAACCAAAAGGCTTCTCTACATTGGAACCTAGATTATGGCGACTAAGGGGCTTCTTTACCTCGATCTTGATGAAAAGTAACCAAGGGGCTTCTCTACCCTGGAACCTAGGACGATTGAAAGGCTTCTCTATCTCAATCTTGAATTGTGACAACCAAGGGGCTTCTCTACCTCGATCTGTGTCTGAGATGATTGAGAGCTCTATTTGCCCATTTTGACTTAGAATGATTGAGAACCCTATTCGCCCAATCTATGTTTTAAAGTCTGAAATTTTCCTACCATATTCGAGAAAATTTATTTTAGAATTATGAGGATTGAAAACTCAAATTATTCAAATTTAGAATATATCAATCAAGGGATCGGGAGAATTGAAGTTGATTTTTTCAAAGGTTTGGGAGTACTAAAGTCATTTCATTGAAGGTATGAGAACTAATGTTGATCCTGGGGAGAGTAGGAGAACTATTGTCAATCCTATTGATTTTGGAAAAATTAAAGTCAATCTATTGAAGGTAGGAGTGCTACTGTCGATTCTGTGAGTTTTGGGAGAACTAAAGTCAATTCCTTGAAGGTAGAAGAGCTATTGTCGATCCTATGAGTTTTAGGAGAATTAAGGTCCATTCCTTGAAGGTAGGAGAGTTATTGTCGATCCTATAAGTTTTAGGAGAACTAAGGTCGATCCCTTGAAGATAGGAGAGCTACTATAACATCCCAACCTAATTGCATTATTAATTTTATGGGTTTATATACTTAGTATTATCTTAATTACTTTTAAGTAAATAAAGCTTTGATATTGTGATATTATAAAAGATATATGCTTTTTTAATGATAGAAAGAAGTTTATAAAGGTAAGGGTTTATATGTGTTGAGGACAAATTTTTCACATCACATGGCTTCATTTCATTGGCGACTCGCACCATGTCAACACTATCATGGATTTTGGGAGAATCTCTTCTAAAGCCTAAAAGAGCTCATATTTACACAAAAATGCATCAAAGCCCATGGTTTAAGCTCATAGCACATTATCTCATTTTTTAGTTTATGATCCAAGCTCATAAGCCTCATCGGGGGAATTTTGGGAGTCATGGTTTTGAGGGCTAAGAAGTATGTTCAGTAAAGATCCAGTGGTTCAAAGTTGATAAAGGAAAGCATGTTGCTTGGCATGTTTTCCCTAATTCCCTGAACTCTGACGGGTCATTATGCAATAGGTAACATTTGGTAAGCCTCTCATATTACATAACACTTAAAATGATAAAACTCTCATTGCTCTTTAAATAAAAATTAATGTTCATCATATAATATAAGTTTAAAAATGTAACTATAGTATTTCATGGAGATTATATTATTATCATCTAAATCAATTCCAAACACATGGCTAAATACATATTAATATCTCATATCTAGCCAACTAGTCTGTTACTTACCAAAATTATATATGAACTAAGCATAAAATTTTCCAAAAGAAGAAACTTAGCCAAAAATACCAACAGTAGCTCCAGCAAAAGCTATTTTGCAGAAACAACTCCAGCAAAAGTAGAAACAACTTCTGTCGAAGCTGCAATAGCTCCAGCACATTCTGCAATGGCTCCAGGCTCCAGCTGTGGTACCAGAAATAGAAGGATGTCATAAAGATTATTTTACCATTTTTAGCTAAACCATGAATTTAATGCCAAATATTTCCCCTCAAAGCAAAAGATTTCATTCAGATGGCATCATTTGACAGCTAACAGCTGTGACAGCTGTGACAACACCATTAATTCTCTAACTTTCTTCTTTTGGCTAAAAAATAAAATCTCACTAATGAAATCACTTACTTTGTCAAAGACTTTTTCTTATTTGCTGAATTTCCCTTCAACTAATTTTGATCTAGTTACATACTTGGCTCTATATAAAGAGGACCAAGCCACACACCAGAGGGGGATCCATCTTTCTCTCATCCTCAAGATTCTAAAACTTCATTTACCTTGCTGCACATATCTCTAAACTTCTCCGTACTTCTCCATCTCCCTTACAAAGATATCTCTTCTTAGATAACACCATTACATTACACCTATGACATCACACCATTACACACTATCCACCTCTCCCACACTTTAATATTCTGAAGTTTCATCATTTTGTTGCCTAAAAACACATCTCCATCTCATTCTTTATTTCTCATACAAAATCTCCCTTCTTAGAAAGCAACATAACCCATGACATAACACAAAAAACCACTCCAGCAGTAGCTATGATCTCATGTATTTACTATATTTAACCTTCATATCATCTATCTCACACTTCCATATATTTTACAAACACATTCCTCTCAAAATACTCATACATACTTCTCATGTATCTTTAAACTCCATGTCTCACAAAGTATACCTATACAAGATCCATGGCCAATAATGTATCTACAAATAATTCCTATACATATCACAAACACCAAATCTCACAAAATATATATATTTCTCACCATCTCCACACATCTTAAAACACATCAAACACTCTTCCAAGAACTTATTACTAAAAGCCCTTTCTTATGGAAGACATATATTTATAATGCTAAAAGCCCTTCTTAAGAAAGGCAAAAATTTTATAAAATTAAAAGCCCTTCTTATGGAAAACAATATCACTCATACTTGACTAAAAAACTAAAAGAGTATTACATGAGGAAAATCATTTAAGTGTATGATAAAGAGGATGAACTTAACCAATCTATGCACACGGTTGGACATATTCTCTCTCCCTCCAATTGCACCCATTTTTCCCTTTCAATCATGAAGTCACTATGAAAGGATTCATTTTATCACGCTGTTGAAATGTCATAAGTCCACTGCTGTTCTACGGCTGAAGCTGCAAAATATGAAGATAAGTCATTATATTTTTGTCTTCAAATTTATATTATTAAGTATATTTTATTCATTATCATTATACTACTCGACTAATGTTATTATACTGCTGGACTCATTTTCTCATGTTGCTGAAATATCAAGTCCATTGATGTTATATGGTTGGAGCTACAAATTATGAAGGTTATTAGCTCATTAACGCTATACGGTCTAGGCCATAAATCATAGAAATAATGAAGTGCTACTATATAGCTGGAGTCAGAAACATAAAAGATAAGTCAATGTTTTCTCCATCTTTGAAATTACATTATTAAGTATATGTTAATTCATTATTATTGTACCACTGGATGCAAGTTACTTTAATATCATCTCACTATTTAATAAACATGATCTCACTAATACTTCATTAATAAACATAAATATTAATAAATCGATCTACCAACGTTGCACATATATTATTTGGACATGAACCACCCTTTGACACATATTTTTTGGAAATGAACTACCATTGAACATATATTATTTGGACATGGACCATTGCTAGACATACCTTATTATGTTGAACATGAATCGCAGTTGGATATGGACTATTGGACTCATCTTATTATTGGATATTTGATACCTAATTAATTATTTTCTAATGTTGGACATCACTTAATATACATAATAATAACGTATCAACTCACCATTTAATCAAAGCTATCATGTTAAGCATATTATTTATTTATTTCAACCATTATCATGATTCTAAGACTTTGGGCTTCATCTATTTTGCAAGCTTAAAAATACACTAGAAGCCATTGGTCTATGCTGCCCAATGTCGAGTTCTGGGTTGAACTCCCCAATGTTGAGTTCCGGGCCTAGCAAAGGCACACCTCCAATGAAAGACACGTGGCTACGAGCAAAAACTACCCCCGACAATATGTAAAGTTATATTGTTGTTTGGGCCTTTCTAGAATATAAGCTTATAAGCATGCGCGCGCCGGGGGGGGGGGGGGGAGAGGGAGGGGAGAGTGGGAAGTAAATTTTAAAAAGTTGTAAGGTGAGTCATCAACTCACTTTTCCCCTTAGCAAACACGTGCCCCACCCAAAATCCTTTTCTCTTGTCTTCCTTGCTGCTCCAGAACAATTTCTTGGTTCATCTTTCTTTGCTCCTTTGTTTTCTTCTTCCTTTGTTCTTATCGGTAGCACCATCTCACAACAGCCCTCCTTTTCTTTCATCGAAAATCATAGATATCTCTCTCTAAGAAGAAATTAAGAGCCTAACACTAAAGTTTTAGCTTCAAAGTTTGTGAGTAAGTAGATAAAACTATATCTTGTTTTGGATATTTTTATGGTGTAATTATTTTGTTTAGTTTCCCTTCTTTATTCTCCAATCTGATTGTTAGAAGCTGAAATTTGTAATTCTGTGTTAGTAATTTGAAAGATTGAAGATATTATGGTCAATTGGATGCTTATTAACGTATTTTGACATATATAGTATAGGAATTAAAAATACCCAAATAAAATGAAGGCCTACTACATTTAGTTGATGATTTTGTGAGAAAACATGTTAAAGCTGTCATTGTGACAGATTTGGTGTTTACAACAAGAAAAATCTGGATACAATTAATTTCTGAGAATTAGGATGCGAGGAGGAGTTTTTATGAATTCTAAGACACACAAGGTTGTAATGGAAGTAGTCTCACAACATTTGGACTGATATAAAAATAGTGGTTTAATTTCTAAGTTGCACGAAATTCTGTCAGGACAGATTTGAGCATGTTGTCTTGTATGATTATTAATAAATTATGGTTTTATGCTTTGACTCTGAATTTGATATGGTATTTACTAGACATCCAGAGGAGTGGCTCTATAAAATTGTATGAAGATTGGATGTGTTTGGATAGCCCATTTGTATTTTACAAATGAGGCATATGTTGCTGAAATGAGCAGTAAACTGTAAACGATGCACCTGACTTTGAGGATTTAATTCTAAAGTTAGGGTGAATGTTTTGAGCTATAATTTAATATGCTTATCGTTTGGTATGTCTAGATCATAGATAAATTTTGTATGCCTTGATTTCTCTATGGTTTGGTACATAATGTGTCTAGGTTGCACCGACATGCCATTTTTGGCGACATGTCGGACACTGAAATCACTATGACTCGCCGAACTCCAGTGTCTGAGCAGTGTCTCTTTTTATTTTATTTTTTTGTTTCGCTTCTCTGACATGGCTCCAATGCAGCTTCGACACGTCTGGCACGCCAGCAGTGTAAAAAGAAAAAAGAAATCACAGATTTTGACAGATGGACTTACTAATACCATTGATTTTGTGATATACCCTAAAACAAAAAGTTGAAACCCACATCTCAAGTTCTCAACCCACCCTCCCTCTGACCTCTGCCCACTGCCCTCTGTCCATCGCCGGAGCTAGATCAGGCCGATCGGCGAGCTCCATAGACGTCGATGCCGTGCTTTGTCCCTTCTCTCTCTCTCTCTCTCTCTCGACGTGGACAACAGGTCCGACCTCTTCTTTTCTCTCTCTCTCTCTGTTTTTTTTTTCTTTCTTTCAGATATTTGGGTGAATGGGTGTATTGTTACTCACTTATAAGTAATAAGTTATAACGCTTTTTTTTTTAATCCCTATCTCACTGTCACAGTGTCACTGTGTTATACTTTTTATTATGAATTTTTTTTAATTCTTTTTTTGTTTCTTTACTCAACCTTTTGTTTTGATATATAAATTATAATGTTTATTATGAATTTAGTGAGTTTTGTTTTTGTTTGTCCTGCTATAGTTTTATTTATTTATTAAAGTTAAATATTGTAGGTGATTTTACTAAAAGTTAAATATTGTACTCTAAACATTTTATGTGTATTATTATACCACTTTGAGTGTTAGTTTACTTATTTGTAGTTCTTACATAATTTAAATTCTAGAGATAAACGTATTTTATGTCTAAAAATATTAAAAAAATATGCCTAGATATAAAATTTAATTAATTATTTAATTGTTGTGTCCACGTCGTGTCGTATCCTTATTTTTCAAAAATTGCCGTATCCCCAAGTCCGTGTCCGTGTCATATCCGTGTCCGTGCAACATAGTAATGTGTTTGATGAATGTATTTTGTATTTAGGGAACCTTGTGTGATGGGAATTAAGATTTTCTTGAGTTTGAGAGTTAGGTTGTGATTGATGTATAAGCTTATATATTTAGGAAGAGTTGTTAGTAATAAGATTTGGTCTTTCATTTAGGCACGAGAACAAGAACATGGACACTTGAGCTCCTCTTATACAAATCTCTCGCATCTTCTATTTTCAGGTAAGGGATATGTGACATGTGCATTTGATAAGTATAAGGACTGTTTAGAAAATTATTATGTATCAAAACCTTTTAATTAGAGATATTACATATAAGCATGATTTAAGTAAATATATATGTTCTTGAGTTGTTCAATCTTACATATATGATCATTTTAGCATATTGATACTTTTACTCATATCACGAACATAATATTTAAGAATGAAATGGATATGCTACTGTTATGAAATATTTGTGTAAAAGAATAATTATCAGAAAAATATAGTTTTCAGTTTTTCCATTGTTATGATCTAAACTCAGCCAGTAGGGGTTATAGTACTGGTATTTCCATGAAGATTTTGATTGGCCATTATAAGTGGTGAAGACTTTACTGTACCCGCCCTCATTGGGAAAGGCCAACTTGTGGAGGATGCCAACCGACCATTTGGTTGATGATATGATCACATTGAAAGGGGTGATACTTTCTGATATGATCCTGGGATTTCCTAGCATTGTGGGGAATGCTGGATGCCTAGCACAATGTTTTGGAAGCCTCCCAAAGTTGGGACAAACTTAAAATTGGATTTACTAATATGTATCATAAATGAGCTATTAAGCTATTTGGAATTTATAAGAAAAGTATGATGATAAGAAAGATATGTTGAATGTGTTATAAGTCTGATGGAAAGTTTATGATAAAGTATTTTATAGTCTATTTAAAGATAAGGTTACTGAATTATTTTAAGTTCCTTATTATGTCATTTTATTATTATATGAAAGGAAAATGATGTATTTTCATCAAAAAGTTCATAAGTTATTTTAAGAATAGTATGAAGACTATTTATCAAAGCTGACATATCCATAAAATATTTGATTTACATGCATTCTTATTAAATGCTCAAGGAGCTTAAAACTTTACTGATAGTTTTTAGACCCCTTAAAACTACAATTGGATTAACCTAGGTAATTAGCCAAGTTGTTACTTAGTCCAAATTTCAATTCTAGGTTATCATAATCAAACAATCATATCATGCAAAGCAGCGGAAAGATAAATAACACAAAGATATGATCACTCAGGAAACCAAACCAGTAAAAACCTAGGGAGGATTTAACCTAACTATCCTCAAGGTAAACCTGAATCCACTATGAAAGAATCGAAGTTGTTCAACAGGACTTAGACCACTAACATCCTATCGCTACCCACCAGTAGAAACTTATTGACACGACCACGTGCAAGCTCCAAAACCACGGACTCCTTCTTTCTTGGATTCTCCAGTAAGTACAAGCACACCCGCTTGTGTTTCTTTAAGCTTTTATTGCAGCAACTGAATGATCATCAAGTTCTTGAAGAAATCTCCTCTTTGATAATCCTAAGCTTGTGTGAAGGAAAGCTCCTCAAGGATCTCACAAGAGTCTCACACAAACAGCAATATGAGCAACCTCTTAAACGTGGTTAGGATTTGCCTTATATACCTAGACAAAACACAAAACCTTAAAACGTTTTAATGAGTTAGGGCTGAGTTCGAATTATGCAGAAAAAAACACATCAGACCCGAAATTCAATCGATCCAGCCTAAGCTTCAATCGATCAGGCCAGGCCGAGATGCTGCATTAGCTCGATTCCAACTTTACAAAAACGGCACAACTTTGAGCAAGTCTAAACAAGACTAAACAACATGTTTTGATCATGGTCTACCAACAATACAAATTAGAATTCTAAATACATTAATCCTAAGTCTTTAGAACCTAACAAACTCCCCCTTTGGCAATCCGTGACAAAACACAACTAAAAGTTCAAAGTTTACAAAGAAAAAGCCATTTACAAACAACATGCTCATTACAACAAATTCAATCCTAATTACTATCCATCAGTTGCAAGTGTAGACAACAACTCAATTGGATCAACCAATATTTTTCCTGAAACACTAAACAAAATGCATAAATGCATGTGTGAAAAATACAAGTAAAGAAAATAAGTTCTTGATTTCACAAAACACAAAATAAAGACAAATATCAATGAATAACATCATGAATATAAGTCAATAAGCCATGAAATAAGAAACATATGAAACAATAAATGTAAATCCCCCTAAAATGATAATCTCAACAAGAATACATCAAAAACCAAAAAGGTAAGTACAAAGTGAAGCACAAAGTGAAGCACCTTGATACAATCTAATCTCCACAAGCTCTAGTGACAAAAAAAATCTCCCCTTGAAAACAAAACTCTATAAGTGCTCAAATATGTATGCTTAAATATGTACTCCCCCTTTTTGTGACAGAATGCCAAAAGGCAGTCAAAATCCATCATCAAAAGGAGGTGGCGGTGAGGATCAACGAAACTATGCCAACTCCGTGCGCAATCCACGGATCTCATTGAGCACGTCCACCAAAATCTATCCATGAGCCACTTGAACAGTCAAGACATGATCCAACGTACGTCAAATGTCTAAATCATCCAAAGTAGTCGGTGGAGGAACATCAGCATCAGCAGCACCAGACGCCTCAGTAGTATCAGCACCTGTAGAAGAGGGAAGAGGGGGAACAACACCAGATGATGCACCTCTAGGACATATAGGATCAACTCTCAAGTGAGCAGCCCTCTGCCTAAGGAAGGTAGTACCTATGGGAGCAATAATATGAACGGGCTCACCAGCGGGGAAATCATCTAGACCAAGAAACAACAAAATCCTATGAATGAAAATAGGATGAATAAAAGCATGAGCTACAGCAGAACTCCTATGAACTTTGTTCAAAGAACAAAGAAACAGATGATGAAAACTGATAGATGCACCAGAAACAAAAGTGTACAAAAACACACATCGCTCAAGAGGGATGGTGTGGAGATGAGAGATAGGCCACAAAGAATGACACATTATCCTAAAGAAAAGATAGGCAGTCTCAAAAAGCTCAGCAGACCTGATCTGAGGATTAGTACACCATTGGATAGAAGACCCAGTGATGTATGACATGACGTCATCTAAGGGTGGAGACTCCTCATAGGGATAGACAGGCTCTCTAACGACCGAAACCCCAAGAGCATCAGCCACTACCCTAAGGGTAATGGTGAACTCAACACCTCGTATACAACTCCTAACATGGGTGTTGGAATCATAAATGTGGCAAGAGAGATTCGAAAAGAACTCTCTAATCAGGGCAGTCGGGGGTGGATGATCTACCGCTAACAAGGGCAGCCAACCTCGACTCTCAAGGTTTGCCCTAATGACAGGATCAACCTAATCTAAAATAATAGAACGCTCAGCCCATATCTTACGCTTACAGTTCAGTTTCTCAAAAACCTCTCTGCAATGGTCATTCCTAAATAGCTGACTCCTAGAGGGAGACACAGAGGAAAGGGAGGGAGTCCTATTAGCTCTAGTCTTCCTAGGCATGGTGCTAGGATAAGGACAAAGACACAAAAAACAGAACCAACAAAAATAGACAGAAAAACCAAGGGCAGACTGCAAGTTAGCACAAAAAAATAGAATAAAAATCTATATGATGCATGAACAATTCAAATGTCATGATGCATGCTCTAATGCAATGAGACTAAGTTCAATTGAAGTTCAAATTCACAAAATTGGTTTAAGTATAGAGTTTCTAACAAAAAAAACCCCAAAATTTGAAAAACCACTTGAACAATTTGTAATAAATTGACGAATTGATCATCACACATGAGAGAAAACAGATAAAGATGATCAATTACATCAATATAACAAGCCAATTTCATCAATTAAACCTATTTAGAACAAAATCCCCAATTCAGGTTCAATACAAGCCCTAGAAATTTTAATTTATCACAAAACCCCAAATTGATCAAATTAACCATCATAGATCAGGTACATAACAATCTAGCAACAAAACCCATTGATCAATTTCACAAAATAAGGCTTGATACATCAAAAAGCCCAATTTATGCAGAGTCTGAAAATAAACCTTCAATGCATGAAAAAATGCATGTAAAACTGAATATAAATGAAAAAGAGAGGGTAATATGGACATACCGACTTGGAGAGAGGAAAACCTTGCAAAATTTTTGGAAGAAAACGACAAAAATTTGATGTGGAGCCTAGTTCGAATCGGAGAGAGAGAGAGAAAAGTTTAAGAACTTTTGAAAAGTGAGGTTTGAGTAAGTCAAGATCTGACTTTTTAAAAAAAAGCTTATTCATGATTTTCGATTGATCGAAAATCAGTTTCGATTGATCGAAACAGACGAAGGCTCACATAAAATTTTAAATGCAATTTCAATTGATCGAAAAACAGATTGGATCAATTGAAATTTTGGACAAACAGAATTTTTGAAAAAATAACCTGGTTTTTGGAAAAACATTGAACATAAGGAATAAAATGCATATGTATGAGATGAAATACTTTTCCAAAACACAAGTTTTAAACCCAGTTTTCCCAAAATTAAGATTTTCAAACTTCTCCCTTTAAATTCTTAAACACAAAATATGTTTTGCACAAGAACTCAAAGTAATTGCAAACTTGGTTTGTCAGACCAAAAAACACACACAATAATATGTACAATATTTAGCAAAGAGTAACTAGTGTAGTGTGTGAAACTAGCAAAAACTTGAGATACATGTGAGGTGATATGTGAATAGCAATAAGCACAAAATCTACAAAATTCATCACATAGAATTTGAAAGAGATTATCACCAAAAGAGTTACATCATATAACTCTCACATTTCCTAGATCATAAGCTTGCAATCATGTAAGTTTCTTGATTTTGCCTCATATTGTACACACAAATTTTAATTATTCAGAAACTTATTAAGATAGCCGGGATAATGTACACACCAATTTAGCAATTTTTTATTTAGTTTTAAGTCTAATAATGTACACACCAAGTTTAGCATTTAAACCGAGGCTACACCTAATATTCTTTTTGTGCATGTGCTACACTTTCTCGAGTACAAAATCTTATGATATGCACTAAGGTGTTCATGATTGGCTAGAGAACAGTGGTGAGATGGTTATTTATGCCTTTCTCAAAAGGTTCAAGTCTGACAGTCAAAGACATGTGACTTCAAGATCAAGACAAAGTGATCAAAACCATAAACATCTTTCCCACACAATATGCACTACAAAGTTTTGACCAGTAAAGTGCAGAAAGTAAGCTCATCAAAGCTAAACAAGGTACAAAAGATATGTTATGTGAAAATAAATTGACTAACCTTGTTTTTAAAAACCAAGAGAATAGTGCAAAACACAATTTGCTTCCTTTTCCTTCCCCCTTTTTTTTTTATCTTATTTTTTTTATTAAATAAAACACCTAGAATGAAATGCATGAATGTTATGCAATGCAAATCCTAGAAACAAAAAGAAAAACACAAAAACCAAAGAACAATGGTCACAAAGGGAATAGCAAAGAAGCACAAGGACTATGTCAGAAAGACTCAATTAGATCGAGTCTTTTGCATCCAAAACCTTTTAGATGCACCACAAGCATTGGAATTTGTATTCACATTAGAGTGATTTCCAACTCCATGATTGGAATAAAGGTTGAGAGTCTTTACCAATTCACCAATAAGTGCTATAGGATCTTGTGCTTGTGGCACAGACACTTTTAGTTCGTTTGCTCTTTTAGCAGCTTGCAGCTTGTAACAGTTTGGACAAATGTGTCTAGACTTCCCACAAAAATGACAAACCCAAGTAGGCTTACCATGCATTTTGTCCTTAGAAAGGGTAGACTCCTTAGGTTTAGACTTTTTCAGATCAACCCTAATCTTCCCAGATGTTGAAACTTCTATAGGTAGGTTTGTCTACCTTACTCACAGGGGGTTTGACAGTTTCACTCACAACCTCGCTCACAGAAAGTTCAGAAGAAGATGAAGGAAGAAAGTTTATGGAATGGGGAGCAGACATGGAGATGCTTTTAATAAAATCTAATCTAGATTTGTCAGAAGGAGACTTTTGAACACTTAGCATTTGATCAAGTTAGAACTAGCAGATCTAGCAACAGATAAATCAAGTTCCAACGATTTAACTTTATCAAGTAATAACATATTCTCAGTTTTCACATTGTTCAAAAGTTCATTAGCATTAACTAGTTTTACAAGCAAATTCTTCTTATCAAGCTCAAGAGATTCAATTTTCTTCAGGCTAAGTTCAACATTCATAGCATCCTTTGCAGCAACTTTGCAAAGTTTATTGTAGGCCTCTTGAAAATTTGCATCCTCAAAGAGTTCCCCATCAGAAAGGTTCTCTTCAACAAACATACTTTCATTTACCACAGCAGTAGCAATGAAAACTATGAAGTTTCCATCCTCGTCACATCCAGACTCATCATCAAAAACTTCATTATCACTAAGGGTTACAGCCATAACCTTACCCTTAGACTTCAAGTAAGTAGGACCCTCAGATTTCATGTGACCATACCCTTGACATCCAAAACATTGAGGACCCATAGAATTATTTGAAGATTGACTTACTTTTTCTCTAGGTTTTTCAATATTGTTCACCTTAGTGGGATCATTCTTCCTAAAGTTTCTAGGTTCAGCAGTATTCGTACCTCTTGCCCTTCTGTTACTATTCCTAAGAAAGTTTCTAAAGTTCTTGGCAAGGTAAGCAATATTTGTAGTAGAGAGCTCATCATCAAATCCATCAACCTCAACATCATCAATAGACTTAAGAGCCATTGATTTGGATTTGCTAGTTTTGGGTAGGTCCAACTCATAAGATTGAAGTGATCCTACAAATTCATCAACAGGGATGGAGTCCACATCCTTGCTCTCAGTGATGGCAGTCACCTTGGGTCTAAAGCCTTCAGTTAAAGATCTAAGAATCTTCCTAACAATTTTAGGTTGATCATAGATTTCACCCAAGTTATATGCAGAATTAACAATATCATTAAGTTTAGCGTAGAATTCATCAAAAGATTCACCATCAGACATCCTAATGCTTTCAAATTTAGAAGTTAACTGCTACAATTTGTTGATTTTGACAGCCTTTGTGTCTTCATGCACAGTCTGGAGGATATTCTAAGCAGTATGAGCAACCTCAACATTAGAGATTCTCTTAAATTCCTCCATAGAAACAGCGTTAAAGATAGCATTCATAGGTTTGCTATTGAACGCGGCTGCTTCTTTTTGAAAAGTTTGCCACTCACAAACAGGAGTAGTAGGCTTCTCCCATCCGTATTCAATGGAGTTCCAAACCCTCTCATCAATCGATTTCAGGAATGCTTTCATCCTTACTTTCCAACAACCATAATTATTCCCATCAAAGTGAGGAGGAATAACAAGAGAGTGTCCATGTTCCATGAAAACAGGGGCCAAGGATCAGCTCAATCATCAAAAGATCAACAACAAGAGAGCTACCCGCTCTGATACCACATGATAGTTTTTAGACCTTTTAAAACCACAATTGGATTAACCTAGGTAATTAGCCAAGTTGTTACTTAATCCAAATTCCAATTCTAGGTTATCATAATCAAACAATCATATGATGCAAAGCAGCAAAAAGATAAATAACACAAAGATATGATCACCTAGGAAACCAAACCGATAAAAACCTGGGGAGGATTTAACCTAGCTATCCTCAAGATAAACTTGAATCCACTATGAAAGAATCGAAGTTGTTCAACAGGACTTAGACCACTAACATCCTATCGTTACCCACCAGTAGAAACTTACTGACACGACCACATGCAAGCTCCAAAACCACAGATTCCTTCTTTCTTGGATTCTCCAGCAAGTACAAGCATGCCTGCTTGTGTTTCTTTAAGTTTTTATTGCAGCAACTGAATAATCATCAAGTTCTTGAAGAAATCTCCTCCTTGATAATCCTAAGATTGTGTGAAGGAAAGCTCCTCAAGGATCTCATAAGAGATTCACACAAACAGCAATATAAGCAACCTCTAAAACATGGCTAGGGCTTGCCTTATATACCTAGACAAAACATAAAACCTTAAAACGTTTTAATGAGCTAGGGTTGAGTTGGAATTATACAGAAAAAAACACATCAGACCCAAAATTCAATTGATCCAGCCTAAGCTTCGATTGATCGAGCCAGGCCGAGATGCACAGTAACTTCTACATCAGCTCGATTCCAACTTTACAAAAACGGCACAACTTTAAGCAAGTCTAAATAAGACTAAACAACATGTTTTGATCATGGTTTGCCAACAATACAAATTAGAATTCTAAATACATTAATCCTAAGTCTTTAGAATCTAACAAACTCCCTATTGGCAATCCGTGACAAAACACAACTAAAAGCTCAAAGTTTACAAAGAAAAAGCCCTTTACAAACAACATGCTCATTACAACAAATTCAATCCTAACTACTATCCATCAGTTGCAAGTGTAGACAGTAGCTCAATTAAATCAACCTGTATTTTCCCTGAAACACTAAACAAAATGCATAAACGCATGTGTGGAAAATACAAGTAAACAAAATAAGTTCTTGATTTCACAAAACACAAAATAAAGACAAATATCAATGAATAACATCATGAATATAAGTCAATAAGCAGTGAAACAAGAAACATATGAAACAATTAATGTAACTCCCCCTAAAATGATAATCCCCACAAGAATACATCAAAAGCCAAAAAAGTAAGTACAAAGTGAAGCACCTAGATACAATCTAATCTCCACAGGCTCCAGTGACAAAAAAATATCTCCCCCTGAAAACAAAACTCTAGAAGTAGTCAAATATGTATTCTCAAATATGTACTCCCCCTTTTTGCGACGAAATGTCAAAGGGCAGTCAAAATCCATCATCAAAAGGAGGTGGCGGTGAGGATCGACGAAACTGTGCCAACTCTATGCACAATCCACGGATCTCATCGAGCACATCCACCAAAATCTGTCCATGAACCGCCTGAATGGTCAAGACATGATCCAACATACGTCAAATGTCTGAATCATTCGAAGTAGTCGGTAGAGGAACATTAGCACCAACAACACCAGACACCTCAGTAGTATCAGTACCTGTAGAAGAGGGAGGAGGGGGAACAACACCAGATGACGCACCTCTAGGACGCGTAGGACCAACTCTCAAGTGAGCAGCCCTCTGCTTAAGGAAGGTGGCACCTATAGGAGCAATAATATGAACGGGCTCACCGGCGGGGAAATCATCTAGACCAAGAAAATTGTACTTGATTCAAAAAAGTTTAGAATTTACTTGATGCGACCTTGTTACTCAAAACTTTGAACTTACTTGGAAGGTCTTCACATGGGTGATCTCACCTGAATGAGTCATAAACGAATGCCCTAAGTTTACTCTTTGAAGTATGTTTTTAGAAATCTTGATTTTTTTTTTGTTTGAAAAGATGATGATGATCTCTTTTTTTGAAAATGAATGAGGCATGGCCGAATGCCCCTAGTTTGCAAATTGATGCATGATTTTTGAAAACCTTGATATTTAAGGAAAAGATGATTTTTTTTTTTTTTTTTTTAAATGGATGAGGTATGGTCGAATGCCCCTAGTTTAGAAATGGATGCATGATTTTTGGAAATATTGATTTTTTTTTTTTAAAAAAGAAGATGATGATGATGATCTTGATGGGCCAATGGGCTCTGTTGGAGTGTCGATTGGCACATCTTGAGCCTTCTCTACTTATCACTTTTTCAGTCTTTTTTATAGGACATATGGTAGCATCTAAACTGAAGATTGATGGTGAACGTTGAGTATTTAAAAGATCCATGTCCACCCCTTGCAAAAGATTCTTTCCAAGAGCTTGTTAGTAATAAGTTATTATAAAATAGTTTAGACATGCTTGCATAGAAAATTGATGATATGCTCAATGCAAAATAGATGCTACTAACTTAAATTCACACAAAGAAATGTTTTGATTTTGAGATTTTGAAAAAAAAAATTTTTTTTGAGTGATTGTGACCGGGCCTTTAGAAAGGCTACTTGCGTACCTCTCTCATAGAGGATCAGATCCATACAAAGTTAGAAAAAAAAGTTTTGAAAAATCTTCTTTTTTGAAATGAAGTTTGTTTTTGGGTGATTGTGACCAGGCCTTTGAAAAGGCTGCCTACATACCTCTCTCATAAAGGATCAAGTCCAGACGTAGTTTGAAATTTTTTTTTTTTTGAAAATGAAGTTTTGAAAAATCTTCTTTTTTGAAATGAAGTTTCTTTTTGGGTGATTGTGATCGGGCCTTTGAAAAGGTTGCCTACGTACCTTTCTCATAGAGGATCAGGTCTAGATGTGGTTCAAAAAAAAAGTTTTGAAAAATGATTTTTTTTTTTTTTTTTTGAAATGAGTCTCTCTTTTTTTTTTTTTGTTTCTTTTTCTTTTTTGAAAAAAAGCAATTTAGTTAGAATGAGATTTTTGAAATTTTATCTTTTTCAAATGAACAAAAGGTGATCCTTTGAACAACCTCTTTGACCAATCATAATGTTAAATTGTTAACTCGACCTCATTGGCTAGGAAGGATTTGAAATCATTAAAAACATGTAATCAAATTTGCTTCTTCATTTTGAAAATTTTTAGATTAAGTCTTCAATGACAATCAAAGAAATGAAAGGCTTGGGAATCACATATGTTGGGAACAAGCAAGAAAGGGAAAAATCCTAAGTTTGAAGATTTGAGAATTTGGAAATTTTTTCTCTTGAGATTTATTTTCTATTGGAAGCAAACAAAGTGAGTGTTTGGAGCTTAATTTTTTTTTTTTAGTCACTTGAGAATTTGAGAAATTTGTCTTTTAAAAATATCAGCCAGTGGGGCTTGATAATCTTGAGCAGCTTTCCTTCTTAATCCAAGATAAAATATTATCAGAACTAATTGTGTGCTTTCAATCAGAAGGACTTCAAGGAGGGCTTTTATTCAAAGGTTGTAATGTAGGCCGAGTTCAGGTTATTGAAAGGAAGGATATAAAAGGCTCAAAACCCTTATGATATTTCCCAAGTATGCAATACTTTAAATTCAAGCATTGGAAGTTTTTATTTTTTATTTTTTATTATTTTTTTCACATCTTCCAACATTGACTCTTGTGCTAAAATCCCCATCATGTTCATCATCTTCTCATTGGTCTTCATTGATTTCTTTCATTTGATCTTGATTTTTATAGCTTGACAACTTCCTCTTTTTGGTCTTCTTAGCATCTTATCTTATGGTCAGATCACTCACTCTCACTTTTGTTTTCCTCATTTTTGAAAGTTTTTTTTTTTTTTTGAATTTCTTTTTGTTTTGTTTTTGCCCTAATTTTTGCCTAGACCGCCCTTTCAGGTTCTCAGCCTAGTAGGTTTTTTTTTTTTTTTTTTTTTTTTTTTGCTCTAATTTTTGCTTAGACCGCCCTTTTGGGTTTTCAGCCTAGCGAACTTTTCTTCTTTTTTTTTTTGGAATTTTCTTGGCTTTCACTCAACTACATTTTTCGTTTCTTTCAATTTGACAGAGATGAATTTGCATTTCTCCTTGATACCCTCTTATTCTTTCTAATGCACTTTCATTTTTCTTGACTTGACTGAACACACTTTTATTATTATTATTAAATGTATCTTCCCTTTTCTTTTCCTCATCTTCCTCAATTTGATTAAATTTTTCTTTTGATGAATCAAAATTTTGGCTCATCCTTCTTAACTTGAATGATCTTTCATGGAATCTCATGTCTCTTGTGTCTTTTGATGAATCAGTATTCTCTCACAACTTGATGAAAATTCTTGCATTCACTTCTCTCTCTCTCTCTCTCTCTCTCTCTCTCTCTTCTTCTTCTTTTTTTTTTTTTTTTGAAATGAGCCTCTCTTTTTTCTCATAGCTTGATGCTTTCTCAAAATCTTATCTCTCCTTGATGGATTTTTTTTCTTCCCTTTCTAGCTTGATGGAGTGAATTATCCCTTTCTTTGATGAACTCTCTCTTTTCTGAACTTGATGAACTCTTCATCGATCTCATTGTCTTCATTGAGGATCTTACCAAGTGGTGCTAAATCCGTAAGGTCAACACTTCCTTATCTTAAGATTTAAGCATGCATACTTAATTTTCCCACCCAAGGTTTAAGTTTTTAGTGGGTTCATTGAAAAACAAGCTAACTGTTTAAAGGCTTAAGTTGGCTAGCAATGGAGAATTATTGTAATAGGTGTCAAGGAATAATGTGGGTTACCAAAGGCGGCCTCCTATCCCTAGTGATGCTTACTTGTTAGCACAGTGTCTTGAGCTCTTTTAATAAGTTATTCTTGGAATAAGAGTTCAAATGATATGACAAAATCTTGAGAGATTGGGATTGACTATATGTGGCTTGAGAATTATGAATGAATTGATGAATTTATTTGATTGCCTTTTAGGACCTTTTCATCTCATATTCTAAATATTTAGCAAAAGTCCTTACATGCATTGAATGAAGTTAAATCCCTCTTTGGAACAAATTGATTGGTAGAACAATTAATCATCATGATTTGGAAAAAGTTTTATCAAATGGATCTTATATTCTCTTGAAAAGAAGGCTTTTGAAAAAATTTTGTAGTCTTTGAAAGGGGAGGCTTTGGAAAAATCTTGTAGTCTTTGAAAGAACAAAAAGGGTTTTTAGAAAAAAAGTTACTAAAAAGGCCCAATGCCCCTAGTCCAATTTTTTGAAAATAATTTGAAATAATTTGAAGGCCTAGTGCCCCTAGTCCAAAAGGTCATTTTTTTTTTTTTTTTTGAATTTTTTATGTACATATGAACAACATGATGAATCAAATGCATCAAACACAACATGGACTTTATTGAGCAAATAACCAACTAGAAAGCAAATCCTAAATAAACAATAAAACCAAATAGCCAATCTAAAAACTTGTAAGATGAAATTCAAGCAAAGTTTGGATGGCTGGTTGATGATGGCAGAGCAATGACTTGTTTGTCAATCAAATTTTGAATGGCATGTCACAGATTGATACATTTATTTGTCTGATGGCCAGGTTCTTGATGATATTTGCAGAACTCATGTGACTTGTAACCTTTAGGCAGTGGGCTTGGAGGAGGTCGAGGTTCAAGTGGGCCAAGATGCCCTTCAAGTTTGAGCTTTTCAAACAATTGGCCCATAGGCATGTGAAGTTCTAAACTTTCTTTGAGGCCTAGAATTGACAGTTGATGATTTGACTGCACCATTACTGATGTGGCAAGGCACTACTTCCTTGGGGATTGAGTCCATTGACATGCTCTTGTTGATTGGAGAGGATAGTTGGAAAGGCAACTTGTGGAAATCCCTAGCTCTTTTCTTTAGAAATTGGAAGTGTGGAATCTCTTCGGGTTTTGGTGAATAATCCTTGCACAAGGTAGATAGCATAGCTTGATTGGCTAAGCTGACTTGTAATGTAGAGTTGGCTATCCGAGAGATTTGAGCTAGCTCTTCATTTGTCTTCTCTTGACCTTCTAGGATGGAGTTGAGAACATCTTCAATTCTTTCTTGACTCATTAGGGTTGAACCTTCCTTGAGCTTAATGGGCTTGACTTTTGATGAACTTGTGATCCAAAGGGTTGAAATCTCGATGGACTTTGGCTTTGGGTTGTCTTATAGGTCGAACACAGGATTGTGATGTTGCAGTGGAGTGTCTTCTGTGCTCATGGGTTTCAGTACAGTGATGGGCTTGGAACTGGAACTGCTAGGACGAACACAAGATTGTGATGTTGCAGCAGCGGAGTGTCTTCTATGCTTATGGGCTTTAATACCGTGATGGACTTGGAACTGGAACTGATAGCTTGAGTGTCATCGTTGGATTCTTCCTTCTGGTCTTGACCAAATTCTCCCTTCTCTCTCTCTCTCTTTCTCTAAGAACAGGCTCTCTTGGGTCAATTAAAGCTAGGTCACCATCTACATCAACCAAGCAAGCAAAACAAACACATACAACATGTAATGCAATTTTAACATGGATAGGCCTAAGGGTAGGTTCTAAGTCATTACATTGTAGGGTGGGTTTGTTGTTTTATTGTTTCCTATAGCTAAGACATTACACCACCCAACTTGTAATGTAATGAACATTGCATTCGTCTGAATGGCATGATCTGTCCTTTATAGTCAACAAGAAATGATCCAGTGACTTTGGGCTATAAGTTAGGGAGTTCACCACTGGGTGCTCGAATCTAATAAAGACAGGTGATCCATGGTTACTACCACCATATTGTTGAAAGGGGTGCATACATATTTGTTGTTTTAATGGCACACAATATGACAGTTAGGGAAAGCTCTTAACAAACAAATATGGCAACACGAACAAAATATCATACAAAAATCTCAAGAAATAAATAAACAAACAAACAACAATATCATGCAAAAGACAAGGGTATATTGTTGGTCACTTAAGTCTAACACAAAACTTAGCCCTCAACATCCCTAGTGGAGTCGCCACTATGAGAGACCATAAAGGTTACTCTCAAAAAAAGAGATTTGGGTGCTTTTAAGGGCACCTCTCTTTTTGGGTAAGTGGTGTGGAGTCGTCACTTATTTTTTATGCAAAAAAAAAAAAGAAAAAGAAAAAACTAAATACAAAATACATGATCAAAATAGTTCATTGTCATTGATTAAATAAGGAAAAGTACAACTTTGGTAAGTTAAACCTTACAAGGCTTTGGGTCCTAATTATAATCTACCCAAAGATAAAAAGGAAAGACAAGGCATAGGTCTACCTATCCAAAAGAACTAAGTTTAGAGGTTAGGTTATGGAATAGGAAGATGTTAGGCACTCATTTCACCTAGACAGAGTCTAGTCTTCTAGACTCTAATGACCAATATAAACTTTTTGCATGTTATGAATGATATGTTGAACATACATGACACACTTAACCAAAACTAACTCACATAAATCTATCTTATGA
Organism: Quercus wislizeni; assembly: GCA_023055345.1. Classification (NCBI taxonomy): domain Eukaryota; kingdom Viridiplantae; phylum Streptophyta; class Magnoliopsida; order Fagales; family Fagaceae; genus Quercus; species Quercus wislizeni. The sequence goes on from JALGQJ010000001.1 coordinate 30,829,404, forward strand.
ATGTATCTTCTTTTTTAGAAAAAAATCAGATTTGTTTTTGTAAATAAAGAAAATTGATTTGATTCATTAAAAAAGAAACTAGATCTATTTTTGTGCAGATAAAAAAATTTGTTTTGTAAAGAAAATTAGATTTGTTTTTATATAAAGAAAGAACAAGGTTTTTGCTAAAAATTATTAGATCTGTTTTGGAGCAATGTTAAAAACAGTGATTTTTATTAAGAAAAATTATATCTATTTTGTGAATAAGAAAATCTAGACTTGTAGAGGAAAAAAAAAATTAGATCTATTTTTTATGAATAAAATAAGAAAAAGACATTTTTAGAAGAGGAACTACACTCATGAGATAAATCTATGTTACAGCATCAATCAAAAATCATCTCAAATTTTGACTTCTTCTTTTAAATTTCAAAATCTGCTATTTTGTGACAAATAAAATTTTCTTAAAAAAATCAGATCTGTATTTAATGAAAATACAGATCAGTTTTATGTTTTTCTTTTAAATCATATTTGTATTTAATGAATATACAGATCAGTTTTGTGTGTAAAAAAAAATCAGATTTGTATTTAATGAAAATACAGATCAGTTTTGAGTGTAAAAAAAATCAGAACTATATTTAATGAAAATACAAATCAGTTTTTATGTGTAAAAAAAATCAGATCTGAAAACTTCAGATTAGTTTTGTGTGTTTAAAAAAATCAGATCTGTATTTAATAAAAATACATATTAGTTTTGTGTGTAAAAAAAATCAAATATGTATTTAATAAAAATACAGATCAGTTTTTATGTGTAAAAAAATCAAATATGTATTTAATGAAAATACATATCAGTTTTTAATTTAGAAAATCATATCTGAAAAATTCAGATAAGTTTTTAGTTTAAAGAGATCTTTGTTAATTAGCAGATTTTAAGATTCAAGAGAAAGATTACAACAAAAATCTACTAAGAACATATTTAAAGAAAAGTTTAAACAACACATGGCAATTACATCAAAAATAAAAAAATAATAAAAACATCCTAAACATATTCATGCATCATCAAAAAATAGAAAGGAACACAGAAAAAAGAAATAAATAAACTACCTCTTGCATGAGCGTGCTCTTCTTAGTGAAAGGATATTTTAGGACTCAAAGAAATTCCTAAGGCAAGAGCCTCCAGAACGTCTTTAACATAAGAGGGAACAGAAAAGAAAAGGGGAGCTAGAAAGAGGGGGGGTGGGGGGGTCAGAAAGCGTGAAAAAGTGTGCTGAATTTTTAAAGGCACCCTCTATTTATAGGGGTGAGAATGCTTCAAAAAATTAGCTAAATGATCAGAATACGAATTGGGACATGTCCTTATCTCTAAAAAATTGAAAAGGATAAGGTTTATCTCAATCTAGAAGCCCTCGGACCGTGCCTCGCATTTGTGCCAATCGGCACTTGGAACATGTCAAATGGCCCTCTTGGGTGTTGGACCCGCGTTTGAGTTTTGGTCCATTTTGGACTCCTGTTTTGAGGTTTTTTGAGCCAGGACTTGCACTTAGATGCGTTTTTAATCCATATTCTAGAAATTAAACTCCTTTTCCGATAATTCAGGTCTTTTTATCAATAATTATCTTGTAGATAAATACTCCAAAAAGTCTTGATTATCCATAATTTTGTTGTTATCTGATTATCCTCTTTATTCCCATGCATGCAAGCTTATTTTTTACACTAACTAACAACCAATCACAAAATTACTTAATTAATTTTAATTGCTTAACCAATCAGAATTAATTTAAATTAATCATGCATGGTCGATTCCACCCAAACAAAATGCATATAGACTGTGCAAACTTGATCATGCGATATCTTTCAATCCGACAGTCCGATTTGGAAATCCGGCATACCGTTGCGTCCGTTAGAATCTCAAGATCATTTTTATGATATGCAATGAATGAATTAATGCATGTAATGCAATCATGAATTTTGGGTATGTGAATGAGCATTCTAGCCATCTTCCTTGATTAAATTATGGGTACAAAATCAAGTGTCTATACAATGGTCTTTTGGAACTAATTGAGTAACATATTAGTCAAAAGATGGAATGGTGGTTTCCCAAATTTTTGTATCAGTGATTTGAAAGCAAAGCTTGTACTTAATTTGCAGCCTGTATCAATTCTCAACGCATGTGTCACATATGTGGTCTGGTATTGGTCTAATTAAAAATTTAAACTTGTGTTACAACTTACAAATTTAAATTAGAAAAAAAAAATGAGATAGAATTACTTTTTTTGACATAACTATAGCTATTACTTTTTATTTTTATTTTTATTTTTATGCTATATGTGTATTTATTTGTTTCCATGCTCCATTATTTTCCTGCAGAGGTTCCTTTGGGAAGCTTGGCATGATTCAAACCTTATCATCTTGATCATAACTGCTGTATTGTCATTGGCACTTGGAATTAAAAAAAAGTGGTGTGTTTGGTGTTTTTTTTTTATAGATCATTTTCATTGTGAGGAGTGTCAATTAATGGCATTTGTTTTTTGAACCATCCTTATATAGTTTCTAGGCAGTTGTGATTTATATTTCGTATCATGTGGAGTATGGCCGTGTCTCTAGGTTGGAGTTGGATGTCTTAGCCTATATTAGCTGTTTACTAATTCAACAAAAGTACTTTACAATGTGGAGTTGGCCGTGTCCATACTAATGCAACAAAAACAAAAGTATTTGTTGTGGCAGCATACAGTTTACTTTAGTACTTTTCATTGTGACAACTTCGCTCAATATTTTAGCCTTTAGATTTATTCCATGGATAGACTTAATTTTGGAAAAATAAGTACCTGTCTCATGCCTTAGAATGTCAGTAATCATGCTATAATGAATCTGAAAGTTTTGGCTTGTATTGAGAACCCACTCTTGAGACTATTCTTTGTAGAACTATGATGTGTTGATGTGCTGCTGCAACTGAAGTCTGAAGGTGTGGCCTTGCCTTGTTGCTGCCATTCCTCATAAGTACTGCTGCATTGAGAATGAAGTCTTTGGAAGCATCAAACTAGGTTATAGTGAGCATTGTCCTAGGTTATAGTTAGTAGTATTCTAGGTTGTCTGGTACATGCAAGCAGTAGGATCAGATCATGATCAATTAGCCGTGTGGTTATTGTAATTCTAGCATGTGCGTAATCAAGAAATGACATGTGAGTTGTGTGCTTGTATATAGGTATGTGATTTACTTTCTATATGATTTAACATAAAGATTGTATGGTGTACTTGGTTGAAATAGTGCTAATTAAAATGCACCCTTTGTAACCATTCCTTGATAATTAATAATAATTATTATAAATTAGCATGATTAATCATTAAAAAAAATTATGGTGCACTCTTGCTTGCTTTTAATATTTCAATTAATAATTCTTGTTTTGCATGTATTGTAGGTCACATATTATGAGAAAGAATTTTTTTTCCTACTCTTTATAACCTTGTTTAAGACAATTTGAAGGAATTCTACATATGGCTAGAAGTGTTGGAAACAATGGAGCTTTTGCAAGAGAAGAATCGGCTAAAAGTGCTAGAAACTACAGAGCTATTGCAAGAAAAGAGTCAGTTGGAAGTGCTAGAAAAATGGAGCTATTGCAAGAAAAGAGTTGGCGAGAAGTGCTAGAAACTATGAGGCTATGGCAAGAGAAGAGCCGGTTGGAAGTGCTAGAAACAATGGAGCTATTGCAAGACAAGAGTCAGCTAGAAATGAAATGAAATGATTTGATTTACATGCATTCTTATTAAATTTTTGTGTAACTTACCCTTATTGAGCTGTATTGCTCACCCATTCCACTCTTTCAGTCAACAAGTTTTATACTGAAGCTGAGAGAGTCTTAGTCAAGTTTTGGAGGGAGCTGGTTTTAGTTTTAAAAGGATAGATCCTAATTTAACAATTTGATGTTTAGCTCTGTAGTATTGTGTATTTTAGGATCTTTTGATTAGAGTTGTATTATGTGAAAGTGTGGAAATTGAATGACTGGTGGATCATGTTATTCCTTGAGTATAGTGTAGATACTTTGAATATTAAGTGAAAATTTTATACCAAGAAAGTAAAGAAAGAGGAAAGCTTTTGTTTAAAAGTTTAGTTGGTTCTTATTAATATCAAATTCAAGCTTGATATTAACATCCCGGTCATGGTTACAAATCTAAGTATCGGTTTTGGGACGTGACAGTAAGAGTTCTTAAAATTATATCCATTCATTTTGAAATAAATTGATTGAATTTTGTATGTTATCGCAATGTGTTTTGCGTGCATATTATTATAATACCGACACACTCATTATTATGTTTGAAATATTATTTTCTTATTGGAAAAATTTCCTCCAAGATCCACATAACAAAAGTAGATAAAAGAAATGTTTACATATATATATATATATATATATATATATATATATATATATATATATAAAGTAGGAATATAAAACTAGAATCACTAGCCAGCCTCGTTTTCTTTTTCCCTTTCCCATCTTAGGCAGAGTTATCGATAATATTTTTTTTATGCTATTAATGTTTGGTTGGCATAGCTACAACTAATTTTGCTATTAGAGTTAGGTTATTGGCTTTTTAAAAGAGGTGGCACATTTTAGATGCAGATTAAACTTTAACATGGGAAAATAAGTTCATAAAAGATTTGAAATCCGTGGAATTACCGTTCAACCTATGTCGAACTTGAACGCCAACTAACCTATTCAAATGAAACCAGATCATTAATCGAATATAAAACAAAATTCCATTGATGGAAATTCCAGCTCTTGCCTAGTACACACAAAATTTTACATATATATATATATATATATATATATTACACACACAAATTGACATTGGAATCCGAAAGTCTTCTTTAAAGCTTGCACCCCAGCATGATATCTTAAGCGAATGAATAGGACGTAATATCAAAGGCAGGAGATCTCCTACAAGGTTAAACAACAGTCATTAGTTTGCAAAATTAAAATCAATCCAACAGAAGAAACAGATAGAAACATATAACTGAGTTCAAAATTTTTTTGCAAACCTTTAGTGAAGTTGTGATAGCCCTAGTTGTGAAACATCTTTAGCAATATTTTAGTATGCACCACTATTGTCACGTACAACCAATCCTTCAGGTTGATCAACATTAGGAAATATGCATGTCTCCAAGAACGGTTCAATATTAAAGAGACACAGACTCCCCAAAAACCAGCAGCGAATCCAAACCCTATACCAACATAAAGACACTTCCAGAATTCGTCTTGATCTCCTTGATGGATTTTACTTCCTCCATCTCGATCTTCTTGATGGTTTTTACTGCCTCCAACGTTGGATGTTACATCTTCTGGGCACTTTTCTATAAGGGGAGGTCCACAAAGTCCAGCATTACCCATGAATTTGCTAGAGTTGAAGGACTGGAGTTGAGTGCCTGTTGGAATTCTTCCCGATAATTTATTATAGGACAAGTCAAGATAGCCCAAATAATGTAAACCAACCATGCTAGCAGGTAATGAACCAGAAAACCGATTTCTCGACAAATCCAAAGATTCCAATTGTTCCAACTTACCAATGTTTTTAGGGATTATTCCAATCAACATGTTTCCTGATAAATTCAATGCTTTCAATTCTATGAGGCTGGATATCCCTTCTGAAATATTTCCGGTCAATTTGTTGTTTGCAAGATCAATGCTCCTCATTTCTCCAAAATTCTTTCCATACTCATATACATTTCCTTTCCAACCAACAATTATATTGAGACTGCTGTCACTATATTTTCCATAATCAGTATAAAAACTATATTCAGGGCCATTCCAAGTTGAGTACTTGTCAGTCATAACATCTGAAATTTTGTGAGCCATTGCAGTAAAATTATTGAGGCAGTGTGGAATGGTTCCAGAAATATTATTTTGAGACAAGTCTAAATATTTAATATGGATTAGCAAACAAATCTGTAACCCTATGCTTCCATGGAACTTATTGGATCTAAGGCTAAGAATGATCAATGAGGACATTGTTTCCCCTATCCAAGCTGGTATCCTCCCAGATAATTTATTCTCTCTCAAGTTCATAAATCTTAACATAGTGAAATTCTGGAGGGAGCAAGGCAACTCCCCAGACAAGCTATTGTTGCTCAAGTCCAATGCTATAAGCTGCATTAAAGAACCTATAGAGCGTGGAATTTCCCCAAACAATTTATTGTGAGCCAAATTCAAAATTTCAAGTTCTTGCCAATGCATGAAACAATTAGGGATCTCTTCAGATAGATTGTTGCTTGAGAGGTCAAGGTGCATTATACCCCCAATAATTGAGCACATAAATGAATTTAACCCTGAAAACTTATTTTTGGAGAGATTTAATGAGGTCAAATTTGAAGAAACTGCTGGTAGTGGGCCTTCAAATCTGTTTGAACTGAAATCTAGTATGGCAAGGTTTGAAAATATATTGGATATATTTGGCAACCTACCCTTGATTTTGTTTTGAGACAAATTCAAATAATGTAACTCAAAAGGCAAGTTCCAAAACCAAGTAGGGATGGTATCTGAAATTCTAGTATTGGAGAGATCAAGGAAGATAAGGTTTTTTTGAGTTTTTACCCAATTTGGAAAATGAGGACCCAACTTGCAAGATCTCAAATATAAGTCATTCAATTGGAAAGGGGGAATCCAATCAAAGCTGAAATTTGAAGTGAAAGAATTAGAAGATAATTCTAAATAATACAAATTCGGAAAATTTGAAAGTAAGGCTTCAGAGATAATGCCTTCCAACATATTTGAACGAAGATCCAAAAACTCTAACTTATATAGAGTTTCTATTTTTTCAGCCACAGACCCATTAAATTTATTGTTAGAAAGATCTAACTCTCTCAATGATGGAAATTTTGCAAATTTAGGCATTGGCCCCTTAATTTGATTCCCACCTAAATGTAAGATCTCTAATGAATCTTTTGTGCATCCTTGCAAGTTGTGGAAGAATTCAAGAACTTGTCCATTGAGATTGTTGGACGACAAATACAATCCATATAAAGTACATATATCTCCAAGGGATTTTGGAATGCCACCTTCAAATTGATTATCATGAAGAAAGAGTCGCTCAAGAGAATTCATGTTGCCGAAAACATTTGGAATTGAACCTTGTAATTGATTAGATGAGAGATCAACATAAGCAAGGTTGGTACTAGAATTCAACAACCAAGAGAATACGGAGGAGTTGATGCAAGGGTTGTTAGAGAGATCAAGATAAGTAAGAGATTTAGAGGAATTAATATGCAAAAGAGGAGATGTAGTGGCAAGAGGAAGAGAACAATTATATAGCCACAACTCTGATAGGTTAGGGAGACCACTAACAACTTTCAGCCAATTATTGGCTACACCAAGATTCAAATTACTTAGATCAAGGTGTTCTATTGAAACAAGATGAGAAAGCCATTCAAGATTTTGGACAAGTTTCAAATTATTCCAACTAAGGTCGAGATATTGCAAGTGGGAAAGGTTACCAAGTTGAAATGGAATTGGCCCACTTAGATTGGCGCCATTTAGATCAAGGTGCTTTAAGTTACTGAGTGAACCAATAAACTTTGGGATCTGACTGTTATTAAAATCATTGCCACTAAGACCTAAATAAGTCAAATGATGCAACTCAATCAGTGAAGGACTTATCTTACCTCGTAACCCATAAAAATCAAGATGAAGCTCAAGTACATGGCCTGTTTGGTTGTTACAGTGAACTCCTTCCCAGCTGCAACAATTTTTCTTTGCATCTTCACTCCCCCATGAACAGAGCATATTGGTGTTATCAATAAGGCTTTCTTTGAACTCAAGGAGTGCTTGTCTCTCCCTCTCTATGCACCACACGTTATCATCTCCAACCTTTGAAATGAATCCAAGGGCTGGTTTCAAGAGTAGTAAAAGAGTAAAAATTGCGAACAGAAGTTTATGGGACCTTATACCCATAATCAATACCATGCCCGATGATACAAACAATCAAAATGAAGATAAATATGAGAGGAAGCACAACTAGAGCAATCGATGTTGCAATTATGATTTTGGTTTCTGAGCTCTCACAGCCCATAGAACCAATTATTTATAATAGTTGTAATTTTTCTTTTTGTTGAATTTTATGTGTAAATGCATGCAAAGGGAACATGACACGCTGATAATGCGGTCAAAAGAAGATTGACACTGATATTATTAGAATTAAGAAAAGATAAAGTTGCTAATGCGTGAAAAAGGATCAGTATTTTACTATTTTTTCACCTTTAGGAACTAACCAATAATAAAGATAAGTGCAAATTACAACTTAGACATGTGATTTTGCTGAAATTTAAATTGCATACCTGTGATTTGAAATTTGACATTTTATCCACTTGAGATTTGAGAAAAATTTAAGTTGTCTGCTTGTGATTTGAAATCCAATAATGCAAGTGTTCCATTGGATTATTTTTTATCTTAATTGATCTTGTATTTTTATATTTTTTGTGTTTTTTGAGAAGAGAGGCATAAAAGTAGAGTAAAATTATATATTTAACCCGTTTTTAATGGTGGTGAATTATAGAACTTTAACTGAGTTAACCTCAAGTAGGTAAAGTGTCAAATTTTAAACTAAAAGTAGATAACTTAAATTTCAGCCAAACTACAAGTGGGTTTAGTTGTAATTTGCCCTAAAGATAAAGACAAGATAAATTTTATTTAGTAAACACTTCTTCTTAATGAAGAGCAAGACTTAGCTATAGTACTTAGGTGCTATTCCTTAGGTTCCCTTCTTAAAATTCTGCCATATACATTTTTTCTCATAGGTTGAAAGTGTATTTTTTAGTTAAATAGCCACATGGTTGAATTTGAACATAAGAACTTAAGGAACAGTACCTAAATTTCGTCCTTTAATGAATATTAAACACTTTTTCTATTTACAAAAAAATAAAAAATAAAAAACTTGTTCTACCACCTCAAGGTGTTGCTTATTTACGCGAATAAAAAAATTCATGTGGATGACATTGACCAATGGGAGACCATGCTCAAAAATTAAAAAGAGAAGAAAAGAAAAGAAAAGAGAGGAACATGAGACAAAATTGCCAAAATATTACTGTTTACCAAAATATAATCAATCTACCATTGTTGCAGAAATATTTAGGGATCTACCAGTTTTGAGTACTCGAGTTTGGAGAACTCAAGTTTTCCATGGTACTCGAGTTCCCTAAACTCGAGTACCCAAAAAGTGGGAGATCTCTAAATATTTCCAAAACAGTAATAAATTTATATATATTTCGGTAAACAGTACTATTGTGCCATTTTGGCCGATGAATATGTCATATATATAAAAGCACCGTAAATGGTAAGCAACGCATCAGTGCAGCACTTTGTGGTGGCAGAAAAAGTGTTTAATACAGTAATATTCATGAAAAAAAAGTGTTATATATAATATTTAAAAAAATTCTCATTTTTTTGCCCGACAACAATGACACATTTTGAGTTAGTTTTTGTTTTTGGACAACAACTCTTTTTTTTTTTTTTGGGATAATTGGTGATGTAAAATAGAAAATACAAACTTTCCTTAAGAAGTAGTAGAAATCATTGGCGATAGAGATGAAATTGCATGAAAGTTGGTGCGGAAAACGATGTTGGGAGAAAAACTTGTCGCCTTTGGCCACAACCGAAATCACTTTTTAGGCAAATTCGTTTGTTTAGTTCTTGAATTATACATTTTTGCTGTTTTTAGTCATTTTTATTTTATATATAAATTTTTAATTTAAAAGTCAAAATAAGATTCTGTCTATTTTGAGACATCACTTAGAAATATTAGGATTTTGATTTTGCAATAATCTCAATTTTGTATTTTTTTTTTTTTTGTTTTAGTAATTGTTCTTATTTTATCACCTAATTACGTCATTAGTTCAAATTAGGGTTTTTAGGGCAGCCCTAGATTTTATTTTATTACTTAAATGCATTGTAGATTCTAAGACAATTTATTTTTTCAAATTAACAAAAAATACATACTTTGTCTCTCATTTTCTAGTAAATTCCAGACTTTTTCACGTTGTGAATTCAAGGAAACCCATCATGAATTCGAGGTTATCTTCTTAAAGCAAACATGTTTTGTTTCTTGTAGCTTCCACACCACATCAATTGGACAAAAGCTCTAACGAATTAGACTAGACATCTTTTAACATAATGGATTTTTACATTTGAACTAAAACTAAACTTTACAAAATTTTATTCTAATACCTATCCTTTGAATTTAGGAGATGATAAGCAATATACTTCTAAGTTGTGTTTGGTTACTTGAATTTGGATTTGAATTTTAAAATTGTGGATTTGAAATGCTTTAATTCCAAATCTATAAATGTTGAAACATATCTTATAAATTTCTAAAATTGTATGGGTTTAGAAATTATTTCAAATTCAAGGATTTTAAAATTTAAAATTCTTGGTGAATTTGTCAAATCCAAATCTTTAACCCTTTTTAAATTATCCAAACAAGGTATTTGAATTTCAATCACTCAAATCCAAATCCTGCCATCCAAACACACCACTAAGAAATTCACACTATTTATGGCCCTCTATTTTATTTGGGGTTTTAATCTCTTGAAACACTTTGTCCTCTTATTGGTAAAAATTTGTAATTGAGTCTTTGAGGGAGTTATTGCTTTCGGAATATTAAAATTTTCCTTAGATTCCGGCATGGCCAGAGGTATTTTTGGACTTTGGGGGGCAATGCCCCCCCCCCCCCCCTAATTTTTTAATAAAAAATACTATTATATATAGATACTAATTTTAGCAATTTTGTTAAATAAAATTACACTTTGCCACCTTTAACAATATCATTGATTCTTTTAAGAGTAATTCTACATTCACAAACTTTTTTACAAACTATTGAGTTAGCAAATTCTAACTGATTTACATTTAAACCCATCACTTACATCATTTTTTTACTTATTAATAACCACTCACTACATTAATAATTTATAAATAAATAAAAAATTTGTAACTCTAACATTTTCCTCTTTTTAAAGGTCATAAAAAATTATAGGTCTAAAATATAAAACAAAATATTTAAGCCCAAAAGATTTATCCCAACAACAAAAATTACAAGTAGCAAATTTTAAAGATATTAAACCCAATCAACTAATTTTACATAAAATAAATTACCCAGTCCTTTAAAAAATTTTAAATAAAATAATTTTGTCATTACTTTGAATACATTAAAGACACCAAAAAAAAAAAAAAAAAATCCTTCAATGGCCAAGCAAGAGCAAAACCGAAGGCCGAAGCTACCACAATCAAAAGTAGAGCCATCTCCCTTAACTCTAAATCCTAGTTTCGCCCCTGATTTCTGGGATCTCAGTTGCTTTGATGATTAATTATGTGAAGAAGAAGAAAGCTGATCACATTTAAGACTGTGAAATGAAAGGAAAATAAATAATTATTTAGGAGGAACTTAAATCCAGAAGAAGGTAGCATTTGGGTTGAAAAAACTGTTGACATTTATCTCAGTAGAATTGCATCTGATCAGAATTATGCACAGTGCAGAAGAGCAAGCCAAAGCACTGTGTCTATGGGCATGCAGCGACTCCAAATGACTAAAGTTCGGTAGATTCTTATTTTAGACTTCAAAATGCATTCTAGAACTTTTTGTCTTCTTAATCCATAACACGGCTTAAAAAAAGAAACACGAAGACGTAGTCCAAGTCGAGGTCGAGGTCAAGATCAGGGTCATCAGTGGCCGACATTCAACAGATTCTATTGATCATAAAGTTGGCAGATTTAGGAAAATTTGAGCTTCCAAGCATTGACTACCAATTACTAAGATTCATGCATTTGAGCTTCCAAGTTCCAATGATGATATCAAGTCATTTCAGTTCATCTGACACGCAATACTTGTCAAATAATTAAAAGAAAAGGAAGAAGAAAAAAAAGCATTAATCGTAACATCAATTCTACTTAGAAATAGTTTCATTGAATTTCAATATTTTGCGTTTTTTGGCTGGGTCTCATGACACTGCTCATGACTCAGTTAAATTTCAAAAAACGCGCATAAGCAAGTCAGCTGTGGGTCCAACAGCACTATTCATAGTTTAAACATTATTTTACTACAGTATTTTCAATAATAAATTTTTAACTTTCAGCAAAATAAGCGATATCCAAACAGACCCTTACTATCCAAGAAATTTTTGTTTTTGTTTTCAAAACAGCATGAAAACAATTTTCAAAAAATTGAAATTGAAATTAGTTTTGAAATAATAATATTATATATATATATATATATATATTTGTATGGCTCCCATTTTTAAGAAAAAAATTTCAAAATAATAAAAACAAAAAATGATGTTTGGGAGACTAATTTTATTTTTGAGATTTTTTTTTTTAAAATTACAAAAAAGTAATGTGCTTTGTAATTTAAGAAATAGAAGAGTGATAAGGGAATAAAGTTCATGTACCTTTCTTTTTTTGATAATGATAAGTTTCAAATTTGAAGTGTGAGAAATCTTTTTATGATAAAATGTTACAAACCTATAAGTAGAACTCACCCTTAAAAACCAACTTGCAATGGAATGATGCACAAGAGCTTATAAACACATGATTAAGTTTATACTTAATCCATGTGGGACACACTCGAATCATAACAAAAAGATAAACTTCTTCATCCATGTGGGGTCCATTATTTTCAATTTATCTACAACTATACTATTAAAAACATTTTCTGTATCTTGAAAATATCCTCTCAGTCATTTTCAAAATCCTATTTTGAATATGGAAAATAGGATACAATTTTCTGAAAACTGAATTTAGAAAACATCAGCCAAACAATAAATTCAAAATGTGGAACCCACCATTTATGAATTGCAAAATAATAAACTATAATACTCTTACCAAATCAGGGTCATCGGTGGCCGACATTCAACAGATTCTATTGATCTTAAAGTTGGTAGTTTTAGGAAAATTTGAACTTCCAAGCAGCATTGACTACCAACTACTAAAGATTCATGCATTTCAACTCATTTGACACGCAATACTTGTCAGGTAATTAAAAGAAAAGGAAGAAGAAAAAAAAAGCATTAGTCGTACCCTCAATTCTACTAGAAATAGTTTCATTGAATTTCAATATTTGGAAAGTGCTTAAAATTGTAGCTTATTGATGATTTTAGCTTATTTTTCCTATTATTTATAGGTCTCATTGCACTTTTTAATACTATTCATGGATCCCACAATACTTTTCAGCTTATTTTTTTACTTTTTTATTTTTTTACACTTTCAACAAACAGTTTTCAACTTCAGCTATTCCCAAATGAACACTTACTATCCAAGCATGTTAGGGTCTATATGGTAGGGGGATTTTTGTTTTTATTTTCAAAATAGTATGAAAACAATTTTCAAAATACTGAAATTGAAACTAGTTTTCAAATAATAATTTTTATCTATCTATCTATACTACTATTAATAACAGGATTTCCCGTTTGGTTTTCAACATTTTGTATACTAAAATACCCTCATACAAATTCTTAAACTCTCTAAAATATTCATATCTTTTAGTTAAATAATTTTAAATTAAAAAACACAAATGGTTAAAAAAGTAATTTATGTTCCTAAGTTTTAAGCTTTTTCCTTTAATTTCTCCATTCAGCCTAAAACTTAAGACACTATCTCTTTCTCATTTTTAAACATTATTCCATATTATCTTACCTCTTTCTTAAAAATAAAAAAAAATAAAAAATAAAAAAAAAACGGTTATTTATATATCACTTTTAAAACATTATAATATTAAACCAAAAAAATAAATAAATAAAAAAGAGCATTATTGCAGACGCAAAGTGTGTGCGATGAGTCTAGTACTACTAATAAGAGAATTCTCCTATTTCGTCTTCAATTTTTGGCGTACCAAAATATCCTTATACAAATTCTGAAATAACATACCATTTAATTTTATTTTATTTCCTACAAAAAAGCAAAAAATGTTAAAAGAGTAATACTATCTCACATATAAAAGAAAAAAAAATTCAAATATCTAATTCCTCTATGTATTTGTTATCTATTTGAATTCAAATATGTTAGGACACATGTGATTTGATATCAAGAACATATGTTAATATTTTATGTAATTGGCTAATCCTTTAACAAAATACACTTTACTTGTAATTGGGTAAATTTAGGATGTGTTTAATGTTTCAAGAAACGAAATTTCAAGTTCAAGTGTTATAGCCATGCAAGTCTATCCAAGAATCAATTTTAAAACTCGACAGTTAGTATCTGTCGAGGTTTAAAAGCTGCTGAAGGCCATGGCTTGACAGTTAGCTCGATAGATGGCTATCTATCGAGGTTTATGAAATTCAGTTTGAAAAACTGAATTTTCATCCAATCCATTAATGTATGTTTGGGCTTTCTTTTCTCACAATCCTAAACATATATAAGGATTATTTTAAGGGCCGTCACAGCAGATGCAACTTAATGCAAAAGTTTTCACAAGCATATTGTGAACCGGAGACATATGCCCTAGTTCATCTTTCACTTCAAGAAGCTACTGTGTTTGTACACCATAGGGTTTTGTGACCAAGCAACTTCATGATATTTATCGTGTGATGAACTAAAGAACTTTGCAGCCAACATCCTTCTCAAGTTGGTGATTAAGTTGTATATTGGGATTCACGCAATTGGTTAGTCACGTACTGGGAGCCATGCATTGAAAAGGAGAGATTGTCACTACAGAACAAGTCCAATAGGGTATTGGGGTAAGGGTTCAATTGTAGGTTGGTATAAGGTACTAAGATTCCTTTACTTACCGCTTGTTGTGATAATAGTGAATTCTCAAGAGTGGTGACTTTAAATTCACCCAATGGGGTTTTGCCTCGGTGGTTTTCTCCATTCGTAAACAAACCACCTGTGTCAAATTTATTTTCCGCTGCATTTAACTTAGTTGGTGATTTGTTTGTGCTACCACGCATATTGTATGTTAATCTGGTTAACTAATCAACTTGACTAATTAATTGGTTAATTTATCATAAGGGATCAATACATTCTTGGCCTATCAAAATACTTCAATTATGTTTTATACAAAAAAAAAAAAAAAATCTTCAATTATGTATGTACACAAGGGAAATAAAAAAAAAATGCTATGTCCACAACATTTTCACAACAAATTCTATGTGGCGGGTTGTTACGGGTTGTTATTAGTGGGGTAGAAAAGTAATTTCAATGATAGGTTCAAATTAGAACCAATAACTAATCACTTATGATTTGTGTGTGAAAATGTAGTAGACGTACACCTCTAAAAAAAAATTTAAAAAAAAACAATTTTTCTCTCCACTCATTTGTATTCAAATGTTTGATTCTTATCTGTATTTATTATCTATTTGAATTCAAATACTTTAGTTATATTTATAAAAAAAAAATACAAAATTGCTTCTTCCAAACAAAAAACCTACTACCTCATGTAAAAACTACTCATTCATATCCTAAAATTTTTATGTTCTTCTTTTAATTCTTTAAAACATTCCAAAAATTTTGTTATCCAAATTCTACATAGTTATCACAAATCCCCATCCATCCACACTAATGTATATTATCTTTCTTTTGTTCAAATCTCAAATTTTTTTACATATCACAATTCTTATCCCAATTAATAATTCAAATGTCCCCATTGGGTTTCAACTTCTTATGGTACAAAATTGCCCTCATTTGAACACGTTAAAATTTGCATGTACCCACTACTATCTCAACTCCCTTTAGCTACTATCAAGCATATCACATCTCCCACCTTCCTACTTCACAGATTCATTCTAATTTAACAAACCCACCAATTTCATAACAGAATCAAATGCAGCAACCTTTGAAATCCGTTGAATTTCAATATTTAAAGGTACATTATATCTAATTTATATGGAGAAAAGAATTTTTATTGAGGTATGTACTTAAAGGCGTTTGTTGTTGACAGAGAGCTTGGCAAGAGAAACAGAGATCATCGACTACAAGCCTGGTCTTAATTTCTATTCAGGTATGTATTTGATTCCTTTGTAATGTTTTGTAATGTTGAGCCTGTATTGATCGATTTTTGGTTTTACCTTGAGCCTAATTGCACGCGCAAAACACGTGTGATGAGTCTAGTATTATAAATGTGTATGGCTCCCATTTTTAAGAAAAAATTTCAAAATAATAAAAACAAAATATGATGTTTGGGAGACTTATTATTTTTGAGATTATTTTTTAAAAAAGAAATTACAAAAAGTAACGTGTAAAATCTGTAGATTACTTTATATATATATATATATATATATATATATATATTTGGATAATGATAAATTTCAAATTCGAAGCATGAGATTTTTTTGTGATAAAGATAAGCTTCGCAATTTAAGAAATAGAAGAGTTTGGAAAGAATTGTGGAGTCCACTGTTTTCATTTTATTTACAACTATGTCATTAAAAACATTTTATGTATCTTAAAAACATTCTCTCAATCGTTTTCAAAATCCAGTTCTGAACAAGGAAAATAGGATACAATTTTCTAAAAATTGTATTTAAGGAACATCAACCAAACAATAAATTCAAGTGTGGGACCCACCATTTTATGATTTGCAAAACAAAAATCTTTATTTAAATCCTCTTACCAAACATGCCATTAAACTTTCCGGAAATCACGTATTATTGTTTATAAAACTTCCAGTTAAACCATGTATTGTATATAAATGTATATAAAAGTGTAGGTTGTTATATGTGTAAGTAATATTATATAAGAGGGAAAATATGCAAAATAGAAAGTAAATCATTCAAGGCTGCTATGTACAAGAATGAAAAGAATGCCAAAACCCCAAAGGAAAACAATCATCAACATATAAGGGTAAATCAAGCAATTATTCAAGTATGGAATCAAAGTCAATCCATATTTAATTGTTTTTCCCCATTTGATTTTAAATTCAAATTCAAAACTTAAATGGAAGACTTATGGCCTGTTTGGAAGTTTAGAGAGAGAGGAGAGTAGAGGGGAGGAAAGTAATGGAGGGGAGTAGAGGGGAATGGTTCCCTTCTACCTTGTTTGGATGTTTTTAAAATTAGTAAGGGGAAAGAGAGTAATTAGCCCTTCCCCTTATTTGGATGTTTTAAATATTAGGATAGAGAGAAGAAGAAATTATTTAAATAAACAAATTTACTCCTATTTGAAAATGGACTTGCAACATTGGTTTATGATTAATTTATCAATTTTGTAAAGTCTTGAACCTGATTATCATTCGTCCAAATCTTAGAATATAAACATGAAACCACAATTTTCAACAACTAGTGCAGTTTATACGTACAAATGCGTATCTAAAAATTCTATTATTACAAATCATACCAAAAAAAAATTTTGCAAATAAAAAAAAAAAAATACAAAGAGAAATTGCAAATTATGAATTTTTTTTTTTAAAGTACTAACATATTACGAAAAATCATCAACCAAATTAGCCTACAGTATCTGAAATTCAATAATTAACATGTTAATTTCCTGAACAAAACGCACATAGCAAGCCAAAGTTGAAGCAAATCCATAAACTTTAGTAGATTTTTCGTAATTCAAAAAAAAAAAAAAAAAAAAACGAAATGCTTAGTGCACTGTTTCATTGCCAAGAAAGAAAGAAGAGAAAAAGAAGAGATAGAGAATTTGATGGACCGGCGACGCTAGCACCAACGATGATAACGTCGGCATTGGCAACGTTAGCGGATCTACATTCTCCATTAGTGGTCGCCGCTACCGCGACGACACAGTTCACCGCCTCAATTCGAGCCTCTCCAGCGACTTTTTTCTTCGCGGCAATGAAGCTATAAATCGCAACAACAAGTGCGAAAATCGAGACAACGATCTCTCCCAATGCGTACTGATCCAAAGCCACCGCCACCGATGAATATCCGAGCCCCAGCAAATGCCCAATCTTGTGCACAGCCACCGACTCAAGATCAATTGCCGCGAGCGACGTGGACGACGGCGTTGAAGAAGAAGTAGGCAAAGGTAATGGGAACGATAGTCTCCGCTGGCAATGCATTAATCGATTTGGGATTAGCATCTAGGTTGAAGATCAGAGCACATTCATATAATTGAAGCATTAATTTCAGTCAACACTTTTGTTTGTTTATTTTTAATTTTCTCAGGAAACAAACAAAGATTATTTATATAATAGGTTTGTAAGTTTGTTAATTTAAAAATGATAAATTGGAGAATTCATTTGATCAATAATTTATCTATTCTACTCTCCTTCCAAATCTCTCCAATTTAGGGGAATTAAAAATGAAGGGTTAGAGGTAGTTGAAACCCCTCCAAACCCCTTCCCCTCCTTCCTTAAAAAACTTCCAAATAAGGTAATTTAATCACTCTCTTTCCCTTTACTCTACTCCCCCTTGTTTTTTTAACTTCCAAACAGGCCATTAGCAAATATGATTGATTATCTTCATTAAAACTCAATCTTACCAAATTAACAAGTCAAATTCGAGTTCAAATTCAAACAGATATTTTTATTTTTTTGAGAACAATTTTTTTATTTCTTTTTCATTTTCCTTTTCCAAAATTTTTCTTTGATTTTTTATTTGGGTATGATATCAGAGCTGGTTTTGTTTGATTTTTACACATAAATCACACATGTATTTGATTTACCCAATCTAACTTTTAATACATTGGAAATGCAAATTCAGTAGGTTTTCTTAAGCCAGTCAATGTATTATACAGTTAACTGTTTTCGCTGAGATCTCTTTCTGTGCTCGTTTTTTTCCTTTTTCATCAAGTAGGCTTTCTGAGTGGGACATGTGCACGTAGGGGTGTCAATGTTCAACCCAACCCGCGAACACGACACGAACCCGACACGGGTTTTTTCGGGTTAGGGTTGGGCCTTAATGGGTTTGGGTCATAAATGGGTCAACCCGAAAGCGACACGATAAGGAACGGGTCATAAACGGGTCAACCCGTGTAACCCGCAATAGACACGTTTGACACGCCAATTTATTTGTGTCAACCCGAAATGACCCACTTAACATAACTCGTTTAACTCGTATAACAAATAAATATTTATTTTATTTTAGACTTGTCAAATACCTTTTATATCCAACATATATTTTAAATTTAAAAAGAAAAGTGAGTAATTACAAAGATTTACAAGGGATATAATTGAAAATTGAAACTTTACAGATCCTAGAACTGCTAATACTTTTTGTTTTTTTGGCATAGAACTTACACAAATGAAATTGAATGAGTTTATAGAAGATGTTATGAATTTGGACATCAACAAAGAATCTATGAATGATAATCGTGGTCATAGTCAGGATTAGTTTACTGTTTGCTCAAATTTTTTCAATATTGATACTTAGCATTTGGCGAGTTTCAAGAATATTATATTTTTATTGAACTATGTTTTTTATTTTTGTTAAACTTTGTTATTTTGAATTTGGGTTGAAGTGTATACACTTCTTTTAGAGTGTAAAGAACTTATTTCTAGATGAATGTTATATTTTTGTTGAACTATATTATTTTGAATGTGGGTTGAAAACTTGAAGTGAATGCACTGTTTTTTGGGATGAAAAAAAATTATTTCTAGATGGATGTTATATTTAATATTATGCAGGTTGAAATGGGTTGTGTTACATTAGTGTCAACCCAACACGACTCATTTATTAAACGTGTCAAATGGGTTGGGTCAGGTCAACCCGCCTTATTAACAGGTCGGGTTAGGGTTGAAGGATCATGACACGATTATTAAATGGGTCGGGTTAGGGTTGAGTCATTTAGTCGAATACCCCTACCTCGACACGACACGAACCCGACACGCTAACCCGAATTGACACCCCTATGTGCACGCAGATTTATTAAATTTTTCCGTATTAATATTATACTCCATGATGTTTTCTCTTCCCATGGTAGCAATTTATTACTTATCATGTATTTTATATTTTCTTTCTTCTGATTTTTTTTTTTTTTTTTTTGACAAAATTTAGCTACAAAATTTGTTGTAGTCTTAGGCCAAAATTTTACTCAATATCTTTTTATTGAATGTGAATTTTGACAAATCCATGAGTGCTACGGCCAAGCCTCAGAAAATCTCTCATTAAAAATCATTAACAAAATTATTTTAAATCGGGTTATAATCTGAATCAAACACAACTAGACTTCACAAAACCCACAAGTCAGCAGTTACTTCATTTCACAGGCCATAACAAAATATGCCACACCACCAACCAATGTCATATTCGCCATTTAATTTTAATCACCCATGTTTTGACCCCAGGCCCAGGATCCTCATAGAGACTCGACACCAGCACTATTCAGATCCCACTTCTTCTCCATAAACATCCCTAACGTGCACCAAAACAAGACCACAGATTCAATCCACAATCCTAAAGTTTTCAAATGCACTTCAATTACTTTCCCTTTAGAAAAACAAAGTAAAAGCCCATACTCAGATCAGGGAAAAAAAAAAAGCCGCCATTGTTGTCGTCTAACCAAGCCAAGACATGGGCTGACTTGATATCTAATGAAGAGAGACCCAAAAATTTTTCTAGGACTTCTGTTTTTTTAAACAAAGCCCAATACTTCTTCAAAAACAATGTCAAGACCAGAACACAATGTGATTTCTTTTATCCAAGCAAGCAAATTTAGTTCAGGTAACAGTTGCAACATCAGCTTGTTTACAAACGGATTTCACAATTCACATCCCATTTTTGAAATTTTGCTAAGCAAAATCCAGAGATCTTGTACGTCTGATTTTCTCAAAATTTTTTTTTTTTTTCACTTGTTTACTATTCTTTCTATCACTTTATCTTATCTAAAGAACTAGTACACTTTCCCCTCTCCCTTGTATGTTTCTCAAAATAATAATAATAATAATTAAATAGTAACATTTGTTCACATAACAAATAGGAATCAAACTTGTATTACAAGCTACTTGGGTATACAAAATATCCAACAGAGGGAGGGGATTTGATTTGAGAGAATAAAAGGATATTGGTCATGGAGGGAGAAATATGATTTGAGAGAATGAATTTTGATCGATTTGGCAGAAGGCTTGAACACTGTCATTTTTGGTTTTTGACCTATAGACTATACGACACCGTTTGGATAATCTGGTTTTATTTATTTATTTATTTTTAAGTTGCTTTAAAAAAATAATAATAATAAGAGAAAATTAGGATATTCTGTTCTCTGCTTGACCTATGCTCGACTCTCGCTCGAGGGGGCTTGGCATTGGCAAGGTGCCAATATACACAATCAGCCTTCTCTGTTTGTCAAACAAACTATTGCATGCCCAGTGGTCTTTCTCTAGCACGCTCGAGCAATTAAGGGGCTGTTTGGTTTGTATTTTCAAACAACTATTTTCAGTTTTAAACAACATTTCACGCAATTCCACACACTTTTTCACCCACATGTATTTTCACAAATATTTTTAAATAACAATTTTCAATTTTTAAATACATGTACCAAACGGGTCCTAAAATTTCCAATTTTAACTTTTATTTCTCCATTTTTCTATGTACTTTCCAAAATACTATTATTTACGCATATTACAACCTGCACTTTATATACATTTATGTACAATATAAGATTTCATTGGACGTTTAATATGCCTAGATAGAAGATATTGAAATTCAATGAAACTATTTCTGGTAAAATTGATGGTATGATTCATGCTTTTTTTCTTTTTTCTTTTTCTTTTAATCATCTGAAAAGTTTTGCGTATCAGATGATGAAAAGGCTCGATATCATTGGAAGCTCAAATTCATGATGCTTGATACTGGGTCTCTAAATTCTACCAACTTTAAGTAAATTCATGATGCTTGACCCTGACCTCGTCCTCGACTTGGACCACGTCTACACGTTTCTTTTCTTTTTCTTCTTCTTTTTGAAACCGTATACATGTTTCAAAAAGTTCTATAAAGTCTAAAACAAGAATCTACCAAACCTTGTCATTTGAAGCCACTGAGAAAACTGTCAACGTACAGTTTTTCCCACCCAACTACTAACATGTTCTGGATTCAAGTTCCTCCTAAATAATTTTGTGTTTCTTGCCTCGAATTGAAATCCAGATTCACTGCTAGTCTGCTATTAAGGATAGGCATCATATCTCCTAAATTCGAGGGGTAGGCATTAGAATAAAATTTTGTAAAGTTAATTTTCAGTTCAAATTTAATAAACTAAAAACCAATATTATGTTAAAAGATATTGAGCTCCATACAACTTTAGTCCTGGGGTACAAGTAAAGTAATTAATCCTAATTTTGCCTTTTATTTTTATTTTTAGTTATGGTTAATCCTAATTTTACTTGAGTGTTACCAAAGTAATTAATTATAATTATATTTGTAATGCAAGTATTGCAATTCTAGGTTTAACAAAGGTAAGGACACAATAAAAATTCACAAAAATCTTTTAATGGCCTATAGTGAGGTGGTAAGCTAATTTAATAGGGTTGCAAAGTTGTTGTGAAGTTAAAAATGACTCTTCTAGGTTAGTCTAGAATTCATTCTATATAAAAATAAAATAAAGGGTAGTCTAGAATAAGAATACCCACCATAAGTCTATAAGAATATCAAGCCACGGTAATTTATTGCTTTCTCTCTTGTACGAATTTTGTTAAAATATTAAAAAATAGTTAAGGGGTATTTGATGTGACTTCCTTATTTAAACATTATCATAGAGGCATCTTAACTACTCTTGAGCTAGACCCCTTAATGTGTAGTGTGTATGCAATTTTTACTTTGTATAAACGATACAATATTTCAAATTTTCTTATACGTTATAGGGCTGGTCCAAAAAACATAAAGTAAATCAAAAAGGTGTCACGCTTACCCATTTCTTTTGAATAAATAAAAATAAAAAGAAAAGAAAAGAAAAGAAAAGAAAAACTCAAAAGGCGACGCTTTTTTTTTTTGTTTTTTGGTTGTTGCTTGAAACCAAAATTGAATATCAATGTTAAATAGGTCCAGTTAACAGGTGTTTTTATGGCATTTATTAATGAACTATTTTAAGAAAATTTGTGTACCACTTTCATATGAAATATAAAAAAATTAATATTAATATCGGTTTTTTTTTCTTTTATCATAAAAAGTTTTAAAAAATATTTCATAAAATCATGTCCTTAGAACATCTTCTTCTTCTTCTTCAAAATATCTTCCACTTCTTCTTCATTTTTTATTTTCCCCTTTTTTTAATAGGAGTTCCACTTACTAAACAAGTTATGTCCATGTACGCAATGAAGTGTCAAGACCACCACCCTCTCCTTTATTTATTTATTTAGAGAGTTTATGATGCTTTTATATTGGATCCAGCTCCTCTCCAATGGGCCATAACTTATCTTGGAATGATCTACCAATCATAGCTGCTTTAAAACAAAACAAAACAAAAAAAAAAGGTTAAATTGCAAATTATACCCTCTAATTTTATCTAGACTTCAATTTAGTCATCTAACTCCACTTTCATTCAATTCAGCCTTCTAACTTCATTTTTTGTTCAATTCAATCCCCCTCCCCCCCCCCCCCCTCCTCTTTTAGTCATCGTCAAAATTGTGTTGTTAATTTTCGACTTTGTTCAATACAAAACTACATCATTTTAGTTTCTTTTCACAAAAAGCAAAAATGAGATAACCAATCTAATCTTTCACTAAGATTTCAAACAGCTATCCCAAATTCAAGTTGATTCTATTTCATCTCAAAGAAACACTGAAGTACTGCACGCATTTTTTAAAAAGAGTGGGTTCAGAATTCTTCCAAGAATTCTTTACCGAGGAAGAGGAATTTATTTCTTTGATCTTCCCAAGAACTTCCTTTACTTTGTGAAGGTTATATCGAAAGCAAGTTTGGTATTTGGATATTATTTTCATCAATGGTCTATCCAACATGAATGATTGGTTATGAGACCTTGAAAATTGTCCTTAATCGTTTTTTTTTTTTTTTTTCTAAACTAAAAAATGGTCCTTATTCTTAAATTAACGAAGAGATAACAAAAAAAAATCGTTTATTTTTATTAAGTATTCCACTTTCTTATTAGAGTTCCCTCTAGGGTTTAGGGAAAGCTTGAACCCAATTTCGACAATAATGAATATAAGCGCAATTGAAATTCCTAGGGAGTTACACATTTGTGTATTGATAAGACCATTCATTCTTTCTTGAACCTCGATCTTTCCCCCAAATGAACCATATATCCAAGATAAACCATGAACCAATTGTTTTCCAACAAAACCCCAACTTTTAAAACATCCTATTCTCCACCAAAAATGCTATTCTTCAAAAATTCATTTTTTAAGGGCAACTACAATTAAATATTTGACCAGATCATACATGGGAATAACACGACAACAAGCCCAAAGCATTTGTACATAATACATAGTTCATGACGTGGAACTCTTTTAGTTCTTCCTATTGTATGGGCTCACTTTATTCGAAATAAATATTCTCCGATTTCCAACTTTATTCAATACAAAACTATATTGTTTTGGGGGTTCTGAATGGCACAATTTTGACGGTGATTAATGAGAGGACTGAATTGAAAAAAGTTAAAACTTAGAGGATTGAATTGGATGAAAATGAAATTAGTGAACTGAACTGAATTTTAGACAAAGTTAAAGTGTGCAATTCGTAATTTTGCCAAAAAATTTTGTCCAAACAAATTATTTTTTGGCTTAGCATTTTTTTTTTTTTTTTTTTGATGTTCAACTGTTTGATCACAAAGTGCATGAATTAATTTGAAATCATCATTTGATTTAAATCAATAGAAATCAATACTCCATGGTTAAGGGGTAATTGTATCAATTCCAGAGTGCTTATGATGTCATGTAATTTAAACTCTCATTCCTTAGAATATGGTTTTTTTTAAAATTGTTTTAAACTGGTTTAAAGGAAGTCTCTAACTCATTATACTCGGTAATTTAGATGATTTTGCCAAATGAGAGGATGTCATTAGCCATTAGAAGAACATGTTATATTTATGTGTGTGTGTGTGTGTGTGTGTGTGTGTGTCTGTTTTGTTGGGGTAGAAAGTGTTTAACAAATAAAACTTATCTTGTCATTATTAATATCGGTTAGTTACTAAAGCCATATGGAGAAGTGACATAGTAGAAAGTTTTTGTAACCCATCACACTTACAACTGCAAGTTTAAAAATTATGAATTTGAGTAATAACAAGTTTTATTAGTGCCCAAGTTATTCAAAACCATAATGCTAAGAGGGAGTTTAAGTGGTTCAAGTACAATGATCACACTTGCAAACACATTTTTTCAACCAAAAAATAAAGCGAAAAAAAGAAAAAAAGAAAAAGACTAATGAGTACGTTTGGATCCACTTTCACGTCTCACGTCCACGTTTTACCCTTTTTTTTTCTTTTCTTTTTTTCTTTTTTTCTTTTTTTGGCTTGCGTTTCGGAGGTTTGCGGCTACTGTTCATGAATAGTAGCCGCAAATGTTGATATTTCAATCGTGAATAGTGCATCTGTGCACTGTTTATGGACACACAAATATCACTTTTTAACAATTTTTCCGTTAAAAATGGATCCCACGGTACAATTCAAACATTTAAAAATTATTTTGCTAAAGTGTTTTCAGTTTTCAGTTTTCAATTTCAGCAAAATAAGTTCTATCCAAACAGACTCTATGTCATTCTACGATTCTACACCTTTATTTCACGCGTTATGAGCTTTGATTTTTCTTTGAGTTTAAATTCAATAAGGACGTGGTGTAAAAGTCTATGTTTACGCCATTTAATAATATTGTGCCACATCAGATTTTTTAAAATAATTGCACATAAAATATTAAATTGTAATACACATAATTACTATCTATTTCAGTAGATTAAAAACCTAAACTAAACTTCATCTAAAACCAATACTCTTGGTAATTAAGCTACCGGGAACCAACCATTCTCAACCAAGAAAGCATCAAGCAAATGATCCACATGGGTGTGTTCGTTGTTTAAAAAAAAAATCCTCAAAGATTCAATTGAAGTGCAGATTTTGGTGACTTGGGAAAATGAGCAAATGAGCCTTTGTTAAACTTGATGTGTTTGAAGTCCTATTTCAATAGAGACAACTGATGCACATTTGAGCGAAAATCATGATTGCTTTGCCATTTTTGCTGATGAAATCACTTGATCAAGTTTGGTTTGCATGAAGACCTTGAAGCTTGGTTGAGAATGATTGGTTCCGGAAACTTCTCAATGTGTATTTGTTCTAGAGAAAGTTTAGTTTAGGGTTTTAATCTACTGCAATAGATAGTAATTGTGTGCATTACGGCTTAATATTTTATAGGCAATTATTTTTAAAAATCTGACGTGGCACAATATTATTGGATGGCGTAAATATAGGCTTTTACACCACGTCCTTATTGAATTTAATCTCTTTTTCTTTTGAGTCTAAAAATAAAATATGTGTCAAACAAGAAACCTTTATTTCACACGTTATGAGCTTTGATTTTTCTTTTGAGTCTAAAAATAAAATATGTGTCAAACAAGAAACCTTTATTTCAGGCGTTATGAGTTTTGATTTTTCTTTTGAGTCTAAAAATAAAATATGTGTCAAACCTTTTTTGACCACATTATCAGCGTAGTCATTTTCCCTTTGCATGCATTTACACTACAAATTTAATATTAAAAAAAATAAAAAACAACAAAACACTAAAGTACTGCACGCATTTTTTAAAAAGAGTGGGTTCAGAATTCTTTGAAGAATTCTTTACCGAGGAAGAGGAATTTATTTCTTTGATCTTCCCAAGAACTTCCTTTACTTTGTGAAGGTTATATCGAAAGCAAGTTTGGTATTTGGATAATATTTTCATCAATGGTCTATCCAATCATGAATGATTGGTTATGAGACCTTGAAAATTGTCCTTATTCATTTTTTTTTTTTAAACTAAAAAATGATCCTTATTCTTAAATTAACGAAGAGATAACAAAAAAAATCGTTCATTGTTATTAAGTATTCCACTTTCTTATTAGAGTTCCCTCTAGGGTTTAGGGAAAGCTTGAACCCAATTTCGACAATAATGAATATAAGCGCAATTGAAATTCCTAGGGAGTTACACATTTGTGTATTGATAAGACCATTCATTCTTTCTTGAACTTCAATCTTTCCCCCAAATGAACCATATATCCAAGATAAACCATGAACCAATTGTTTTCCAACAAAACCCCAACTTTTAAAACATCCTATTCTCCACAAAAAATGCTATTCTTCAAAAATTCATTTTTTAAGGGCAACTACAATTAAATATTTGACCGGATCATACATGGGAATGACACGACAACAAGCCCAAAGCATTTGTACATAATACATAGTTCATGACGTGGAACTCTTTTAGTTCTTCCTGTTGTATGGGCTCAATTTATTCGAAATAAATATTCTCCGATTTTCAACTTTATTCAATACAAAACTATATTGTTTTGGGGGTTCTGAATGGCACAATTTTGACGGTGATTAATGAGAAGACTGAATTGAAAAAAGTTAAAACATAGAGGATTGAATTGGATGAAAATGAAATTAGTGAACTGAACTGAATTTTAGACAAAGTTAAAGTGTGCAATTCGTAATTTTGCCAAAAAATTTTGTCCAAACAAATTATTTTTTGGCTTAGCATTTTTTTTTTTTTTTTTTTGATGTTCAACTGTTTGATCACAAAGTGCATGAATTAATTTGAAATCATCATTTGATTTAAATCAATAGAAATCAATACTCCATGGTTAAGGGGTAATTGTATCAATTACAGAGTGCTTATGATGTCATGTAATTTAAACTCTCATTCCTTAGAATATGGTTTTTTTTAAAATTGTTTTAAACTGGTTTAAAGGAAGTCTCTAACTCATTATACTTGGTAATTTAGATGATTTTGCCTAATGAGTGGATGTCATTAGCCATTAGAAGAACATGTTATATTTATGTGTGTGTGTGTGTGTGTGTGTCTATTTTGTTGGGGTAGAAAGTGTTTAACAAATAAAACTTATCTTGTCATTATTAATATCGGTTAGTTACTAAAGCCATATGGAGAAGTGACATAGTAGAAAGTTTTTGTAACCCATCACACTTACAACTGCAAGTTTAAAAATTATGAATTTGAGTAATAACAAGTTTTATTAGTGCCCAGGTTATTCAAAACCATCATGCTAAGAGGGAGTTTAAGTGGTTCAAGTACAATGATCACACTTGCAAACCCATTTTTTCAACCAAAAAATAAAGCGAAGAAAAGAAAAAGACTAATGAGTACGTTTGGATCCACTTTCACGTCTCACGTCCACGTTTTACCCTTTTTTTTTTTTCTTTTTTTCTTTTTTTCTTTTTTTGGCTTGCGTTTCGGAGGTTTGCGGCTACTGTTCATGAATAGTAGCCGCAAATGTTGATATTTCAATCGTGAATAGTGCATCTGTGCACTGTTTACGGACACACAAATATCACTTTTTAACAATTTTTTCGTTAAAAATGGATCCCACGGTACAATTCAAACATTTAAAAATTATTTTGCTAAAGTGTTTTCAGTTTTCAGTTTTCAATTTCAGCAAAATAAGTTCTATCCAAACAGACTCTATGTCATTCTACGATTCTACACCTTTATTTCACGCGTTATGAGCTTTGATTTTTCTTTGAGTTTAAATTCAATAAGGACGTGGTGTAAAAGTCTATATTTACGCCATTTAATAATATTGTGCCACATCAGATTTTTTAAAATAATTGCACATAAAATATTAAATTGTAATACACACAATTACTATCTATTTCAGTAGATTAAAAACCTAAACTAAACTTCATCTAAAACCAATACTCTTGGTAATTAAGCTACCGGGAACCAACCATTCTCAACCAAGAAAGCATCAAGCAAATGATCCACATGGGTGTGTGTTCGTTGTTTAAAAAAAAATCCTCAAAGATTCAATTGAAGTGCAGATTTTGGTGACTTGGGAAAATGAGCAAATGAGCCTTTGTTAAACTTGATGTGTTTGAAGTCCTATTTCAATAGAGACAACTGATGCACATTTGAGCGAAAATCATGATTGCTTTGCCATTTTTGCTGATGAAATCACTTGATCAAGATTGGTTTGCATGAAGACCTTGAAGCTTGGTTGAGAATGATTGGTTCCAGAAACTTCTCAATGTGTATTTGTTCTAGAGAAAGTTTAGTTTAGGGTTTTAATCTACTGCAATAGATAGTAATTGTGTGCATTACGGCTTAATATTTTATAGGCAATTATTTTAAAAAATCTGACGTGGCACAATATTATTGGATGGCGTAAATATAGGCTTTTACACCACGTCCTTATTGAATTTAATCTCTTTTTCTTTTGAGTCTAAAAATAAAATATGTGTCAAACAAGAAACCTTTATTTCACACGTTATGAGCTTTGATTTTTCTTTTGAGTCTAAAAATAAAATATGTGTCAAACCTTTTTTGACCGCATTATCAGCGTAGTCATTTTCCCTTTGCATGCATTTACACTACAAATTTAATATTAAAAAAAATAAAAAACAATAAAACACTAAAGTACTGCACGCATTTTTTAAAAAGAGTAGGTTCAGAATTCTTCCAAGAATTCTTTACCGTGGAAGAGGAGTTTATTTCTTTGATCTTCCCAAGAGCTTCCTTTACCTTTGTGAAGGTTATATCGAAAGCTAGTTTGGTATTTGGATATTATTTTCATCAATGGTCTATCCAATCATGAATGATGGGTTATGAGACCATGAAAATTGTCCTTATTAGGATTTTTTTTTTTTTTTTTTTTATATCTAAAAAATGATCCTTATTCTTAAATTAACAAAGAGATAACAAAAAAATTCGTTCATTTTTATTAAGCATTCCACTTTCTTATTAGAGTTCCCTCTAGGGGTTGGGGAAAGCTTGAACCCAATTTCGACAATAATGAATATAAGCGCAATTGAAATTCCTAGGGAGTTACACATTTGTGTATTGATAATACCATTCATTCTTTCTTGAACCTCGATCTTTCCCCCAAATGAACCATATATCCAAGATAAACCATGAACCAATTGTTTTCCAACAAAACCCCAACTTTTAAAACATCATATTCTCCCCCAAAAATTCTATTCTTCAAAAATTCATTTTTTAAGGGCAACTACAATTAAATATTTGACCGGATCATACATGGGAGTGACAGGACAACAAGCCCAAAGCATTTGTACATAATACATAGTTCATGACGTGGAACTCTTTTAGTTCTTCCTATTGTATTGGCTCAATTTATTCGAAATAAATATTCTCCGATTTTCAACTTTATTCAATACAAAACTATATTGTTTTGGGGGTTCTGAATGGCTCAATTTTGACGGTGATTAATGAGAGGACTAAATTGAGCAAAGTTGAAAGTTAGAGGATTGAATTGGATGAAAATGAAATTAGTGAACTGAATTGAATTTTAGACAAAGTTAAAGTGTGCAATTTGTAATTTTGCCAAAAAATTATGTCTGAACAAATTATTTTTTGGCTTAGCATTTTTTTTTTTTTTGATGTTCAACTGTTTGATCACAAAGTGCATGAATTAATTTGAAATCATCATTTATTTAAATCAATAGAAATCAATAATCCATGGTGAAGGGGTAATTGTATCCACTCCAGAGTGCTTATGATGTCATGTAATTTATACTCTCATTCCATAGAATATGGTTTTTTTTAAAATTGTTTTACACTGGTTTAAAGGAAGTCTCTAACTCATTATACTCGGTACTTTAGATGATTTTGGCTAATGAGTGGATGTCATTAGCCATTAGAAGAACATGTTATATTTGTGTGTGTGTGTGTGTGTGTGTGTTTTGTGGGGGTAGAAAGTGTTTAATAAATAAAAATTATCTTGTCATTATTAATATTGGTTAGTTCCTAAAGCCATATGGAGAAGTGACACAGTAGAAAGTTTTTTGTAACCCATCACACTTGCAACTGCAATTTTAAAAATTATGAATTTGAGTAATAACAAGTTTTATTAGTGCCTAGGTTATTCAAAACCATAATGCTAAGTGGGAGTTTAAGTGGTTCAAGTACAATGATCACACTTGCAAACCCTTTTTTTCAACCAAAAAATAAAGCGAAAAAAAGAAAAAAAGAAAAAGACTAATGAGTACGTTTGGATCCACTTTCACGTCCCAAGTCCACGTTTTACCCTTTTTTTTTTCTTTTCTTTTTTCTTTTTTTTTTTGGCAAGTGTTTCGGACGTTTGCGGCTACTGTTCATGAATATTAGCCGCAAATGTTGATTATTCAATCGTGAATAATGCATTTGTGCACCGTTTACGAACACACAAATATCACTTTTGAAAATTTTTTCATTAAAAATGGATCCCACAGTACTATTCAAACATTTAAAAATTATTTTGCTAAAGTGTTTTCAGTTTTCTGCTTTCAATTTCAGCAAAATAAGTTCTATCCAAACCGACCCTATGTCATTCTACGATTCTACACCTTTATTTCACGCGTTATGAGCTTTGATTTTGATTTGAGTTTAAATTCAATAAGGACGTGGTGTAAAAGTCTATGTTTACGCCATTTAATAATATTGTGCCACATCATATTTTTTAAAATAATTGTACATAAAATATTAAATTGTAATACACACAATTTCTATCTATTTCAGTAGATTAAAAGCCTAAACCAAACTTCATCTAAAACCAATATTCCTTGGTAATTAAGCTACTGGAACCAATCATTCTCAACCAAGAAAGCATCAAGCAAATAATCCACATGGGTGTGTGTTCGTTGTTTTAAAAAAAAATCCTCAAAGATTCGATTGAAGTGCAAATTGTGGTGACTTGGGAAAAATTAGCAAAGAGCCTTTTTAAAACTTGATGTGTTTGAAGTCCTATTTCAAGAGAGACAACTGATGCATATTTGAGCGAAAATCATGATTGCTTTGCCTTTTGTGCTGATGAAATCACTTGATCAAGATTGGTTTGCGTGAAGACCTCGAAGCTTGGTTGAGAATGGTTTGTTCCGGAAACTTCTCAAGGCGTATTTGTTCTAGAGAAAGTTTAGTTTAGGGTTTTAATCTACTGAAGTAGATAGTAATTGTGTGTATTACGGCTTAATATTTTATGTGCAATTATTTTAAAAAATCTGACGTGGCGCAATATTACTGGATGGCGTAAATATAGGCTTTTACTCCACGTCCTTATTGAATTTAATCTCTTTTTTTTTTGAGTCTGAAAATAAAATGTGTGTCAAACAAGAAACCTTTATTTCACAGGTTATGAGCTTTGATTTTTCTTTTGAGTCTAAAAATAAAATATGTGTCGAACAAGAAACCTTTATTCACGCGTTATGAGCTTTGATTTTACTTTTGATTCTAAAAATAAAATATGTGTCAAACCTTTTTTGACCGCATTATCAGCGTAGTCATGTTCCCTTTGCATGCATTTACACTACAAATATAATATTAAAAAAAATAAAAAACAATAAAACACTGAAGTACTCCACGCATTTTTTAAAAAGAGTGGGTTCAGAATTCTTCCAAGAATTCTTTACCGTGGAAGAGGAGTTTATTTCTTTGATCTTCCCAAGAACTTCCTTTACCTTTGTGAAGGTTATATCGAAAGCAAGTTTGGTATTTGGATATTATTTTCATCAATGGTCTATCCAATCACGAATGATGGGTTATGAGACCTTGAAAATTGTCCAAATTCGTTTTTTTTTTTTTTTTTTATAACTAAAAAACGGTCCTTATTGTTAAATTAACAAAGAGATAACAAAAAAATTTGTTCATTTTTATTAAGTATTCCACTTTCTTATTAGAGTTCCCTCAAGGGGATGGGGAAAGCTTGAACCCAATTTCGTCAACAATGAATATAAGCGCGCAATTGAAATTCCTAGGGAGTTACACATTTGTGTATTGATAAGACCATTCATTCTTTCTTGAAGCTCGATCTTTCCCCCAAATGAACCATATATCCAAGATAAACCATGAACCAATTGTTTTCCAACAAAACCACAACTTTTAAAACATCATATTCTCCACCAAAAATTCTATTCTTCAAAAATTCATTTTTTAAGGGCAACGACAATTAAATATTTGACCGGATCATACATGGGAGTGAGAGGACAACAAGCCCAAAGCATTTGTACATAATACATAGTTCATGACGTGGAACTCTTTTAGTTCTTCCTATTGTATGGGCTCAGTTTATTCGAAATAAATATTCTCCGATTTTCAACTTTATTCAATACAAAACTATATTGTTTTGGGGGTTCTGAATGGCTCAATTTTGACGGTGATTAATGAGTGGACTGAATTGAACAAAGTTGAAAGTTAGAGGATTGAATTGGATGAAAATGAAATTAGTGAACTGAATTGAGTTTTAGACAAAGTTAAAGTATGCAATTTGTAATTTTGCCAAAAAATTATGTTTAAACAAATTATTTTTTGGCTTAGCAATTTTTTATTTTTTTTTTGATGTTCAACTGTTTGATCACAAAGTGCATGAATTAATTTGAAATCATCATTTGATTTAAATCAATAGAAATCAATAATCCATGGTTAAGGGGTAATTGTATCCACTCCAGAGTGCTTATAATGTCATGTAATTTAAACTCTCATTCCATAGAATATGGTTTTTTTTTAAATTGTTTTACACTGGTTAAAAGGAAGTCTCTAACTCATTATACTCGGTAATTTAGATGATTTTGGCTAATGAGTGGATGTCATTAGCCATTAGAAGAACATGTTATATTTATGTGCGTGTGTGTCTGTCTGTTTTGTGGGGGTAGAAAGTGTTTAATAAATAAAACTTATCTTGTCATTATTAATATTGGTTAGCTCCTAAAACCATATGGAGAAGTGACACAGTATAAAGTTTTTTGTAACCCATCACACTTGCAACTGAGTTTTTAAAAATTATGAATTTGAGTAATAACAAGTTTTATTAGTGCCCAGGTTATTCAAAACCATAATGCTAAGTGGGAGTTTAAGTGGTTCAAGTACAATGATCACACTTGCAAACCCATTTTTTCAACCAAAAAATAAAGCGAAAAAAAGAAAAAGACTAATGAGTACGTTTGGATCCACTTTCACGTCTCAAGTCCACGTTTTACCCTTTTTTTTTTCTTTTTTTTCTTTTTTTTTTGGCATGCGTTTCGGAGGTTTGTGGCTACTGTTCATGAATATTAGCTGCAAATGTTGATTATTCAATCGTGAATAGTGCATCTGTGCACTGTTTACAGACACACAAATATCACTTTTGACAATTTTTTCATTAAAAATGGATCCCACAGTACTATTCAAATATTTAAAAATTATTTTGCTAAAGTTTTTTCAGTTTTCTGTTTTCAATTTCAGCAAAATAAGTTCTATCCAAACAAACCCTATGTCATTCTACGATTCTACACCTTTATTTTGTGCATTATGAGCTTTGATTTTGATTTGAGTTTAAATTCAATAAGGACGTGGTGTAAAAGTCTATGTTTACGCCATTTAATAATATTGTGCAACATCAGATTTTTTAAAATAATTGTACATAAAATATTAAATTGTAATACACACAATTTCTATCTATTTCAGTTGATTAAAAGCCTAAACCAAACTTCATCTAAAACCAATACTCCTTGGTAATTAAGCTACTGGAACCAATCATTCTCAACCAAGAAAGCATCAAGCAAATAATCCACATGGGTGTGTGTTCGTTGTTTTAAAAAAAATCCTCAAAGATTCGATTGAAGTGCAAATTGTGGTGACTTGGGAAAATGAGCAAATGAGCCTTTGTTAAATTTGATGTGTTTGAAGTCCTATTTCAATATAGACAACTGATGCACATTTGAGCAAAAATCATGATTGCTTTGCCATTTGTGCTGATGAAATCACTTGATCAAGATTGGTTTGCATGAAGACCTTGAAATTTGGTTGAGAATGATTGGTTCTGGAAACTTCTCAAGGTGTATTTGTTCTAGAGAAAGTTTAGTTTAGGGTTTTATTCTACTGAAATATATAGTAATTGTGTGCATTACGGCTTAATATTTTATGTGCAATTATTTTAAAAAATCTGACGTGGCACAATATTATTGGATGGCGTAAATATAGGCTTTTACACCACGTCCTTATTGAATTGAATCTCTTTTTCTTTTGAGTCTGAAAATAAAATATGTGTCAAACAAGAAACATTTATTTCACAGGTTATGAGCTTTGATTTTTATTTTCAGTCTAAAAATAAAATATGTGTCAAACAAGAAACCTTTATTCATGCTTTATGAGCTTTGATTTTTCTTTTGAGTCTAAAAATAAAATATGTGTCAAACCTTTTTTGACCGCATTATCAGCGTAGTCATGTTCCCTTTGTATGCATTTACACTACAAATATAATATTAAAAAAATAAAAAAACATTAAACACTGAAGTATTGCACGCATTTTTTAAAAAGAGTGGGTTCAGAATTCTTCCAAGAATTCTTTACCGTGGAAGAGGAGTTTATTTCTTTGATCTTCCCAAGAACTTCCTTTATCTTTGTGAAGGTTATATCGAAAGCAACTTTTGGTATTTGGATATTATTTTCATCAATGGTCTATCCAATCACGAATGATGGGTTATGAGACCTTGAAAATTGTCCTTATTCGTTTTTTTTGTTTTTTGTTTTTTTTTTTTTTTTTATAACTAAAAAACGGTCCTTATTCTTAAATTAACAAAGAGATAACCAAAAAATTCGTTCATTTTTATTAAGTATTCCACTTTCTTACTAGAGTTCCCTCTAGGGGTTGGGGAAAGCTTGAACCCAATTTCGACAATAATGAATATAAGCGCAATTGAAATTCCTTGGGAGTTACACATTTGTGTATTGATAAGACCATTCATTCTTTCTTGAACCTCGATCTTTCCCCCAAATGAACCATATATCCCAGATAAACCATGAACCAATTGTTTTCCAACAAAACCCCAACTTTTAAAACATCATATTCTCCACCAAAAATTCTATTCTTCAAAAATTCATTTTTTAAGGAAAACTACAATTAAATATTTGACCGGATCGTACATGGGAGTGAGAGGACAACAAGCCCAAAGCATTTGTACATAATACATAGTTCATGACGTGGAACTCTTTTAGTTCTTCCTATTGTATGGGCTCAATTTATTCGAAATAAATATTCTCCGATTTTCAACTTTATTCAATACAAAACTATATTGTTTTAGGGGTTCTGAATGGCTCAATTTTGACGGTAATTAATGAGCGGGCTGAATTGAACAAAGTTGAAAGTTAGAGGATTGAATTAGATGAAAATGAAATTAGTGAACTGAATTGAATTTTAGACAAAGTTAAAGTGTGCAATTTGTAATTTTGCCAAAAAATTATGTCTAAACAAATTATTTTTTGGTTTAGCATTTTTTTTTTTTTTTTTTTGATGTTCAACTGTTTGATCACAAAGTGCATGAATTAATTTGAAATCATCATTTGATTTAAATTAATAGAAATCAATAATCCATGGTTAAGGGGTAATTGTATCCACTCCAGAGTGCTTATAATGTCATGTAATTTAAACTCTCATTCCATAGAATATGGTTTTTTTTAAAATTGTTTTACACTGGTTAAAAGGAAGTCTCTAACTCATTATACTCTGTAATTTAGATGATTTTGGCTAATGAGTGGATGTCATTAGCCATTAGAAGAACATGTTATATTTATGTGTGTGTGTGTGTGTGTGTCTGTTTTGTGGGGGTAGAAAGTGTTTAATAAATAAAACTTATCTTGTCATTATTAATATTGGTTAGTTCTTAAAGCCATATGGAGAAGTGACACAGTAGAAAGTTTTTGTAACCCATCACACTTCCAACTACAATTTTAAAAATTCTGAATTTGAGTAATAACAAGTTTTATTAGTGCCCAGGTTATTCAAAACCATAATGCTAAGTGGGAGTTTAAGTGGTTCAAGTACAATGATCACATTTGCAAACACATTTTTTCAACCAAAAAATAAAGCGAAAAAAAGAAAAAGACTAATGAATACGTTTGGATCCACTTTCACATCTCAAGTCCACGTTTTACCCTTTTTTTTCTTTTCTTTTTTTTTCTTTTTTTGGCATGCGTTTCGGAGGTTTGCGGCTACTGTTCATGAATAGTAGCCGCAAATGTTGATTATTCAATCGTGAATAGTGCATCTGTGCACTGTTTACAGACACCCAAATATCACTTTTTGACAATTTTTTCATTAAAAATGGATCCCACAGTACTATTCAAACATTTAAATATTATTTTGTTAAAGTGTTTTCAGTTTTCAGTTTTCAATTTCAGCAAAATAAATTTTATCCAAACAGACCCTATGTCATTCTACGATTCTACACCTTTATTTCACGCGTTATGAGCTTTGATTTTTATTTTGAGTTTAAATTCAACAAGGACGTGGTGTAAAAGTCAATGTTTACGCCATTTAATAATATTTTGCCACATCAGATTTTTTAAAATAATTGTACGTAAAATATTAAATTGTAATACACACAATTTCTATCTATTTCAGTAGATTAAAAGCCTAAACCAAACTTCATCTGAAACCAATACTCCTTGGTAATTATGCAACTGGAACCAATCATTCTAAACCAAGAAAGCATCAAGCAAATAATCCACATGGGTGTGTGTTCGTTGTTTTAAAAAAAAAATCCTCAAAGATTCGATTGAAGTGCAAATTGTGGTGACTTGGGAAAATGAGCAATTGAGCCTTTGTTAAATTTGATGTGTTTGAAGTCCTATTTCAATAGAGACAACTGATGCACATTTGAGCAAAAATCATGATTGCTTTGCCATTTGTGCTGATGAAATCACTTGATCAAGATTGGTTTGCATGAAGACCTTGAAGCTTGGTTGAGAATGATTGGTTCCGGAAACTTCTCAAGGTGTATTTGTTCTAGAGAAAGTTTAGTTTAGGGTTTTAATCTACTGAAATAGATAGTAATTGTGTGCATTACGGCTTAATATTTTATGTGCAATTATTTTAAAATATCTGACGTGGCACAATATTATTGGATGGTGTAAATATAGGCTTTTACACCACGTCCTTATTGAATTTAATCTCTTTTTCTTTAGAGTCTGAAAATAAAATATGTGTCAAACAAGAAACCTTTATTTTACAGGTTATGAGCTTTGATTTTTCTTTTGAGTCTAAAAATAAAATATGTGTCAAACCTTTTTTGACCGCATTATCAGCGTAGTCATGTTCCCTTTGCATGCATTTACACTACAAATTTAATATTAAAAAAAATAAAAAAACAATTAAACACTGAAGTACTGCACGCATTTCTTAAAAAGAGTGGGTTCAGAATTCTTCCAAGAATTCTTTACCGTGGAAGAGGAGTTTATTTCTTTGATCTTCCCAAGAACTTCCTTTACCTTTGTGAAGGTTATATCGAAAGCAAGTTTGGTATTTGGATATTATTTTCATCAATGGTCTATCCAATCATGAATGATGGGTTATGAGACCTTGAAAATTGTCCTTATTCGTTTTTTTTTTTTTTTATAACCAAAAAACGGTCCTTATTCTTAAATTAACAAAGAGATAACAAAAAAATTCGTTCATTTTTATTAAGTATCCTACTTTCTTATTAGAGTTCCCTCTAGGGGTTGGGGAAAGCTTGAACCCAATTTCGACAATAATGAATATAAGTGCAATTGAAATTCCTAGGGAGTTACACATTTGTGTATTGATAAGACCATTCATTCTTTCTTGAACCTCGATCTTTCCCCCAAATGAACCATATATCCAAGATAAACCATGAACCAATTGTTTTCCAACAAAACCCCAACTTTTAAAACATCATATTCTCCACCAAAAATTCTATTCTTCAAAAACTCCTTTTTTAAGGGCAACTACAATTAAATATTTGACCGGATCATACATGGGAATGACAGGACAACAAGCCCAAAGCATTTGTACATAATACATAGTTCATGACGTGGGACTCTTTTAGTTCTTCCTATTGTATGGGCTCCATTTATTCGAAATAAATATTCTCCGATTTTGAACTTTATTCAATACAAAACTATATTGTTTTGGGGGTTCTGAATGGCACAATTTTGACGGTGATTAATGAGAGGACTGAATTGAAAAAAGTTGAAAGTCAGAGGATTGAATTGGATGAAAATGAAATTAGTGAACTGAATTGAATTTTAGACAAAGTTAAAGTGTGCAATTCGTAATTTTGCCGAAAAATTATGTCCAAACAAATTATTTTTTGACTTAGCATTTTTTTTTTTTATGTTCAACTGTTTGATCACAAAGTGCGTGAATTAATTTGAAATCATCAATTGATTTAAATCAATAGAAATCAATACTCCATTGTTAAGGGGTAATTGTATCAATTCCAGAGTGCTTATGATGTCATGTAATTTAAACTCTCATTCCTTAGAATATGGTTTTTTTTAAAAATTGTTTTAAACGGGTTTAAAGGAAGTCTCTAACTCATTATTCTCGGTAATTTAGATGATTTTGGCTAATGAGTGGATGTCATTAGCCATTAGAAGTACATGTTATATTTATGTGCGTGTGTGTCTGTCTGTTTTGTGGGGGTAGAAAGTGTTTAATAAATAAAACTTATCTTCTCATTATTAATATTGGTTAGTTCCTAAAGCCAAATGGAGAAGTGACACAGTAGAAAGTTTTTGTAACCCATCACACTTGCAACTTCAAGTTTAAAAATTATGAATTTGAGTAATAACAAGTTTTATTAGTGCCCAGGTTATTCAAAACCATAATGCTAAGTGGGAGTTTAAGTGGTTCAAGAACAATGATCACACTTGGAAACCCATTTTTTCATCCAAAAAATAAAGCAAAAAAAAGAAAAAAAGAAAAAGACTAATGAGTACGTTTGGATCCACTTTCACGTCTCAAGTCCACGTTTTACCCTTTTTTTTTTCTTTTTTTTTTCTTTTTTTGGCATGCGTTTCGGAGGTTTGCGGCTACTGTTCATGAATACTATCCGCAAATGTTGATTTTTCAATCGTGAATAGTGCATCTGTGCACTGTTTACGGACACACAAATATCACTTTTTAACAATTTTTTCGATAAAAATGGATCCCTCGGTACTATTCAAACGTTTAAAAATTATTTTGCTAAAGTGTTTTCAGTTTTTAGTTTTCAATTTCAGCAAAATAAGTTCTATCCAAACAGACACTATGTCATTCTACGATTCTACACCTTTATTTCACACGTTATGAGCTTTGATTTTTCTTTGAGTTTAAATTCAATAAGGACGTGGTGTAAAAGTCTATGTTTACTCCATTTAATAATATTGTGCCACATCAGATTTTTTAAAATAATTGCACATAAAATATTAAATTGTAATACACACAATTACTATCTATTTCAGTAGATTAAAAGCCTAAACTAAACTTCTTCTAAAACCAATACTCCTTGGTAATTAAGCTACCGGGAACCAATCATTCTCAACCAAGAAAGCATCAAGCAAATGATCCACATGGGTGTGTGTTCGTTGTTTTAAAAAAAATCCTCAAAGATTCAATTGAAGTGCAGATTGTGGTGACTTGGGAAAATGAGCAAATGAGCCTTTGTTAAATTTGATGTTTCTGAAGTCCTATTTCAATAGAGACAACCGATGCACATTTGAGCAAAAATCATGATTGCTTTGCCATTTGTGCTGATGAAATCACTTGATCAAGATTGGTTTGCATGAAGACCTTGAAGCTTGGTTGAGAATGATTGGTTCCGGAAACTTCTCAAGGTGTATTTGTTCTAGAGAAAGTTTAGTTTAGGGTTTTAATCTACTGAAATAGATAGTAATTGTGTGCATTATGGCTTAATATTTTATGTGCAATTATTTTAAAATATCTGACGTGGCACAATATTATTGGATGGTGTAAATATAGGCTTTTACACCACGTCCTTATTGAATTTAATCTCTTTTTCTTTTGAGTCTGAAAATAAAATATGTGTCAAACAAGAAACCTTTATTTCACAGGTTATGAGCTTTGATTTTTCTTTTGAGTGTAAAAATAAAATATGTGTCAAACAAGAAACCTTTATTCACGCGTTATGAGCTTTGATTTTTCTTTTGAGTCTTAAAATAAAATATGTGTCAAACCTTTTTTGACCGCATTATCAGCGTAGTCATGTTCCCTTTGCATGCATTTACACTACAAATTTAATATTAAAAAAAATAAAAAAAAAACAGTAAAACACTAAAGTACTGCACGCATTTTTTAAAAAGAGTAGGTTTAGAATTCTTCCAAGAATTCTTTACCGTGGAAGAGGAGTTTATTTCTTTGATCTTCCCAAGAACTTCCTTTACCTTTGTGAAGGTTATATTGAAAGCAAGTTTGGTATTTGGATATTATTTTCATCAATGGTCTATCCAATCATGAATGATGGGTTATGAGACCTTGAAAATTGTCCTTATTCGTTTTTTTTTTTTTTTTTTAATACTAAAAAACTGTCCTTATTCTTAAATTAACAAAGAGATAACAAAAAAATTCGTTCATTTTTATTAAGTATTCCACATTCTTATTAGAGTTCCCTCTAGGGGTTGGGGAAAGCTTGAACCCAATTTCGACAATAATGAATATAAGCGCAATTGAAATTCCTAGGGAGTTACACATTTGTGTATTGATAAGACCATTCATTCTTTCTTGAAGCTCGATCTTTCCCCCTAATGAACCATATATCCAAGATAAACCATGAACCAATTGTTTTCCAACAAAACCCCAACTTTTAAAACATCCTATTCTCCACCAAAAATTCTATTCTTCAAAAATTCATTTTTTAAGGGCAACTACAATTAAATATTTGACCGGATCATACATGGGAGTGACCGGACAACAAGCCCAAAGCATTTGTACATAATACACAGTTCGTGACGTGGAACTCTTTTAGTTCTTCCTATTGTATTGGCTCAATTTATTTGAAATAAATATTCTCCGATTTTCAACTTTATTCAATACAAAACTATATTGTTTTGGGGGTTCTGAATGGCTCAATTTTGACGGTGATTAATGAGAGGACTGAATTGAACAAAGTTGAAAGTTAGAGGATTGAATTGGATGAAAATGAAATTAGTGAACTGAATTGAATTTTAGACAAAGTTAAAGTGTGCAATTTGTAATTTTTCCAAAAAATTATGTCTAAACAAATTATTTTTTGGCTTAGCATTTTTTTTTTTTTTTTGATGTTCAACTGTTTGATCACAAAGTGCATGAATTAATTTGAAATCATCATTTGATTTAAATCAATAGAAATCAATACTCCATGGTTAAGGGGTAATTGTATCAATTCCAGAGTGCTTATGATGTCATGTAATTTAAACTCTCATTCCTTGGAATATGGTTTTTTTTAAAATTGTTTTAAACTGGTTTAATGGAAGTCTCTAATTCATTATACTCGGTAATTTAGATGATTTTGGCTAATGAGTGGATGTCATTAGCCATTAGAAGAACATGTTATATTTATGTGTGTGTGTGTGTATGTGTGTCTGTTTTGTGGGGGTAGAAAGTGTTTAATAAATAAAACTTATCTTCTCATTATTAATATTGGTTAGTTCCTAAAGCCATATGGAGAAGTGACATAGTAGAAAGTTTTTGTAATCCATCACACTTGCAACTGCAAGTTTAAAAATTATGAATTTGAGTAATAACAAGTTTTATTAGTGCCCAGGTTATTCAAAACCATAATGCTAAGTGGGAGTTTAAGTGGTTCAAATACAATGATCACACTTGCAAACCCTTTTTTTCAACCAAAAAGTAAAGCGGGAAAAAGAAAAAGACTAATGAGTACGTTTGGATTCACTTTCACGTCTCACTTCCACGTTTTACCCTTTTTTTAT
Source organism: Quercus wislizeni (assembly GCA_023055345.1). Taxonomy (NCBI): domain Eukaryota; kingdom Viridiplantae; phylum Streptophyta; class Magnoliopsida; order Fagales; family Fagaceae; genus Quercus; species Quercus wislizeni. The sequence goes on from JALGQJ010000001.1 coordinate 30,872,070, forward strand.
TTTTTTTGGCATGCGTTTCAGAGGTTTGTGGCTACTGTTCTTAAATTGTCGCCGCAAATGTTGACTTTTTAATCGTGAATAGTGCATCTGTGCACTTTTTACGGACACATAAGTATCACTTTTTAAAAAAAAAATTTCATTAAAAATGGGTCCCACGGTACTATTCAAACATTTAAAAATTATTTTGCTAAAGTGTTTTCAGTTTTCCGTTTTCAATTTCAGCAAAATAAGTTCTATCCAAACAAACCCTATGTCATTCTACGATTCTACACCTTTATTTCATGCGTTAAGAGCTTTGATTTTTCTTTGAGTTTAAATTCAACTAGTCGCTAACCCGTGCGATTCACGGGAAAGTTTTTAGTAACTATAAGATTTTAGCAAATCAATCGCCTTAAAATTTGAAAATCTTAAAGAACTTATATTAGCACTCATCAATTTGTTTACAAAACTAATGCTAAATAGATCTACAAATTGCATTCTCATATCCTCTATCATTTGCAAGGTGAAAGGACTCTTTTGATTACGGTTTGCATCCTTCTATCCTTCAAAAGCTTGAAGAAGTGCCATGTGGTCACTGCATAAGAATATGTATAAGGTTATACAAAATTTTGTCATTATAATCAATATCCTAAAGCTAATATCCAATCCAAAAATGTGTAACCAATGTTACATATTATAACAAAAACTCAAAGAGACAACAAAAACAGTAGTAGGTATATAAGAGAGAGAATCAGATCAAACATGTATTTCTATTTTTGCTTACTTTGAGATTGAATTTCAGGACTAAAACTTAAAATCCAGAATTCCAACAACAAAAGCACAGAAAAACCTCTCTATCTAATAGATCAAAAAACTCTATAGAAAAGTACCAACTTTGCTTTGAAAGAAGATCACAAAGACATCACAATAAAGAATGAGATGGAATATACTCCTTTAGTCTACCATGCTTCCAATCAGCTAGTCTTCTTTTCCACTCACCCGACCACAAAATCCAATGCTAACTTTGCATTCAGAGGAACTTATAATAATAATAATAATAATAAAGCAAACAACAAAAATGAAACTATTCATCCTTTTCTTCTAATATGTAACTTGATAGATGGTCTTAGGCATTTTTTGCACATAGATTTTTTGTATTTGTAGAACCAAATTTGTATTGGGTTTTTGTTTTTAAATGGTTTATCTCATTCTGTTTGCAACTAAACTGTGTATTGTTGTTTTTTGGTTTTACAATTTTTGATATATTTTGAGATTCCCCCCTTCTAACTCTTCTGCTTTCTAGAAATTTTTTTTTTTGGAGAAACTTCTGCTTTCTAGAATGGTAGACAACAATGCTGATAAAATGTGTATAGTGAAGAAGTTTTTGAAAACTATAATGGAAAAGGGGCAATTGCAATATATTGGAAACATGATCTAATTTAAAAAGGAAGAAAAATAAAAACAGCACTACCTAGCAAGCTGGGATACTAAATGATGTTAATCTACCCTCAAATTACATGGCAGATATATACAACATCATCTGAATGTGTAGAATTTGTCTTATAAAAAAGGAGTCAGAACCACGATCTAAAAAATTTCATAGCAAACATCAACTGCCAATTAAAACAGCTGATAAATATTCAATTCGATCTTAAACATATAGGCATTTTTCTAAACTATGTGTCAAGACTTACAATCTGCAAATTCTCTTAACCACTTTTTAAACTTTTACCTCTGAAACTTTGATATTTTTTTTTACTTAAGTTTTCAAAACTTCCAACTTTTTTATTAAGGTGAAACTGTGGAAACTTCAAAGTTGAACCATACAGCCTGCAGAGCTGTCTGATAGTAAATATGCTTTTTTTTGGGGTTAATAAAAGAGCTTTCCTGTTAGCTGCATTATTTAGACAAGAAACTAATAGGCCTAGGCAAGCCTGATAAGAACTGGGAAAATAGTTCTTTACAATCAGTTATGATGGTTGTGTGTTAAGGGATGTGTCAATGAGTGTAAAGGTTAGAATTTTTGATATATTCATTAGGTTTTGTAGAGATAGTTGACCTTCAAGTGAGGGATGGACTCACTAAGAAGCTGGAATAACCTACTGTAGATGGGTGGGATACTGGGATGTCATTTCAAATTCTGAGGCATTTTGATTTTTCTTCCAGTTACTTTATTGCTTTTTTTCCTGGCTTTGAGAGACCCCATTCCTTCCTTTTCCTTTACTTAAATGTCATTATCTTTAGCATCTATATCTAGCACATCAAAGTTGGATCATTTACCTCTATATTGTACATGTCCACAAGATACTATGCCCTCTGATGTAGACCTCTCTCTGTTACTATGATGATTCCTTTGAAACTTCAATAGTCAATAGTGTGCAAATAATGGGCTTGAATGGAATGGCCTTTTTACCACAAATATAAGTTTGTATATAGATAATTGTACTTTTTTTTTTCCTAATGAATCCCGTGCATTGCAAGAGAATATAACTTATTGTCAACAAGTGGAACAAGAGTTTATATTGATTTGGACATTCCTGAAATTGCTAAATTCAAAGATCAGTAAGTGCTTTGTTTTGGATTCACATTTTTAATTTATTTACAGTCTCTACAATACTGCTTAAAGCATCAATGCAAGCCGTATTGTGAAAACTGATGCATGGCACCATGTTTGGTGGGTAATAGGTCTGCAACCACAAATGGCCACATTTGATTGAAATAGTAGGTTTACTCATAGGATTACACTTTCTCAAACATAGTCAGCAAGCAAAAAAATTATAAAGTATATAATTTTTTCCTCACATCGAGTAAAGAATATAAATGATTGATAATATATTTTTGATCACTAATTTTAGTTTTGGATTAAAATTATAGATCTATGTGTTAGCCCAAACATCATGAGAAACTTTATATTATAAGGTGTTAGTTCTGAACTTTGTGATAGATCTATGTATTGTAAAAAGAGGTGACTCTCATAGTTGATCCTCCCATGATACATACATATATAGCCTTTATCACGCAATTCATGTTTATGTGCAAAGCTCATGTTTCATGTTTTCTTACAATATCCCCTTACGCTTTATCTATCCAACTAAGAAATCCTATGATCTCTGAACCTTTACTTCAGAAACTTAGAGCAAACATATTCCCATAACCTTTAACTTTCTGCTTTCTTTAGTTACCTATTGTAATGTTTCCCTTTAACTTTTTTTTTTTTTTTTTAAATATAGATATTTAAAAAGCGACAAAATTACCCTTTTGAAAGGTCACAATACTATACCATGTCTATAATACTATGTCTAATATCTTTATGTAATATAACAGGCTTGTGGAAAATAACCAACCAATAGTACAAATGCCAAAGCAATTTAAACCACAAGTGACAATTCAAGAAGAGATGAACATCAACAGAAGTAACACAAGCAACCAAATGATTTTGTGGTGTATATGTCATTTGGGAGTGGTGCAACAGTGTCACACAAGCAAATGACTGAGCTATTTGTGTCATTTTTTTAATCTAGAAAAATGTATATTTTGTTATTATTTGATGGCTGTTACAATTCTAATGTCACATCATTTGGAGGTTTATCTTAATTTTTATTTATTTTTAATTAAAAAAATTGCTAGCATTCCCATGCATTTTACGCCATTTAATAATATTGTGCCACATCAGATTTTTTAAAATAATTGCACATAAAATATTAAATTGTAATACACACAATTACTATCTATTTTAGTAGATTAAAATCCTAAACTAAACTTCATCTAAGACCAATACTCCTTGGTAATTAAGTACCTAGAACCCATCATTCTCAACCAAGAAAGCATCAAGCAAATGATCCACATGGGTGTGTGTTCGTTGTTTTAAGAAAAAACCCTCAAAGATTCAATTGAAGTGCAGATTGTGGTGACTTGGGAAAATGAGCAAATGAGCCTTTGTTAAACTTGATGTGTTTGAAGTCCTATTTCAATAGAGACAACTGTTGCACATTTGAGCGAAAATCATGATTGCTTTGCCATTTGTGCTGATGAAAGCACTTGATCAAGATTGGTTTGCATGAAGACCTTGAAGCTTGGTTGAGAATGATTGGTTCCGGAAACTTCTCAAGGTGTATTGGTTCTAGAGAAAGTATAGTTTAGGGTTTTAATCTACTGAAATAGATAGTAATTGTGTGCATTACGGCTTAATATTTTATGTGCAATTATTTTAAAAAATCTAACGTGGCACAATATTATTGGATGGCGTAAATATTGGCTTTTGCACCACGTCCTTATTTAATTTAATCTCTTTTTCTTTTGAGTCTAAAAATAAAATATGTGTCAAACAAGAAACCTTTATTTCACAAGTTATGAACTTTGATTTTTCTTTTGAGTCTAAAAATAAAATATGTGTCAAACCTCTTTTGACCGCATTAACAGCGTAGTCACGTTCCCTTTGCATGCATTTACAATACAAATTTAATATTAAAAAAAAATAAAAAAACAGTAAAACCGCACTTATAAATATTTGGTGCTATGGCCTAGGGGTGTTGTGACAGCTCAGAAAACAAAATCAAACTTGCAACATTGATTGCTCTAGTTGTGCGCAGGATTCATCTTTATCTTCATTTTAATTGTTTGTATCATTGAGCCTGACATTGATTATGGGTAGAAGGTCTCATAAACTTCTGTCCGCAATTTTTATTTTTTTACTACACTTGAAACCAGCCCTTGGAGTCATTTCAAGGGTTGGTGACAATAACATGTGGTGCATAGAGAGGGAGAGACAAGCACTCCTTGAGTTCAAAGAAAGCCTTATTGATGACAACAATTTGCTCTCTTCATGGGGGAGTGAAGATGCAAAGAAAAATTGTTGCAGTTGGGAGAGAGTTCAGTGTAACAACCAAACTAGCCACGTACTCGAGCTTCATCTTGATTCTTGCGGGTTACGAGGTAAGATTAGTCCTTCATTGATTGAGTTGCATCATTTGAGTTATTTGGATCTTAGTGGCAATGATTTTAATAATAGCGAAATTCCAAAGTCCATCAGTTCACTCGGTAACTTAAAGTACCTTATTCTAAATAACGCCAATCTAAGTGGGCCAATTCCATTTCAACTGGGTAACTTTTCGCACTTGCAGTATCTTGATCTCAGTTGGAATAATTTGAAACCTGTCCAAAATCTCGAATGGCTTTCTCATCTTGTATCAATAGAACACCTTGAGCTAAGTAATTTAAATCTTAGTGCAGCCAATGATTGGCTGAGAGTTGTTAGTGGTCTCCCTAAGCTATCAGAGTTATGGCTTAATAATTGTTCTCTTCCTTTGATCACTCCCTCTTCTCTTTTGCATATCAATTCCTCTAAATCCCTTGCTTATCTTGATCTCGCTTACAACCCTTGCATCAACTCTTTGATATTCCTCTGGTTGAATTCTAGTACCAACCTTGTTTTTGTTGATCTTTCTTCAAATCAGTTACAAGGTTCAATTCCGAATATATATTTTCGGTAACATGAAGTCTTTAGAGCAACTCTTTCTTAATGATAATCAACTTGAAGGTGGCATTCCAAAATCCCTTGGTGATATATGTACTTTACGTGAATTGTACTTGTCGTCGAACAATCTCAATGGACAAGTTCTTGACTTCTTCCACAACTTGCAAGGATGCGCAAAAGATTCACTAGAGAGCTTACATTTAGGCAAGAATCAAATTACGGGGCCAATGCCTAATTTTGCCATATTTCTATCTTTAATAGAGTTAGATATCTCTAACAATAAATTTAACGGGACTTTGGGGGAAAGAATAGGAAGTCTACATAACTTAGAGTTTTTGGATATCCGTTCAAATATGTTGGAAGGCATTATCTCTGAAACCCTACTTTCAAATTTCCCCAATTTGTACTATTTAGAATTATCTTCAAATTCTTTTACTTCAAATTTCAGCTTTGACTGGTTTCCCCCTTTCCAATTGAGTGACTTATACTTGAGATCTTGCAAGTTGGGTCCTGATTTCCCAAATTGGATTAGAACTCAAAGAAAACTTATCTTCCTTGATCTCTCCAATACTGGAATTTCAAATACCATCCCTACTTGGTTCTGGGACATGCCTTTTGAGTTAAATTATTTAAATTTGTCTCAAAACCAAATCAAGGGTAGATTGCCAAATGTATCAAGTATATTTTCAGACCTTGCAATACTAGATTTCAGCTCAAACAGATTTGAAGGCCCACTACCAGTGATTTCTTCTAATTTCTCCTCACTAAATCTCTCCAAAAACAAGTTTTCGGGGTTAAATTTATTTATATGCTCAAAGACTGGGGGAATGATGCACCTTGACCTCTCAAGCAACAATCTATCTGAAGGGATCCCTGATTGTTTCATGCATTGGCAAGAACTTGAAATTTTGAATTTGGCTCACAATAATTTGTTTGGGAAAATTCCACGCTCTATGGGTTCTTTAATACGACTTATAGCATTGGACTTAGGCAACAATAGCTTGTCAGGGGAATTGCCTTCATCCTTGCAGAATTGCACTTTGTTGAGATTTATGCACTTGGAAAAGAATAAATTATCTGGGCGTATACCAGCTTGGATAGGGGAAACAATTTCCTCATTGATCATTCTTAGCCTTAGATCCAACAAATTCCATGGAAGCATAGGGTCACAGCTTTGTTTGCTAATCCACATTAGATATTTGGACCTATCTCAAAATAATATATCTGGAACCATTCCACAGTGCCTCGATAATTTAACTGCCATGGCTCACAAAATTTCAGATGTTATGACTGACAAGTACTTCATTTGGAATGGCCCTGAATATAGTTTTTATACTGATTATGGAAGTTATAGTGACAATAGTGTCCATACAATTGTTGGTTGGAAAGGAAATGTGTATGAGTATGGAAAGAATTTTGGAGAAATGAGGAGCATTGATCTTGCAAACAACAAATTGACCGGAAATATTCCAGAGGGGATATCCAGCCTCATAGAATTGAAAGCATTGAATTTATCAGGAAACATGTTGACTGGAGTAATCCCTAAAAACATTGGTAAGTTGGAACAATTGGAATCTTTGGATTTGTCTAGAAATCGGTTTTCTGGTTCATTACCTGCTAGCATGGTTGGTTTACATTATTTGGGCTATCTTGACTTGTCCTATAATAAATTATCGGGAAGAATTCCAACAGGCACTCAACTCCAGTCCTTCGACCCTAGCAAATTCATGGGTAATGCTGGACTTTGTGGACCTCCACTTACAGAAAAGTGCCCAGAAGATGTAACATCCAACGTTGGAGGCAGTAAAAACCATCAAGAAGATCGAGATGCAGGAAGTAAAAACCATCAAGGAGATCAAGACGAATTCTGGAAGTGTCTTTATGTTGGTACAGGGTTTGGATTCGCTGCTGGCTTTTGGGGAGTCTGTGTCTCTTTAATATTGAACCGTTCTTGGAGACATGCATATTTCCTAATGTTGATCAACCTGAAGGATTGGTTTTACGTGACAATAGTGGTACATACTACAATATTGCTAAAGATGTTTCACAGCTGGAGGCTATCACAACTTCACTAAAGGTTTGCGAAAAATCTTCAAACTAGTTATATTTTTCTATCTATTTTTTCTCTTGGATTGATTTTGATTTTGCAAACTAATTACTGTTGTTTAACCTTGTAGGAGATCTCCGACCTTTGATATTATGTGCTTTTTATTTGCTTATGAACTCATGAGGTGGTGCAAGCTTGGTATATCACACGATGTTAGACTTCCAAATTCCAATATCGTGTGTGTGCACGCTTTTATGTATATAGATATACAAAAATTTTCTCATCACCAAAAAAAAAAAAAAAAAAAAAGAGATATACAAAATTTTGTGCGTACTTGGCAAAAGCTGAAATTGCCATCAACAAATTATTTGTTTTATATTGGATTAATGATCTAGTTTCATTTGAATAGGCTAGTTGGGGTTCAAAATACATTGAGTAGTAATTCACTAATTCTATGAATATCTAATTTTTTTTTTCTTGAATTAGTGTGTAATAAGTCACATAAAATAGTGCCTATATCAAATGCATGATAAACTTCATGACGTAATTGTTTATGTGGAAATGACTCTTATACACACATACACACACTGACACACATAACTATATAGACACTCATACACATATTGCATCGAAATTGTCAAGTCACAAACTCCAAATTAATTAAAATCGTGACTTGAAATCACAATTTCAGTGCAAAATGTGCATGTGTGTACATTTGTGTGGAATAAGGTATGTGTAACAAACCCCATCCATTGTTTATATAGCTAATTAGGGATAGAACTACATGTAGTTCAAGGGCACCATGACCCTTAAGATTTTAAAATTTTTTGAAGTAGGTTTGGGGTAGGAATGTTCTTGCTTCTAATGCATGGGGGAGAGAGAAATGAAAGAGGAAGGAGAGTGTTTCAAAGAGAAGAATGAAAGAGGAGTGGGGAGAGAGAAAATATCATGGGTTGTGGTAACAGAAGTATTGTTACTGTTTTGAATAAACAAACATGTGGGCTCCGCAATTTTTGAGTTAAAGTCGAGTTTTTAAGCTAAAAACTAAACCCAATATTTGAGTCAAACACATTCTTGAGTGAGTTAAGAGAAAAATAGAGAATAAGACATGAGATGTAGGTTAGAGTTTTGAAAACTAAATTTTGAGTGCTGCTAAAACAAAACATAGCTAAATCTCCTCTCTCAAATTCCAACTCTAAAATGCCTTGCCCAAAACACATGCTTTTATATATATATATATATATTAAAAGTTAACTTGACATAGAAAGTATTGATAATTAGAGTTAGTTTTGGAATTCAGTATACATAATTGGATTGTCCAAACGGTGTTGTATGGTCTATAGGTCTAAAACCAAAAAAGTCATTCTCTTGAAACAAATGATTTGGTATTCTCCTTGCAATGAGTTCGGGGAGGGATGAAGAAGGGCATTTGATTTAATCCAAGAAGGAATGAATTTGATTTAAGAGAAAAAAGAGGGCTTGGTCTTCGAAGGAGAAGTCCAATTGAGAATAAATTTTGATTTGAAAGAAGGATTAATCGATATCATGTTTGGTTTTAAACTCATGGTATGGACCATACTATTAGGTGCTCTCTTTGAGAGCATCATATTTTGAGAGCATCTAATAATCAAGTTCATACAACAACATTTGGATTTTTTTTAAAGAAAATTTAGTTTTAAAACAATATCCTTTAGAAGCCTTAAGGGTGATTAATAATGGACTTAAACAAAAGGATTAGAATGACTTTTTTTAATAAAATAAGGGACTAAATTGATAATAAATAAACTTTAAGAAATCTTACTTTTTTTATTAAAAAAAATTTTATTATTTTTCTTTTCCCTTCCTTTTCATTTTTTTTTTAAATAAAAGAAATACCATAGATTTTCATAAATAATACCACCTAAAATTTATGGTTTAATTGGAAACATTTAAATTTAAAATTGTATAATGTGCTCTTTCTCACACAAGCATTTAAAGCAAACCACTCACAGACGGTCTTAAAGCAAAGCAAAGACAAAACAGAAGGAAAAAAAAACATTGTGTCAACCCTAAACCTCAAACAAAAGCCCTAATAAATTTGATTCTCTCGCAATGGGTCGCCGAAAGAACAGCAACGACAACAACATGAACCAGAGCTCACACTCACACCATTCCCACAACTCGAAGATCCGCTTCGAGGACCCCGAGGAGGAGGAGGAGGAGACCACCCAGTGTTCCAACAACCTCGACGAGTCCATGTGCGACCCCGAATGCTCCGACAAGGCCATTGATGAGCCCAACGACGTGTCGTTTATGGATGGCGATGATAAAACCAGTGCCGACTATTACTTCGATTCCTACTCTCACTTTGGTAAAACCTCTTTCTTTCTTTCTTTCTTTTTACCTCTGTTGAGTAATACTAGAAGATAGCTTCTTTTTATATTTTGTATATAAGCGAAAGAAAGAAAAGGTTGAATCTTTGATAAAAGTTTGGTTCAATGATTTCTGGGTTTTATTTATTTTGAGAAATTTGTGTGTATTAGTGCGTTAGCTACTTAGCTCTCCGCTTGGATAATAGGAAAGTTGAGGGAAAAGATAAATTTTTTTTGGGGGGTGGGGGGGATGTTTTATGCTTTGTGCAAAGTTTAGAGCTTTGAATCAAGTTACCTACAAAGTTTGTTTGTTTTGTGTAGTTTAGTGCAAGTTTTTGTTTTGTTGCCAATGAGCTCTAGCTCAACTGGAGTGTGTGTGTGTGTGTAAATTATCAATCAAAGAAAATTTTTTGTTTTTTCAAAGCGAGTAATGAAGCACTGTGTAGTAGTAGCTTTATAGTTGGAGAGTTCTTAATTGACTTCACATTGTAAAAGTACTTTTTTTTTTTTTTAAATTCATGGGAAGTGAATATATAATGGCTGTTCTTGTTGGTGCTTGTTTTTGCTTAATTGGGTTTATATTGTACATTGGGCTTGTCTTAAGTATAAACTTTGTTTGGTGTGGTTGAGTAGGAGTTTTTGTTTTGTTCAAAGTGAGTGATGAAGCATTGATGTGTTAACTTATATTGGAGAGTTCTTAAATGACTTCACCTTCTTAAAGTAATAACTTTTCTTCTTTATTGTTCAGAAAAATAATGACTTTTCTTCTTTGAGCTTGTTTTTGCTTAAATGGGTCTATGTTGTATGTTGGGATTGTGTTAATGCCTGAATTCTATTAGTGGGAGTTGTAGTATATAGTTGCTCCTAGCAATCTTGGACATGGACAATTGGGTTTGAGAAGGGATTTATGTTCTCTCTTTATATCTATCTCTCTCTCTTTTCCCACCCCCTTCATTGGTGATGCATCTTGTAGAGGCTTATGTTAGCTTTGTCTGTATTTGCAGGTATTCATGAAGTAAGTGAATTCAACATCGATGATGGACTGTTAGATTTTATTGTTACATCCCCCCTTCCCCAACTATCAAATTATCAAAAGATTGTATTGTTATAACATTATATTGCAAATATCTTTGACTCCATCTGTTATTATCTTGCATTGCAGGAAATGTTGAAGGATGTTGTGAGAACTAAGACATATCAAAATGTTATTTATCAGAATAAATTTCTATTTAAGGATAAAGTAGTTCTTGATGTGGGGGCTGGTACTGGAATTTTGTCCCTATTTTGTGCCAAAGCTGGTGCTGCACATGTTTATGCGGTATGATCTCTATTATTTTTGTTTAAATATTTATGTAAATCTTGGTCAACTAATCTGTAAAAATATGTTGTACCTGTTCTTATTTCGTTGTGTAACTTGGTCGTATCTGCTAATTATCATGTGATTCTAAAAATTTTCCATTTCCTAGGTTGAGTGCTCCCATATGGCTGACATGGCAAAAGAGATTGTTGAAGCAAATGGATTTTCTAATGGTGATGTGATTTTTTTTAATCCATCTCAGTATTTGCTTTGTAGTCGCTGCTTTATACATTTACTAATTTATGATTTTATCATTACAGTTATAACTGTTTTGAAGGGGAAGATTGAAGAAATTGATCTTCCAGTTGCTAAAGTGGATATAATTATTTCCGAATGGATGGGTTACTTCTTATTGTTTGAGAATATGTTAAATACTGTCCTGCATGCTCGTGACAAATGGCTTGTAAGTTTCCACCTTCCATTTACGTTTCAAATTTTCTCTATTTCTGGATCTAAAAATAGTTGATCTTATGCTGGTGACTCATTAATGCCCCACACACACACACACACACACACATATATGATTTGATAGTTGGGGGTGGTGGGATTTAAACCTTGGATGTCTACGTTGGAAACACCAAGAGGTGCCAATTGAGCTATAAGGTTCTTAGCCCAATTATAATCATATTATTCTGTAGATATTCTGGAAATAATTTGTTCTAATATGTGACTTTGTAAAATATCCTTACTGGTTCTAAATTGCCTTAAAAAGTTGAACACTTGAACCTTTTTTCTTCTGTTTGTTATAGCAATAAGCCAATGCGGGTGCTTTTTACAACCTCAAGTCAATATCCATTACGATCCCACAGTCAACATCATTTTTCTTACATATAATATGCATGCCATTTTGAAGCATATGTGGGAATCTTGGAGTTATAGTGGCTTTGGAACTTCAATTGAATTAGGGAATCACTGGTGTTCTATAGATTTATGTCATTCATTGAGTTGTGCAAAGAAAACTATAATGGAGAGAGCCATGAGAGGAATTATTTATTATATTCTCCTACTTCATACTGGAAAACTTCCATGGAAAAATATGCATTTAGTTCCTGAAAGTTTGCCTTATTTTTTTATACCTAAGTTTTCCAAGGTTGTAGAGTGCGGGGCTCGTCTTGTTCTTTCATGCTTGCCTGTATACCAGGCTGAAAATTTCCTTCCCAAGACATTGATAAATGTGCATCATATTTAGTTATAATTTCTGAGGACTTCTTTCATTACAGGCATAACATACAAACATCCCCCTTAGTGTTACAGTAGAGTTTGTCTAGCTCCTCTCTTACATGTTACATACAGTACATGGCGGACTTTAAACATAGTTTCAGAACCCTTAATTCATTGAGTTAAAATATCTTTTTGATCCCTTTCATTGCTATATTTGTGTCTGTACCAGCATGGTTGTCTTTTGGTTATGCTGCAAATTGTTATATGCTGATAATTTTTTCAAACTTCAATGTGCAAGGGTTTTTGTTGTTTTCCTTTTCTTGTTAACAGTTTGTGCTGCCATTCAATCATGCTATGGCTTGTTTAAATAGATAATGTTAATTTTTTTTATCTCAATTATTTTTTGTTTACCTAGGTCGATGATGGAGTTGTGCTACCTGACAAAACTTCCCTATACTTGACAGCCATTGAGGATGCTGAGTACAAAGATGACAAGATTGAATGTGAGACAATTAACCTTTTGCTTATATGAAGCAGATGAATATTGTTTTAGGATCCATTTTTATGCCCGGGTAGTACAGGAGCCTGTGAACTTGCATCTATTTCAGTTGTGGGAATTTGAAATGCAAAGTTTTTTTTATCATGATGATGCGGTGTAATATCTTTATTCTTACCTTTTTTCCCTTGATTTTCATTCTCCAGTCTGGAATAATGTATATGGCTTTGACATGAGCTGCATCAAGAAGCAAGCGTTGATGGAGCCTCTTGTTGACACAGTTGACCAGAACCAAATTGTTACTAACTGCCAGTTACTAAAGGTAAAGATACTCACGAACATATCAATTAATATATATTGTTTTGTGGCATATTCGGTTTGCTTTTCATTGTTGCTTTTTGATTGGCCACTACAAAATGTAACTTTTCTCTTTGGCTAATGTAAGCTGATTTTCTTCCCTTTTTTCAGACAATGGATATCTCCAAGATGGCCCCTGGGGATGCATCCTTCACAGCTCCTTTCAAGCTTGTGGCAGAACGTGATGACTACATTCACGCTCTTGTAGCCTATTTTGATGTATCATTTACCAAGTGTCACAAGTTGACAGGCTTCTCCACAGGTTGATTTCTTTGATGTTTTTCTGCTTCTCTTTTGTTAATTTTATTGTCTGGATTAAGTTTTGTTTTTTGGTAGATTTAGTGAATGCTTGGGTTTGAAAGGGAAAAAGGAAGCATGTCTTTTATGCCTGAGATGTAACATGATGTCTTCATGGAATTTGGTCATGCCCCAAAGATACCGGTGACCGCAGTATTGTTCCAATAAGATTCTCTAAATTCATGGAGTCAATTTGAATTTATATTTATGGTGCAAGTAAGAATTTTCTAGAATGGAAGGTCATAAGCCCACTTGTGGAGATGTTTGTTTAACTGGTGTCTGTTTGGACTCTTGGTGTCATTGGTTGGTATCTATTGCTCTTTTTACCGTAATTACACTAAGTGTCAAAACATGTGGTTTAATCGGGGCATTTGTTTGCACTTTTTTGGTCTGTGTCTGTCTTTAGTATTATATATGCAAAGGGGTTTGACCAAGCCAGGCTGTTGCTGTCTTCACTAATACAGGCATGGTTAATTATTATTCAATAGGTTGCTGATAAATTTGGAATATCATGCAGGGCCAAGATCGAGGGTTACCCATTGGAAGCAAACAGTCCTGTACCTGGAAGATGTGCTGACCATATGTGAAGGTGAGGCAATAGTTGGGAGCTTGGCTGTGGCACAAAACAAGAAAAATCCCCGTGATGTCGACATAATGCTCAAATATTCATTGAATGGTCGGCGTTGCATGGTTTCAAAAACTCAGCACTATAAGATGCGCTAAAGCTCTGCGTGTGTTGCCAATGCTTTCCATTATTGGGCGAAATCCAAAGTGTTGTGCTTGAGGTTGCTGCACATCAAACTATCTAAAAGCTGCCTAGAATTTGTAACTGAAAAATGAGCCACAAACCGGCTGGTTTTCAGGCTGTTACTTATCAGATTATTCTTTATGATGTGATGGCATAATATTTTGCTGTGTAATGCTAAAATTTTGAAAAATGATTTATATTAGCCAGTCATTTTTTTTTCATCAATGTGCATGTCATTTTCCCTATAGGAGTAAATCATTATGAAGATTAGCTCTGTAAAATTTTATTTTTTGTGGAGTTTCGTTTAAGCTTAGTGGTGGACAGTTTCCTTGAGGAAAATGCTAAAGTTGCTGCAATTCTAGTACTTAAAAAGCTTATAAAATGATGTGGATTAAAGTTATGGGTTGGTTTTAATCATCCGATAAATAAATGATTGAATAGTTTTTTATCTGCAACGGGCCCCAGTGATGTGTTTTCTTCTTAATCAACCAATCATGCTAGAGTAGTGTCGATGCAACAATGCTGTTATGTCTATCAGTTAGCGAGAACAGAAAAAAAAATGAGACTAGGGTCATTTTCAAGCTAAATCAAATATTTTAACAAATCTGCAAGAACACGGTCATTCCACTGACATAATTCTGCTCCAGACATTAACAATTGTGATTGTAAATGTTCTCCCTCCAGTGAAAAAGAACCGACATTGTCAAAAGTGACGAACTAAAGCAAAAAAGTCAACAAGATAGGCTTTCATTTCTTCTTCCTACTGAGTGTAAAATTTTTGTGTTTTGTATTGCCTAATAAATGATATTGATACAACGAGCAAAATCGTGCAGTTCCTCACTCTTCTTCTTAATTATAATGGTGCGATTAGAGAGGAGCTAAAGATCTGACTTGCTGTTCTTCAAATTCTTTGAACCTGCTGTCTTCTTTACCTTCCACCACTGCCTTACCCGGTTGGAGACTTTGTATGCATGTTTCTTTAACGAGTCCCTCGCATGTGTGATTCCTGTGGTGATCTTCTGTTTCCAATCGCCTTTTGTACTCTCTTTCTGCCTCAGAACTTTGCCCTGTTTGAAAGGATTACTTTAAATGATGACCATAATATATTTTAGTAGAAACTATAATTAAAGATGAAATTTTCATAGTACCAAATTTGAGGGGAAATGTGCCTCCTCGTCATCATCATCTTCTTCTTCATCATCACCACCAAAATTATTCATGTTCATCAAATCATCTCTCGAGTACATTTTCATGCCAGGAGCTCCTGGCATACCCTGAAGCACAGAAAAGCAGAATATGAGCCAAATACAACATATAAAGAAAGCACGTTGTCTTAAGCAACAATAAATAATCACCTCCATAGATTTCATTATCTTTTCCATCTCAGCCTCTTTGGATGACTTGGGCACAAAAGGTTCTCCAGGAGTCCTATCCTGGACAACAGGAAGAAGATAATTAAGCACAGTACAAAATTTAACCATCTAGTTCTTTGATCAATTATGTAAAGCCAATCATCTCTCATTAATGATGTCACACTATGTGATGGAAAAGTGGTTGAAATATGTAATCATAGGGAGAGATTTTTGATGTTCATGACGAGACATTGATGTATCCAAGCAATGTGAACGCTGGATACAATAAGCTTGTACATATGTGACGCAGATAGGCAAATATGAAGAGGTTGAACAATTAAAATTTATAATAACAAGTGGACAAAAAATGATTAGCTACATGTTAATGCAAAGATATGCTCTGTCTATGGAGGACTTCATTTGGACTCTTGCATCATTTTCTGTTATCAAGTACAAACGCATTAATTCTCAAAACAAAAAAAAAAAAGTACAAACGCATTATTACTGGAAATTTTTTTACTAAAAAGTTATCCTCTTCTTTCACAATAATACTTATGACCTGGTTAGACCACAAATTAATGATAAGGGTGTTAATGCATCTTGGAATTAGAATGGCAGTACTGTTGCTCCATACCATGCATTCATGAATATGTAGAAATTAAATTAATGGCACTACTGCCATGTCAAATATATTGGTGTAAAAATTGTGCAAGCAAACTTTCCTAAGTAGTAAGAATCAGAATGTGCTGGCTTAATTTATATTATATACTATAGATTCCAAGATGATATGCAATTTTCCAAAACCTCCAAGCCAACAAATCTTGAAGACATAAAATCATGACAGCAATAGAATAATGAAATCATGTGATTTGATGGAAAAGAAAAGCACAAAGATTGATCCATGTTGCATTATTTAACAGAGAATGCTCCTCAGAAAGGCATAAACAAATCACCTAATGTATTAGTTCAGAATGCAATTACCTTAGGAACTGGAGGTGGCTTGGTACTGCATGCTTTAGTGAGGTCTTTGCATAAAAAGTTAACCAATGAATCAATTTGAGGCTTAGATGTGTAAAGATATTCGGCAACATCAGTATCAGAATACCCCATGACCTGCAAAATTCCCAAGTAGCAATAATTATAAAAAATCCAGAATTGGGGTCAGTCTAATAATTTGGAAGGGCTAAAAATCACAGATAATATTTTATCTAAGGGGTGACACAATCTAGAGGTATACAGTAAATTAAAAGATTGGTAAACATTGCTTTTAGTTTTGTTTGGAAGTATCTGACCCTGGGACCTAACCTAAACCCAACAGCAAACTCCACTCCACCCTTGCACCACCTGAGCCATCACAGGGGCAAACAACTTGGTGCCAAAATTACCATTAGTTTGACCATAGGATCTCTCTTGTACCGTTCATAATTCTCTATCAATAGAATAGGTTGACATAGGATCTCTCCTATACCATTCATAATTCTCAATAAAAAAAAAAAAGGAAAACAGGAGATATTTTCCATTTTGTCCATAATCTAGCTACTTCTTTAAATAAAAAAGAGGGATAGAGAATAGAATTCATTGCGAATGACCAGTAACAATTCACATAATTAGCAATCAGATTGCCAATACATCAAACAATGTACACACCAAGTGCGGTACTAAAGTCTCACCTCTTGGCAAGCTCGCTCAATTGTCTTGCACTCTGAATTGCATTGTCCTTCTGATTCTTGTTCCACCAGCTGAAAAGAGACGAAAAAATAAAGTTAGCAATTCAAGGCATTGAAAATCAAAACGAAGTTTTTAGCCCACAAAAGTTAGTAGAATCCATCAATATAAACTTGAATTATCGTCAAGAAATTACAAAACCATTTAAAATCCTACCAGACAATCAAACCCCATTAATTCCATTGATGAAAAACACACTCTTGCCAAACTAGATGCACAAAGATCCAAAGCAATAACTAATAAATCCAAGTAAAAATACAAACTTCCAAATACCCAATTCATCAAACTGCTCTAAAAACAAACCCAGATAATAAATTATTCTTACCTTCAACTTATTCCCTTGTTCCACTATATCTATCAGTAAAATCCAATCCGCTTCAGCTTTCTTCAGATTACAAACATTCTCCGTTATCTCAATTATTTGATACTCTGAGATCTGACCTCCCAAATACACAACAACACACCAAAACCACTAAATCAAATTTAATGCGATAAACAAAAACCCACATACTCAATTCTTAAAATTTAGCAACCCAGATGAAAAAAAAACAATAAAGTTACCTTCTTGGGATCGATCTCAGCTTGCTTCTTCTGAACCTGGTGGTACAACTGTGCTGCGAGCTTTTCACAGACCTGGCATTTGATGTACGGAATGTCTTCCTTTCTAGCACTCGCCACTACTTTCTTGGAACCGTTGGAGACTGGTATCCATGCTGAGACTAGTAACATAGACACTACAATGAAAAACAGAGACATTATTTTCCCCATCACACACTTTCTCTGTCTCTGTGTCTCTTTAGAATTTGAAGAAAACAAGGACTTTTATCAAACACTTGGCAAACAAAAATTTATATATGGATGCACCAAATTAATGCTGATCTGATCTTTATAGTTGTGAAATGTTCACCAAAGTTTACGTTTAGCTACTTATGTACAGAGTGAGGGACCCCCAAAAAAAAAAAAAAAATTTGCTGTTTGTTCAATTCTGATTGGCTGTTTAGAGCTGAGGGGGGTAGGTCCTCTGGTTTTAGCCAATAGGGTGCGAGAGAACACGTCTTGGGGCTTTTAAGAAATCTCGGTAGGCTTTCCCATTAAATACGTTGGAGAAAGTTCAAAGAGGTCTCCACCCCTTGTCCTTGTGACATTAAACCTTTTTTTTTTTTTCCTTAAAAAAGAACTGCATTTTGAATTTTATCTTTTTTTTTTTTTTTTTTTTTGAGAAAGAAACTTTCATTCTAGGGGTGTGCATAGGAATGGCAATTTTGCCCCGTCCCGCTTGACCTGTCCCTCCCTGCTTCATCCCGTGCGGGTTTTTACCACCCCGCAAAGGTGATAGGGCGGAGATGGGGCAAGATTTTAGACCCGCACCACGGGGCGGGGCGGGGATGGATTTACACTTTTTAGACCCGCCCCGCCCCATCCCCGCCCCGCATTAATAAGAGTTAAATTGTAATTTTTTCATACCCTAAAACCATACTATTTAAACAAAAATATCATCAACTTATTTTATTCTACCTAACGTGGCTCTACCTCTTTTTTCTCTCTACCAAGTTGGAAATAAGTTACAAATTTTAACGCTTTCTTTTATCTTTATTAGAAACAAATTTATATACTATTGAATTACTGATTTCATTCATGATTCATACGTCTTTCTCAACTTATTTTTCATCATGAACATAATATAATTTTTTTTTTAATGAGGTACGGGTTTGAGACTCTAAATATTTGTTTGTGTAATTGTTTTTGTAATTTTGTGTGGCCATTTGGCTGTTAATATAAGGTACGTTGTCACAGACTGTTACCCAGTTACACACACCCCCCTTTTCTCTTAACACTTGGAATTCTTATTGGGATTTCACTTTGCTTAACAACACTGCTTCTTTATGCTTGTCAAAATCCATATCTATTTTATGAGTTAGGTTTTTGTTTTTGAATTTTCATGTTAAAAATGAGGTAGTGAATGGAGAACAAGATGATGAGGAATATGTTTCCCTATTGGTTTGATTGCTGATATGATGGCATCAATCATGCATCAGCTCTAGCTGATCATTCTCCTCCACATAAAAATTATATACAATTTAATTTTGTTTTCTATATTTTTATTAAAAAATAAAAGGTATAGGTTTGAGACTTTGTCCCATTTGCTAAAAATTACTTTGATTTGATAGGATAAATTTATTTATAATTTAAAGTATATTTTTATTATTGAAATATGTCATTTTATTTGAAAAAATGGTAATAGTTGTAGGGAAAATTGATAAGAAATAAAGTTTTACAAGGTAGGGCGGGGCTTCGCGGGTCTTCGTTAGGCCTTAAGGGGCGGGGATGGGGCAAGAAATTTTCCCCGTCATGCGGGGCGAGGCGAGGATGGGGCAAGAAAAATCCATGCGGGGCGGGGGTGAAGATCCCATCCTTCGGCCCCGCCCCACCCCATTGCCATCCCTAGGTGTGCATGGGTCGGGTTATGTCGGGTTGAGGAGATTTTTTGACCTAACCTGCCATGGTGGGTCAAAAAAAATTCAACCCAACCCACATGGGTTGGGTTGGGTCGGGTTGAACCTATGGGTTTGACATTTTTATTATTATTAAATTGGGTAGAAAAAAATATAAATATTAATATATTAAAAAAAACCTAAAGATTAGTATCAATGTAACTCCTTAAAGGCAAACAACACTAATGACTAAACAACAATAGTAATTTATTAGGGTTTGTGTGAACTAATTAATTTTTATATAGGATATGAAGAACTGGTTATTTTAAAAATTTTATTAATTATATAATATTATATATATATATATATATATATATATATTAGATTAATATGTAGGAGGAACCAAGGAAGTGCTGCTTTACAACTGTTGACACCCCATTTTGCAACCTGCATTTAACCTCACATGGAGGGTAACAGGGTAATTTTGCCTTGAAAATATGCATCTTAATTCTGGCCATTAGATCCTTAATCTCATTTCACCAAAATGATCTTCATGTCGTAACAATCAAATCGACTGGTCATAAGCCCTAATCGGACCACCAGATTGAAAGCTATCATCAAATCAAGTTTTAATGGCTGAGATGCACTATCACAAATTGAGTCCGACTATATGTGATTATGAACAATTGATTTCAATTGGTTATAAGTGTAATCAATTTGAGATCAATGATGTGTCATAATTTGATTGGTTAGGACTACATTTTATGGTGAGGTTGCATACACCTAATTAATTAGATAGTTAACATTAATTATTTAATGAGTAATTTGTGCAATTATCTTTTAATTAGAGTAAATTTAGAACCAATTAAGTCTAAAATGGGAGTGATTGAAGTCATTTAATGTTAATTGGGAGCTAATTTAGGACCTATTAATATTAATTGTGCTGAAACCATTTTCTAACAAATAACCTCTGCTCACCATTTCATCCATATCTCTCAAAATATTTTGAATTTGTGAATGAGGTTAATTTTCCTAGAAACTAGACATCTGGGGCTTCAATTTGAGCACAAGAATGAGACAATTCCGATCAGAATTGAGTTAGATATGATTTCTTGAAGTTAGCTCTACAAGCTGTTACAGCAGTTGCGGGAAAACCGAACTTGGCTTGCTCCTCACTCCCACCAATCTTTCCATTTAATGCACCAGATTTCCCCCAAGACTAAAATGAGGACTAGGTTCATGATTCTTTGTCAACCCTCATTAAATGGCCTTCCATTCATATTTTCTCCATCACTACTATATAAACTCCCCCTCTCCTTCATTCCAAAGCACACAAAAACCCCATCTCTTCTCCTCTCTTGAGTTCTAGTAAAATTGAGTAGTCTTGTCATATCTTGGTCTTCCTGAGACTCAAGTTATTGAGTGAGACTCACTCTTCCTCTCCTAACTCTTCTTTTCCTCCATCCTTAAGACCTCTACCAAGAGTCTCCTCCTCTACCGTATGGATATTGCATGAAGGTATAATCAATTTTCTTTACTTATTTTTTGTGTTGCCATGATGGAAATTTAGGATTAAAACATGATAGTAATTATTCAAATTCTCTTGAATATGTTGGAATGTTCTTATATGTTCTTCACATGTTCTTGATTGTTCATCACATGTTCATGCATAAACACTAATTTTGATCTTAAATCCACATCAAAAATATGAAAAACATGTTTGTTTAATAATCCTTTCAAATCTTTGAATCTAGGTTATCATCATCTACACACATTCACTAGAATTTATTTTTCAATTCAAATGCAATGCTTAATAAATTGAATTAGGGTTTATCACATGCACACACATTAAATTCAACATGTAACTTGATTGACATATTGGATGATGTGATATGAATGTTGGCCACCATAGTCTAGAAGACCGGTTTTCACCGGGCAAGGTGGGTGCCTAACACCTTCCCACCTTGTAACATAGCCTCTGAACTTAGATTAAGGGTTAATAGATCAAATGCTTATCCATGTAATTTTCAATTTCTAGATTGTAACTAGGAAACAAAGCCATGTACTTTATCTTAGATTGTATCTAGGACCAAAGTCATGTAATTTTCCTATGATCAAATGTAAATTCAATTTCAAATTAATAAAAGGATGAATTCTTTTTCAATTATAGTTTTCTTATTTTTCCAATAATTAAATAAGTGGCGACTCCATTGTAAAACCCCTAATCTAAGGGGGAAAATATAACTAGTCGAACCTCCATTTTGAGAGGCAATAACACGACTCCACCCATTCACGTGGATTTGGCCCAACATCCTTATAAAAACGGGCTGGGGGCGCAGTCTTTCATAACAGCTGGTTTTTTTTTTTAATTATTAAATATATAATATATATTTATATATATATATAAGTGCCCTACAACTTATTTAAAAAATATATATTAAATATATAATATATTTTAAATATATATTAAATATGGGTGGGTCGGGTTGGGTTTGGCGAGTTTGTAATTTTATGACCCAAACCCAACCCGACCCGCTATAAAAAAAATTTTTGTAACCCAACCCAACCCACAAAGCCTTAAAAACCGACCCAACCCGGCGGGTCGAGTCAGGTCGGGTCGGGTTTGGCAGGTCGATGGGTTTTCTGTACACCCCTATTTCATTCAATTGTAATAGTGAAGCATCAGTGTTGCACTTTAACCAAAAAAAAAAGAAAATTAGTGAAGCATCATGATACAAGGCTACCAAGGCAGGTGGAGGATCCTCCAACCAATATAAATCCTCATCTAAATTTCTAGCATATTGGGCAAGAACATGTGCCACTGTATTCCCTCCCCTCCTAATATGATTAGGCATAGCCAAATATAACCCATGTATCAAATGACGAATATCATCCACCACATAGCTAAGAATGGAATGGTTAGGCAAAGATGAAGAAATGGCTTGTATTATATTGACATTATCACCTTCAATTATCAAGCTTGTAAACCCAGCATCCACAGCAAACTCCAAGGATCTTCTGCAGGCCAACAATTCTGCTTCTTCACTATTTTCTACACCCGGTCCAACAACAGACATTGCCGCCATAACCTCCCCTTTGTCATTACAAATTATAGCTCCTATCCATGTTCTTTCCAGCCCCGAAAACACTATAGCATCAAAGTTAAGTTTGTATACATAAGGCGGTGGAGGTTGCCACACTTCAAAACTAATTTGCTTGGTCTGAAAGACTGTCAACTGCACTTGGGCTTGCTAAAATTCCTGAATGAACTCCTCTGCTCGCTTGTTAAGGCATTTAGGATCCTTCAATTTTCCCCCATGCACCACACAATTTCTTTGATTCCATATCATCCATGCCTACACTCAAAATAGCTCCAACTCCTCAACCTTCCAACTCCTCAACCGATAATCTGTCCACTAGAAACTCCATCAGGTGAAGTGTATCACGAAAAACAGATCACCCTTTCTGCAATTTTGAAATACTGCTAGCCCATATGTCTTGCACAATAGTACACTCCCACAATGCATGAGTTGTTGTCTCCGACTCTCTAGTAAACAATTGACATTTATCCTTAGTTATGATCCTCCGGCGTGACAGATTGTAGTATGTTGGTAATATATCCTGGCAAGCTCTCCACCTAAATACTTTAATTTTATTTGGAATTTTAAGCTTCCACAAAACTGGCCAATTTTTTTCCTAGCACAGCCACTTGAAGCCTCGGCCCTACCTCCATGAAATTGAGTCCGTCTTGCAAGCTTATAGGCAGATTTGACAGAAAACTTACCATTCTTGTTGTGCAGCCAAATAATAGAATCTGGAATAGATCTTCGACTTAGAGGGATTCTACATATAGCTTCGGCATCTTCTTTGTGAAACATTGCCATAATCATATCACTTCTCCATGCATGCAACTTTGAGTCAATCAATTTTGAGACTGCTAAATCTCCAACCAGCTCATGCCTTGGATGAATGATTTTATTTGTGGGATGGTTAGGGATCCACCTATCCCATACAACACTTATTGAAGACCCATTACCAACCCTTCAATAATAACCTGATCTAAGAATTGGTAGGGCAACCATCAACCTTCTCCACACATAGGAACAACCAGGTGATTCTTTGGCATCAAGAAAAGAAGACCGAGGAAAATATCTTGCTTTAAAACACTTATATAACAAAGAATCATCCCCCTGAAGCATTCTCCAGCCCTATTTAGCCAACATAGCTAAATTAAAATCTCTCAAATCCTAAAATCCCATACCACACTCCATCTTTGAAGTTGACAACTTATCCCACCTCTTCCAATGGATTTTTCTTTCATCGCCTACTTGACCCCACCAGAATTTAGCACATATTATCCAATTCATCACATGGTTTCATAGGAAGTTGGAAAACACTCATAGTATATGTAGGTATAGATTGGGTCACTGCCTTATTAAGATTTCCTTTCCAGCTCTAGATAACAACATACATTTCCATCCTTGCGGCTTCTTCCAAATTCGGTCTTTTAAATAAGAAAAAGTATGATACTTGGCTCTTCCAATCAATGTTGGCAACCCTAAGTAAGATTTCAAATCTCTCCACCTCCTTCACCCCCAAGATCTGCAGAATTTATTGCCTTTGACTACCTATTGTGTTACCACTAAAATAAACTGAAGATTTCTCCAAATTTATACATTGCCCTGAAGCCTTTGCATATGTTTGAAGAATTTCCATTATAGCTTGCCCTTCATTAAGTATAGCTTGACAAAACAACAAAGAATCATCTGCAAACAATAGATTAGAAACTCTGGGTGCCCTTCTACAAATAGAAACCCCTTTAATCCTCCCTTCAAGTTCTGTTTTTGCCAACAAAGCAGTAAAGCCTTTTGCACATAAGAGAAATAGATATGGTGATAATGGATCACCTTGTCATATTCCTCTTGATGGGTGTATCATACCATAAGGTTTACCATTCACCAAAATAGAGAAAGTTGGAGTAGTGACACAACTCATCACCCTCTCTATCCACAGTGCTGGGAAGCCCATCTTTTCCATAATCCCTTGAAGAAACTGCCACTCCACACGATCATAGGCTTTACTGACATCCAATTTCAATGCCAAAGTCCATTTTCTTCCCTTCTTCCTAGCATGCATTGTATGTAGTGTTTCATAGGCCACCAAGACATTATCTATGATCAATCTCCCTAGTACAAAGGCACTTTGAGTAGGCGAGACAATATATGGAAGTACCTGTTTCAATCTATTTGCCAAGACTTTTGACATAATCTTATAAATCATATTACATAAATTTATAGGTTTAAAGTTAGACATTTTTTCAAGATTTTTCACTTTAGAAATAAGAACTATGTTTGTGTGATTTATCTTAGGTAACATATTACCATTATTTAAAAAATCCAAAACAGCTATAACAACATCATCACCCACTATGTGCTAGAATTTTTGAAAGAAAAGGGTGTTCATACCATCAGGTCCTGGAGCTTTTATAGGTCCCATTTGAAATAAGGCCACTTTAACTTCTTCTGCAATAAACTCCCCAGACAAAGCTTCCTTCATTTCTTCAGTCACCATCTGTGGAACAGTAGCTAGGCACTCCTCCATCTGATCACATGCTCCTGCATGAAAAAGGCTTTCAAAATAATTAGAAGCTACTACCACCACCTCCTCTAATTCTTCCACCCATTGCCCTTAGCCATTTTTAATACCCCAAATATGATTCTTTCTCCTTCTTTGTGATGCCTTTGAGTGAAAGAACTTAGTATTTTATCACGATGCTTCAACCATGAAATTCTAGACCTTTGAGCCCAGTAAATTTCCTGTTTTTGGAGAAGCTCATCCATCTTTTTGTTCAGCTCTAGGTATTCGACCTTGCTATCAGTAGTCATCTCCTCTTCATTTAGTCTGTCCAGCCTTTTTTGGATCTGTTTAATAGCTTCTTCATCTGGAGTTGGTCTTGTCGAGCCCCACTTCATTAATTCTAATCCACAAGCTTGTATTTTCTTCAAGGTTGAAGCTAATCCCTGCTCAACAGCCAGCTCATCGTCCCAAGCCTCCCTTACTGTAGCTTCACAATCCTCCATATGTAGCCAAGACTCCTCAAATTTAAATACACTCTCACATCTTTGTAGAACAAAAGATTAAACATATAAAAGAATTGGTAAATGATCTGAGCATGTGCTGATAGATGTATAACTTTGCTCATTTGAAATTTCCCAATCCAATCTTTATTGGCCACGACTCTATCCAATCTGATTTTAGTATTTGCCTCACCCAGTCTCTTATTATTCCATGTAAAAGGATATCCTTTGTTACCCAAATCTTGAAGTTGACAAGACTCCAAAACTTCTCTGAATGCATCAACTTGTAGATTGTGGTGGTCTTTTGCTTTTCTTCTCCGAAGCATGTAAGAAAGCGTTAAAATCCCCTATAACCAGCCAAGGTCCCTCCACAAAGGTCTTCAAATATTCCAACAACCTCCATGATTTTTCCTTTTGTTGTGCCTCTGACCATCCATAGGAACAAGTCAAAATCCATGTAAAACCATCTTCCTCAATAACCATAGCCAAAACATGGTTCACAATATAGTTAATAACTTCCAATGTGATAGAATTTTTCCACAAAAGTGCTAACCCTCTACCCGAATTAGGATGCTTCACAATAATCAATTACCATATAAATTTTCAAATCCATCTTTATCCAATCATGTCTCCATCAGAAAACAGACTGTGGGAGCTTGTTCCCTCACAATCTTGCAAATGCTTCGACCTGTCCAAAAGTTCCCAAGCCCTTGGCAATTCCAACTTAACAGCCTAATTGCTTTCAGCAAGGGTGGCTGTCCACCCCCGCCGATATTTTTTTTGAAAGTCCTTCCTCATTGATCACCTTCCCTCTCTTAGTCTCATGCTCATCAATCTGCTCACCAACAGTATCCCTCATGTCTCTCTTTCCAAGTGTTGGAAATGTAATTGCCCTAGCTAAACCACTAAGGCCAAAGTCCATCCTATTGATCCGAGTCCATGTAGTTTTGGGCTTAGAATTAAACAGCCCAGATCTAGCCGTAGATAATTCATTAGTGAGAGGCATGTGCTCTTGAAAGCCATCTGGCCTAATCTCTACTTGCACCTCATTCGTAGTAATATGTGCTAATTCCTTCTCAGTCCACGTATTTAAATTAACCTTGCCATTTAAAGTTAGCTTAATATCTAGGCTTGGATTTACTCCCACAGAATTATACTCCTCCACGTTGGTATGGCTTGCGCAAAGCACTCCATCAGCTTGCATGGAATCCGTGACAACTCCTAGATTCTTGGCTTCAACCTTATCACCCACCCTAGGGTTTTCATTCCCTACCTCTCTTTCTGCCACCACCGTCTGCATGGATTTAGCCATCGAAACTGGATCTTGTACCTGACCACTACCTGCACCCTCCTCTATAAAGGATTTAGGATTAGAATATTGATTGACTGGAACCTTTGCTCGACCACCTGCTGCCTTTAAGAAATCTTCATACTGATAATCAATATTTCCATCATTTTTCTCCACCGCATAGGGTGCTGCATAGTGTTTTAAATCATGCCCTAATATCCCACAATAATGACAAAACATGGGAAGCCGTTCATTCTTAAATGTCACCAAGGAACACTCTCCATCCGACCTAGCCAGGAACCCTCCTCATCTAAAAGGCTTCGATATAGGCAAAGCATCCCTAACACGCATAAAAAAATTAATATCAGACTTCCTTTTCTTCCATTCCACCTCTTCAACCACACCCAATCTACCCCCAACTTCTTTAGCAACCTAGGGTAAAAGCATATCAATGGAAGTACCCCATATTTGAACCCATAACGAAGCTGTCTCCATGATTATATTACCCACCGTTATCCCTTTCTTCCATCATTAGAGCATGAGAAGTTGGTTATTAAACGACCAAGGACCACCCTTGAAAATTCAATTCATCTCAAACTCAAATTGAAACTTAAATTGGAACAAATTCGGCTCCACCTCTAGAATTTGCATTGTATCATCAACTCCTCAAGCCCTTCGTATTGTATTCTTGGTTGCCATCTTATTGAAGGGTTTGCACGTTAGGAATTTGCCAATCAGACTCAGATGACAACTCTCAAGAGCTAGAATTAACAAGTTTTAAACCCAAGTTGTTAATTAGATTTATTATGAATAAAACTTGTTAAAACAAACAAACATCAATATCATGTCAAAATCATGCACAGCAGAAAATTAAATAAGACAAGATATGATGACTCAGGAAAACCAATGAAACAAACTAGTTTCATAGTAAAAAACCTGGGGGGAAACCTTTCCGAAAAGCAATTTACTATAGTAAAGAGAAGTTTCAGATCTAGTACAAAACCTTTGTCCCTAGACTCTACAATCTCTGTAGATGAACTCATAGCAGAAACCTTTTACTACTTCAGAACCTCTGAACTCTTCAATATATGAATGTCACCCTTTTTGTTGCACAAATCCCAGTACGTGACTAACTCACCAACTTAAAAAAGATTGTTGGCTGCAAAGTTCTTCACTTCATCAACAATGAAGATCAAGAAGCACTTGGTTACAAAAACCTAAGGTGCAAAGACACAATAACTTCTTTTAGAGAGAATAAGGTATCAATCACATTTTTCATATGTTCTCCCTTATATTCTCTTATGTGACGGCCTCTAAAATAAGCCTTATATATGTCTAGGGTTAGGAGAAAAGAAGTCCCAAAGACACATTCACGAATTCCAAGAAAACAAATCAGAATTTCTGTTTCTTTCTTAAACCTCGACAGATAGGAGGTGTCAAGCTTTAAATTTCGACAGATACAGCTATCGAGGAGGTGTCGAGGAACAGCCCATCAGATGCAAGAACAGAAGCTCGATCAATCCACCAGTTGTCGAGAAGCTATCGAGGAGGTAGGAGCTTTCTCGATCGATCCACCAAGTATCGAGAAGCTGTTGAGATTGCGATATGAAAAAGCTTAACAAGCTCGACAGATAGCCAAGTGTCAAGAGGTGTCGAGCAACTATCGAGTTTTAAAATTCAGCATTTTCTCACTTGATTCTTGGACAGACTTGCATGCCTTTAACACTTGAAATTGAAACAAGGTTTCTTGAAGCATCAAACACATCCTAGATCTACCCAAATACAAGTAAAGTGCGTTTTGTCAAAGGATTAGCCAATTACATAAAATAGTGACATATGTTCCTAATAAGTGACTCACATATGTCCTAACAAAGGGAGACAAGAAACACAATCAACTATAAAAGCAATAAATTATTTAACAGAAAACCACTAATTTTATGATAGAAAACCTTTAATCCGAATCACCTTCATCGATCATTACACATTGAAAAGGACAAACACAACAATGGTAAACCCTACAAAGTAATTTCATACCTGATATAGAGGAAAACCCAAGCTTCAGTACACCTCCTCCTTGCTTGCAAATGTTCAAATTTCACTTTGGCAATCTAAGCAAAGAGAGAAATGGATTATGGGTTTGGGGATTTTAGGGATTCTAAGGTAGAGAGAGGAAGAGAGCTCGTTCTTCTTTTTAGGGTTCTAATTTTGGCTTATATAGTAAAAGGGATTTTCTAACAAAAAGGGCAAGGTGAGTAACGAGGGTCTAATGGAGGCTACCCTCAGGTGGGTTAAGTGATAACTTTTAAACCACGAATATGCACTATTAAAACGGGTCAAACCACAGGTGGGTAAAGTGCAATTTCTCCTTTATTTTATAATCTATATTAATTAAGCAATATATCGCACATGCATATTATAGTTACTAAAGAAGTTAGGCTTTATTTTTATTTTTTATTTTTATTTTTGGTAAAAGACTGATAAAATAGCATTAGAAACAAAGGGTATGAATACAAAATAGCTCTCTTTTTTTCATAAGTTTCAAAATAGCTTAAGATTTTCAAAGGCTAGCACTTGAGAAACTGTGTTTTTTGCTAGTTATTTTTTACACTTATCTTTGCCTAGTTCTGAAATAGTACTAATACATACACTTGATTGTTATTTCACAAATGTTTAAACTGCTTCAAACAACACTCAAGTTTTTGTTCATTTGAACAATTTTAATGCTTTATTATTAGATTTCCAGTGTTAAGAGTTGTAGTTCAATGTACTAAAGTATGTAGAGAAAGCAATTCCTTGCTAAAAAGTGTATTCGTACAAATATATAAATGATATCAGTGATTTGCCTAGGAACAAAAAAAAATATAGCTGCGTTTTTAAAATGCGGCTGTAGGTTGAGGACCTATAGCCACGTTTATTAAATGCAACTAATGTAAACCTTATAGCTGCGTTTTAAAAACGCAGCTAAAATAACTCATATAGCCATGTTTGAGAAAATGCAGCGAGGTCTATTGTCACGGTGTATAGGCCACACTTAAAAACGTGGCTATAGAAAACACGGTTATAGACCAAACGGACCTATAGTTGTGTTTTTAGGAACTATAGTTGCATTTTAAAAACGCGGCTGTAGACCAATTTTTTTGTAGTGCAGTGTTTACACCACATACGATTATGGTGGATTATCATACAAAATAAAATTAGTGACCAGTTGTGCACCCATCTTAGTTAAGGAGTCACATATTATTTAGTCTCACAATAAATGTGATCTAGTTTGTGGTTGCTAAAATTTGTTGAAACTCTTCAATAGATTCTTGTAATAAGAGAGGACGAGTTTTCTTCACCATGTTACAACAAAAGTTTCCACCCATAAGATGCGCCAAATTTGACATGGAGGTTTACAAAACCAAACTCTAAAGCTAAACGGAGTCCATATCTTTCTTTTTTTTTTAAATCCTTGAAGCAAAAAAAAAAAAAAAAAAATCCTATAACTTTATATCTAGGCCAAAATAGATCCTATAATTATAATGGTGCCCATTTAAATCTTACTTTTTCATTGTAGAGGCAATCAAAACCCTTGTATTTATAATTGTATCCATTTAAGTCTTACATTTTCATTATGGTGGCAATCAAGTATCAACGCCCCTGTATCAGACCTTCAATTATAGGTGAGAAATTCAACACCAATAAACAAAAACGCACTGATTTATTCAACCCGTATATATGGTAGCTCATTGTTCGAAAATTCACCAAAAAGAAAAAAAACTTTATACTTACGTGGCAAAATCTGGAAGAGTCGTACGGCCCTTAAACCCTAAACAATTTCCTCCTAAACCCGACTTCTGTGCTTATTAGGGTTTTTGCTATTAGCCCTTCTTTTTTCTGATCTCCCTCTAAAATTCATCATTTTTCAACAACTACAATGGCTCTAGCTCTAATGGAACCCACAAATTCCACAGCCCCACAAAACTTTAAACCCCTTGTAGGCAAAAACTACGAGTTCAAGCAAAACCAATCAATCCAAGACCTTTTAGCTGAAATCCACAAAGAAACCCCCAATTTCTCTCCTTTCATTCACATATTCCACGAATTAATGCAAGCTAAGCTTGACCCACCTCTCGAATCCATCTGGGTCTACGCCGGATTAACCTTTCGTAGCCGAAATTTACAGAAAGATGACATTTTTGATCGGGTTACTGCCACGAAGGACTTGTTTCAATTGGTATCGGCGTGTTCGGGCTCGTGCGGTTCTTCGAAGAGCATAGCATTGCTCGCTCCGGTGGTATTCGAGGTGTACAAAGTGGTTGTGGAGTTGCTTGGGAAGGACTTGGTTTCAAAGAGAGAGAGGAAAGCAATGAGGGAGGTTAAGTCTTTGGTGGGAGTGATTCTTGGGTATGCAAATGTGTGTTGTTGTAAGGATTCTAGTGAGGAATCCATTGGTTCGAATTTGATTACGCCTTTCGTGGATTTAGTTCGTGTTTGGATGGATTCTGATGATGGAATAGGCTCTTTCTTGCCGCTTGTAAGTGGCGAAATTCGTGAAAGGCTTAGTGTAGGAGGTTGTGTTGATGTTGTTTACCTGGCGGGAGTTGTTCTTGCAGAGCTGTTTCTGATGGAGCTTTGCTTGAAATTCACAGCTGGGATTGCAAGGGAGGAGTTGGAGAAGGAGTTGAAGATTTGGACTGTTGGTTCTATCTCTGGCTTTCAGAGCTTTTACTTTTTTGGTTAGTAATAATTCACAGTTTGGCTTGATATTTGGAAATTGGATTACAAATTTACAATTTTCTTTATTTTTTGTGTGTGTTTAACTTGTCTATAAGACAGATATGACTCTAATTGAAAGCATGAACATAGTCGTAGAACTTGAATGACAAAAGAGTACTTGTGCTCCAAATGGTTAAGACTGATACTAAGGCTTATTAGGTCTACATATTGTGTCTATCTGACTGTGTATGTCTGTATGTTAACATTTATGATGATTCTTTTACTGGATTTCAACTTTGATGTGCTTACATCCTAATTTATTTGGCAACCAGAGACCCTCATCCGGATGCTGCAGGAGGAGATTTTGCCTGTGACTTCACTCTTGGTCAGTATGTCTTTCTTAGAATGTTTAATTTGTTGACATGTATTCCTTATAAGGTGGTAAAATGTAATTTCTCCATTTACTTGCTTCCTAGGTGTGTCAGCATTCCACTAATCATGTTATTTGTGCACACAGCGCATTCATGTATGTTTCTGCAATCTAAACTAACAGAAACATCTTAGAGCATCCACAATAGTGGTGCTATTTTTTTAGCTATTTGGCACCACAAAAAGTTACTTCATCTATTTTACCTACTCACTTTACAAAACATCCAGTATCCGTGGATCTACTTTAGCTTTTAACACAATAAAATAATATAAACATTACAATAAAATATTATATCTACTACATTATTTTATTAATTTCTTTCTTTCTCTCTATCTCTGTGCATGCCTTGCCTCTCCACTCTCACTTCTCTCTATCTCGTTGCCGCTCTCTCCTTCCCACCCATCACCATCCCGAAACCTTCCTTGCCAGCGCTAGAGACGAAATCATTGAAGCTCTCGAGGATCCTATTGGTTGTGGGTTGTGGGTTGTGCCGGCGTAGGTTTGTGGGTTGTGCCGTGGGTTTGTGATCTTTCTCTCTACTCTAACCGATTTGCCATGGGTTTGTGATTTGTGATGTGGGTTTGTGTTCTGTGGTGGTTGGGTTTGTGGTGGGTCGCTTATTGCAGGCGGTGGTGGTGGTGGTGGGCATTCTATCGTTGGTGGCGGTGGTGGGTCGTTGGGATGGGTTTAATGATTCGTGGGTTTGGTGGATCGGTGTTGCTTCAGTGGCAGTGGTCCGATCCGGTGCTGTTTTTGGTGGCTGGGTGTCTGATTCAGTGGGTTTTTATATGGATTTTATGAGCACCACCGCTGGCGAGTTGGCTGACGAGGCAGAGAGGAGACGAGGGAGGCTGGAGAGAAAGAGAAAGAAAGAAAGAAAGAAAAAGAGAATATTTTTTTAATGAGAGAAGTTTAATAATATATATATATATATATATATATATATACTTAGCTTCTTGCTATAGTGCACAGCCATTTATAGCTGTGCACTGTAGTAAGAAGCTAAAAATTTTTCCCTATGGCACCACTACTGCAGCATGCATTTTAAGTATTGGTGGTGCTAAAAATAGCTATATAGCTATTTAGCACCACTATTGCTAGTGCTCTTACTCTCTCTCTCTCTCTAACTCTCACGGTTTACCAATGCGCATGCAGGACTTATATAGTGTGGTTTATAAAGAAATCTATTACCAAACAATTGCCTTCATATATTTAAGCCATTACGTGTTGCTACATGGTGAAGTCAAGAGATTTTTAACTTGATGGTTTTCACCCTTATAATTGATCTGTCTTTTTTTTTTTTTTCTTTTTTTTTTTTTTTCTTTTTTTTCTTTTTTTTTTTTTTTTCCTTTTGGGGGAGGGTTTGTCATACATATGTTGGGGATGGGGACATAAAAAAGAAGTCACGTACTCTTATTTTCTGAGCTACACGACCCACCCTGTCCTTAACGGATCTGTTCTTGAAAGTGCTGGTGTAATAAGTGTGTTAAACAAGATTTTGGGATGACATTGTTTACTTATCCTTAGAGCATAGCCCACTATTTCCTTAGGATTTATCATAAATTTAGTCGTTAACCATGTATTTGCTATTGGGTTGAAGAAATCAACTTTGAAACAATCATTTATGTCATGATTTTTATTTTGAGCTCCTATAGGTTTTCTTTCCATAAAATTTAAAAGTTACCACTTATTTCTTAGGTGTATACTTCTTGGAATATTGAGCTATTAGTTTTGGGGTGTATTTATTAGTCAAAAGTTTCTCAATTCATCATGGATGTAAGAATCTGTTATCCTCCTAGGCATGAGGATAAACTGCTTAGCCCTTGGATTACCTGGTAAGTGGTTCTGGTGGTTGGGGTCAAATGCTCGTAGGAGTTTGATTAACAGCGAGGATTGTTGTACAATCTACTCCGTAACATGCAACTAATCTGAGTGAAGTTTTCTATGTCATCAAAAAAAAGAGTAAGAATCTGTACATAGTGATGATTCCTAATTCTAAAAACTAATATCATGGAAATGTATATGTGCAGAGTTCTGAAGATGAAGTTTTGTTAAGAAAAGTCCTCTATGATGCTGTTATATTGGTCGAGTATTCTTTTCTTAATCCTGAGAGAGTGATTAATGTACCTGCTGAGCACATGAAATGTCTTGCCATGGCAAGACTGATCATTACACATGAGGCCGTAGAATTTTTCAGGTATTAAAGAATGAGTGATCTTGTTGGAATTCTATTGAAACCTGTACTGTAAAGTCTCATCATTTGCTTGCTGCAGGGAAGGTGGGAATCAGATGAGAGCTATCTCTTACAACAATGCCTTCTCCAGTTCTTTTCTACCTTCCCAAATTATTAAATGGGTCACTAACCAGATTGGCTTGGAGGAAAAAGCAAATAGATCATATGGATCCTCACCTAAAGCTCTTATCAGTAAGTAGCTCTAATATTTTTTTGTCCCATGTTTTTAACAAATGCACTCCGTAGTTAATGACCAAATTGTTAATTTTTAAATCTTAATGATCTCATTCTCCAGAGTGGCTGCTAAACCTTGAAAATCAAGGAATAAAAGTATTTGATGACAGCATTTCAAAACGTCGTACCAAAATAGTACTAGATATTTCCAAAGCAGACTTTGTACAACCTGCATCTAAGTTGGAGGACATAAAAGTGGACGATGATATTCTCTTTTGTATTGATAATAAGGGTGAAGACAAAGATACAGATGAGGAGAAGATGAACGCATCCATGAGTTCTGCATTTGTATCTGCAGCCCACACAATGCAGTCAACAGAAAATGAAGGAAGAAAACGGAAAGAAGGGTTAAGTGCTGAAAAGAAGAAGATCAAATTTGTCAAGTATGACCTAGGTAAAAATTCAGATTCAGCCAGAACAAGTTCCGCAGTTGTCAGTAATGATGGTGTCAGTAGTGAGAGTGAAGTTGACAATCCAATCTCCGATGATGATACAGATACGAAGGAGTAGTTAGGTTCTTTGCAGGAGAAAGACCTCAATCAGGCTATTTTTAGCAACCTCACTTTTAGCTGGGCTCGTACTGTTTCTCAACGGGAGTTTATAAGAATGTCAATCAATTTTGTAACAAAAGTATGTGCAACCACCCTGTTTTTTTTATTAGGCAGATGCGATTTTTAGGTTGACGGAGATGCCAATGAGAAACAGAGAAGTTACCTTAGCATCTTGTCAGTTTTGCTGATGTTATATATTTATATATGATCAGTTTCCAGACCACCAGTTAGTCTATTTTATGGCAATATTACGAGGAGATTATGTTTCTGAACCAATCTATGATGTTTGCTGCATGACTATTTGTCCATGCAAATTGCAAAAGATGACTGTCACTTGTATTGGAGCCATGAATAAGACCAGCCAGATGTTGAATTTACCTAAGCTGAGCCAATAAGAGCCATCTTCCTCTGGTCACTTTCACCATCGGACAGGCGTACTCAGGTTCCCGTGTATGCGTGTTGGGTTGGATTTGTTCAAAAAATTGGAAAGCATTCAACGTGATTTTCACGATTATTTTTCTGCTAAAATGCTGGTGATGTTGATCACAAACATGCTTTTTTCTCTTGTACGCAAAAAATTTATGTCGAGGAGGGTTCCGACTATGATGTCTTGAACAGCAGAAAATTGGAAATCAACCAAAAGCATTTTCTGACTTCAAGCATTGCTCTAGGGCTTTTTCTAGGTGAAATTTTCTGAATGGTACCTTTTAAGGAAAATTTTAGGTGGATAGCACGAGGGCAAAGTTATTTAGTTATGTAGACTCTTTCTAAAACTCGAGTTTGTCAAACTCGAGTTCCAACCCATAATCGAGTTTATCAAACTCGAGTTTCAATTAGTTTAGATTGCATGGCAGTTTGACGTTGTATAACAAATTGGAACTCGAGTTTGCTAAACTCAATTTTGGGTTGAAACTCGAGTTTGTCAAACTCGAGTTCCAAAAAGAGTCAGCATAACTAAATAATTTCAATTACATGCTATTCTCCTAAAATTTCCCTTAAAAAAAAAACTATTCAGCAAATTTTGCCCCTTTTTCTCTGTTCAATTGTCTTTCACATCTGGATGGCAGAATATTTACTTCCAAAATACGTCACTACATCTCATTACATATAAACCTCCAGAATGAACAATCACCAAGCTGCTTAAATGCTCGACCATAAATAATACAATGAAAACTAACTTTATTCATATACTAGCAAGTAGCAACTGGTAATGGCACATTTCATAGAAGCAGGGTACTAGTACTACTACTACCTTCTTAGTAAGGAAGGGTCAGACAAGGACCTGGAATTGAAAATAATGTAATCTGGACCTTGTGTCTTTATATGTTCACTCAACTCAACATATCCTCAACCCCGTCTAAAGCTAAAACCAAAAATAATAATAATAATAATAATAATCTTATGAAAACTTGAATTACAGAAGCTGCTACGTGAGAGAATCAAAATCTCAGCCTTCCAAATGTGGAATAGGATTGTTCCATATATCAAAGACAGAAGCAGTGGAAGACGGAAGAGGAACAGGGAGGGAAGAAGCAAGAATTCATCAATGTGTCTGGAGGTCCACTCATTGAACTCAGATCGAGGTACCCTATAAATGCTGAATAAGAAAAAGTTACTTTCTTTGATTGTTGTTACATCAAGACGTTAAGATCAATTGAAGTGGGAATGAGCATGGATGGCTATATCAAAGCAAGAATGCATACAAATCTTGGATGCCCTACTGACATTTAATCAACCTTCACTCCTTGATTGCAAGACAGGAACCCAACAGGGGAAATGTGATACTAAACCAAGCCATCTGCACTCCTGCAAATAGTTTTTTTTTTATAAGTAATAAGAATAGTATTAATCATGAAGAAAGAAAGAATGAAGCAAGTACAAGGATTTCATGATGGTGAACACAAGAATAAGCAACAAACAAACAACAAAGATACTCTGCAAATAGTATTAATTGCCCACAAGCATAACGAGACTTTGACAGCAAATGATAAATGATGCACACCTCAGGGCAGTGTCATGTTACCATTGAAAATTTTTATCCATCAAATTCTGGATAGAACATACCCACAAATAATGGTCTTGCAAGATCCACACGCAACTTTCAAACTTCAAATGGTATAGAAGCCAGGAAGTTTCCAGTTCAGTCAGCACAACCACAGTTTTCTTCTTTTACTCAACAGCAGTTCTTGTAAGTTGTCCCAGTGTGCTGTCTTCTCTCTCGGTTCATATTGCCCATCTATTACATATCAAATGTTAGAGAGGTTTTTCAATCCATGTAAAGTTCTGTTTAACTACAGCAAAAAATGCAACTTTCTCTCCAATACACATGGTTCAAGAAGCCTTATTTGGACAAAGATTTGCCGAACACATCTGTACTTTTAAGAAAATGCAAATACATAAGTCCTGGCTCCTGTTGTGGATTAACAATGGCAAAATGGCATAAGTAAATCTAATCATGGTAAATATGCATTAATTATTCATGATTAATATAACTTAAAAATGAAAATCAAGTGTTAACCTTGGTTCTGAGAACAAAAATTGCACCAAAAGAATCTAAAACAGCAGCAGCAGCCTGCAGAAATATCAATAAAATTACATCAAGAAGGGAAAGAACATCTCAGACCCCAAAAGCCCAAAAAAAAAGAAAAAAAAAAGGAAGAAGGGTAAGAACTTACATTCTTAAGGCATTCAAACCTCAGTATAACTGGGGGCACTTGTACCTTTCAGTTTACTCCATCAATCCAACTGAAAGACGGCCTCTATAAAGACAGGGCATTGTTACTGGGAATTTGCACCAAGGGGGAACTACAGTGGCATTCCAATATTCATCTTCACTTAACATAGAAGCTCATTTGGATTTTGCACCTGGATAGAATATTTGGAAATGAATGACTGACAAATACTACAAGTTCACACTTCACCTTGGTGTATTGTATGTTTCTTGGTGTTTCTAATATTAATTCATCAAGGAAACATAACCTTGCTTGTAAGTTTCTTTCCCTGAATAGTAACCCTTGGGACATGGTTACTTCAATAGTAAGGATTAGACTGAAATTTGAACGCAGATCAACAAGCTAAATGCCTCTGGAGCCAAATCACCAATAATCCTGACAGGAGCAAGTGCCATTCTTAAAATGGTGGAAGCGTTTAATGTCACGAACAACTATTTCCCGATTTGTGATGTCCGAGAGGAACTTCATAACATTATGGCAGTCTTCACAGATGCGTAGGTTTTTGAAAATTCTAATTGTTTTGACAGGGTTAGTGCTTATAAGGGCAAAAGCAAGAGCCAATCTTTCACTATGATGATTAAGATATTCCTCTCTCTCTTTGTCAGTGACATTATGAAGCACATGTTCCGTTTTTGGAATATAACCTACTGAAGAAAGTTTTTGGCTGAGCTCCTCTAACTTTAAATATATTTCCCTGATTTTGGGGTGTGAACCATCTTGAGACACAAACGTGTGGACTAGACCATTGATCTCTACCCAGCTACATCCAGGTTCCTTCTTAACACCCTGACTGGACATCAATGTCCTGACCTTTCTGACATCATCCCACCTACCTTTGGCTGCAAAAATATTAGACAGCAATATATAATTTGAGTCTATCTCAGGTTGAAGCTCAAAAAGTTTCTCTGCAGCTTTTTCACCAAATTCCAAATTTCCATGCATTTTACAAGCTCCAAGAACAGTCTCCCAAATCAACGCATGTGGTTCTAGCTTCCTATTCTCGATAAAGCATTTGACCTCATCAAACTTTCCAGCCCGACCAAGAATATCAACCATACAAGCATAATGCTCAACTGTAGGCATAATCCCAAAAATTTCGCTCAGTGCATTAAACTGCTTTTTCCCTTCTTCAACTAAACCCACATGGCTACATGCAGAAAGAACACCTAGGAAGGTAACCTCATCTGGCATGGTGCCTTCCTCTAACATTGTCCAAAAAGTTTCAAGAGCTTTCAGTCCTTGCCCATTTTGCGAGTATCCGCATATCATTGTGTTCCATGAGACAGCATCCCGTAGAACCAAGCCCTCAAAAATAGCCTCAGCATCTTCTAAGCATCCTGACTTTGCATACATATCAACAAGTGCACTTGAAACAAATATATCACCATGCCCACTCTTAATTGCCATAGAATGAAGCTGCTGCCCGGTTTCCAGAGCAGTTATACGGGAGCAACCACTTAAACAGCTGGCAAGAGTAAACTCATTGGGCTTTACGCCTTCTTGTTGCATCCAACTGAAGCACTTAACAGCCCTCTCTGCTTGATCAGTTTGTGCATAGCCAGTAATGATGACTGTCCAAGTAAAGAGATCTCGTTTAATCAACCTATTGAAAACTACATCAGCATCTTCCAAGCACCTGCTCTTGGCATACATGTCAATAAGAGCTGTCCCAACAAAATCATTACCATCAAGGGTGTTTTTTATAACATGGCCATGTACCTGCTTTCCAAAGCGTAGATCCAAGAGGCTAGAACAAGACCTTAAAACACTGATATACGAGTACATGTTAGGTATGAAACCTTCCAGAAGCATCTGATAGAAGATTCTTGGCCCTAGAGCGCAGATTTCATAGCCATGGCATCCAGACAAAAGGGCATTCCACGAAACCAGATCGTGATCTCCCATTGCCTCAAACACTTGGGTACCAGCCTGCGGAAATCCATTTTTCATGTACATAGTGATTAAGGCATTGTTGACTAACATATCATTTTCAAATCCATACTTGCATATACAAGCATGGATGCTTTCGCCATATTGCAGGTCTCCCAAATCAGCGGCAACACTAACAAGACTTGAAAAGCTAAATTCATTTGGTGGGACACCTGCACATCTCATCATATGAAATAGCTGAGCAGCTTCTTGGCAATGACCTTGCTGATCAAGGCAGGTGATGATTGCACTCCAGGCTACTACATCAGGACCTTTGATTGTCTTAAACACTTTTAGTGCATCACATGCCAGCCCGCACTTAGAGTACATATCCACAAGACTACAACCCAAAAACTCATCTATTTCACACCCAATTTTGATTGCCACAGAATGCACAGCCTGGCCTTCTCTCAAATTCCCTGAGGTGGCACAGCCCTTGAGGACAGTAGACAAGGTGAACTTGCTGAACTTCATCTCTGATTCTCTCATTCTACCAAACAGTCTCAATACTTCTTTTCCACCACCCACCTGAGCATAACCATTAAGCAAGGCAGTCCATGAGACATCATTCTGCTCGGGCATGCAACAGAACACTCTATCCGCAAGCTCCATCTCACCACATTTTGCATAAAGGTCAACAAGAACAGAACCAACAAACAAATCCAAAAAGCACCCAACTTTGATTGCTTCTGCATGCACCTGCTTCCCAAAACTCAAATTCATGCACAGAGCACAAGCTTTCAACCCAGTTGCCAACGTGAACTCATTCGGTCTCACACCTTCCCTCTTCATCTCACAAAACAAACTAACACCATCACTACCACATCCTTCAGCAACAAACCCTTGTATCAATGCAGTCCAAGACACAACATCCCTTTCAGGCATTTGATCAAGCACACGACGCGCACACACAGAACTCCCACATTTAGCATATGCATTAACCAATGAAACCCACAAATGAGAATCCGGGTCAATCCCGCTCTTAATCACTTGCCCATGAATGGCCCTCCCCTCATTCAAACGCCTTTTTGAAGCACAATCACGCAGCATCCCAGAATAACGCCTTAACCTCTCCTTCCTATCCAAATTCACAGGCCTACTTCTTACATTTTCATCAAGCTCCTCCTTCATAGACACTGAATTAGGCCAATTACGACTCATTTCCTTTCTGGGTATTCTCTTAAACCCTTCATGAACCTGAGTTGGCGAGTTTCGGGTATCAGACAGATCCAAATCATTGGTGGGGTTCGACTCTACAACACTGAGAGCAGCACAAGACGAAGATTTTGATCGAATAGGAACTATCAGTGATCTAGAACTGGTAGTACGAAGCTTATTGGGGAACTGAAATCGAAAACCAAGCGGCGGGCTACGCATTCTCAGAGAAAGCAACTCGTACTCCATTAATTTTAAACCAAACGATTCGGTTCTGATTCTAAAACAGCTTTTGATTCTCAAAAGCATCGAATACACAACCAACACGGCATTCACAGCAACAGAGAGAGCATCAGAGACTGACTGAGAGTTTTAGTCTTAAAGAAAAACAATAACAACAACAATGAAAGAACGAAACATAAATGTGTTGGTTGAGCTCTCGATATTTCAGTCTCTTGAAGTTCGATACGGATTCTCGGAAATCAAACAGAGTATGTACAAAGAAAGTAAATAGATAGAATTAGAAAACTGCTTAAAAGTTGGAACCTTATTACCACGAAAACGGCGAGAGAGACAGACACAGAATTGTGGAGTTGGTCTG
Source organism: Quercus wislizeni (assembly GCA_023055345.1). NCBI lineage: Eukaryota > Viridiplantae > Streptophyta > Magnoliopsida > Fagales > Fagaceae > Quercus > Quercus wislizeni. The sequence goes on from JALGQJ010000001.1 coordinate 30,913,773, forward strand.
TGGCTCTCAAGAAGCGCCAATATGAATGAATATGTGAATCTTTCGAGGGCTTTTTCGTCTCTATGAGCCAGGTGTGAGTGTGAGTGAAAAATCTGCTGCCACGCCGGCCTAGTTTGGGGGACCTACTGATGACATGGCAGTCCTCCATTTGACGTGATATGGATAGGTTTATTTTTATTTTCTTTGTTTATTATTATTATTATTATTTTTTTTTTGAAACTCAGTTGCAAATTGACATGCATCATAAAAAAATAAATAAATAAAAAGGCAAAAACTATACTAATTTTTTTTTTTTTTTGGTCTTAACATCGATTAAATCTAAGACATATATATGGGTTGTGTTCAAATTATACTTAGTGTAACTCTAAAAATGTTATGTCACTCAATAATTTGTAATTGAATTTATATTTTGAAAATCTTATCATTGGATTACATATTGTATATGTTTTTAACATACACATTATTTTTTTTTGAAAATTTGTTATTGAATTCATGCTAATCGGATGTTAATACCATTTAGTCCTCACACACACGTGTGTGTGTGTATATATATATATATATATATATATATATATATATATGATAATTCAATGGTTACAAGTTTAGAGGGAGGGGGAGTAGGCCTGTAAAGCCTTAATTTATGAAGGTAAATTTATTTTTATTATTATTGTTTGACATGAGTCTAGTTTTTAAAATATTTTATTATTTTTATAGTTTTGCTGACTTTGAACTAAATATCTAGATATCCATATGGAATGGTGACAAAAAGATATTGAGGAGATTATGACTGTTTTTATCATTTATCATAAGCATTAACAACAATAACAATAAAATTTTACCAAGAAACTTGTGAAATAATGTCATTACTCAATTTTTTAGGCAAAACAACCTACACCCCCCCCCACCCCCCAAATTATGGATCATCAACAAAATAATCAAAATCATTCTCTTGTATCATTTTTTGTCATTTTATCATAACAAAAATCATAACTTTTGTCTTTTCCTTAATTAACGTGTAATTCCTTTACTATTTCTAGTATTATTTTATACCTTCATCTACTTCTTTTCATTCCCTTTACTCAAATTAAATCTCTCTTAGTTACTAGTACATCAATCAATTACCTTTGCACAGTCCCATTTCAACTATTTTCATTTTATTAACATATTCTTAATACCCCAACATTGAGTACCATAGTACCATATAGCCTAACTAGCTTTATTGTAACAATATTGTAACCTATTCTTAGTGTACATTTGAGAATTAATTATTTCGGTAGTTTATTTTCATAGAATTTATCAAAAGATATAATTTTTAGTAATTTTTATGTTAAATATGTTACAAAAAACTAAAAGCTAGTTTATTTATATATTAAAAAAAAACTAAAAGTTAGATTATTTGTAAAATAATGTCGTGAGACTCATTTTTAATGAAAAAGTTACTGAAAAGTGAAGTTTGTGAGACCCATGAACAATGCATGAGTGCATTGTTTACTGCTGAAAAGTCAGAACATGCGGCTGAAAAAAAAAATGGAGGAAAGAAACGCAAACGCAGATCCAAACAGATACTAAAACAAAAAGTAAAGAAGTTAACTTTTTTTAAGAATTCCCAAGCGCAAACTTTTTTTAAGAATTTCCAAAAGCGCGCTAAAAGTCATACAAACTAATGAAGATATAAGCATCCATTTGTTTCTAATCTTGTCTAATATTTGTTAGGTGTGGCCGGCAAGGAAACTAGGTCAAGGCACTAACATGAACATAATTGGAAAGATATTACAATTTATTGTTGAATCATTGAATGGGGGTATGCCAAAAAATATTTAGAACCACAATCTTTTATGCTATAATTTGTCACAACTTTGATGTAGTAGACTGTAAGTGGTGAGTTTATGTGAGAGTAACAGGTAACTTGTCAAAATCTATGAATAGTTGTGAAAAATTGTGTGGTAAATTTTGTGATCCTATAATAGCTTGGGTATGCTAGAGAATCTGTAGCTTACAGCTTAAAGAAAGTTATCACATCTACAAAGCTCATCTCCTGTCACTCAACATTAGCCAGCATTATACGCTCGCTCACTGCACATAAGAAAAAATTTTGGTGGCATTTTCACGATAAGAGTACCACTTCAAAGTAGGGACACTGTTTTTCTCAAATGATCTTATGGAACGCATCAAGCCAATTTTTTCTTTGCCCAGCTTATCTTTTTCTTTATCTTCGCATCATAATCCAATAATGTGTCGCTACTTATAATTATATACCAAAAGTATATGTTATCCATTGTTCCTAACTATCAGGACCAACAAGCTTGCATATGATTTTAACAGAATGTGCCAACACTTTTGACTCCCCGCCCCGTCCCAATGAATCCTGAGTTTTCTGCACTGAACTATCATCAGATCATACGTGATTTAAATTTCTAATATGATAAAGGCATAAAGCAATGCTTCTCTTCTTGAAATTATTGTTAGAAACCTATAATCTTTTGTTGGGCATATAACCCTCCATCAACTCCTATTCAATCCTTAGCCTATACTCAGATTCAGTTCTTCCCCCTGAACATTTTGATTGTGGATCTGCTTATTTTAGGTAGATGTATGGATCTCTGTAGTGATGGCATTGGACAGGCCAAGAGCAGCCAACTCCTCAGGTGGCAACTTCTTTATCAACTCAACCAATGCACGGAGATGACCATCTTTCCAGGTGGCATAACCCATGAAATGTGCTCAATTCTCATAGAAAGTATTCAATCTGCACTCATTCTTCACTGTGATAGCCCCTCCAACAGTACACGGATTTCGCTGATCTTTGGATGTGAAAGATCTTGAGCAAAGAACGTTTGGGCTTCACCATCAATCTCCAGGCAGCTGCAACCTGGTTCTTTATGGATTCCTTGATTGGACATCAATGCCCTAACCTTCACAACATCGTCCCACTTGCCTTTGGCAGCATAAATTTCAGATAACATTACATAATTATAGTCCACACGAGGTTCAAGTTCAAATAGTTTCTTTGCAGCTCTTTCACCAATTCCCACATTTCCATGCACTTTAGAAGCCCACAAAATTGTCTCCCAAATCAATGGATTGTTGGTAAGCTTCCACTTCTCAATAAAGCTTTCAATCTCAATAAATTTGCCTGCCCGACTAAGGATATTGACCATACAAGCATAGTGCTCAATGGTAGGAGTGATTCCATAGTACCTGCTTAAAGAGTTAAAATATGTTTCCCCTTCTTCAATCAAACCCACGTGGCTGCATGCAGAAAGAACTCCTATAAAGGTAATCTCATCAGGCAGGAACCCTTCATCTAACATAATCCTGAAAGCCTGGAGAGCCTCATTTCCTTGCCCATTTAGTGAGTATCCACATATGATTGTGTTCCATGAGGATGCATTCCGTGAAGCCATGCCCTTAAAAACAGCCTCAGCATCTTCTATGCACCGACATTGCCCATACATATCAACAAGTGCAGTAGCAACATACATGTTGCATGAAAGTCCAGATTTTATGGTCAAGGAATGGAGCTGCCGCCCACAGTCTAGCAATACTAAACTGGAGCAACCACTTAAACAGCTGGAGAAAGTGAATTCATTGGGTTTCAAGCCTTCTTGTTGCATCTGAATGAAGCACTTAACAGCCTTCTGCCCTTGATTGCTTTGTGCAAAATTAGATATAATGGCTGTCCAAGTCAAGAGGTCTCTTTCAGTTAGTTCATTCAAAATTATATCAGCATCTTCTAAGCACCTGCATTTGGCATACATGTCAAGCAGAGCAGTTCCTACTTGACCATTACTGCTAAGGTCATCTTTTATGATATGGGCATGTACTTGCTTCCCAAAACCTACATCCAAGATGTAGGAACAAGATTTTAAAATGCTAATAAATGTGAAAATGTCAGGTTCTAAACCTATCACAAGCATCTCTCTAAAGATTTTTGGTCCCAGATGAGAAGCTCTGTTATCATGAAATCCAGATAAAAGTGCATTTAATGAAGCTGTATCCCAAATACTCATTGCATTAAAAACCTTCCAACCATTATTTACAAATCCAGTTTTCATGTACATTGTAACAAGTGCATTGCTGATGAAATTATCAGATTGAAAACCATATTTATATGCACAGGCATGAATACTTTCACTGTACTTCCAGTAACCTAGACTAGTAGCAGCACTGATCAGGCTAGCAAGAGTATACTCATTTGGTGACACACCTGAATGTCTCATCAGACAAAACATTTCAGCTGCTTCTTGGCTCTGGCCTTGTTGATGAAGACAGTGGATCATTGCACTCCAGGCCACTATTTTGGGACTTCTTATCCTCTGAAAAACTTTGAGTGCATATTCTGGAAATTCACACTTGGAATACATATTAAGAAGGCAACAACTCAGAAATTTATCAAGCTCACTACCAATCTTGACAGCCTGAGCATGCACTGCCTTCCCTCCTCTCAAATTTCCCAAGTGTGCACAACTCTTAAGAACAGTCAATAAGGTGAACTTACCATGCTTCAATTCTAATTCTCTTATTTCACAAAACAAGTTCAGAATCTCTTCCCAGTCACCCATTAGAGCATACCCATCAATCAAGGCATTCCATGACACAACACTTTTCTTAGAAATGTAAAAGAATGCCATACTCGCAAGCTCCATCAAACCACATTTTGAATAAATTTCAACAAAAGCAGACCCAACTAAAAAATTTGAAAAGAACCCCATTTTAATGACTTCTGCATGCAACTGTAACCCAAATTCTAATTCCAAGCACCCTAAACAAGCTTTCAACACACTTACCAAAGTCTCTCCGTTTGGTCTAATACCATCTTTCCTCATTTCACCATACAATCTAACACCATCACGGCTATATCCTTCATCTACCAACCCCTTAATTAGCACAGTCCAAGACACAACATCCCGTTCAGGCATCTCATCAAGCACCTGACGTGCGCATTGCAAACTCCCACATTCAACATACAAACTCACCAACAAATCCCAAAAATCCAAATCTGGGTCCATCCCATTTTTGATCACTTGCCCATGAACTGCCTTACCCTCATTCAAACACCCTTTTGAAGCACAACTACGCAGCACCCCGGAAAACAATGTTAGCCTCACATTGCTATCCAAACTCACATCAGCTATTGAAGGCACCGTTTTATAATGCTTTGATAACTTATTAAGTATGTTCTGAAAGTGCCCATCAAAGCAGGACTCCAACTTTTCTTGTGTATCACTGAAAGACGAACTGTGCTGTGAAAAAGAGCGAAGTTTCTCTATGGATTGGCATGTTGGTATTGGGCTAAACTTTCGCAATAAACGACCTTGAAAACTAGTTGCTGGGCTACGCATTGCATTCTATTTGAACTGAAAGGATCAGACAAAAGAAAAATGAAGCTTCAATTCTGAACCAGTTCGTCTCGCCTCAGACAGAAATGCCGGCGTGAAGTCGAGGACTTTGAAATGTATGCTATAGTGTAAGAGCTGTTACAACGAATAATTATCGTATTTACAAGCTCTAAATTTCGTCTTAATAACTAAAAGGGCTTTTTCAAAATTTAGCTTTTAAAATGGGCCGAATTATGTAATTTACCATTCTTAATCCTTTATTTATTTTGTCTAAATCATAATTTAGTTCATAAATTTTCAGTCACTATATTTGACTCATAAAGATTTGGACTAAAATGAAGTTGTTAAGAATCATCTAAAATATGGTTTATGATTTCAATTTTTAATCCAAACTTTAGAACAAATATAACAATTGAAAAGTTTGTAGAGCTAAATTGGGATACCGCCAGTATTAGAAAATTGATGCAAACATAAAATACAAAAATAATGTTTCTTCATGTAGCTTTCTTGGATTAATTTCACTAACAAATAAATAGGATTGTTAGAAGTTTTTTACAATTACTTTTACAATAGCGTTTGTTAAAAGAACAAAAACACAACATCCACAGCCTAAACACTTCTATGAGAGAGAGAGAGAGAGAGAGAGAGAGATTATGTTTATGTGTTATTCTTAAAAATTTATTGCATATAAAATAATAATTACCTTCGTTTTTATTATATAGACAACCAAAAGGTATGTCCAAAAGATACAACTCTTTGTTCATCAAAAAAAAGATACAACTCTTTAGTAGTTACACAATTTTTAATAATAGATTGGATTAGGCCCACTATTAGGCAAATTCTATTTGGGTTTGGATTAGCCCAATATTTCTAACATCTCACAAACACACTATTTTCTAACATCTTGCTAACACTTTATTTGGGGTTGGGCTCATGGTGTGTTTTATTTATTTGCTAAGGATATTCTAACTACAAAATTTGAGATTTTGATTCTCTCAAAAAAATTATGGGGTAATTACACTCTCCTCCCTTGAAATTTAAAAGAATGACACCCAATTCCAAACGTGAATGTAAAAAATACTTCCCTATCTTGAAGTTTGAAAAAATTAACACTCCCCCCCTTTTGTTTATATTAATAACAAAATATTCTAATTTTCTATTAGAATTTATTTACAAAAGTTTAACCATGGTTAATAAAAATAATAATTGATAAATTTAGAATAAAATTGAAAATTTTATCAAGCATCAAAACACTTGCAATGGCAAATCTCTCCATAACCCGTTGAAAAAAAATTTATACTTAATATTTTTAAATACACTTCAATTAAAAATTTAATACAATAAATTTTAATTTTGAAATAGAGGATAATTCTTGAAACTTGCCCTTAAACAAAGGACATGTTACTACATAACATTTTTAATATTAATTTAACAAAGTTTAGTCAATCAAATGTCAAGAAGGGAATTTTTTTTTTCCCTTTAAATTTGGGGTGGAGTGTAATTTCTCTAAATCTCAAAAAAGGAGAGTGTTATTATCCCAAAAATTATTTTGACATTTTGGATTTAAGGTTTACCGTCAAAGAGTTTTTTTTTTTTAGCAAAAAAAAAAAAAAAAAAAAAAAAATCCCGACATAATTTTAACTTCTAAAATTTTGGTGAACAACAATGCACTCTCTAAAGTCTAAACCAAACAAAATGACAAACGGTGCAAACTAATGATTGGCAAATTGGATTGATCATCCTAATTTTTATGGCTAGTCCTAGTCAATACGAAGTCCTATGACTCTTTCTCTTTCGAAGTTTTTACTTTCCAATACTCCAAACTCCAAGAGTAAAAGAATGATTCCCTTGCCTGCAGCACAAACACTTTGCAAGTTGTATCCTCCATTTGAGACACATTTTAACAGAAAGCATATCCTCAAACTCCAATAAAGAATTAGGATCTTGCAATGCAAATTTGACTTGCACATTTAATTATACCTCACGTGGATCACTATGACTTCTATCTATGCCAACATTGATGGTTCCGGATTTTCATGTTGCTGGAAGTTCGGGAACTCATCAAATTATAGCAGAAGATATGGTCTTAACTCTTGGCAGATCAGATGCATGTGATTTTGATTATGAAGTCAAGAGTTTTACTAGTTGTCCGAGACGAATTAGATGATGCTTTGACCTCTTTAAATTTTATTCTTTCATTTTTTTCCTACAACTATATATAATTTGAATATTAAACTTGGACCAACGACCAAGACACATGATACTTAAGAGTTAAGATTACACTTGCTTAATTACTTGAGTTTAAAACCTATTAGAACATAGTCCCCCTTTATGTTAAAAAGAAAAAAAGTATGCTATCTACTCTTTAACCCACCAATTTGGATGGTGGTTCAGCGCAAGAATTGGCAAGTAGGGTTGGTATTCTTTCATTATTTAGTGAGATTTACACATTATTAAATTTTCATCTTGTCTTTTTCAAAGCCGAGGGCTAACCATCTGCGGTTTTCCATTGCCATATACATAAGTTACATTAAACGTTAGAAGAAGAAAAAACCCTCAAACAGACAAGCTTTAACAAAAACAAATTGTGCATTGTGCAAATCAATCGGGTGACTTGTATGAAACATGTGCTAAAATCATTAATATGATATGGAACTATTAGACCATTGAACCTACAACAAACCCGTGGAGCTATCTAACTTACATGACTGAAAGCTATGTGAATTAAAAGATAACTTAGAAGGTGGTTAGTACAGGAGTGCAGTGGTGCCTCATTCACTTTCCAAGAGAGTTACATATATTTAATTCTGAACAATGAAGATGTAATTAAGCTTCCCAAGTACGTGGCTCCGGAAAGGTCTTATGTGCTTCACAAATCACAAGAGTTGCTGCACTTGCTAATAATTTTGCCTTCCAATAGTCCAATTATCATATTTATCCATTTAAGAATATTTTGAAGTTACTGTCAATTTGGTCCATACTGTTAACTCACAACTTTTCTTGCACATTCTTGGAAATTAAACACAACAACAAAAATCAAATTTTCCAATCTCCAATGGTCAATGATGTTACAAATTTTGAATAAAAAAACTTCATTATTAGATTTGTATCCAAAAAAGTGAGAAAAATGGATTTTAAATATATATAAAAAAAAAAATTTAAAAAGGTATCATATAAAGAGTTGAATATATATTATTTACTTATTTTATATAAGAAAATTATTTTAAAGTATTTTCTTAGGCCTTAAATTGTAATGAACCCGTCATAGATGAGGTTTTGGTTAACATGTGCCTTGTGGACTTGATTGTATTATAAAATTCTACCAAATTACATGTTTATATCAACTTTGAATAAGTTTGCAAACATTTCTCCTGTCTGGCATGTATAGAATTCAGAGGACAAAATGACTTGCATAATTAGATTAAGAAAAAAGTTAATGAATGTCTTAAAATTATTTGTTAGCAAACTACTTTAAGAAATTTTTTTTTATAAATAAAGAAAAAAACAATTAATATTTTGATAGAATTTTCTATTTCTTATAAAAAAGTAGTATAAATTTTTTTTTAATGATTTATTAACAAATGTCTTAAGGGTATTTATTAACCGAACTCTTACATTAAATGCATTCATAATACAACGGGATTTGCAAAATTTTGAGTCCACGCCAGCAATTCGAATTTGTCGTTACTCGTTATCAATAATTCAATATAAAACTAAGCCAGTAAGCCATGTGAACAGTGAACTTGTGGTTAGCTGGATTCAAAAAAGAATAAAAAGGAATTCATAGCTGGGAACTTAAGTAGTAGGCCAAGCCAGCTGAAGAATTTTAGTCAACTTTATCCATTTGATTTCCTTTATTTAATTTTTAAAATAAGTTTGCAACCGAATTGATTATCATTTGCTTTTTTATTTTTTTATTTTTTTTATTATGCCCCTAAACAATAATGGCACAAGCCTTTGTTTTGTTTTCTCAGTTCAAATATGAAATTATAAGGCCAAGAATGAATACATTATGGGGGAGTTAGTATCGTATGCTCATATGTGTCTTTCTTTTTTTATGAACAAAAATAAGTAGGAGAGTGACTTGAGTTGACATTTTATATTTAAGCTTGATCATAGATCATAGTGAATTGTTTAAGATCAATTTCAAGCTGCAAATTAATGCTCTCGTTAATTGATAAAATGTGTTAAAAAAATTAATTGATTTCCTTAGCTATTATAGACCAAATTTTGTTATTGAGCAACCACTTTCTAATTAATAAATATATAAAATTATGATTTTTCTCTAAAAATTAAAAGCAAGACATTAAGTTGGTAGTTGTTTTGTTCCTTTTCCCCCATGAATAAACGACATTAATTTGGTAGTTAAATGAACTATTAGTAAATTTGGCATCAAAATGAGAGCCACCAAGACTAAAAATTAGATTTCAGAATCTCCTTTATATGCTATTTTATTGAGTCTTAATCATTACCCGTTAAAAATAAAATGAATTCTTCCATTTTTTTTGTTTTTTTTCAATTTTTTTGGGTACTAAGCTGGTACAGTAGTGGTAGGTGAAGAATGAAGATGTGGGGAGAGAATTCCACAAAAGAAGAAGCATACCTACACATTTGCCAAAATGAGATCAACACTATATATCAGCATGATTAAGATGGTATGTATGATTAATCATTGAGTCAAATGAAAGGCAAGCAACCCACAATTTGTAACTTCTAAGGCCTTCTTTCTTTCAATACATGGCAATTTCTCAAAAGAAAAAAGGTGGGACCCACATGGGACCCTCCAAAAAGGGCATCCAATGACAGGTGTACACATCACTAAGACACCACCATACACTCACAGTCAAAGAAACCAAAAATGATAGGGCCATGCCACCCCACCCCACCCCAAAATTTTCCCTTTATTTTTAGTCAAAAAAAAGGTTGAACCGTAACTAAAACCTGAACCTTTTTACAAAACCACACAAAAAGCAAACCATTTGTAGTGGAAGTGAAGTCCATAATTGAGTCGACGTCGTTTTGCCTTTACACGATACAAGATAATGAAATGAATCCCATCTTTGCAATTTCCACATTTTGCTTTAAAATGGACAAACTTAGAAGGTGTATCACTGTATCAGTATCACATGATCCTGAAAAATAAAATAAAAAATAAATAATAAAAAAAGCAAATACCCCGAAATTGTTATTTTCTTAGTTAAATCTAACAAATTTTTTGAAGAAATTATTAGTTGTACACAATAAAAAAGAGAAAAAGTTGAAGATTGCGCTATTGTTTTCTTAGATTGCATTTGTAATCATTGTAATTTTATTGGATTTAACTGAAAAGGTAACAAATTTGAAGTATTTGTTCATTTCCTAAATATAGAGAAAGAAATTGGTTGGTTTCAAAGATAAATGAGGAAATTGTGAACTACCTCTTATATAATGGAGGAAAAAATGCTTTTTCCCAAAAAAAAAAAAAAAGTCTAATATGATGAATAATTCTAGTGACACAACTTTGTCTACAATTTTTTCTTAAATTTGATAAGTTTACAAACTGTGAGCAATGAAATTCAAAAGTAATGTAAGTGGTAGGTTTACATGAATAAGATTGTTCACCAATCATAAATTATCATCTCAACGAATTGTAAAAAAAGTTATGTCAATGGTAAAGTTATAATAATATAACTAGCGAGCTACCCCACCTTCTAAATAAAAACCACCCGCCACCAACAAGTGTGGCTTAACGGTAGATAACCCTCGAAAGCCCCATTTACTCAAAGGTTCTAGTCATAGCTCATGCAAATTTGGGTCGTGGGTTGTTTCGGTATTAGACCCAAACTAGCTCAACAATATAAAACGTAGGTGCGAGTAGTGGTATGCCTTGTTATGCGCTGGTGGTACCCTTGGGCTTACCCAAATTGTACTTTGAGGTATGGGGCAATGATTACATACATGAGCCCCCTTTGTTTTTGTTCCTTAAAAAAAAAAAAAAAAAAAAAAAAAATACCTCATATCACATCAAAAAAAAAAAAAAAAAGACCAAACCAATTGCAACTTCCTAAAATAAATAAATAAATAACAACCATATCAATAAATAATTCACCTTTGCCAAATAACAAACTCTTTTTTTATTTATTATTTATTTATTTTTTATGGTTGTTACATCCAGGCTGCATTAGTTGAGTACTTGACTAATTGGGTTCCCGTTGAACACAAAAGAGATAAGCTTATAAATTTTATTTTATTTTATTTTTTACGAGATAGAATTTATACTCTAACCTAATCTAAGTGTATATGTATGTGAAGCTCTCTCTTGAAGACTTGAATCTCAGCTCTTGCCCCCCACACCCCACACCCCACACCCCACAAGCACTTATACTTGTGGAGTTACCATCGCACCAATGATATGCGATGGTGAGATTAGCCTATAATTAGAATGCAAAATTGTTATGTTTTAGCCAAAAGAACTCGAGTTTCATTATGTTACATTATTAATGAAATTTTCTACTAAAAATTTAAGAACATACCTATTTTTCAATGAATTGTTTGGGTCTTAAATTCATTTGCATTTACTTCAACTTCACCCTTTCATTGCTATACAAAAAATAGAAAATCAACTTTGCTAGAATATAGTTGCAAAATACAAAGTTAAATGAGAAAGAAAAAAAAATGACCAACTGCTCATGCGAAGATTTTGTTAATGAATTTTCTGGTTCTTAAAGTTTATTAAATTCCTTTGCATTTACTTAAACTTGACAATCACATTGCTATACAGAAAATTGAGAATCAATTGTGTTAGAATATAATTGCAAAATACAAAGTAAAATAAGAAGGAAAAAAATACCAACTTTTTATATGATGATTCTATAAGCAATTTCTATATACGTAAATTTTGAAAGAAAGAAAAAAGATACTGGGGATGTTATCTTTAAAGATAAAATTATAAAATCATGGAGGAAACTGCTTCTAAATAAAAGACTAACTTTTAAGGGTAAAAACCTAAATTTTTTTTCTCTTTTCTTTAAAGAAAAAATTATAAAATCATGGAGAAAATTACTTCTAAATAATAGACAAACTTTTAAAAATAAAAAATACCTAAAACATGGTTTTTTTTTTTTTAAAATGCAAAACCGTGTTTATCAGGCTATTAGTAGAGGATTCTAAAATCCTAAAATTTAGATTTTTTTTTCTTGAAATTGTAAAATAAAATAAAATAAAATTGTGGTCCTATTTTGTAGGCAATATTTTAGTAAGAGTTAGAAGTGTATTTTTATCGGACAATCCTTTAGTTTTACTTTTACTTAAACATAGTGTAGGGGTATTTTGGAACTAAAAAAAAAATTATGGTCCAAATTGTAGTATAGATATACTCATTTCTGTCCCAAATTGTTAATTCTTTTTAAAAAAATTTAACTTTTTAAGGAAACATAATTTAAAGATATCAATAATTTAAAATGAAGTCACAATAAAAATATGGTTTTCATGTAAACTTTTACTATACTTCTTTTATGTTTTTTTTTTAAGGGTATTTTATTTATGATCATTGTATATCTTTCAGTTTTTTATTTTATTTTTATTATTTATCATTTCTTCACAGTGATGACTCTTTAATATCAAATTAAGAAATGAACTGATGTTTGGTGTAAGACAAAATTTGAACTTATATCCCTTATTCAAGAGTAAAAGAATTTATCGATTGAGCTTCTTGAAATCACCATATTAGAATAATTAAAATAAATTATTTTAATCATAATGGGTACCATATTGAAAAAGTAATAGTAGAACTCATTTTCGTCCACTTGAAAGCACATACGATGTCATGTTATTTAAAAACCTTATTAAATCAAATAAACAATGTACTTATTTCTAAATAACCTAATTTTATATTTAAATTTTTTTAACTTCTAGATATTTATTACGAAATAAAAAGTCAACAACCTTATAATTTAACCGATACTTCTAAATGTTCCCAACGAAGACACACAAAATAAAAACTACAAAAGGAAAAAAGATTCTTTTTCCCTTTAAAATAGTAATAACACTAAAAATAGATGAACTAATTTTAAACGGGCAGAAATTATTTACTATTTTTTAGGTGAAACGAGCAAATTGGGGTTGTATCGTATCAAGACTCAAATTCAAGCTAAGGTCTTCTAAAAACATCCCCAAAAAAAAAAGAAATAAAAAAAAGTTAAGGTAAAAACGGCAGCGTATTGGGGTTGGATGGTAGTGAAAATAACAGACAGCCAAGGCTACTGGGAAATATATATAATCTACGGTGAAAAAGAATATTGACCAAAGGGAACAGTAATTCAGTTGGTACGGAAGGTCTTACATAGCGTCGGTGGTGCTTAACCGTAGGATAGTTTTTTTTTTTTTTTTTTCTTTTTTAGTCAGAGAGAGAGAGAGTCATAAATTTAAGAGAGAGAGAATCGCTTGGTATATAAGCCAGCGAAGCAAAAGGCCCATGCTCTCTCAAAAAACGCACAGAGAGATTTTTTTAGAGAGAGAAAGCCTGTGAGGGGCTTTGAGACAGAGAGAGAGCTAAGGCCATGGCTGATTCAAACGAATTCGTTTCCATTGATGTGGAGAAGATCCATCTTGGTGGGAAGGTTCGTTTTTTTTCTCTCTCTCTCTCTCTCTTTGTTTTTGCATTGTCTAAAATTTAATCTTTGTTTCTTTTTCTTTTCTGGGTTTCTTGTGCTTTGTTTTGCTATGCTATGCTATGCTGTGCTGTGCTGCATTTGAATGAGTTTGTGATTAGAGGAAATATGTTGGAAATGAAATGGGAACTGATATTTGTGAATGTTTCTTCTGTTTTCTTTTTTCTTTTTTCTTTTTTTTCAATTTCTATTTATAGAAAAATTTGATTTTGGGGTATTGCAGGTTTGGAAATGTTACATTCAAAATCTGGGAAATCATTATTCACTAGATTTGTTTTTGTTACCATTATGGTGATATTGATTGATTCTAATCATTTTTATGATTTAAATGCTCCTAATTTTGCAATCTCACAAACCCATTCTTCTGGTGAAGTTGTTGATGCAGTTTCCTTTCTTGAAAAAAGAAAAAGAAAAAGAGATTTATGGTAAATGGTATATCCTTTATTTTGTACCTTTTTCTGTAAGGAAGTATTGAATATTTTTTGGAAATAATGGCTTGTGAACCTTCCTGTGATTTTTTTTTATGGCATCAATGAATTGGGTTATGGGGATTTTTATCTTTCTTCTTTTTCTCTTTTGATGTTGATAGAATTTTCTTTTTTGGGTTCAGATTCTTTTCTTCTTGTATGATGCTTGTTAGGGTCATAGAAATTTGATGCTTTGAAGAATGCATTCCTTGGATCAATTTGTGATTACAGTTAATTGAAGAAACCTAAGCCTAGCTTCCCTTGTCTTACTTCTTTGTTTTATATGGAGAAATCTAGCTGGTTCTTTATGTTTCGGTCCCTTTTACTATTTTTTATTGGAACTTTGATCAGTCTAAAGTCAAGTCAATGTCTTCTTTAAGATATGAGATTCCGTGCCTCCCTTTTTAACTGTCATCACATTTTAAAAATTTTTTAAAAAAAAAAAAAGAAAAAAAAAGATACAATGATTGAATATCAGGTATTACTCATTTGTTTCATCTATCTTGTATCAATATGATGTGGCAGGTTAGTTCTGGGGTAGCCTGAAAAGGGTTTAAATGCACATGGGGAAACGCTTTCAGGGAATTAAATTCTCTGGATAAGGCTGCTATTTACTCTTACTTGTAGGGTTTATATACAAAACAAATGATTCTTCTTAATGAACTGAAAGCTTTTTGTTTTTTTCCTTCACAAACACCTACCAAAGTCTGAAGATATCATGGTGATAAAACAGTTTTAAAGTGTATCTGTTTGATGATTTCTTGGAATTTTACCTCTACCTGTTGATTTGCATGTATGCAGTAACTCTGTGCTTACTTCTCTGTTTATAACACATTTAATTGAATTTATCATCTGCAGGAACATATTATACGGACTGGCTGTGGTTCTGTGTCTGTCATAGTCTATGGAGACCAAGACAAGCCAGCGCTAATCACTTATCCTGATTTAGCTTTAAATCGTAAGTGTATTGTGGTCAGTTGATGTGGCCTTGTAGTTGACCCTTTAATTGAAATTAGTACTTAACATATAATTGAGTCTTTGTGAGTTTGTTTCCTTATCTACTCACACGATTTGTTCTAATTAGCAATATTTTTTAGCAGACGTGTCTTGTTTCCAAGGATTATTTTTCTGCCCCGAAGCAGCTTCTTTGTTACTCCACAACTTCTGCATTTATCATATCAGTCCCCCAGGGCATGAGGTCTGTAATTGGTTGACTTGACTGCATCTTTTGATAATTTGGCTGATTTTTGTATCTGGAAAATATATTGCATGCACTAAAACTGATAATTCACATAGTTTCTCTTCTGGAACTTTCACAAGAGTTCTTGCAGTTAGGAGCAGCTGCAATTTGTCCTGAAGATCCTGTGCCTTCTGTTGATGATTTAGCAGATCAGATCATTGAGGTTCTCAACTTTTTTGGGTAACTATTGTTCTAAATTATTTGTGATGGTTTGCTGTTAACTTATGATATTTAAAGCTCTTAATTTCAAGACTTAAGTAGTATGCAAGATGATATTCTCAATTTGCCTGTGTTAGTGCTGCTTGTTAGCAAGACAAGGTATAGAAGGGGACTTTTGCATAGAATGTCTTCACTGTTGTTTTCCCAGACAAGATCCTGTCTTTGTAATTTGGTTTCTGATTACATGATTACATGCTTGTTCAGGCTTGGTGCAGTTATGTGCATGGGGGTAACGGCAGGTGCCTACATCCTAACCTTATTTGCAGTATGTATCCTTCTGAATGGTGTGACCAGTTTGTTTTCAAACATCTTCTATTATTTGGTCCACTGATCAGAGTTTCGTGTTACAGTTAAAATATAGGGAACGTGTCCTTGGTTTGATTCTCGTGTCCCCTTTATGCAAAGCACCCTCTTGGTCTGAATGGTTTTATAATAAGGTTCTTCTTTCATACCTTACTGTTACTCTTACAATTAAACATGCATAAATTTCAATGTTATATATAAGGTTGCCTATTATCTGTAGGTGATATCAAATTTGCTATACTTCTATGGCATGTGTGGTTTACTGAAAGAGTGTTTGCTTCAGCGATACTTCAGCAAGGTATTCCACTGCTTCAACCGTGACCATATGTAATTTATTTGCTCATACTATGTGGTTTTGTTGGGCTGGGTAATTATTGATGTTGCTCTAAATTGTTACAGGAAGTTCGCGGTAGTGCAGGAGTTCCAGAATCAGATATAGTTCAAGCATGCAGAAGAGTCAGTGTTATTGCTAATTTTCAAATTCATTTACTCAAAACTATACATTTTTTTTTTCTGGAATTTGATAGCCTTTATTTCTCCCATCCCATTTCCATTTTTTTTTTTTTTTAAATCAATGAAGTTTTAAAAGATGACACTTGTTTAATTCCCATGGCATATTTGTTTCCTCAGTTGCTTGATGAGAGGCAGAGTATAAATGTTTTTCGGTTTCTTCAAGCAATCAATAGGTAAAAACTATGCCATAGCTGCTTCTCCACTGGTACTTCTTTGCGTGCGTGTTATAAAATCTTCTAAGATAAAATTGACTGTATATGTTTATGTTCTGCAATTTTGTTTTGCCAACCTGCAGGCGACCAGACATTACCGAAGGGCTGAAGAGTCTAAAATGCCGTACGCTAATTTTTGTTGGGGATAGCTCTCCTTTCCATTCTGAGGCTCTCCACATGACCTCAAAGCTGGACCGGAGATTTAGTGCCTTAGTTGAGGTATGCAGCACAAAGTATTATCTAAGAATATTAGTATGATGTAATTGCGCACTATTAACACCAGCTGGACTTTTTTACTGATTGATCAGTCTTTTGCAAACTAAGTATAATATCTTTTACCGCTGGGAATTTAATGTACGATTTTTTTTTTTTTTTTTTGGGTTCAGAATATACCAGAGTTCCACATTATTCACAATATCCAAATCCAATGCTTAGCATTACATCTAAAGTAATTGAATAAATGCGCAGGAATCTGCAAAGGCTGTGTATATTAAAGGATGTGTTGTTTATGCAGGTCCAGGCTTGTGGGTCAATGGTGACAGAAGAGCAGCCGCATGCAATGTTGATACCCATGGAATTCTTCTTGATGGGATACGGTTTGTATAGGCCAAGCTACTTCAGTGACAGCCCAAGGAGCCCTCTCAGTCCGTCTTGCATCTCTCCAGAACTCCTTTCTCCAGAAAGCATGGGTTTGAAGCTAAAACCAATAAAGACCCGTGTTTCCCTTGAGGTTTAAAGCGGAGAGAGGTAGAGTTGGACATAATATGAGTCGTATGATTCGAAAGATGTTCAATTTTTTCGTTCGTTTTTGGTTTTTGGATTCAATTATAGTGGGTAGATTGGTTGGAGAGGTTGTAGATAGAGAAGGAAGAATATTACAGAATATATATATATAGGGAGAGTCTTGCATTCATTCATTTGTAGTAAAAAAGAAATCATTGAGCTGTGTCTGTAAATTCTGTAATGGACTGAGATTATTTATGATGACGAGCAATCAATAACAGAGAGGAACTCCCCGATTATTATTTAAGGTCTCAAGTCTATCACGAAGCAAACATGTATATCAATGCCCTTGCAACGAAATAATAACCTTCAGTTCCCAAACAAGTCTATTACATGTCCAAAATTTATGTTCTATGCAATTGACTGCCTTCCCTTTCAAGTAGTAACAATAATAATAAGTTACGAGCTTTGCGGCTTAGTTGTATTGTCCATTTTTTCCTACGTGTTATAGAATTTGAGTTTGAATCTTCCCTTTTCCACTTATTGTAAGTAAAAAAAGCTAAAAAAATAATAATAAAAAAATGGCTCAATAAAAAAAAAAAAAGAATTATGAAAAATAAAAACATGGTTCGTGGTTCACTTGGTTCTTATCAAAGATGAGTTTAGGCTGGACCTTGGTTCTGAGCTTAGGATAGATAAAACTACGTTTGTTTCAATAGAAAATAGTTTTTTTTTTTTTTTTGAAAAACAAGTCGTTTTCTGTTATGATTTCCACATGGATTATTAAGTGTAAAGTTAACCACGCGTATATAGGCATTTGGGCACCCTCCTCTTACGAGTTGACTTTTGCGGATGAGTTTTATCGAGTATGAGATCAAATGAGTTGCGGTTTCAGTTTCGTGGAAGCAGCCCTCTTTGAAGATGGTATCATAGCAGCACTTCTTCTAGTATACTATGTCATAATAATTGAACAAAGCAATTATAATTACAAGATTGCATCACAAACAAGTGGACTTGCAAGATTACCAAAAGGCACTTTTTAAATGGCCCTCTTGTTTTGGTTGTGGCATCAAGTATAACAGATTATGATAGTAACTCCCTTTCTGTCTATTTTGTCAAAATTTTCGTATCATGGAACAGAAGATTTGATTTGTTTTGCTGTTTGTGTAGGATCAAATGAATAAAGTTTGGATGTCAATATTTTATTTTCATAAATAAAATAACAGGAAGTAACAAGCAATGTTCAATATGGAGAATTGAGGATTGCAGTACACTATCAACAACACATGGTGTGCTAGACACGAGAAAGTATCTCGTGAGACGGTCTCATGAGACCTATGTCTCAATGATATATGGGTCCCAGAGTATCTCATGAGACCATCTCATACAAGAATTTTTCGCTAGACACATATCGGAACAAGTAGCACAATCCTAGGGCTATTTTCTAGATTTGCTATACCTAATTTCTAAAAACATCCTCATCCTCTACATATCTATATATATCTAAAAATTGAAGCATAGCATTTATTGTTGCTATGCTTTTGTTAAGCCACTTCATCTGCCACGTCATTGGTCACATCATTATTCTTTTTCTTATTTATTTTTTATTCCTAAATTTTCATTTCATTACTTTTTATAGATTTTTAAATTTTATCGTTTATATCTTCTTAAATTCTATCGTTTCACTTTATTCAACATTTCATCTACTTCCACCCTTCTTCTTCCATCTTAATTTTCATATAAATTTCTTATTACTTCATATCCACCTCTCTCCCCTATTCATTCCAAGTTGTTCATGACAAAAAAAGGGTCAAAATTCTCTCTCTCTCTCTCTCTCACACATTTTGTTTCTCTTTTGCTAGATTTATTTTATTGTTTCCAATGCAGTTCATTTTTAAAGCCAACTGTTACTAGTGCTTATGTTGTATGATAAGTAGTTCCCTTTGCTTTTAATAGCATTTATCACTTGTAATAGAAAGTTAGTTAGCTCATAGGTTGTTAGTGATAAGTGCAATAGCCTATTAGTTACTTAGAGAAGTTTGTTAGGCTTTGGCCAATCAAATGAGAGCCATGGTGGGTTCTTGTAACTAACTCAGTAGCTTGCCTGTGTAACTATAAATAAGTAAGGCAATTTTCATTGTAACTAGTTGAATTTGTATCTAAGAAATCTCTACTTATGAGGTATTATTTCAAAAGTGTGTCTCTTGAAATCTTTCTTTTCTCTAAGCAACTTAGAGTATGTTTGGTAACTTTTTTTTCCCCTTATTTTTTGTTTCCAATTTTTTTTTCTATTTTTGAGACTAAAAAACTTGTTTGGCAACCCCAAATGGATAGAAAACAAAAACTGTTCTCAAAACTCAATTTGTGAAGAAAATTGAAAATATGCAAAAAACTGTTTTCAGTTTTTAATTTTTAAAAGTCAATGAAAAAAAAAATTTAATTTAATAAATCTGTCTCATTTAATGAGTTAGTATTAGAGTTCAAATCCTAGTAACAACATATTTTAGTATTTTCTATTTTTTTCTTCAAAAAACTACCTTTTTAATTTCAACTAACCAAACATGTTTTTGATTTCAAAAATAAAAGAAAATTGTTTTTTTCTTTATATTTCTAAAAACAAGTTTTTGAAAATAGAAAACAAAAACTATTACCAAACATAACTTTAGCTTTGTAAAACATCTTTTCTTTTCACCATTTTTCCTCCATTAGTTTCAACTTTCAACCACTTTTTTTTTTCCACTAATGATTCTTTTTGTTATTAATGATTTAATTGTCACATCATTTTTTTTTTTGGCAAATTTGTATCAATGTTTATGAATATTTAGGTATTTTGGTTCCAATTCTTGATCACAAGTTCCTTTTCTTTAATTCATTCGTTTCAAACCCTAGGTAGTGTTAGGACCCTTCAAGCTATCTATGATTTAACACTAAGAAAGGAATTTTTTGATTGATTTCAAGGACAACCGGGCCTCCTCAAGAACTAAGAATGCATCACACTATTCATTAATCCTTGCTTCACATTACAATCCTCTCTTATACTCATACCAAGCAACTGACTAACTGCCTAACTGCCAAGGACATCAGCACATGCTTAATACAATCAACAGATGTCTAAATACAATCTTAGCACATGCTTCTAATCCAATACAATTGCTATACAATATAATACAGCTATACAATATAATACAGCTAGCTCTCTATCAGGCAGCTCTACTCAAGGGGCCTTACTTTGTACACTTCTTTTAATCAATATAATTTCTATCTTTTACCTCCAAAAAAAATAAAAATAAAAATGGTAAACTCTACCTTGCCATGACACCCTACCCCTCGTTTCTGCTATTTAAAATGAAAAGTTGATACACTCCAATCGGTCATCTATCAGTGTTCAATGTTCATATAGCTATTATGGTAGTTCTATTTTAAATCTCTTAGTAATCACTTTGTAATGTCTCAAACAAAAGACGACAAGATACTACATAATTGAGCAAACTAAATGGCTCTTTGTAATAAAATCCGAGGCTATTTGGTGGATTCTTGGAACCAGTATTGATAAGGATAAAAGAAATGGGTCGTAAAAGATAAGTGACGGAATGTAATGGGCCGTCAGTCATTTGGACAATGACTGACGGTAGGACAAAATGTTAAGGAGAGGAACCACAGGCCGAAAGAATGATAAAGCTGAAGGGCATTCTGAAGCTGACGGTATGGAGACCAAAGGCATCATATATGCTGACGGCACTAGTCAAAGATTGCTTGTTCACCACGTTTGCATGTATAAGTGAATGACTTGCCCTCCACGTTTTTGGTAAACCTAAGAGTGACTCCTATATGGAAAAGATCCCGCAAAATACGCCCAAGGGGATTCGTATAAGGAAAAGACTTCTAATCCAAGGAAAAGATGTCAAGCCCTACTACTATAAAAACCGAGCACCCTCACGAACAAAGGTACGCATAATTTACCCTCTCTATCACTCTAGAGCAGTGAGAATAGTTCTGACTTAATCTTCGGAGGGTATTTGGCTGGTACCACACCGGTGCTCTCTGCTGGGTTCTTTCTTGTTGCTGTGCAGGTGTCATTAGGAGCACTCGAGGACCGTGTGACTTACTTGTGGTATTTTTGGCATCATCAAGTATGTAAGAAAGAAGTCTGGGCTGTAGAAGAGTTTGTTGCTGAAGTCTATTTCTCCAGTGCAGAATCTGGCATGCAATGTTTATGGAGAATATCTTCGGAGTTATTTTCTATAATCTCCAAAGAAAATTATATATTTTTCAATTGATAAATAAAAGGTTTAATTACCTAGGACATTGATAATTTGATACAGTAATTAGTTTAGTGCTGCACCTTTTGGTTTTCTCTAGTTTTGCAAAAGATATTTTTATAGACTTTCAATTTATGACGTCTATTTCTAATGATTGTGTTCTTTATTATCAGATTAAGACACCAATGTTTTGATGTAGACGGGGGATCGAATTCCAAATCTTTTATTCAATCATTAGAGATTTTGCCAGTTAAGTCATTATACCTTTCTCTCAAATGAGATTTCTCACAATGGTGCTTTCATTTAGCTTCAGGAAATTAATATATGGCTGGTTCATTTATTTAGATAAATGCAGTAGAGGAACTATAGTGAAAAGGTCATGTTTGGGAATTTGGACAATTACTTGGGATTGGCCATATGGAAGTTTTACACTTTTTTAACCCTTACTTAACTGGATAATATCTCCAACATTATATTGGATATGAAATAGAACTTATCTTTTGCTGGATAATTGGCATCTCGAGGGTCCACTATTGCTTAACTATGGACCTTGAATCATTAATAATTCAGTCTGTTTTGTAAATGCAAAGGTATCAAGAGCTCTCAGTACAGGAAACTGAAGTTGGCAACCAGCAAGATATGCGATCAAGTTTCATATTCAAGTCAGGTACGCTGAGGTGAACATTGAACAAGATGCAGAGGACATTGTAAAAAATTTGGGAATTTCGAATTTGGGGCAACAAGGAATGCTATTAAAGTTACTCTAAAGAAATTTGAGTGGTGTTAGAGTATTCACATCAATCTCCTCAAATTTTTAGTTAAACTAATTCAAAAAACTCCACTTTTTCTAGTTTAGCTATCCATGTTTTTTATATATACACATCAGCCTCAATACTCTATCACTATTCCAATTAAATATTATTTCTTTCTTTCTTTTATTTATTCACATTCACGATCTCAAAAAAAATTCACAACCAACCCCAACCACCCATCAAATCTCTTTAACCATGTCTTATATCACCAACAAATAATTTTACATAATTTATATTTCAAATCGAATAGTATCACCTTTATTTTCCCTTTGCAATATCAATTAATATATACAAACAAAACAAAACAAGAATAAGACATTAAAATTAGTTTATAAAACTTGCAAAGCCTAACAAGTTCTCCACACTTTTAACCTTCATTTTCTTGATCTCCACAAGTTCTTGATACTTCATTTTCTTAATCGAGTTCTTACAAGAATGGTTACAACCATTCTCACCCAACAGAACTCTTGCAATAATTAAGGCTTTACTTCCAAATTTCAGACTAAAATATAATAGACTTCAGGCCCTTCAATTATTAAAGAAGAACTTCAAGCCCTTCAATTATTAAAGAAGAACTTCAAGCCCTTCAATTATTATTCAGTGATGGTATGTAGCTTACGGTTTTGATGTTGAAATTGGACATTGTGCATTTTGTTAAGGTTATGATTCGTTTTTAGTCTTTGGGTGTTTGGGATTATGGTTTAAGAAAGTCATAAATGTATTTTGTTTTAGAACTAAAGAAAAAGAAAAAGAAATATTCTAATTGATTATTTATAAAGTTAGCCATTTTTTTGGGGTGCTAGAACTCATAATTTGTAGGTTTCTTTGTAGGGTTTTTTTTTTTTTTTTTTTTTTTAATGCTATTTTGTGCGGTATGAATCATAATGATAAAAATAAAAATTGATAATGATTTCAAAGTATTTTTTGCTTAAAAAAAAATTTATACGGAATCCCAATTAAAGACAACTAAATTATGATAAATTGATGTGTTTTTAGCCAATTTCTCTTTGTTTATTCATGTTCTCTTTATGTTGATACTTACAAATAATTTCCTTAATTTCATTGAGATAATGAATTAGGTGTTTGCGATTGAGGTCTCCATTTTTAGTTGTAAGAATAGAGTGGTTGAGGAAATGTTTGGGAGGTAGCTTAAATTTATGTAATTTTAGGATATAAAATTATGGACAAAGTCTAGCTACAAAATTGGTTGTAGCCTAAGGTTACAACCTTACTCAATATTATTCACAATATTACATATTTTAAAATTTTAACCATTGAATTGTATGCTCTTTATGTTCTTAATACACATATCAAATTTTGTGTCAATTGGATATTA
Organism: Quercus wislizeni; assembly: GCA_023055345.1. Lineage (NCBI taxonomy): Eukaryota > Viridiplantae > Streptophyta > Magnoliopsida > Fagales > Fagaceae > Quercus > Quercus wislizeni. The sequence continues at coordinate 30,937,844 of JALGQJ010000001.1, forward strand.
TTTACTACATAATTTATAAGCTTACATTTTATGCATAATTTTAAACTACAAAAACTTGCAATTTAAACAATTTATTAATGACATAGTTACTGATTTTTAATTTTATAGAAAATTTGCAAGTATGGAGGATATAAGAAAAAAATGTAATCCAACGGTGGATTTGTTAAATTTCATCTCCAATAAAAAGATATTAAGTAAGGTTGTAACCTTAAACTACAACTAATTTTGTAACTAAAGTTTGTCCTAAAATTATTTTATACTTTAAATTCTTATTTATAGATTTCGAAATCATTTAATTAGTTTAAAAAATAAAATAAAATTTTAAAAATAGATATTATAATATATTATAGTCTTATAATGTTATACAATTTTTTTTTTTTTTTTTTGTTGATAAAATATGAATTAAGAAAATAAAGTTTCAATGTAGTCAACAATATTGTGGGCAAACATAAATATTATACAACAAAATAAGTATTATATGCAAATCTTAATATACATAAAAATTATTTTAAATGAAATTATAGATTAGTTCGCGTATTGCGTGGGACATCATCTAGTTATAAATAAAGAATAGATTATTCACTAGGGATTGGAAAATCTATTCTCTTATTTAACAAAGTTAAGTGTCAAGACTTGCAAATTGGCCTATCTATTTATCAAGTCTTGATTTGTGTTGGCTTATTTCTGTGTCAAATTTTCTTATAATTAAATTAAAATGCATTGTTTTTTATGGGGGTTTTTTGTTGATTGGATAGAGGTTCAAGTGCTAAAAGTGTTAGTGCTGTAAGACTATTCTACGCAAGCGAAATTGGATGTCGCTCCAACAAGATGGACACGTGACAACATGTTTAAATTTCCGTTGAGACTATCACTGGAGTTTTGCTCAAGTGAAAATGTCGCAACTAAGAAAAATCAGTAACGATCCTCTCTACTGTACCAAGTACCAACTTATATCCATCCTAGGTATTCATCATTTCCCATGGATTTCAATCCTAATTTTCATATGAGAATTGAGAGAAACTTACCCATTGAGAGAGCCAAAGATTTACCCATTTTCTCTACTCTCTCTCTCACCATAGTCAAATCCTTGAGAGGAGATCATTTCCATAATTCCATCACAATCTACACTACCCCTGAGTGCTGAGAGTTGATGTTGGGAATCATTGGAGCGTACCCTTATTTATTAATCCAAGGAGACTTGGTGTATTCAATTGGAGCTCAATTGTGGATCTAAAAACTAGATGAAGAAAGGACTCAACGAAGTTAATTGCTAGTTGGAACTTAGAGAGTTGTAATTATTGTATATCCATTCTTACTATTGTTAATTGGGTAATTATGTACACAATTGGGCTATAAATTGGTAGATTAGCTTAAAATTTGGATTAGCCGGAATTACAACTTAGGTCTAAATCATTAGCAAAATTGAATTTGGTAATCTCACTATTCAATAAAATTGGTTTATTTTACCTCTAATAAATACTTTGTACAGTTGTGTCTGTATGCTTTAGGACCACTGATTCTGTCCACGTAGAGACAAACATATGGTTTCGATTTCAAAAAACCCTTTTTTTTTTCTAGAATAGGCCCTAAAACTCTTTGCCCATGCAAACTCAATCTTCCTAGTTCAGACTTCAGAAGCATTACATTCCAGCAAATTAAAGTTCAAACAACACTCATTTTTCAAGCAAACGACTATTTCCCTTTTCAAGTTTCTCAAAAATAAGAAAAGTTCAATAAGACCCCTAGAAATTACCCAAGATTTCTAAAAGCAAGCTTAACTAGAGACCAAATCCATCAGCAACTTAGAAAATTGTTTGAAAAATTAGGAGAACTACATCAAAATCATTAAATTAAATTAATGGTATATAAGTCTAATTTTTTTTTGTTTTGAGAATCATATATGAATCAATTTAAACCAAAACAAATAAAGTAAAACATCTGTCGGGGACATTTTGTGATAAGGGCCAAAAATGCAAGATTAGTCCAAATCTCCCTTGGGTTCTTTAGTGTTTATTTGTGGAGAATCAAGTCCAAAATTCCAAATGTATAATGAACAAAGGCTAATGGTGCTTTAACAAGAGACAAATCAAAATGCCATAACTGAAATGCGAGAAAATGCAGAAAAAGTACACAATAGGTCCGCAACTTCGACCCATAATCAGCGAGAAGAGGAAATTGAGAGAAGTTGTGATGAAGAGAGGAAAGGTTCTCTTGTACACATATTTCCAACCCCCCCCACCCCCCCCACAAAAGCTTTAGAATTGTGAGGATGTTGGTTGAATGAGCTTTTGCTCTGAAGTTTCAGTTTTGTGGGTAAAACATGATTCCTCTGTTTTGAATCTGATTGTGGGCTTTTATATTGAGTTTTGGGTGATTTTAGTGACTGGTTTTTGGTTAATAGAAAATGTTTTGAACCCCAAGGTGTTAAGCAAGTAGTAATTTTCAGGTTTGATTTTTTGTGGATAAAAGGAAGGCTTACTTTTATCATCATTAATGAAAAGGCTTGACTAAAGTCCCATTTGCTCCCCATCTTTAGTTGTTTCAGACCATTGGGAGGCTCACCTAAGTGAGGGCTAGCGGCTGGGGTTGGCCAATGAGGGCCAACTATGTTTAAAGGCAAAAATTGGTTAGGGCAAAAACTTTGTGCCACAGTTAGCCAAAGAATAAAAGCTTGTTTAGGGTGAAAATTTCAAGTACAAGACCTCCGTCATGAGCCTAAGGTGCTACCAATGTTCCTTGCTCACTCGGTAGCACGCATGTGCTGGGTTCATGCAAAAGGTATGAAAAAAACCGACTAATACCCTCCAAACCACACTTCCTCAATTTCTCCCAATATATTATGTGTCTGATTGGGATCCGCTTATTTTACTGAAATTAAAAACTTTTTGTTGAAAGTACTATAAATAAAGGTAAATGTTAGTTGAAATAGTATAGTATGACCCATGAATAGTACCAAAAAGTACAGTGAGACCCATGAATAGTAGCTAAAATAAGCTTAATAGTAAAATAAGTTGGCAAAAAATAAGCTAGCCAAACAGACATTATATGGGCTTGGGCCATGCTCCAAATAATAAAATATAATACAATACATGAATTGGGCTTGTAAAAAAAAAAAAGTGTCACGAAAATGGGTATCAACAACATCAAAGATGTCTATACTACTTATGCATTAACTAATTGACACTGACACATTTTAACCGACTTTTTTTTTCTTTGACTTTAGGACTCACATATCTAGGCTTTTTTTTTTTTTTTGGTCAAATAAATATTTAGTTTTTGAAAAAAATATTACTGAAAAGCTTCTGCCCAAAGTTATTTAGTTATGTAGTCTCTTATGAAACTCAATGTTGACATCCCATTTTGCAACCTGCACTTAACTTCATATGGAGAGTAAAAGAGTAATTTCACTTGGAAATAGGCATCTTAATTTTGGCCATTAGATCCTTAATTTTGTTTCATCAAAATGATCTTGATGTTGTAACGATCAAATTAACTGGTTACAAGCCTTAACCGGACCATTAGATTGAAAGTTATTATCAAACCAAGTTTTAATGGTCAAAATGCACTATCACAATTTGAGTCCAACGATACATGATTATAAATAATTGATTCCAATTGGTTATAATTATAATCAATTTGAAATTAATTACGTGTCATAATTTGATTTGCTAGGACTACAACTTATGGTAATGTTGCACACACTCGATTAATTAAATGATTAAACATTAAATATTCAATAGATAATTTGTATAATTATCTTTTTTAATTAGGGTAAATTTAGGAATGATTAATTCTAAAATTGAAGTAATTGGAGCCTATTAATGTTAATTATGCTAAAATTATTTCTAAACAAATTACCTCTGCTCATTATTTCGTTAATATCTTTCAGAATATTTTTTATTTGTGAGTGAGGATAATTTTTCTAAAAACTAGGTATTTGAGGCTTCAAGTTAAGTACATGAATGAGGCAATTCTAATCATAATTAAGGAAGACATGATTTTTTGAAGTTAGCTCTAAAAATTGTTATAGGAGTTACGGGAAAAATCGAGGTTTTAGACATTTGGCTTGCTTATCACTCCCACCAACCTCCAAATTTAATGCAGTAGTTTTCTTTAAATACTGAAATAGCATCTAGGTTCATGATTCTCTTTGATCCTTTGTCAACCCTCATTAAATGTCATTCCATTTATATTTTCTTCACCACTACTATATAAACTCTCCCTCTCCTCCATTCCAAATCACACAGAAACACCCTCTGCTCTCTCCTTTTGAGTTCTAGTGAAGTAGAGTAGTCTTGTCATATCTTGATCTTTCTAAGACTTAAGGTATTAAGTGAGACTCACTCTCCCTCTCCTAGTTCTTCTTTTCTACTCCACCGAGAGCCTCCTCCTCCACCATGTGGATCTTGCATGCAAGTATAATCCATTTCCCTAACTTGATTTTTATATTGCTATGACGAGAATTTAAGATTAAAGAATGCTAGTGATTATTTAAATTTCTTGAATATGTTTGAATGTTCTTAAATGTTCATATGTGTTCTTCACGTGTTCTTGGTCGTTCATCACATGTTCATGCATGACACTAGTTTTGATTTTAAATCCACATCCAAAATATGGAAAAAAAAAAAATGTTAGTTTCATGGTTCTCTCAAATCCATAAATCTAGGACATCACCATCCACACACATTCATTAGAATTTATTTTTTCAATCAAAATGCAATGATTAATAAGTGGAATTAAGGTTTATCACATGTATACACATTAAATTCAATATGCAAATTGATTGATAACATATTGGATGATATAATATAAATGTTGACTACCATAGTCTAGAAGACCAGTTTCACTAAGCAAAGTGAATGCCTAACACCTTCCCACCTTGTAACAAATCCTCCGAACTTAGATCAAGCGTTGATAGATCAGTGCTTAGCCATGTAATTTTCAATTTCTAGATTGTAACTAGGAAACAAAACCATGTACTTTATATTAGATTGTATCTAGAACCAAAGTCATGTAAATTTCTTATGATCAATGTAAATTTAGTTTCAAATTAATAAAGTGATGAATTTTTCAATTATGGTTTACTTATTTTTTCCATTAAGTAAGTAAGTGGAAACTTCATTGTAAAACCATTAATCTAATGGGGAAATATAACCAGTCGAACCTCCGTTTTAAGAGGCAATAACACGACTCCACCCATTCAAGTTGGTTTAGCCCAATTCCAAAACGGGCTGGGGGCGCAGTCTCTCACACATAAGTTTGCTAACATCAAGTTCCAGTGTGTAAAGTTATGTATTTCTCATGTTCAGTTTTGTTGGTTTTAATTCTGTGCCAATTTGATAGTAATTCTTTCAATTATTTACATGTACTTAAGTGGGGTTTATTGTATTAGCATGGCTTTAGAATTCAAGTTGGTGAAGAATTGCTAAAGTCAGGAGTTCTAGCAATTGGCTAACGATTGGGTCAACTCACCAAATGAAGAATTGCTCAAGTCAGAAGCTCTGGCTACTAGTTGGTGACTAGTTCAACCCACCAAATGACATGTGAGGAGTGCATGAGGCACATGGGGTTTGAAAGTTTGTTATGGCAGGTGGCTAGCGATTGACTTGCGGATAGGCCAACTTGCCAGCGAGTCACTAGACTCTCTAACAGTCGTTTTCTTGAGTGTCTCTTGGGTTCCTTCATCCACACTATATATACCCTCATTATCCATAAAATTTACAAAGAGAGTTTCAAAGAGAAAACTCTAGAAATCCATTTGAGAGTTAGAGATATATTGACATCCTTCAATCATCTACACATTTTTCTTAGTTTTCTTCACTCTCTTTCCTCTCAATTTCCATATCCTATGAGAGGAACTTGGCCCAAACACAATCCACACACATTCTTAGTTTTCTGGGATTAAGTATTAATTAAGACTTATTTTAGAATATATTTTTTTATTTGTCAAGTTTTGCAGAGCCTTTCAATAGGCCTCCAAATTTGTAAACGTTTTGGACTATTATTTCAAATTTATATAAAACAAAGGTTTTCTCAATTTTCACTAGTGAATTTCATACCTATCACCTTGCGAATTCAAGGGACACATCATGGATTTGAGGTTTACTCTCAGAAATTATCAGTTTAGTTTATGTTCTATAAAAAAGAGCATCATGTATGCTTTCTTAGGCTTCCGCGACATTAGTAGGTATCAGAATCTTGAATTACCCTGGTCTAATGGCTAATCAGCAAGACGGTAACTATCATAACATCGACGACAAAGTTGGAGACCTAGTCCTTAGCCATGTATGGGATTTAGGATACATGCAATTACCATTTTTTTGCCTATATGCTAATTGAATTTGAATATCTTTTTTTTTTTTTTTTTTGGGCATTTATGGACAATAACAAAGGACAAAGTTTAGCTACAAAACCATTTGTAGCCTAAGGCTACAAATTGCTCTAATAAATTGACATGTGTAAAAAATGGCATGTGCATTGCACATAATTACTTAAGTAAACTTAACACAACTAACCCTAGTTAACTACACCACCTATTAAAAAAAATAAAAAATAAAAAATAAAAACTAAAATAGTTACATATTCTCTCTCTCTCTCTCTCTCTCTCTCTCTGTGCGGCTTCTCTCTCTCTCTCTCTCTCTCTCTCTCTCTCTCTCTCTCTCTTTGTGCGGCTTCTCTCCAAACCCAAAAACCAAATCCCTCTCACCACTGGTCACCCCCTAATCTACCACATGAGTCTCTCTCTCTCTCTCTTTTTTTATTCTGTTCTGCATTTATTTTTCAATGCCACCAACTATTTTTCAATGCCCAACAACTGTTTGAAACAAAGACTAAGTCAACATGTTTTTATTTTTCACCGTTGTTATTGATTGAAAACCTTTTCAAAGGTGATTATGACACAGTACAGTTCAATGGATATTAAAGGTTTTGATTGGTTTAATGGATATTGTATTATTGTTGTAGAATGGGTCTTATAGTGGCTTCAAGGGTGCAGAAACTAAATTAATATCTAACTTTGGGAAGAAACTAAAATCATATACACTGAACTTTTAATTGATAAATGTTGCTAGCATTGAAAACTGAAGCCTCAATGATGATTTGTTATTTTGTATACATAACGAGGAAGTATTAATTGCAATTTAACATCTTATTACTTGTGAGGATTAAATGATTCAACTATTAGCAAGAACTTGATGTTAGAACATTTTGCAAATCTGGTATATGGAAAACCTTGATTCCTTAAAAAACTGAAGAGGATTTGCTAGCTGTAGTTTATAAGTTACCAAATCTTGTTTAATTTACTTATAAAAAAATGAAATTGTGTATTTCTTCTTCGCTAATATATAATAGTGCTGCTATTTGTTGTCTTGTATTGTAGTCTTGTTGTAGTTTTTGTGATACTAAATTTAGCTAAGTTGTAGAAATTGTATTCCTTTTTCATTTAAATTTGAATTTATCTTTGATTCATCTAAAAAAGTTTGTTTTTCTTGTTCATATTGACTTGATTTTAAAAAAATATAAGCAATTGAGGGTAAGTAAACTTTATAGGCTTCTAGACTTAGACATCTAAAACTGTAATGTTTTTAAGTAATTCATTAAGAGTATTCTTTAATGGATCCAGAATATTGGAATACTACTTTTTTAATATTGTTTATAAAATTTTTCCTTTTTTTGATTTGATTTTGAATATGTATCTTGACTATAGATGATGGATACTAGTCAAATCATTTTATTGGAAGATGAATTGAATGGTTGCATAGCTGATCAACAAGAGAAGCCTCAAGTAGAACCTACTCATGGAAGCCCAAACAAATCAAATACTCCAAGTAAATATAGCAAAGAAATTGTAAAAGTTCCAGAAATTGTGTTGGAAGATGAATTCATTGGTTGGATACCTGATCAACAAGAGATGGCTGAAGTAGAAATTACTCCTGGAAGTCCAAACAAATCAAATACTCCAGCAATTGGTATGAAATTTGATTGTGATGATAGTGCATATGAATTTTACAAAGACTATGAATTTTACATAAATTTGTTTACAGTTTGTGATAATTATTCTTTGTTATTATTTACAGGTTTCAATAGCTACTTCTAATGTTATCCAAGAAGATCATCATACTGGCAAAAGCACTAAATAGACTGGAGTTAGGGTGCAAGAATTTTGGGTGGAGATTGAAGACTATGCAAATTTAGTTGTTAGAGATTGAAGACTATTTATTTTTGTTAGACCATTGGCAGATTGAAGACTATTTTTTATTGTTAGACCATTGGCAAACTGTTAACTTTTTAGTATTTTTTTTTTAATCGTTAGACCATTGGCAGATTAAAGCTGGTTTTTCAGAACCATTGGCAAATTGTTAACTTTTTATTATTTTTTTATTGTTAGACCATTGGCAAATTGAAGTTGGTTTTTTTATTGTCAAACCATTGGCAGATTGATGACTATTTCTTTTTGTTGTACCATTTGAAATGCATTAAGTTATTGTTTGATATAAAGTTTATAGAGAAAAAAGTTATGTATATTTACAGTTTAGGCTGAATTTATTTTGGCTATTGTGAGAGATAAAGTATGTGGTGCAAAATGGTACCACTTTTTCTACATTCCTAGTTTACATTTGATAGGAAACCAAGAAAACTCTGTTTTTGTTTATTGATTTCCCTACAAATTACAATGCTATCTTTATGTGCACATGACTTGGTGCAAATTATTGGAAGCTTGATTTTTATTTAATTAATTATAATTATTTTATCATATAGCTGTGTGGATCCTCTAGAATCTGTCAATTTATTGTTTGTAGATTAATCAAAATTGGTCTAGTTCTACACCCCAGAGTCTATGTGCTGTGAATTGGTGAGTTTGAAAGGAATTAGTTTTTTTTTTTTTGATGGAAATGGAGGATTTATTTAATAGATAAAGAGTTCATACATCACCAACTGTGGGCCGTTGGGTACATATTCTGCTAGACCCAAGGCCTGCCATATCCCTTACAAAACATACATAGACAAAACTGGGACAGGAGCTATAAACAGACAAAACGTGGTGTTGGCGCGCTCCCCGTTTCGCTAAAGCATCTGCACAAGCATTTGCTTCACGGTAAACGTGAAGCACGTGCACCTCCCAAGCCCGAGCCAAGAGATTCCTGCAATCAGAAATTAAAGGCAATATATTAGTAGGGTAACTTTTAGATGTTGTATTTAGCCAAGTGGCAACTGTCATGGAGTCAAGTTCAAGGTGAATGAATCTAAATCCCATATCCCATGCTAATATTAATCCCTGGCGGACGGCCGCCAATTCTGCAATATTATTTGAGGAAATACCCAAATGAAGGGAAAAACCTGAAAGCCAATCACCCGAGCTGTTTCTCAAAAGACCTCCCGCTCCCGCCAATCCCGGATTTCCTAATGCACTACCGTCAGTATTAAGTTTAATGAAGGGGTCAGGGGGAAACTACCACCGGATGACTTGCGAGGTTGTGACACTGCTGTGGTGCACAGGCCCTGCTAGGACATGGAACTCAGTAGCTGCATTTACAGCAGAGTGGATAAGACCCTATTGGGACCGAGAATTGTTGTTAAAGATATGGTCGTTTCTAGCAAGCCATAACTTCCAACAAAGAAAAGGAAAATAAGTGCGCCAAGGAGGTTGGGTGGGTGGCATTACTGTGTCCCTAGTAGAGTTACTACGGAGCCATGCTTGAAGCGGCATGTGGAAAAAAGTCAAAGGCAAAATGCCCGGGGAGTGGATCCAGGCATCCTTCGCCCAGGGGCAATCTCGTAAGATGTGAATGGTCGTTTCAAGGGAATGACATCGAGGGCATTGACCATTTGGGTGTTTATGGGTAATGGCTAGGAAGTGGTTGGTGGGCAAACGCTTATGCATAGCTTTCCAGAGGAAGAGTTGGATCTTTTTGGGGCATGGGACAGTCCATATCCAGCTCCAGTTTTGTTTATCCCAAGGCACTTGGTGTATATGGTAGAGGAATTTTGAGGCCGATTTTATTGAACAGATCCCATTATTATGGGGCCAGAGGAAGGAATCTGGGAGGCGAGAGACCTGGGCCACAGGAATACCCTGAATAAGCTGCTCGAGATGATGGGGGATGGGGAAGGTGAGAGATTCAAAAGACCAAGAATGATTTGATCGCAAGGAACTAACTCTGCTATCTTCTGCCATAAATTGGAGCGGGCCTTCAATATAACTTCGAAGGGTGCCACGGGGAAGCCAAGAGTCCTGCCAAATTCGGATGTCCTGGCCATCCCCCACAATCCAGCTCATTCCCTCACAAAGTAACTTAATCCCATGTCTAAAGGCGGTCCAAATGTGAGATCCGCGCACCCTCCTGGTGCAGTTAAACATCGGGGAGTGCGGGAAATATTTAGCTTTCAAAACGCGAGCCCATAACATATCAGAGTTAGTGTACAGGCGCCAGGCTTGGTGTATAAGAATCGCTTGGTTTCTGTGGCGGATGGAATTCAGACCAAGGCCACCAGCCTCTTTGGGCATTGTCACAGTTTCCCAACTCACCGTGTGGCAACTCCTATGGTGTTCAGTGTCCCCCCAGAGGAAATTGCAACTCATTTTGTCCAGTTGGTGGCTGATCTTTTGAGGTATAAGGGTGGTTTGCATAGCATAAATGGGAATGGTGGATACCACAGATTTAATAAGGGTAGTTCTTCCTGCCATGGATAAGTATTTTGCTTGCCATCCCTCGATCTTCACTCTAATTTTGTCCACCAAGTATTGGTAGGAAGAGGTGGTGCGACGATAGGTGAAGATGGGTGTCCCAAGATATGTGCCTATATGATTCGTGGTGGGTATACTCAAAATACCCGTCACCTGTTCTTTGCAGTGGCGGGATGTATTGGGGGAAAACCAAAGGCGGGATTTAGAGGCACTAACAAGTTGTCCCGAAGCAACACAAAATTGGTGGAGAATATGGTTAAGTTGAGTGCAGTCCTTAGCTTTTGCATGGGTGAACAAGAAGATGTCATCGGCGAAAAATAGGTGTGAGAGGCACACCTGACCGTAGAAGCTAATGGGGTGAAGGAGTTTGTCCCGCACTGCTTCTTCCAGTTTGAGCGATAATCTCTCTAAACAGAGGATGAAAAGGTATGGGGACAAGGGGTCGCCCTGCCTCATGCCTCTGGTAGGAATTATTTTCGGGAGAGGCATTCCATTCCAGAGGATGTGGAATCGAGTGGAAGATATCATATTCATGATGAGGGTAATGAGGTTGGACGAAAATTGGAAGAAGTTAAGAGTGTCCTGGATAAAACTCCACTCAAGACGGTCATAAGCCTTTTCAAGATCTAATTTAATGGCAACGTATCCAGTTCTACCTTTCCAATATCTTAGGGTGCGGATAACCTCTTGAACAAGAATAATGTTGTCACTGGTTCTGCATCCCGGCACAAATCCAGCCTGACATGGGTTGATGATTTTTGCTATATAGGGTTTGAGGCGATGTACCAGGATACGGGAAAGCAGTTTGTAGAGGGTGTTGCAAAGACTAATTGGGCGAAATTGGATGATGTTTTCAGGGTGAGCCACTTTAGGGATAAGGACCACGTTTGTATGGCCCCATGATGGAGGGATATGAAGTTGCTCAAAAATATCCTGAATAGTCTGAATTATACTCTGGCCCAAGATGTGCCAATTAGTTTGAAAAAAGAGCGCGTGAAATCCGTCCGGCCCAGGAGCCTTCAAAGGAGGGAGGCATCTGAGGGCTTTAAGAATTTCATCAGGGAGGGGGATGGAGGACAGCTTATGGGAATGCTTGAGGAAAGGGCTAGCCATACACACACTAGGATCGCTGTGCAGGGAGGTGCGACGATACGCCGAGGTAGCTTGGAACAAGCAGCGGGTCCCCAGTGAGCCATAGACCCGTGGTATCTTTTAAGGTCACAATCCGTGAGTGGCTTCGACGATGGAGAGTAGTAAGATGGAAGAATTTGGTGTTAGCATCGCCATAATTGAGCCACGTGATGCGGGATTTTAGCCGCCAAAAAATATATTCTTGGTGTAGGAGCGTGTTGTAGTCTAGGGTTAGTTGGTGCTCCAGAGAGTATAGGAAAGCTGAAGGTTTGGTAGTTAAAGCTACCTGGAGGCCCCTAAGCCGAGCTAAGAAACGGTTTTTTCTTTGAAATAAATTCCCGAAGTGGGATTTATTCCAGGAGCGGATGTGAGTTGTTAAGAAATCAAGGCGGCGAGGGAACCTGGAAAGAGAGGATGAGGTAGACGGAACGGCCTCTGATGCTTTCTAGCCCTGCTCAACTATAGAGGGAAAAGACGGGTCAATAAGCCACATTTGCTCAAACCTAAAGGGTTTGGGGGGGTTCCGCTCACAAGGGTCTGTTAAGAGCATAATGGGGCAATGGTCAGATTTAACCCTAGGGAGGTGGTGTATTTCTGTCTTAGGAAAAGTCAATTTCCATTCAGCATTTCCTAACCCACGATCCAACCGCTCTTGAATGGGGCCATTACAGGCCGGGCTTTTATTGGTCCAGGTAAAACGAGGCCCTTGGCATCCGAGAAATTAATAGACGAAAAGAGAATAGTTTTTTTTTTTTTTTTTTTTAGAGAAAAGTAGAAATATATATATTGCAAGAGTCAATTACATGGTGTGCTCAACCAAAGACATGCTAGGCCACCTCAGCTTATGGTAGCCAGCCCAAGTACATTCTAGTGTTGAGCATAATACAGTACCCCACGTAAATAAATAAAACATGTAATGCAACTAGTGAAACTTAAAAAGACTATAGCCCTTTGGGCTTTGGTGCACTCTCAGGTGCTAGTGGACGTCTTGCAGAGTTCCTGGTACTCCTGCAGCACTATGGAGGGTGCTTTATTGTAAGTGTTATCTTCAATCTAGAAATATTACAACCAATGCCGCAACCAAAGCATGATCATCAAATCCAGGAAATATGGTTAGTCGAAATTTATTCCTTTTAGCATAAACTACCGCAACTTGTACCTACATCAAAACATAAGAGTGAGACCTTATGTTGAAAACCACAATGAATAAAATTGTACTTATAAAATTAAGAGAAAAAAAAAATATAACCAATCTACAACACTTACATTGCAGCAGCTAGTGGCTCTTAACAAATCTATGAGACAAAATTTTAAGGAACGAAAAAAAAAAAAAAATCATGCATGAGAAATTAGATGAATCTATTGAGAGATGAACAAGACCTAAAAATCATGTCATTCTGTAACCTATACATATAATTAATTCCCTAGCAAGAGTAATGTAGTTCAATTGTTCAAGTCAAGAGATCAACAAGATAAATTAAGGCCACAAAAGAAAAGCATGGTTTAAAAGTTCATAACATAAAGCAAAAGTCATGTATCTTATCTTAGTGTAGCTAACTAAGCAGTTTGTTGACCTCTTAGCAAAAAAAAAAAAAGAAAGAGAATGTTGAGCAATGCTATTAAGTTTGTACCAAGTACATTTTTCTTTGTCCAGTCATCAAATGTATGCTGTTGTTAAAAATCTTCAATAATTTCTAGTCTATACACAAATCACACACGCTGAACATGTACTTAAACCTCTGGTAAGTAGCAAAATATGGTTCTGCAAAGTTACTGATCAGGCTTAAAACAATATATCTTTGTTGCATTTTTCAGTAAATTCCACAGAACACAAAGCAAATCTGAATCATTGAGGCTTCAATTTTCAATGCTAGCAACATATATCAATTATTTGTACCTAAGCCACAATATCATTGCCTCTGTAGATAGTGCAGGACTTCTAGAAAGGAAAACCTTTCACCTTTAACTTAGAGGCTGAGTCTTCCCCATCCTCAACAATAGCCCATTTTTCTTTCACATTTTTCAGTGTATATTCAACGCATATGATTTTAGTTTCTTCCCAAAGTTAGATATTAATTTAGTTTCTGCACCCTTGAAGCCACTATAAGACCCATTCTACAACAATAATACAATATCCATTAAACCAATCAAAACCTTTAATATCCATTGAACTATACTGTGTCATAATCACCTTTGAAAATGTTTTCAATCAATAACAACGGTGAAAAATAAAAACATGTTGACTTAGTCTTTGTTTCAAACAGTTGTTGGGCATTGAAAAACAGTTGGTGGCATTGATAAATAAATGCAAAACGGAATAAAAAAAGAGAGAGAGAGAGAGAGAGACTCATGTGGTAGATTAGGGGGTGACAGTGGTGAGAGGGATTTGGTTTTTGGGTTTGGAGAGAAGCCGCACAAAGAGAGAGAGAGAGAGAGAAGCCGCACAGAGAGAGAGAGAGAGAGAGAGAGAGAGAGAGAGAGAGAGAGAGAATACGTATCTTCTTCTTTTTTTAGAAAGAGAGAGAATATGTAACTATTTTAGTTTTTTAGTTTTTATTTTTTATTTTTTTAATAGGTGGTATAGTTAACTAGGGTTAGTTGTGTTAAGTTTACTTAAGTAATCATGTGCAATGCACATGCCATTTTTTACACATGTCAATTTATTAGAGTAGTTTGTAGCCTTAGGCTACAAATGGTTTTGTAGCTAAACTTTGTCCAATAACAAATGGTTGTGTAACATGTTATTAAGTGGATACATTGACACTTATTGTCATTGACACTAACACACAGAATGATACCAATGATATTATATGCTACATTATGGTGTTTTGGAGTTAAGACTTTTGCTGAGGTAATTCCAAAACTTTTCTACTTGGTGAATTAAATGATGAATAGGTTTATGTATGAAGATTTTTTATGAAATGTATGGTAGCTCATTTGATTTGAGCAAAAAATTGGACTTTTTATGTATGATGTATGGACAGTTGGACACTGAATAGGTTGCTTGCTCACTGATAGCATGATTATATATATATATTTACACAAGTTGGCGGAATGGCAATTGGCAATTTGGCAGGTTAATTGAAATCAAATTCAAAAAAGTTGGCAGGTTGATAAAATCAAATTAGATATTGGGCTTGAAAAAAGCCCAAAATTAAATTAATTTTTTTTAAAAAAATTTCTAATCCAATCCAAAAATGTTTCAAACTAATTAAACCATTTGAATTAATTGTGAAAAACCGCACCGCTATGGGTTGGAAACCGACCCCTTGCGATGTGCAGTGGTTCTGATTATGGAGAAAACTATCCCAATAGTTCGGTGACAGATTTGAAAAAAACAAATTCCAATCAAATGAATCATGAACACTCCTAATTTAGGGAAAAGACTTTTCAGTAATATTTATTGTAAAAACTAAATATTTGAAATAATAATAAAAGCCCATATATCTTAAAGCATTCGCATCAGTCAGTGGAAAAATTTCTATCTATTTTAGCATAAAAACCTACTTTTTCTATTTTATATACTCACTTTTAAAAACACCCCATATGAGACTATCTATTTTATTACACTTTTCAAAACACCCCATATGAGATTATCTATTTAATAACATTATATTTCATTAAAATATCAAATTTTCTTAATTTTTTAAATTATTTTTCTTTCTTCACATACAACAACCACAATTCACTTTTTTCCTTTATTCTCAAGATACGTAAAGAAATAATAAACAACTAAATACAAAGTAAATAGTGCCAGTGTAAATTTACACTATTATTGTAGCAAATTTGTAAATTTACACAATTATACATGAATGATGTAAGTTATTTTTAGATAAAATTGTGTAATATTTACAACTTTTTCTATTATATGCAGATTGATGTGAATGCTTGTAGACTTTTAGTACACCCACCAAAATTTCACCTAATTAGCAAAGAAAACCTAGTGCATATTTCGATGTTTCCTATTCCATTAACTAAATTATTCACAAAAATATTGTTTGTCAAGATTCTAGGACCCCACAACCATGAGTTTTATTTTCCTTGAATGACATTCCTAAAACCAAAAGACACGGAGAAAAATGGGCAAAATTTGCAGGAAAGCATCTTTTTGGAAAAATATTAGCAAAAAAGCATGTGGAGGAAACATTTTAGTTAGTTAGAATGTTTTTTTTAATAAAAAAAAAAAAATTGGAACTCGAGTCTTTGAAACTCGAGTTCCACCTTTTTTTTTTTTTTTTTTTGGTCCATGTCAGACTTCATCCAAGAGGGAATGGGTTGGAACTCGAGTTCCAAAAACAGTCCAACTTACTAAAATGTTTCATCTGCATGCTATGTAGCAAAATTTTTTCTAAAAAGCTACTATTTGGCAAATCTGGCCAAGAAAAATGCCAGTAAGTGTAGGGTCCAGTTAATGAGCTTTACTTTTCTTTGAATGACACTTCCCTAAAACCAAAAGACTAATGGAGAGCATTCACACCTTTTGTGTGATAAATACTAAAAAGCTATTTTAGCAACAAAATCACCGAAATGCATGCAACAACAAAGTTGTTATAGTTTTAAAAAAATAGCAATAGAGATACAGTAAATTATTATCTTTGACAATGAGCATTCACAGTAAGAAAGCTAAAAAATATAGTTTTTATTAACTCAAAATACTATTTTATCTATTTTAACACTATACTTTATAATATACCAAACATCAAAGATTTTATTTTAACATTCAACAAATTAAAATAATACATCCAACACAATAAATAACAATCACAATCATCAACACATTAAAATACTATTTTTTTAACACCACACTTTTTTTTTTCTTTTTTTTTTGGTTTTAAGTTTTAAGCTACAGTGATCAGCAATTTATAGCAGCTCACTGTAGCTAATACTCAAATTATTTTGAGTTTTGCTTCTTTGCTGTACAAGACATTTTGAGAGTATTGGTTGCTAAATTGACTTTTTAGTCAATTTACCAACCTTATTGGGATGTCCTTACAGTAGCACAAAATTAAAAATAAAACTAATATTTTATTCAACAAAAGTTAAACAAAGCAAATTTGGTGGTTATGATTGTTGTTTATTGTGTTGGATATATTATTTTGTTGTGTTAAATGCTAAAATAAAACCATTGATATTGTATGTTTTGTAAAGTGTGGTGTTAAAATAGATAAAGTAGTATTTTGAGTTACTAAGGCCTTGTTTGGATTTTTTTTTTCCATCACTCATCACTCCTCACTCAATTTCCGTCACTCCTCACTCATCACTCATCACTCCTCACTCCTCACTCATCACTTAAAATACCCTACCCCATTTGGCACCATTACTCACTTGTCATCACTCAATATTTTTCAACTGTTTGTGGGCCCATACTTGTCACTTGGTCAGAGCAAAGCTGTTTTGTGGGCCCCACCATTTTCTCTTTTCTCATTTTCCCCTCCTTCACCCTTGTTACTCTCCCAAAAAACAAACCCAAACCCAGCTTCAACCACAATAACAAAAACAACAACAACAACAAAACAAACCCAAACCTAGCTTCAACCACAATAACAAAAACATCAACAGCAACAACAACAACAACAACAACAAAATGCAACCAATAAGACAACTAATTCCACCTCCACCTCAGCCGACGACAATGAGTCTCTGATTACCGTGTCTAACACCAGATCGGCAGCTTCAAGCTCATCCAAAAAAACTAGATCGGATTAGCGACCCACACCCATCATCACTCATCACGGTAGAAAAACCCAAAAAAAAAAAAAAAAAAAAAAAAAAAGAGAGAGAGAGAATAGACTGGCACAATCACTACCATGGTAGAAAAACCCAGAAAAAGAAAAAAACAGAAACTCAACCCAGTCTCTGATTTTTGTGTCTAACACCAGATCTTCCGCCATTGTTGGAACTGAGAGAAGCTTTTTAGATTTCAATTTCTGAAATCTCTTCTATTCCTCGTTTCTTTTTAGATTAAGTTTTTGTGTCATTGCAAGGAATAATACTAGATTGGCGATGGGGCTTGAGTCGGCGAGAGTGAGTTAATCTAATGAAATGTGAGAGAGTTTATCGGTGAGAGTGAGGTGAGAGAGGGAGAGGTAGAGCGTGTCTTCATTCAAGGTAGAGGGAGAGAGAGAAGTCAGTAAATTGCTTTGATTATGGGACCCATTATGTAGTTTTAATTATGAAAATGTCATTGAAAACAGAGTTATGGAAATTGAAAATACCTAAAATGTGTTTTCAGTTTCCATAACTCATAACTCAAAAATCAGAGAATTGAGTGATGTAAACAAAAACTGGAAACAGAGTTATGAAAATCCAAACAAGCTTTTAAGTCATGGGTTCCACCATTTTTGAGTTATGAGTTATGGAAACTAGAAATCCAAACACCAACTAAGCATTGGCATTGGGTCTTGCAAATGGTATATGTTGGTGAATTTTAGCATTAAAGCACAAAGAAGCCCATTACCCGGTCTTCTAATTGCAAAATTTTTTACAATAGTGCTATAGTACCATCAAAAATTTATGATAGTACGTACTGTAGCAAAATGGTATTTCACTCTTTACATCTCTTTCACTCTCTAGGAAAAATAAAATTTGTGTTGTATATTTGGGTAAATATATTATTTTAATGTGTTATATAGGAAAATAAAAGTTCGGACGTTGGGTGTGTTATAAAATGATATGGTATAATTGATAAAATAGTTTTTAAGATGATAAAATAGAATAGTTTGAAGATAGCAGATATGAATGCTCAGCATTCACAATAAGGTTGCTAAAATGACTAAATTTAACCAACCCAAATGCTAAAAACACACTTACAGCAAAGTTGTGATTTTGACTCATTTCTATAATTTTTTAACTCATTACTACAGTGGGCTGCTATCTCTAGCAGCCCACTGTAGCTGAGAGTTATTTGCTCAAATAATATTTTATTAGTCTCCCACACACTCAACCTTTCTCATGGGAAAGAATATTTTAGATGAAAAGTAATAAAAAAAAGTAATAAAATAGGAAAACAGGAATAAAAAAATTAATAAAAAAGAATATTTAAATGAAAATCTAAAAATTTTAGATGCTTTAATGTTTGTTGTATTGTAAAGTGAGTTGTTAAAATAGATAAAGTAACTTTTTTAGTTGCTAAAAGTTATAATGTTTAGCAACTTTACAGTGAGTGTTCTAAAAACTATATATTTTTTTAGCAATCTTAGAGCATTCACATCAAGGGTTTTGAAAATTTTAGCATTTATCATCTAAAAAACCAACTTTATAACATTTAACACATCACTTTACAATACACCCAACATCAAAACTTCTATTTTTTTAACCACTTCATTTAAATATTCTTTATTCTTTATTTTTTATTCTTCCTCTCTTTCTCATCCCACCACCCATGCCACAACCACCACAAACCTGCCACCCATGCCACAACTAACAATAATCCACCACTGCCTCCACCAGCCACATCCACCCACCACCACAAACCACAGAAAAAAAAAAAAAAAAAAAGCCTCCGCCATCACCTCCACCAGCCACATCCACTGTGTCTCTCTTTCTCTAAAGCAACCCCACCATTTCTCAATCCAAGCAGACCCACACCCACCCCTAGCCACCGCCAACCCAACCACCAAAAAAAAAAAAAGCAAAAACCACCATCCAGCAGCCACCACAGCTACAACAACTACCACTATCACCACCACCCACAACCACAACCCCCAACCACCAAAATCACAACCAAATCACAAATCCACAACCTCATCACCACCAACAACCGGAAAAACAAAAACAAAAACAACCCACTATCTGTGCCTCTCTCTTCTCTGAAGCAACCCAACCAACAAACTCAACTATTTCTTCTTAACCCAGCAAAACCCACATCCACACACCCACTGCTAGCCACCAACATCCACCACCACTGGGAAAAAAAAAAAAAAACCCAACCACCACAACCCACTAACCACAAAACCCACTCAACTACCGCCATAGTCACAACAACCACATCCACTGTCACCACCACCCACAACCTCAATCCCCAACCACCAAAATCACAACCAAATCTCAAACCCAAACCCACAACCGCATCACTAACAACTAGTGGCGGAGCTAGGATTTTGGTTTAGAGAAGGCAAAATTAAAAGACAACATTTAAAGTGAAATTAATCTAAAAAAATATTAATCGATAATAATAACAAAATAAATAAACAATTATAAGAAAATAAATATATTTCATATCATTAAAATAAATAAACAAAATTAACCAATTCAGAGTTACTACAAAATCTACAACAAAAAGTTTACAAACTGATGTGGTAAAAATGTGATTAATGTTATTTAAACAATATAATGAATAAATGTTTGTGATTATTTTTTGTGATTGGTGACATGCCAATTTGTAAGATATAAATAGTAAAATTTGCAATATCTCTAGCATCTCTTAACAATAAAATACTGCAAAAAGTATCATTAATAGTGAAAATAATGATAGAAATTAAAAAAGAAAAAAATTGTGAAATAGGTGTCAAACATGAGACAAGACAAAAGCTTACAAGAATAGTAGAATAGGTGAAAAGGAGCTATGATTTGATGTTTGAGAAAACTTTTTTTTTTACTTTCTTTTTCTTGTGTCAGATTCACTTTCAAGTTTCAACCACTTGGAGTTGGTTTTTCCTTTCTTTTTCCTATGACAGAGTCTCTTAAGATTACAATTACATATACAAGGAAATTTTAGGTGGAGTCAGGGGGGCAAGTGCCCCCTTTGCCCCCCTTTGGCTCCGCCATTGCTAACAACAATCGGAAAAACAAAAAAAACAAAAACAAAAGCCAATCAAAGATCAAACCACTGCCGAAAATCAGAGAGAGAGATGTGGGTCGATTTGGGTTTCTAGATTCAGCAATCTCACTATATGTGGGTCAAGTTGATGGAAGTGGTGACTTGATGGAGTGTGTGGTGAAGAAATGGTGGCTGAGAGGGAGAGAGTGACAGAGAGAAATTTGAGAAAGAGCAGAGAGTGTGAGATTTGAGAGGAGAGAGAGAGAGAAGGGGAATAAAAAATAATAAAAAATGAGTAGCAACTTGCTACAGTATGGTGTTAGTAATAAAATCTTGGCAAAAATGCACTTAAAATACATTTCGGAGACCTGAAGTCAATATTACATTATTACTTCAGCAACTTGCAAGTCCTTTCACTTTCCACTTTCTTGGACGGTTTTCGATTCTTCGTGTCAAACAAGTTAGGCAGCCTAGCTTTTCAATTGAACAATTTTTTTTTTCCTTCCACACCTGTATACGCGTTAACAGCATATTCACCTCTAAGAGCAGTCACACCAAAAGTGTGATAAATGCTAAAAGTTATTTTTAGCATCAAAACCATTAAAAAATACATACATCAATAGTGCTAAATTTTAAATTTTTTAGCACCTTGCTACAATAAGATGTTAAGCAAAAATGCACTTCTTGTCTCTACATTTTAGGTCAATTCTCATTTTAGTCCTAAAATTGATTTCTTTGCAAATTTCATCCCTAAAAAAAGAAAATTGTTTTTAAAATGGTCTCTACCGTCAACCCACTGACGAAAACCTCCTACGTGGTGTGCCCTTCTTGCTAATGTGACGATGATGTGGCCATTAAAATATTATTAAAAATAATTATTTGGCATTTTTAATTATTTGGTGTGAATGTTCTTAGAGGTGAATGTTGTTAACGCATATACAGGTGTGGAAGGAAAAAAAATTGTTAAATTGAAAAGCTAGGCCGCCTAACTTGTTTGACACGAAGAATCGAAAACCGTCCAAGAAAGTGGAAAGTGAAAGGACTTGCAAGTTACTGAAGTAATAATGTAATATTGACTTCAGGTCTCCGACTGCGATGGTCTTTGGTATCCAATACATATTGTGACCGTTTGGGCTCCGCGTCCACGTTTATAAGTTCACGTTTTCTGCTTTTTTTTTTGCCCGCATTTGTTGACTTTGGGAGACAATTTTTACTGTTATGAACAGTGTATACACTGTTCACACACTGTGCATACACTATTCACGTATTAAAAAATATTTAAAATGGGTCCCACGATACTATTTACACATTTAAATATTATTTTGCAACAGTGTTTTCAGTTTTCAGTTTTCAG
Source organism: Quercus wislizeni (assembly GCA_023055345.1). Lineage (NCBI taxonomy): Eukaryota > Viridiplantae > Streptophyta > Magnoliopsida > Fagales > Fagaceae > Quercus > Quercus wislizeni. Next base: position 30,959,771 of record JALGQJ010000001.1, read on the forward strand.
TTTTTAGTTTTCAATAACAATAAGTTCAATCCAAACACACCCATTATAGAATATAGACATTAGTACATTGAGAAATTGGAGAAAGAGCAGAGAGTGTGAGATCTGAAAGGAGAGAGAGAAGGGGAATAAAAAATAATAAAAAATGAGTAGCAACTTGCTACAGTATGGTGTTAGTAATAAAATCTTGGCAAAAATGCACTTAAAATACATTTCGGAGACCTGAAGTCAATATTACATTATTACTTCAGCAACTTGCAAGTCCTTTCACTTTCCACTTTCTTGGACGGTTTTCAATTCTTCGTGTCAAACAAGTTAGGCGGCCTAGCTTTTCAATTGAACAATTTTTTTTTTTTTCCTTCCACACCTGTATACGCGTTAACAGCATATTCACCTCTAAGAGCAGTCACACCAAAAGTGTGATAAATGCTAAAAGTTATTTTTAGCATCAAACCATTAAAAAATCCATACATCAATAATGCTAAATTTTAAATTTTTTAGCACCTTGCTACAATAAGATGTTAAGCAAAAATGCACTTCTTGTCCCTACATTTTAGGTCAATTCTCATTTTAGTCCTAAAATTGATTTCTTTGCAAATTTCATCCCTAAAAAAAGAAAATTGTTTTTAAAATGGTCTCTACCGTCAACCCACTGACGAAAACCTCCTACGTGGTGTGCCCTTCTTGCTAATGTGACGATGATGTGGCCATTAAAATATTATTAATAATAATTATTTGGCATTTTTAATTATTTGGTGTGAATGTTCTTAGAGGTGAATGTTGTTAACGCGTATACAGGTGTGGAAGGAAAAAAAATTGTTAAATTGAAAAGTTAGGCCGCCTAACTTGTTTGACACGAAGAATCGAAAACCGTCCATGAGAGTGGAAAGTGAAAGGACTTGCAAGTTGCTGAAGTAATAATGTAATATTGACTTCAGGTCTCCGACTACGATGGTCTTTGGTATCCAATACATATTGTGACCGTTTGGGCTCCGCATCCACGTTTATAAGTTCACGTTTTCTGCTTTTTTTTTTTTTTTGCCCGCATTTGTTGACTTTGGGAGACAATTTTTACTGTTATGAACAGTGTATACACTGTTCACACACTATGCATACACTGTTCACACACTGTGTATACACTGTTCACGTATTAAAAAATATTAAAAATGGGTCTCACAATACTGTTTACACATTTAAATATTATTTTGCAACAGTGTTTTCAGTTTTTAGTTTTCAATTTTCAGTTTTCAACAACAATAAGTTCAATCCAAACACACCCATTATAGAATATAGACATTAGTACATTGAGAAAATTAGTGTGAACGGGAATAGATTTGGAACTAGTAAGAAGCTGCTTTTCTGAGCAGTGCTTTATGGAGAAAGACTTCTCCCACAAGGCCCTTACAAAATCGAGGGTCCTACTTAGAATACTTCAGCCAATGCTTGACTCCTGTGTAGAGTCGGAGATAATGTGTTGTAGAAACTGATCAATACAAGACTCATCAGTCTTCTATAAATCACCATCCAATTAGTATCATTTTCGTGGGTTGCTGCTATTTTACATAATCTTTTAGTTTAGCAACTGATCATGGACGGTTCCTTAGGATCCATTAGACTCCTTTTCCTTGGCTTGCTCATTATTGCAAGTATTCATCCCAACTTCTTCTGCAATGGAGATTATGAGGTTCATTGCATCAAAAGCGAGCAACATGCCCTTCTCAAGTTCAAGCAACATCTTAAAGATCCCTTAAACCGGCTCGCCTCTTGGGTTGGTGATGGGGATTGTTGTCAATGGGCGGGTGTTGTCTGCCACAACGTTACTGCTCATGTCCACGAACTCCATCTTAGAAGCTTTCCTCCTTCGGCTGATTTTCTAACTGATGACGGCCAACACGAAGTACAATATGAAGCTTATGTGCAGTCAATGTTTGGTGGTAAGATAAATCCTTCTCTGCTTGATTTGAAGCATTTAAATTACTTGGACCTGAGCAACAATGATTTCAGTGGTACTCCAATTCCCAAATTCCTCAGCTCAATGGGGAGTTTAAGATATCTTAATCTCTCTAATGCGAGATTTGTGGGTGTGATACCTCATCAACTAGGAAATCTCTCAAATTTGTACTATCTCGATCTTCAAGGTTATGGTTTATATGCCAATAACCTTCAATGGCTTTCTGGTCTTCCTTCACTACAACATCTTGATATGAGTCATGTAAATCTTAGAAAAGCCTCTGATTGGTTACAAGTGACAAGCAAACTCATGTCCTTGTTAGAGTTAAGGTTGTCAGATTGTGAACTTCGTTTCATTCCATCCACACCCAATGGTAACTTTTCATTTCTTGTCTCCCTTGATCTTTCAGGGAACTTTTTTTAGAACACTTTTATTCCATTATGGATCTTCAGTCTTCCAAATCTAGTTTCTTTTGATCTATCTGACAATGGCTTTCAAGGTCCAATCCCTGATGATCTCCAAAACATGACTTCTCTTAAACACCTCTATCTATCAGGGAACCATTTTAACCATCAAATTCCCATTTGGTTGTATAGTTTTAGTCATCTTAAGTTTCTTGACCTTCACTCCAATAATTTGCAAGGTACAATCTCTAGTGCCATTGAAAACCTAACGTCCGCTATTAGTATTGACTTTTCATACAATGAACTTGGAGGAAAGGTACCAAGATCGTTGGGTAATCTCTGTAACTTAAGGGAAATCAAATTGTCATCCAACAAATGGAGTCAAGAGATATCTGAAATCTTAGAAAGTTTATCAGGGTGTCTTTCCAAGAAACTAGAGATCTTAGAATTAACTGATGCTCAACTTCTTGGTCATTTGACAGGTGAACTTGGGATGTTTAAAAATCTAGTCAAACTTACTTTTGTGTATAATTCAATTTCAGGACCAATTCCAATGTCTCTAGGAAATCTCTCATCTTTAAAATTCCTGGATCTTTCAAATAATCAATTCAATGGAACTCTTCCTCAAAACATTTGGCAATTGAAAAATCTAGTCAAAGTTACTTTTTCGAAGAATTCAATTTCAGGTCCAATTCCAGTGCCTTCAGCGAACCTTTCATCTTTGGCAATCTTGGATTTTTCACATAATCAATTCAATGGAACTCTCCATCAAAATTTTGGGCAATTTAAAAATCTTGTCAGATTTTCTATTTGGAATAATTCAATTTCGGGTCCAATTCCAATTTCTTTAGGGAATCTTTCATCTTTAAGAGTTCTGGATCTTGCAAATAATCAATTTAAAGGATCTCTCCCTCAAAATTTTGGACAACTTTCTAAACTAGAGACTTTATTTATTGAATCAAATATGTTGGAAGGTGTTGTGTCTGAAGTTCATTTTTCCAATTTGACAAAATTGACTGAACTTTTTGCATTTGGAAACCGATTGACTTTAAAAGTAAGTCATGATTGGATTCCTCCTTTTCAGATTGAGGAATTAAACTTGCAATCATGGAATTTAGGGCCAAAATTTCCTCAATGGCTTTGTTCACAAAGAAATCTTCGTCGTTTGGACATATCCAACACAGGAGTTTTAGATGTGGTTCCTCTTTCATTTTGGGACTCATCTTCTCAGTTCGAATATCTAAATCTTGCAAACAATCTATTCCATGGAGAGATTCCATATTGTCCCATGATTTTGTCTACTTCTTCAGTGATTGATTTGAGTTCAAACCACTTCAATGGTCCATTACCTTGTATATCCTCTAATGTGATTGTGCTAGATCTTTCTAACAATTCATTTTCTGGATCTATTTCACACCTTTTGTGTTTCAAGGTGAATGAGCCCAAACAATTAGGATTTCTCAATCTTGAAAAAAATCACTTATCAGGAAAAATACCTAATTGTTGGACAAAGTGGAAGAAGTTAGAGTTCTTAAATTTGGGGAACAACAATTTTACTGGTAACATTCCAGCATCCATCAGATCCTTGACTCTTCTAAAGTCTTTGCGCCTACACAACAACAAACTCTCAGGAAAATTACAATCATCTTTGAAAAATTGTGAAAAGTTGGGGAATATTGATGTTGCTGAAAATGAGTTTTTTGGAAGCATACCTTCATGGATAGGACATAAATGTTCAAGCTTGATGATTCTCAACCTTCGCTCAAATAATTTCCATGGTCACATACCAGAAGAACTTTGTGCTCTAACTTCACTCCAGATTTTGGACCTATCACATAATAAACTATCTGGAAGCATGCCTACATGTGTTAAAAATTTCAGTGCTATGGCCACAAAAAATATTTCAAATCATGACATGAGTTTTCGCTTCACATCTTCTTATGATGAAATTCTCCCTCGTGAAAGTGCATTGCTTGTGATAAAGGGAAGAATTTTTGAGTATAGCACCATTCTCCAGCAAGTCAAAAGTATAGATATTTCCAGTAATTGTTTATCAGGAGAGATCCCTAAAGAAGTGACCAATCTCCAAGGATTACAATCATTGAATCTATCGTATAATCTCTTGATTGGAAGAATTCCAGAGAATATAGGTAATATGGGATTATTGGAATCGATCGATTTCTCCGTAAACCAACTTTCTGGTCAAATTCCCTCAAGCATATCAAGTTTGACATTTTTAAATCATTTGAACTTGTCAAACAACAATTTGATAGGGAAAATTCCTTTAAGCACTCAACTACAAAGCTTCAATGCATCCAGTTTTATTGGAAACAAACTTTGTGGACCACCACTTACTAATAATTGTACTATAAGTGGTGTACAACCCAACAATGGATACATAGGACTTAAAGATAGGGGTGGACTTGTAGTAGATTGGTTCTATTTGAGCCCGTTACTCGGTTTTGTGGTTGGGTTTTGGGTTGTATGTGGTCCTTTACTATACAACAAGCAATGGAGAATGATGTACTTCCAATTTCTGGATCAGAAGTGGTACAAGCTCAAGGATGCTGTTTCATTGTAAGTAAATGTTTAAGATTATTAATATTTTATGCAAATGTCATGCGATGATGTTAATCAATATTTTAATGATTTTTATATAACATATGTGCTAGTTAACTTATATTATTAGTTAATTCACTTCATTGGCATATATAAATATATGGTGTTTTTTCCCATGAACGTTGAAGGCAATATTTGTACTTTCATTTAATCCCTATAGATTAATATTGTAAAATGAAATTTCAGTTCATACAAATAATTGATACGTTGCAGTCACATTTTTAAAGAAAAGATATATTCCCGTAGGCGAGCTATGTGTTCATCCCGCTATCATGGTAGTTATCTTTAGAAACACTGATCATTTTGTGAAGTCTCAACAAAAGACAACCAAATATATATATATATATATATATATATATATATATATATAAAAGAGCAAAGACCTCACATGAGAGAGTATGAAGTTCTACCATATTGATATGGTGCCTTTTCTTGCTTTCCAACTTCCATTCATGTAATGAAACCATACGGGGCTGAATAATGACTATCCTGGGTTAAAAACTCATTTCAACTGCTGCTATGCATTAGCCACCTATTGTCGGCATTTGTCGCTACGGTGCTCAAAGGCCCTATAGGGAATTTTTGGTTTAACTATATATTCTTACTAGATATCAACATAACACTTTCGTGCACATTTTAATTTAGTCTTCTTTTTCTTTTGATTTTAACTAGCTCTCAATCAATGTTCATTCTTTGTTGTTAATCAGTGATTCCAAAAAACATTTGGATATTAATGTTTTTATTCTTGATCAATTTTGAGTGTAATTTGGATGCAGTTAAGCATCAATGCAGTAGACCTCATGTTACTTTATGTGCTGCTTAATGTACTTTGTGCAAGAAGGTGAATTAAAAAGTCTGAGTTTACATGTGCAGGAGATGAACTTTATGCAGTCTTCTGTAGGAAGTGGATTATTCAGATAATGACACAATAAAACATTGAAGAATGTAAATTCCATTCATGTTTTCCCACTAGAAGGAACTTTGCTTTTTTATATAATAATAATTTATAGTTCTAAGGCATGGAAATGCTTATATGTAGCAGTTTGCTATGTAAATTTATGAATTTTTCTATGTATGATGAAGAATTTTAGAATTGAAAGCTTTAAGGGGCATCCAAATATATATGTTCTTGGAATTACTTTTTAACCATTGTGGTCTGTGACTTTTAAATGACTGCATATTGCAAATGGTTATGTTGACATTTGTTTGAGATACTTACGAAAAATAACATAGAATGTTGCCAAATCTAAATTTGTCCAACTACGACTCACTAGAATCTTTAATTTTAATATTGAGCTTTAATAGGATTTGATTAAAAATTGATGTTGAAATAGGAGTACTTTTTTATATTTTATTTTATGTTGATGTCTACGATTAATTAAACATTTCAAATATATTTGTCTCCTTACCCTTCTACTATTCATGAAAAAGGATATCAAGGCTTGGAATCAATAATATGACTAGGACTAGAGTTTGGTTTGAATTTAGTTTTACGATTAAAAATTTGTAAATTAATCATGACTAACAATAATAATATTGATGAACCCAAGAGGTTATAAGATTTTTTTTTTTTGATAAAATATTTCAAAATGCACAGTGCTTCGCTCGGGATATTGACTAGTTGTGTATAATTGTCCAAGGCTATCAGTAGGATCCCTTCCAAGTAGTTTCTAAGTTGAAAGCTTAAGCTACAATACAAATTAGTGGGTCTCTAAAATCAACTTCTCGTTCCCAAATTTGGCATTAAATATCTAAGGAGAATATCTGTGGGGGAATAAAATCTGGGCCCGTGAGCTGGGCTCAGGTACAACTTTTCATCAACAATACGTCCGAGGAGAAGAAATTATAGGGAACCCTTGTAACTAATAGTAGAACGCGTAAGTGTCCAGGGATATTGATCCGAGAGGGATACCCTCCTCGGGTTTGGCATATGTCGGTGAGAGGGGCCTCGGCTTCCCCTTAGTCCAGCTTCCAGGAAATTCCAGAGGTGAAGATAGATTATCAATGCACGTGGAAGGGATAAGGATGCAGAAATATCTTGAGCAAAAGCTGCTGCCACCGCATTAAATGCATTACAACAGCTTTCCTGGCCGCATTTATGTGGAAAAGACCCCTGAACAGTGTTTAAAATCATCTTTACCCCCAGGAAACCAAAAAGCTGTGGGAGAAGAAGTGGGAAACTCAAGTACCAGGCTAGATGGTAGACAAGTGGACGATAGGATCGAACAATGAAGGACTATATAATGGAGTAAGACCTCCAGAAGAACGACACGAGGAAAAAAAGATAGAAGAAACTTCAGGAAATAACTACTGTAGCACCTGGAAAAATACAACCCAAAGAAAAGCATTCTATCTAAGCGCATACCCCTCGGACCTAACTCGAATCCATCAATTAGTTCAAAACTTACTCCTCGGACATAAGATCTTAACTTGTTTGTGTGTTTTAGTCTCCTCGGCCAAGCACCTAATCTTCAGTAACTGTTGTAAGAATCGCTATTAGCCCAATTCTTTGACCCACTCTCTTACAAATTTATTGTGTTGGGCTTATTGGGCCCATCTCCTGTTTCCATCTAGGTGTGGGCTACAATTTGTGTCCCCACAATTGGCGCCGTCTGTGGGGAGAATTAGCGCTAGTAGAGAGTTACGGCAGTTATGGCAGGTTCAGGACCGCAACAGGCCAGTCCGCCCTATGCAGAGTCAATAAACGTCAGTCAACAAGATGAACTCCATAATCTTGAACGGGAAAACCATGTAGATAACCAGCATGAGGGTAGTTCGCGAACGATCCATGCTGGGAAAAGCGGCTATCGACGAAAGAGCCATCTGGTGCAAGGGCACGCTGATGAAAAGGACTTGCAGCGTGAAATAGAAGGTTTGAAAAAGAAGCTTCGTCGAGCACGACGAAATCACACCCCTTCAAGCTCTGATGTCTCCTCCAACGGTGAAGGAGAGGACAGTTACAGGGATTCTTCAGAAACTCCCCCCAGTGAATCCTATTCCTATGAAGAGGAGCACTCTCACAAGAGAAGGAGAAAAAGTTCGTCTAGAAAGGGAGTGGGGACCAAAGACATGAAGAAGGCTCTGACCCAAATTTCTAAGTCTCCCTTTACTAGGGGAATAGAAAAGGCAAAGCTTCCCAGACGTTTTCATCAGCCTACGTTCTCTATGTACAACGGACGTACCGATCCTGTAGAGCACGTGAGCCAATTCAGACAAAAGATGGCAGTTTACTCTCAAGACGAGGCTTTATTGTGTAGAGTATTTCCCTCTAGCCTAGGACCGATGCCGATGAGATGGTTCGATGGGTTGAAGACTGACTCCATCGGTTCCTTTAAGAAGCTCACTCAATCATTCTGCTCCCGGTTTGTCACATGCAGCAGAGTTCCTCAACCCCTTGATTCCCTGCTGTCCATGACAATGAGGGAAGGGGAGTCTGTGAGGTCATATGCCGAGAGGTATTGGGAGATGTTTAACGAGATTGACGGAGATTTTGATGAGGTTGCTGTCAGAACCTTCAAGGTCGGTCTTCCCTCCGAGCATGGTCTGAGGAAGTCCCTGACGGGGAAACCGGTCACCAGCTTGCAACAATTAATGGATAGGGTGGATAAATATAAAAGGATAGAAGATGATCAACAACAGCAGCAACAAGGGAAAGGGAAAGCTAAGCTTGTCCCTCAAGAAAGGAGAGAGTTTAGGCCGGACAGGTACAATAATAACCGGCCGAAAAGGGATTATGCCGAGCAGCAGATATCCAGTAACAGCCAAATAGTAGGAGCTGTATTCCGAGAGCCTGTGCACCAAGTCCTAGAAAAGATAAAAAAACGAACCCTTCTTCAAGTGGCCCAATAAGATGATGGGAAACCCAGAAAAGAGAAACCGAAACCTCTATTGTCAATATCATAGAGACCACGGTCATACCACCGAGGATTGTAGAGGCTTATGGGATCACCTGGACCAGCTTGTCCGGGAGGGCAGATTGAAACAGCTGTTGCATCATTCCAATAATCTGGGTAGCCATGCGGATACTCGATCAGAAAGGGAGAATCCTCCGAGACCTCCAATTGGAACTATTAATGTCATCTTTGCGGCACCTGGCAGAACAGGGTCATGCCCCTCCAGAGTAATGTCGGTGGCTCGTCTGTACCCTGAGGATGACTCTCACGAGTCGAAGAGAGCTAAATCGAACCGGTCCCTGGTCATGGGATTCTCGGAGGAAGACAAGATTGGAACTGTTCAACCACATGACGATGCTTTAGTAATTACCCTCCGAATTGGAGGCTACGATGTAAAGAGGGTAATGGTGGATCAAGGCAGTGCAGCCGAGATCATGTACCCTGACCTCTTCAAGGGGCTGAACCTAAGGGCTGAAGACCTGACACCTTATAACTCCCCTTTAGTGAGCTTTGAAGGGAAGATTATTATCCCGAAAGGGCAAGTCAGACTGCCAGTACAAGCCGGAACGGAGATAGTGGAAGTTGATTTTATAGTGGTGGATGCCTACTCCCCTTATACAGCAATTGTTGCGAGGCCTTGGCTTCACACTTTGGGAGCAGTCTCTTCCACCCTGCATCAGAAGATTAAATACCTCTCTGGAGGTAAGATAGAAGAGATACTGGGCGATCAAACCATGGCGAGGCAATGCATGATAGTAGCTATCCGACATAAGCCTGAAGCAGAATCTGAGGCTCAAAAAGAAGAGTTATAGCAATTAAAATCCTCAATGCTGCCCCAAGATGGGTTATCCGAGGAAGCGAAATGTGAAGATCTTGTAAAAGTCACAATAGGAGATGACCCTGAGAAATTCTTTCAAGTCGGATCTCAACTACCCCAGTTGGAAAAGGAGGAATTGGTGGAGTTCCTCAAACGAAACATAGACGTCTTTGCATGGAGTGCTTATGAGGCTCCGGGGGTAGACCCAGACTTCATTTGTCACCATTTGAATGTTAATCCAGCAATGACCCCCAAGAAGCAGCTCCCTCGTCGGCCATCTAAAGAGCATGCAGAAGCAGTCCGTCAGGAAGTGACGAAGCTAAAGAAGGCAGGGGCTATCAAAGAGATCTTCTACCCCGAGTGGTTGGCAAACACGGTGGTGGTCAAGAAAAAGACTGGGAAGTGGCGAGTATGTGTTGATTTCACAAATCTAAATAAAGCCTGCCCTAAAGATCCATTCCCTATGCTCAAAATTGATCAGCTGGTAGACGCCACAGTCGGCCATCCTCGGATGAGTTTCTTGGACGCTTTCCAGGGTTATCACCAGATACCTTTAGCATTGGACGATCAAGAAAAAGCTGCTTTTGTCACGCCAGTAGGAAACTACCACTACAAGGTGATGCCTTTTGGTTTGAAGAACGCGGGCTCCACTTATCAGAGGATGATGACGAGGATGTTTGAATCATTATTGGGGAGAAATATGGAGATTTACATAGATGACATGGTGGTGAAAAGCAAAAGAGCATCTGAACACCTAGAGGATCTTCGAGTTGTCTTCGAAATTCTCAGAAGCCATAAACTACGCTTGAATGCCTCCAAATGTTCGTTTGGTGTTGGCTCAGGCAAATTCTTGGGTTATATGGTTACTCATAGGGGAATTGAAGTCAATCCTGACCAAATTAAGGCCATCACCAGTATGCGAACTCCTCGGAACCCAAAAGAAGTGCAAAAACTAACCGGAATGGCCGCTGCTCTGAATAGATTCATATCTCGATCAGCGGACAGGTGCCGACCCTTTTTCCTGTTGATCAATAAATGGAAAAGCTTTGAATGGTCGACGAAATGTGACGCAGCCTTTCAACAACTTAAAGACTATCTTGCTCGGCCGCCGGTCATGTCAAGTCCCGAGCCGGATGAGGTTCTTTTTGCTTACATTGCAGTGGCCTCCTATGCAGTAAGTTTAGTGTTGATAAGGGTTGATAACGGCGTACAACGGCCTGTGTACTACGTGAGTAAATCACTGCATGAGGCAGAGGTGCGATACCTTCCATTGGAAAAGGCTATCTTGGCGGTGGTGCTTGGCACACGCAAGCTGCCTCACTATTTCCAAGCGCACACGGTGATTGTTCTTACGCAACTCCCATTAAAGGCCGTCCTTAAAAGTGCAGATTACACGGGAAGGATAGCCAAGTGGGGCACAATTCTGGGAGCTTTCGACATCAAGTACATGCCTCATACCTCAGTGAAGGGCCAGGTGCTGGCCGACCTGGTGGCAGAGTTCACCGAACCAGAAGTGGATAGTCTATTAGCATCAAAAGAAGGGGATGTAAAACTAGCCTGTAATATCTCCAGGTGTCTCCCTCCGACATGGGAAGTATATGTAGACGGAGCATCAAACCAAAAAGGAGCGGGAGTTGGGTTAGTGCTGACATCTTCAGAAATGATCACCATTGAAAAGTCACTGAGGTTAAGCTTTCCTGCCACGAATAACGAAGCAGAGTACGAAGCACTATTAGAAGGTATGGCTATGATCCTAAGGATGGGAGGAAAGTCCATTGAACACTTCTCGGATTCAAGGCTAGTTGTTGGTCAGGTCAAAGGCGAATTTGAAGCCAAAGACGAGAGAATGCGAGGTTATCTTAGCCGAGTGAAAATCATGCAGATGGAGTTCGAATCCTTTAGCTTGCTGCATGTCCCAAGAAGTGGCAACACGCATGCGGACTCTTTGGCCACCCTCGCAACTTCCTCGGCGCAAAACTTGCCTCGCATAATCCTCGTTGAAGACCTGCGTCGACCCTCGACAATAGCAAACGTAGTTCAGATTAATCAAGTCAGAACGGGGCCAAGCTGGATGGATCCTGTCATGCAATTCTTAAAGGACGATATTCTACCCGAGGAGAATGTTGAAGCCAACAAAATAAGAAAGAAGGCCCCTAGCTATTGGCTGTCGCAGGATGACAAGTTATATAGGCGTTCCTTCTCTGGGCCTTATCTGCTATGTGTTCATCCCGATCAAACGGAGTTGCTCTTGGAGGAGATGCATGAGGGAATCTGTGGAAGCCATACTGGAGGCAGGTCCTTAGCGCATAGGGCCATTACTCAGGGTTATTGGTGGCCGAATATGCAGAGAGAAGCTTTGGAATATGTCAAAAAGTGTGATCAATGCCAACGGTATTCACCGAATATACACCAGCCGGGAGGAGTCCTCAATCCAATATCTAGCCCATGACCATTCGCTCAATGGGGCTTGGACATCGTCGGACCATTTCCTAAGGCTGTAGGTAACAAAAAATATCTCATAGTCGGCACGGACTATTTTACAAAGTGGGTTGAAGCAGAGCCTCTAGCCAATATCCGAGATGTGGATGCGAAAAGATTCGTTTGGAAAAACATTGTTACCCGATTCGGTGTCCCTCGTGTACTTATTACGGATAATGGACTCCAGTTTGACAGTAAGATGTTTAGAAATTACTGTGGAGAGTTGGGGATCACTAACAGATATTCTACTCCGGCATACCCTCAAGGGAATGGACAAGCTGAAGCTGTGAATAAAGTCATATTAAACGGATTGAAGAAAAGACTGGATGATGCGAAAGGCAGATGGGTGGAAGAACTCCCACATGTACTTTGGACGTACAGGACCACACCTCGTAGGTCCACTGGAGAGACCCCTTTTTCAATGACTTATGGAGCTGAAGCAGTCATACCTTTGGAATCCGGGTTCCCAACGACGAGAACGAGCTCATTCAATCCAAAAGACAACGATGAAAACTTGGCAAGAGGTCTGGACTTGATTGATGAAAAAATGGAAAACGCAATGGTTCGATTGGCTCATTACCAACAAAAGCTGAAGCGAGGTTATGATGCCCATGCAAAGACAAGACCTTTGGTCCCAGGTGACCTGGTGCTGCGCAAAGTCGTGGGCTCGGCAAAGAACTCTGCATGGGGAAAGCTAGGGCCAAATTGGGAAGGACCATATCGCATCACCTCCAACGCTGGCATTGGAGCATATTTCTTGGAAGACGTGGACGGACTTGTAGTACCCCGCCCTTGGAATGTCAATAATTTGAAAAGGTATTATTATTAATAAATCTGTGTTTAATCAATATTCGTTCTTTATGTTAAATATGTATACCTCTTTTCGTATCTCTCGATGTTCTATGAAGTGTTTAAACTTAAATCCAATCATGCATGAGTCCTCGGACCAGATGATCTGGGTTAGTTAACACCCTCACCATCCTATGAAGTGTTTAAACTTAAATCCAATCATGCATGAGTCCTCGGACCAGATGATCTGGGTTAGTTAACACCCTCACCATCCTATGAAGTGTTTAAACTTAAATCCAATCATGCATGAGTCCTCGGACCAGATGATCTGGGTTAGTTAACACCCTCACCGTCCTATGAAGTGTTTAAACTTAAATCCAATCATGCATGAGTCCTCGGACCAGATGATCTGGGTTAGTTAACACCCTCACCGTCCTATGAAGTGTTTAAACTTAAATCCAATCATGCATGAGTCCTCGGACCAGATGATCTGGGTTTGTTAACACCCTCACTGTCCTATGAAGTGTTTAAACTTAAATCCAGTCATGCATGAGTCCTCGGACCAGATGATCTGGGTTAGTTAACACCCTCACGGTCCTATGAAGTGTTTAAACTTAAATCCAGTCATGCATGAGTCTTCGGACCAGATGATCTGGGTTAGTTAACACCTTCACGGTTCTATGAAGTGCTTAAACTTAAATCCAATCGTGCATGAGTCCTCGGACCACATGATCTGGATTAGTTAACACTTGTTCTATTTCCCTTTTTAGCATTCGAATATAGATATGAATGCATGACTCAAATTTCTTGTTCGGTTATATTTATTTAGCTAGTATGATAACCCAACTTCCAAAACCCCTTAATCAAATTGGTCATCCACACAACGCAAAAAAAAAAATGAAATGAAATGAAATGGCAGCAGAAGGATTTACTATTACTTGTCACAATACGTAAAACAAAGGGAATATATCTTCATTAATGATTAAAACGCAATACAAATCTTTAAAATAATAAGCATAAAAAAAAACAACAAAAAGAAAACAACTCTAAGACAAACAGCCTAAGTCTTCGTCTTGGGGTCTTGATGCTCAGCAACTTGTTCAGGCTGCGGAGGGGCAGCATCTGGAGCATTACTTTGGGAGGGCTCAGCTTGGTTTGTCGCAGGAGCTTCGGATACTGGGGCTGGCTGCTCTGAAGGAGGAGGATCAGAATCTGGGAGCGGTTGAATATCAGGCTCATAGTACACGCTCTCAGGCCTCCTGAGGATGGAGTCAGCAGGGACCCCAGCAGCGTCAAGGGCTTTTTCCCAAGTGATGTCGCAGTAGTCCCTGGCAACAGAGGAAAACTCTTCAGTCAACCTGCTCTGAGTCTCTTCAACCCCCAGAGCATAAGAAGCTTGCTTTTCGGCCTCGGCTGCCTCCTTCTGTAGCTGTGCAGCTTCCTTAGCCTTATGGAGCTCTTCGCGCAGGTTTTTCACCATCTGCCTCTCCGTTTCTAAGTTGATTTCGCAGAGGTGTAGTTCGCTGCAAAGAGTCTCAGCCTGCTTCTCAGTCGTTTTTAGTCCAGCCTCAGCGCTGGCCCTCTCCTGATTAGCCTTCTTCACCTCCTCGACCATCTGCTTTTGTTGAGTTCTTAGCACACTCAGATGGTCCTCCACAGTCTCTCGGGCCTCATGGGCGGCTTTTGTCTCATCACGAAAGCGCTTCGCCCATTCCTCAGCCACATACACTTGTTGCGCGACCTATTATGGAAAGTTAAAAAGTGGCTTAGATTTAAAAAATAATAGGCAAATAAAAAGAAACAAAATTGTACTTACCATAGCCAAATCCCTTTTCATGGAAAGGAGTAAGTCAGGATAATCGAAACTCCTGTAAGCCGCCAAGTCTGTAGGTAAGAGAAGGGGCTGCAGCAATGCATCAGCCAGTCTGCCTGCATGACCACCGTGGAAGTGCCTAAGTGAAGCTTCCACTGAGATGGGGCCACCATCAACCTCCAGCGCTGACGACCAAGTCCGTGTTGACTGACGAACCTGGGCTGGTGGGCGCTCCTCTCGGCTCTCCACAGAATGAGCCCTCCTACTCGGACGTTCATGAGTAGGTCTGGCCTGCTTATTGGCCCTTGACGGGCCTAGCTCCCCCTCCTCGGTGGGCTCCACTGGCCTCTTCCTCCTCAGATCGGGGTTTGGTTTGAGCCCGAGGTCTGCAGGCACCTGGGGCGGAGGAGGCGGAGGGTGTGCAGTTTGTTTGGATTTGCCCTTATCTTGAGAAGATGGCCCTTTGTTCCTGCCCTTCATCAACTCTTTCAAAGAAGGGCCAGTCCGGGGAGCCATGTCTTCCTCCTCGTCAGTTGTATCGGCAATGTATGTTACCGTTTGAGCTGGAGTTTGCACGCACGACTGCTCGCCCGCTCCTTCCTCGGCCTCTGATATGAAGACTGTTTCTTCTTCAAACTTGAACTTATCAATCTCTAGTTCAAGAGAGGAAGAAGAGGCTGTGCCTTCGCGGAGAATAGCCTCCCCAAGTGGTACTTCGCGCAGAGGTTCAGCGGCAAGGGGAATTCCCTGTGGAATGGGATGGTCAACTGGAGGAAGATCGTAGTCGGCGAGGAAGTTTGGCCGAGACACGTCTATACGTGCCAAACGGTGGTCTCCCGCTCGGATGGAGTTGCCGACGTCTAAATACGACCTCGAAATGGGCTCGAAATCCAAAATGAGGTGAACCGCTCGTAGTTGCCCGTCGTCGTTCACAAAAATCTCTGATCTCAGCAGATAATTCAGTGCTGGAACGTTGATCAGGCTAAGCTTTGGGTTGGTAAAAAATTTATCTGTCAAGCAAGTAGATCACGTTGTTAAGCCTCGGCTATAAAAAATATAATAACAGTAACACTAACATAAAACAACTAAGCAAATAAGCATAAAGGCATCAGAATATTCCTAAATGTTAAAGTTAGAAATCCTAAGTCTAGGTTGCTCCACCTGGTGTCCTGGCCTTGGTTGGGCAGGCTAAGCCGTCGCTCCAAGGCCCCGACAGGATTAAGTAGTCGTCTTTCATCCCCTTATTAGATTTGGGGAGGCAGGATATTAGTTTGACCACATTGCTACAGGACTTAAGGTAAAAGCCTGCCCGAGTCTCTATATGGCCTTCATATAGGTGGGCGACGTCGTGCCACGTCAATCCTAGCCCCAGATGCCGGTCCAAAGCGTCGATTGACCCTAGGACTCTAAAGAAGTTGGGGGCACACTGATGGGGGCAGAGCCTATGGGCACGAAGATAGTCCCGTGTAATCCTACCCATGGGGATGGTCATCCCCCCTTCTATGAAGGCAATCATAGGGATGACCACCTCTCCTACTTTCCGGTCAAACTCCACTCCCTCTGTGGTGCAATGACGTACCACTACCTCCGGGGGAATGTGTTTCTTTTCTTTGAACAACTCTATCATGGCCGGAGTGTTTACTAAGCGCTCGAATCTACCCATTGTTAGTCTCTATAAGGTGGAGTGGTTCGCCGAGGAGGTTAGCCGAGGATACAACGGAAGTCGGAGTGCGAAACTTACGTGAGAATGAACACGATTTGTTCCTCTGGTCGCTGAAAGATCGCCAAGCTCTCTTTCTTGTGAAAAATGATGGATGCCTGGATATGAACACTGAAGTTGCAAACTCTGATAAGAAACAAAAAGTAACGCCAGGAGGTTTTTATAGTAGGAATGGAAAAAGGAAAAACCACAATCCCGCCCAAATATTGCAGTTGAGATCTGGACCGTTGGATTCGTATTTCACCGTAGGATGCCTGGGTTGAAACGCAATTCTAAGCGTTTAATGATGATTGTGCGAGTTCCCAAGCGTCAGGAGCCCTCGCGAAATGGCAGAAATGGCCCTTACACGGGCCTAAATTTAGATACTGTTAAGGATTGCATTATAATTACTGGTGTACATCAAAATCCTAACTTTCCTTCTCGGATAAGAAAGAAAAATTAGAATTTTGAGGGGCTATTGTGGGGGAATAAAACCTGGGCCCGTGAGCTGGGCTCAGGTACAACTTTTCATCAACAATACGTCCGAGGAGAAGAAATTATAGGGAACCCTTGTAACTAATAGTAGAACGCGTAAGTGTCCAGGGATATTGATCCAAGAGGGATACCCTCCTCGGGTTTGGCATGTGTCGGTGAGAGGGGCCTCGGCTTCCCCTTAGTCCAGCTTCCAGGAAATTCCGGAGGTGAGGATAGATTATCAATGCACGTGGAAGGGATAAGGATGCAGAAATATCTTGAGCAAAAGCTGCTGCCACCGCATTAAATGCATTACAACAGCTTTCCTGGCCGCATTTATGTGGAAAAGACCCCTGAACAGTGTTTAAAATCATCTTTACCCCCAGGAAACCAAAAAGCTGTGGGAGAAGAAGTGGGAAACTCAAGTACCAGGCTAGATGGTAGACAAGTGGACGATAGGATCGAACAATGAAGGACTATATAATGGAGTAAGACCTCCAGAAGAACGACACGAGAAAAAAAGATAGAAGAAACTTCAGGAAATAACTACTGTAGCACCTGGAAAAATACAACCCAAAGAAAAGCATTCTATCTAAGCGCATACCCCTCGGACCTAACTCGAATCCATCAATTAGTTCAAAACTTACTCCTCGGACATAAGATCTTAACTTGTTTGTGTGTTTTAGTCTCCTCGGCCAAGCACCTAATCTTCAGTAACTGTTGTAAGGATCGCTATTAGCCCAATTCTTTGACCCACTCTCTTACAAATTTATTGTGTTGGGCTTATTGGGCCCATCTCCTGTTTCCATCTAGGTGTGGGCTACAATTTGTGTCCCCACAATATCTTAAGGCTATTTTCTGTAAATCTTTAAGAAATAAATAAAATTAACTTGGAACTTGATTTTAATAATTTTCACTTTTTTTTTTGAATGTTAATTAAATGTACAAAAAATTTTGATGCAGTAGTAAATTTACTGCTATGCTTTTGTTTTCCCAAGTCTTTCAAATGACATTGATGCAATAGTAAGTTTAGACGAGTGGGCCCATAACAGTCACTTTAAGACCAAGTGTCCAACCACTAGGCTAACCCCATTGGGTTGAGAAATATCAATTATATTATGTCATGTTGTGCATGTAGAGGAGCAATAGAGAGAATATCGTAAGAGTATGGTTTACCGTAATATGAATCACATCAAAGTTATATCACCGTAATGTGAACATTTCAGTATTTGGTTCATTTTCTATACTACTATTTAAGAGGTTTCTCCTATTTGGATTTCTCATTTTTTAGTTCAAAAATGCCCCTATAGCCCTATGTCTAACTTTTATTAAAAAATTAAAAAAGATTATTTCTACAGCATTATTCTAAGCATATTGATATGAAGTGATCCGCTTTCAGATTTTGGGTTGGTACTATTTTTTAAAAAATAAAAAATTATTTTGTGGTTTTTTATTTTTAAAAAATTTAATAATTTCAAAGGTACATTTTCGGAAATTCATTGTAAAGAACACAATCACATTCTTAAAATGTTATGGGAATATATTAGTGAAACAAACATTGTAATGTTATATTGTCATAATGTAATTCTATGGATATTAAGGATACTTGAATAGGGACCTTGAAAGTAAGAGAACCCAATCTGTTAAGGAAGAGAATTTTTATTTGCACATATTTGTTGGCCAACCTGAATTTTCCCAAACCGAGAGTGTAAGAGGGCATTGAGTGAACAAGTTTATGGCAGATTCAGTGGTGTTGTGAGATCGGGGGCAGGTTATATTGTCAGTTTCAAATTTCCTTGAGAGAACAGCTCTAGTTGGGAGGATAACCCAAGCAATTTTCTAAATCAGAATTTTGTGTCTCTCATTTAGTTTTAATCACCATAACTCGATCTACTCAGATTTTTGGAGAAGGACAATGAACTGAGGAAGTAGAGGCGATTGTGGTGGCAATAGGGGATGGCGGTGGCAACAGATTTGATGAGGCAAGTGTGGGCAGCTAATTAATGCGGTTAGAATGGCCATGCAGGGATGGCTATGGAGCGGAATGAAACTCCGACCCGCATGGTTTTATCTTGCCCCATCACGACGATCTGTCATTTCTCGGTTGCTTTATCATTGCCATTGGTAAGATATCTCAACTGACTCTGGGCCCATTTGGATAGGCTGTTCATAAATGTGCGTTTTAAAAACGAGCGTTTTTATTAGAACACCCCAAAAAAGGAAAATATCGTCTCATAATTTTCTCCACGAGACTCAAATTTTAAAGGTGAAAAGTGGCCACATAACTAATATTAGGGTAAATTACAATTTATCTACTTATGGTTTTGCCAAAATTTAAGTTACTTACCTGTAGTTTGAAATCTAACACTTCACTCACCCGAGATTTGATCGAAATTTAAGTTGCATACATGTAGTTTGAAATTCCATAATGCAAATGTTCCACTTGATTGTTTTTTTATCTTATTTGATCTTATATTTATATGTTTTTTGTGTTTTTGGAGAGGAGAGATATCAAAGTGGAACAAAATTACATATTTAACTTTTGGTCAAATTACATGTGGGTTCTATCTTAAAAAAAAAAAAATACAGGTAGATAAGTTGTAATTTACCTCTAATATTCCTATGTTTCAATTTTAGTGACATGATTAATATGTTTACAAAATTAGCTTAACGTACACCAAAAAAAAACATCAATCAAATCCAACGGCTCATATAACTTACAACACACTATTATCAGACCATTACATCCAAGTCCAACTACCAAATCTCGAAAAAAAAAAAAAAAAAAAAAAACCTAATCTCATAGCAAAAAGTCAAACAGTGAAGATAAGCTAAAACCCGCTCTTTTAACCTGGTAGCGGGAAAATCCAACTCCGGCGCTCGGGATGGCGGGAGATACAGTTGTGGTGTTTGACTTTGACCGTACGATCATCGACGGTGACAGTGACAATCGGGTGATGACGGAGATGGGTCTCACTGGCCTCTTCAATAAGCTTCGCTCCAACTTGCCTTGGAACTCTCTCATGGTTTCTCTACTTCTCACTCTTTTCATTCTTTTTCAAGTTTCTTCGTTCCATTTATAATAAACCCATCTGGGTTTTGTTAATTTTTGTTTTGTTTTTTGAGATGCATGATTGAATTTCATAGCCTATGAAATGAAAAAAAAAAAAAAAAAAAGTGGGTTTGTTCTATTAATGATAGACGTACATGAGTAGAACATAGCCATGATACAGTGTGAAAATTATGTTGTTAGGCTTAGGTTCTTAATGGCTGCATATTTGTTATTAAGCATTGTGTATTACAATGAATTCATAGCAGAGAATTTATTTACAGAGGATGGGAACATTTGAATTAGCCTTTTCAAAAATTTCTCTAAAACTTACTTCTTTTATTTTACGCAACTACTTTTCAAAAACAACCACATCAAATTATCTATTTTAATTACATTTCATTAAAATAGTATTTCTTTATCAATTTTTTATTACTCTCAATATGAGTAGTATCAAAAATAGATTTGGATGTGAATAGTATCTTTGTATATTTATGCTGTTACTGTAGTAACAATCCATATTTACACAAGTTTATATGAATGGATGTGGGTATTTTTTGGAGTTGGATGTGCAAAATTTACCCATGATGCTATTATACATTGACTGATGTGAGTGTTCTAACTAATTAATGTTGTGTATTACAATGAATCCACAAAGGGTATTTATAGGCGACTAAACTCTAGGCGAATAGGTTTATAAAAAAAACTCTAGGCTAATAGGTTTACATGACTGGCAATACAAGTAGAATTAAGATTTCTTTACTTGCACACCAGGTTGAATTGGACTTAGGTGTTAACTAGGAATTGGGCTTTGATATCTTTAACATTCCCTCAAACTCAAGTTGGAGACTTGAAGACAACTTGAATTTGAAAAAAGAAAAAAGAAAAACTAAGACCTTGGTGAAATTCATGACCAAATTTGATGTAGACCAAATGAAGTGTTGATAACAAGCTAGGAAGGCCAGATGCACGCCATGATTAAGGCTTGAATGATGAGTACAATGCATGTGATACATGTGGAGGCTAATGATCAGAGGCATGCTTGCCTGAAGATGATAGAGACGCATGATAGAAAGTAGCCAGTAAAGATACTGATCAGAGGTGTGGTCTGAGTAATGTGGCCTAAAGATGATAGAGACGCATGATAGAAAGTAGCCAGTAAAGATACTGATCAGAGGTGTGATCTGAGTAACGTGGCCTAAAGATGATAAAGACGCATGATCAGAGTGAAAGCTGATAAAAGAGGCTACCAATCAGTGTGGCTTGTGATACTTAGCCAAGATATTGCGGATGCTTGATCAGAAGCAATGCTGAAAACCACGTGCAAAAGAAAGATGCACGTGCGCATTTAATATAGTTGAAACTACCAAGATTGCCTTGTGAGAGAAAATCATATTTCAAAAGATTGTTTGAATGTCCACGGTAGGTAAGAAATTAGGATGATCTGCAGAGTGGCCAGTAGCATCGTAGCAATGGTGAAAGAGAGAACCTTGATATAATGGTTTAAAGATGCAAACTAATAGAGTGTTGTACTATTGTACTAGAGTTCTTAAATACTTGAAAAGATGCTCGGAAGGCAAAGATCCAAGAGGAGTAGTGCTTAAACAACTATAGGATTACCATTGGAGGAGACACTCCAGGGAAGGAAGGCTGAAGAAGTATAGATACAATTGCGTTGCATGGAAGAAGAGATTGTTGTACTTGAAGATAAATGGGTGTGCTCATTGGCTTTTAATATTGTTTTGCTCCAATGTTGCGTGGGCTCAAAGTCAACTTGGCTTTTAAAAAGGTTTGATTTTGTATGATTTTAAATGCAAGCATCCACATATATAGTTTTACTAACCACATGAACTTTTGTCAAACTGAAAGTGGATTGGCGACAATTAACTTAAAAAACTGTGGTAGATATTTACATTCACCGTCACCATCGTTGTACAATGCAGTGCAGACCAGTGTGTGAGCTCCAAGTTCCTTCAGATCACACTTTACAAGGAAATCATAATGACCTCCTAGGCATATCAATTCAATAGGTGATTTCCATGTATCCAAAAGCAAGATCCTCTGCCTCTCCATTTGAACTTCGGCCTTGATTATAATGTCCTTAACTTCCCAGTTGAAGCTATTTTTAATGCTAACATAGGCTATATAGCTCATCCACCACAAATCATGTGCCACCAAAGAACTTGCAAAAAAGAACCATGCAGCAATGCATTGCTTGGACATGTCCAGAAGAAAGTTGTTCATTGTAAGATGTATGAACAAGCTGCTTGATGCCAAGAACTTTGGAGACACTAATGCAGCAACGCTTAGGTTAGAGGACGATGGTATTGCTTGCAAAAAAATTGGATTGTGAATTAGGGTAGATGATCAAATTTTGGCTTTGATATTGA
Organism: Quercus wislizeni; assembly: GCA_023055345.1. Taxonomy (NCBI): domain Eukaryota; kingdom Viridiplantae; phylum Streptophyta; class Magnoliopsida; order Fagales; family Fagaceae; genus Quercus; species Quercus wislizeni. The sequence goes on from JALGQJ010000001.1 coordinate 30,982,144, forward strand.
GTTAGAAAAGATAGAACATACCACATAACTATGCTATCATGTGAAAGTAGAAAGAAGGAAATAAAATAATGTAGCGAGCTAAAGCATAAGAAAGAGAAAGAAAGAGAATTTATATGGTTCAGCCTGATGGCCTACATCCATAGCAAAAAACCCTTGATGGCTATACTTCAACTATTAAGCATTGTGTATTACAATAAACCCATATCAAGGTATTTATAGGAGGCTAAACCCTAAACTAATAGGATTACACGACTTGCAATACAAGTATTAGGATTTCTTTGCTTGAACCCAAGTTGGATTAGGATTTTTTTTGCTACACCAGAAGGATTGGACTTGGACCTTGACTAGGTATTGAGCTTTAATATCTTAAACAGATAAATTTTTTTTTTTAATAATTCAATGAATTTATTAGCAGTAAAAAGAAGTGGGTTTATTTAATTTTCATTAACTCATTGATTTATTTTGTTGTTTTTGGTTAATTATTTGTAGGATAGGATGTTGGAGGCGCTTCATTCACAAGGCAAAACTGTCGAGGACATAACAGAGTGCCTGAAAGGAACTCCATTGGATCAGCATATAATTGCTGCTATTAAAGCAGCTCATGCTCTTGGGTAAAGTTTTCTTGACCAGCTTGTAGTTTATTTGTTGTTATTAGTGAATTGCTATTTGTTGCTGATTGATAAAATGGTTGTGGGTGGCAAATAATGTATTTGTTTCAGATGTGAGTTGAGGATAATTAGCGATGCCAATTTGTTTTACATTGAGGCAATCTTGGAACATCATGGTGTGTGGGGTTGCTTTTCTCGGATAGATACCAATCCGAGTTTTGTTAATGAGGAGGGACGGCTTAGAATCTTACCTTTTCATGATTTAAGTTCAACTCCTCATGGTTGCAAATTGTGCCCCCCAAATATGTGCAAGGTATTATAACAATGTTGGTTATAGCTAGAAGAAGTGTTTTATTTTAGATACTTGATTGAAAATGGAGAATTACATTATGTCACTGTGTTGTCAAGTTTATTGACTACGTGATTTGTTGGCTGTTGTAATTGAAGCTTGTTTGATAAAACATAGCAAGGGTGAGTTTGTATCTGTACTGCTGAGAAACTATGGAGAAAGGGCTCTCGTTGACATGGAGAGTCCAATATGGCTGATCTAGTTAAGAAATACTTTCAATCATGGCTCTTTCCACATAGAGGGATTTATTTAATCAAACCTGCATACGCTTCTGAGGAATGAACCCCTTTTTCCTTGCTATTTCTCTTTTTAACTTGAATTCATTCTTTTTGGTGTAGTAATTGTGGACCAAATGGCATAAAGGTGAGGTTATGGGTACAATTCATTATAGTAGCTTGTGTTATATTTACTTTTCAAAGTTTTCTTGTTAAAAGATTAGGATGCATAGGAGGCCAATGGAATTGTGGCCATTAAATTTTGTTTTCAGTGGCATTTGAATACCCAAAAATTCATACATTCTGACTGAATATCATCTATTTGTATCAAGTCCACTCCTAAAAGAAATAGGCCTGCAGTGGGTTGACATCATTTCTATCATCTCTCTGGCAAGTGGTTTACAATCCACAGTTGAAAAATAATGTCATGTGATGTTACATTTAGGCTAAGTTCTACTTTTAGTCCTCATTGTTGCCACCCAGATTCTTATTTCCTTTTCTTTTGGTGCTGGGGGGTTGGGAATAGGGGCTTTATTTTATGATCATAGTATCTTTATTTCATTCATACTGTTTTTGATTGTGGCCTACACTACTATAGGGTCTGGTGATTGACCAAATCCAAGCTTCTGTTTCTGATAGTGGGAAGAAGAGAATCATCTACCTTGGAGATGGAAATGGTGATTACTGCCCAACTTTGAAGCTTGGGGAAAATGATTTTGTGATGCCAAGGAAGAACTATCCTCTGTGGAAGCACATTCATGGCAAACCAAAGCTTATCAAGGCAAAAGTCCATGAATGGAGCACTGGAGAGGAGCTGGAGAGAATCCTACTACACCTTATTGATACAGTTCCCATTCAAGATAAAATCAGTAGTAGTAACACCAGTCGGTCTAACTGATTCAATTGCTAGTTCACCCAGGACGCATTCCCTCAAACTCTCTGTATTCATCACTATCAATTGGACTTCTGAATTTTGTCAATGGCAGTCAAAGGCCATTAGTAGGAGATCGTTTATCCTGTTTAACTCCATTGTTCGATGATTAAATCACAGAAAGAAGTTATAATGTCATTTATTGAACTTGTTAAGACTTCAGGATTATCTTTGTAACAGCCTATTGTTACACGATTCATAAGATGATGTTTACAGAAAATATATGCTAAAGCAAAACAAAGCTCTAGAGGCCACTCTTTTCACCTTAACTTGTGTCAAAGAGGAGTTGAAATAGCTGTAGAAGCAAAGAGTGGTACTTATTTCCTTTGTTAGTTTTTTTTAAAAAAAAAACAGTTTTGCAATTGTTACGAAAATCTCCTGTTAAAGAGATTTGATTCTTTGGTGTTTGGTACCACATTCTTCTGGAGAATCTGATAATGCCAACGAACCTGTTGAGTAGGTTGACAAGTCCTACCTTAGCCTTTTTGGCAGAATTTTTGGAAAGTCCTGGCTTCTGTAAGTTTTGATTTTTTGAAAAACTTATTTGATTATTTGTTGAAAGTTGGCAAGAATACAGTTGTTAGGGGATTTTTTTTTTTTTTTTTTTTTGAGGTTTTTTTAATAAACTAATGGGTTAATGGAAAAAATCTAATGCAAATGCACTATTAATTTTTTAATGTCATTGTTAGAGCATTTACATTAGTTAGTGTATAATAGAAAAATGTATAGAATTTACACAATTTTGCCTAAAAACAACAAATATCACCATGAATAATTATGTAAATTTACAAGTTTGTTACAATAATCGTGTAAATCTACACTGACACTATTTATTTTAATTTAATTGTTTATTTAAAAGAGATGATGTATTTATTTATTATTTTTGTATACAATAAGTAGGGGAGAAAGATTGAAAGACTTGCGTGTTTGGTTAAAAGTAATCAAATTTTATTTTTGTCTTAATTTTTTTATTTTTGTCTCACATTTAATAAATAAAATAATAAAAATATGAGATACCAAAGGAATCCGAATTTTTTTTTGAGAATAAAGGAATCCGAATTGGATAAAACCTAACTACGGAACTTTTTTTTCTTGATAGAAACCTAATTACGGAACTTATAAAGTTCTTTTTGCCTATAGAGAATTGGATAATGCCGACTGACCTCAAGATTCTTGACTTTTATTTGAGCCAAAAAATTCTTTTGTGGTGGCTACAACTACATAGTACTTGTTACTTATAAGTTATACCAAAGGAATTTTGCCACAACATGCTTTATTGGAGGAACCCAATCAGCACAAAATGTTCAAGGGTCCCAATTTTATTTTTAATAATTCAATTAGTAAATTCTTTTTGTCAAATAAGAAATTTTGAGGTGTAGCTTGTTGGATGATAATAATCTATTACTAGATCAACTATGATGTAACAGAGCATAAGCAGTAAAAAAAAAAAAAATTGTGGATTTATATATCAGGTTAGAATTGTGGAAAAAATATGGTAAAATATATAAGTTGAAATTCTAAGGAAAAAAAAAATTATTTAGATTTTTTTTTTTTTAATGTTGAAAGAGAAAAAGATGGACGGTTGAGATTGTTAGATCCTTCACTGATTCCAATCAAAGAGGCCACTATAATTGTAGGCTTTTTTCTTTTCAAAAAAAAAAAAAAAGAGTTGTCATATTTTGACGCAAAATAAAATAATCTAGGAAGCCGGGGTGGGCTGCTCTGAAAAACTAAACTAAAACTAAAAACTTTGTCAGATGTCCAAAACATATAAAAACCACAACTTTTCACACGCCTCATCTTACAGGTACGTTTCATCAATCCTTCTTTTCCGATCCTCTGTTTGCTGCCACTGTTCTAAACTCTCTGTCTCTCTGTGTGTGTCTGCCATAAACAATAATTGGTGAATGGAGAAGAAGAGAGAAGAAAGAGAGATGGGTATGTTCTTTGATGGGGTTATAGAGGCCATGCCTGTGTTTGCAAAGGAGCTAGTTGCTGGTGGGGTTGCTGGTGGAATTGCCAAGACTGTGGTTGCACCTCTCGAGCGTGTCAAGATTTTGTTTCAGGTTTGTACTTAATTGACTTCCAACTTTTTTTTTTCTTTGGCAATGGGTTCCATTATGATTCTTTATTATTTTGTGCCGTATTAAATGGGCTGTTAATAATGTTTATTTTGCTTATTGGGGTTTTGGTTTTCTTTGATGGGTTTTTGTCTGAATTTCTGACTCATGTTTGACTATGAATATGAGTAAGTTTGACTGGAGTTGAATTGAGACTGTACGATTTTTTTTTTCTTCTTTTTCTTTTAAAAGTACAATAGGATTTGAAGGCATTTGCTGCTCTTCTATACCATCAAACCAAGCCACCAATGGCTTTCTTTTTTGTGTAGGCGGGATTCCATTTGAGTCCCTTATTCGACGACGAGAAACTTTTACAGTTGAGCTAATGGAAACCCGGGGATTCAATAAGTTAAGAAGATGGATTATGTAGGGGGTTTGTTGAAATTAACTGATGGTGTGTAATTGAGGTAGTATTTTTTTTTTTGGAATAATCTGATTCTCGTTTCAAATATATATATATATATATATATATTGAAACGATTACAAGGGGGCAAGTACATTGTGAGCGTTAACTAGAATTAAGCAGAGAAAAAAATGCAAAAACAAAACAATCCAACTTTACAGCCTGGCTGGAATGTGGGGGGGGGGGGGGGGAAGGGGGTGGGAGTGATTATGTGCTTTCTTTGTAATAAAATAGAGGCTGATATGCAAAATTTACTTTTTAAGGATTGTCTATGCATGAGCTGCTCAATGAAGTCCTGGAGACTGTAATTCAAACCATATAAGTAAAATGTGCTTTACTAGTTTTAAAGCTTAATCGGGCATCTCTCTCTCTCTCTCCCTCTACCTACTTCACCCATCTTCTGATAGATATCAGGATTCTTTCATTGATTCTTCCTTTTGGGGAATGTTGGATCCAGTGATAAATAGATAATCCTTGAAAGTGAAAAAGAACTTATTCATTGACCCTTTTTCAGACCAGAAGGGAAGAATTCCAAAGCATAGGGCTTTTTGGTTCCTTTAAAAAGATTGCAAAGACAGAAGGGGTTAGGGGTTTCTACAGGTGGATCTCTGAGTCATTGTCATTTTGTTGTGGAGGGTGTTTTCTGAATTGCTTTGTTTTGAACAAATTCTTTTGTGGTATTTATCTACAGAGGGAATGGGGCTAGTGTTGCTCGAATTGTTCCCTATGCAGCGCTGCATTACATGACTTATGAGCAATACCGCAGATGGATAATAGTCACTTTTCCTGACGTAGGGAGAGGCCCTGTGCTTGATCTCGTGGCAGGATCATTTGCTGGAGGAACTGCTGTGCTTTTTACCTATCCCCTTGATTTAGTTCGGACTAAATTGGCTTATCAGGTAAGTAATATAATTAAAAATAAAAAGTAAACTCTCTCTCTCTCTCTCTCATGCATGCATGCACATGTGCACTTTTGGAAATTGACTCAATTGACCTTAAATGACTTGGAGATCACTGGAGAGGTGCCAAAATCCTTTAGCACAAGTTCTGGGACTTAAAATTGCTGCAACGGATAACCACTGTGTTTGGCTCCTCTCATGTGAACTTTGGTCAGAAGGACAACTAGATTATATAAGGAATTAGTTGCTCTTTACACAAATTGTGAAAAGAAGTCAACCATGTTGTATTTGATGATGTAGGTTGTTGGTTCATCAAAGTTGAATGCTCAAATGTCAATTAAAAATGAACTAGTTTATAAAGGAATTCTTGATTGTTTCTCAAAGACATATAAAGAGGCTGGGATCAGAGGTCTATATCGTGGTGTGGGTATGCATTTCTAAACAGCTTGAATTAAGTTATAATGTCAATTTCCATTTCTGAGCTTAATTAACATCCTTAGGAGGTTTTTACATTTAACATGTGAACTGCATTGTCAGCTCCATCACTTTATGGAATCTTTCCATATGCTGGTTTGAAATTTTACTTCTATGAGGAGATGAAACGCCATGTCCCTGTGGAGCAAAAGAAAAATATTATGGTGAAGCTTGTGTGTGGATCTGTTGCAGGTTTATTGGGTCAGACCTTCACATACCCCCTTGATGTTGTCAGGAGACAAATGCAGGTTAATCACTTCAACCCTCTTTTGAATTATATCTTAAAGTGGGACATAAATACTAACCATTGAACAATCATTATAACAGGTTCAACGGCTCTCGGCATCAAAGAGTGCTGAGATGAAAGGAACAATAGAAACCCTTGTTATAATTGCTCAAAAACAAGGATGGAAGCATTTATTTTCAGGGCTGAGCATCAACTACTTGAAGGTGGGAAACCTTGTCTTTGTGTCTTCTCTATCATATCATGTCTCTCTGGATTCTTAAGTTTTGGTATTCTCTTCAGGTTGTACCATCTGTGGCAATTGGATTTACTGTTTATGATCTTATGAAAGCATACCTGAGAGTTCCATCACGAGATGATGTAATTGAAGTGGTTTCCAATAAAAGAACTAGCCGATCATCATCACTTCACTCGTGATAACATTCTTAGCCATTTTAAACTTGAGACCAGTCTTTCTCACACAGGTTATCAGGAGCTTCATAGGTCATTTTTCATCCATACATTCCATTCTTTGAAGATGTATAATATCATATAACGTGGATTAATCCCTCAAAATAGACCTCCTTCAAGGTTTATTTTTGACAGATTATATGAGGGTATGATCCTTAAGGTAGCTAACATGATTAGAATTCAAATTACCTCATGCACTGTTTCCATAAAGCATGATGTATTTTTCAATAACAGAATCACTATACGGTGTACATATTAGAAGATCAATAAAAATCAACTCTGATGTAGTGCTATAAATGAATAATGATAATTCCCTTGAGTAGTTTATTTCTATTCAGTAATGTTCTTTTTCAGTCATTAGTCTATTGAAACCAACGGATTCAATTGCCTTTATGACTTTATCTATTTATTTTTTTGGCCAAATATATTAACCGCTATCTTTTAGCAATAAAAATAAACTGTTGTATCCTTGCTGCTGGAAAATTGACAGATACTGGAGGCAATCATTTGAAGGGGTAATTGAAATCTAGGAGGAGGATGTTTAATTGTTTATGTTCATTTGAAGGGACAGCAAAGAACATACCTTCTGATTTCAGTACCCTTGGAACTCCATAGGGAACATTTATGATTTCAGTACACATATAACTCTAATTGATCAACTGTAATTACTGCCAATATGAATGGTACCGTCCCACTGATGAAATATGGATTACTGAACAATCATAAAGAGCCAACATTGGACCAGATGATGGTGAATGGCTGAATGCCCAGCCTGAATCTTATTAAAAAGTCTGATAGCACCATCTCAATTATCTGCCATCCTAAAATATCAGGTGGATAAATAGGGTGGAGCAGAACAAAGAAAACAGGATTCATAAACGTTAATATATGGCATGCAAAGACATGCTACTGCAAAGTTAACATGTGACAGATTGGTCAATTCGAACTTGGTTCTAGTTGTAAGGTAATTGAATCTCAATACAAACATAATGTACAATGAAAAAAATGCATTACATTTACAAGCAAGTCTCCTATCAAAATTTTCTTCAATTTTCTCGCTGCAGCAATGAGCTTTACAAGGAACTTCAATTGTGTGTTGAGGTAAAACCTGGTAGCCAACCCATGAGATGAGCTCTGACATCAAGGTGTTAATAACTTCACCAGTAATCCCCACAAGAGCACTTGCCATCCTTGAAATGATGGAACCGCTTGTTATCCCTAACAATCAACTCCCTCCCAACAATTCTTGACATAATTTTTATTGCATTGTGGCAGTCACCACAGATCCTTAGGTTCTTAATGATCCTAAGAGTTGTCCGTGGCGGTGTACTAATCAGACCATAAGCAATTGCCAAACGCTCACTATGATATTGCAAGGCCTGCTCTTTTGCCTCCTCATCAATGTCATGAAGTACATATCTTGTATCTGGCACATAACCTGCTTCCCTCATCTGCCCATTCAGACCTTTCAATTTCTCATATCCCTCTCCTTTGTAAGGGCCAGTACTCCGATACTCACTCACCCTATTCTTCTCCTCAAGCATATTAGTTGCAGAATGCTTCTTCCTAGGGGGGATTCGGATCTTATCAGCAATGGCCTTAGAAGGATCAAGACTAACCAACAACTCATCCACGTGGTCTTCAAGTTCTATATCTCCATGAATTCTTGCATAATTCCTAAGAGCCTCCCAAACTTCGGCTGTAGGTTCAAATGGCATCTTCCCAATGAACTCTTCTGCTTCATTCAAATGACCAGAAGTCCCAAAAACATCAATAACCCCTAAATAATGTTCAATCCCTGGAACAATTCCATACTCATTCTTCATCAAATTAAAGTACATCAACCCTTCTTCCACAACTTCTACACTAGCACAAGCCGCCAATAACAACACAAAGGTCTTGCCATTGGGCTGCAACCCCGCCTTTCTCATCTCCTCAAACAACAACAACCCATAATTACCCTGCCCATTCACTGCATATCCATTAATCATCAAATGCCATGAACACATATTCCGCTCGCGCATTCTATCAAACACTCGGCGTGCATCTCTCATACTCCCACATCTCCCATACATCCCAATCAATTTGTTATTCAATTCGACATCACCACGAAACGGAGACCTTTTCAAGAACTCATTCACCCTCCTCCCAACTTGAAGCGACTTCGAATCCCCACATGAATCCAACAACGCACAGAAAACACCATAATCAGCACAAACACCTTGACCCATATACTCCACAACTTGTTCAACCTTTCCCTCCTCACATAAACCCATCAAATCAACATTTGGTGGGTCACCGCGTAGTGGGTCACTCTCATTTTCATCGTTAAGCTTATCACCGTTCATATTTTGCTCATTCGAGTCGCTCTTTTTCCTGTTACTCTGTGACTGTAAAGACGGTTCAGGGTGGGATTTGTACTGAGTGTTGGTGCTTTGGCGGTGAGAGACGCCACCACTGTGGCGGCGATAGGCCTTTGAGTTGTTGGCATTGGGTAGTGCGTAGGTGCAGAGAGGTTTGGATGGTGTGGGGTTGAAAGAAAGCTGAGCCAATGGTTGTGGTGCTATTCGAGGTCTCAAGTGGGGAGCGATAATGGAGTTTCCAGATCCCTGAAGAGATATCAGAGAAGCCATCGATTTGCAAAGTTTGGAAATGGAAGAGATATCAGAGAAGAGAGAGAAGGCGTTGGAAATGGAAAGTGTATAGTTTCTGGAACAGAGCTTGTGTTGATATATTGCTTGATATCAACTCTCAGTCATAGGCCAGGATCTTGAAATTTTGAGTAAACGACAGGTCGCTCATTAGGATGTGTATGTATATATATATATATATATATATATATATATATATCTTCTATTTTTTTTTTGGAGGGGGGGGGGGGGGGGGTGGGGGGGATGTTTGTTGTGCAACTAGACTATTATGCTCTCTATCCATGAGATATCGTGAAAATCCCATAATTTGATAATGTAGAGGACGAGACTCGGGATCTCTGAGTTTATGACACGTCCTTCAAGTCCATTGAACCTATTATTCGAGTGTTTACAAAGGAACAAAAGCTTACAAATTTTTAATGTTGCTTGTAGTTTGTAAATAACATCATGAAATATAGAAAAAAAAATTGATGAAACCATTCCTTATTGGATTTATTTTCAGAAAAGTTGTTCTCGAAAACATGTTTTGACTTTTGATGATGATTCTTCATGCATTCGAGAATAGTTTAGATACAATTTCAGGAAATGTCTTATTAGATGTTGTCTATTGTTTAAATAAAAAATTACTAAAAAGGTGATGCCTTAATTAACCATTCAAAAGGTAAAAAATTATGGATGGCGTTTCTGCAAGTCAGTATCACACCAGTAGATAGATGAATGATAAACCCATCACTCATCTAAGAAGCCTGTATTTCAATACAAAAGATTTTTGAAGCTCACCAAAAAGCCTGCCTCATTCACAACTCAGCCAGCAAAATGTAGTGGGGTTCAAAAAAAAAATCTTCTTATGGAACTACATAACAGCTTAACTAGAACAAAGCCTCAAATTATGTAATCTGAGCACTCAGAAATAAAAGAGGTGTGATCCATGGACTCTTCAGGCACATCCTCATGCTTTCCTCCCACCAGCCTTGCCGGGTTCTCGTGGTGGCATGTCAATCAGCGCCAACCTGGCCCCAATCTATGTGCCAGTGCTAGTGGCCGCCGTGATTCTGTCCACGGCTTTTGCCTAAGCAGTACATACCACATACATAAACAAAATCTGTACTAAAGAATCAGATTATTATAATCACACACATTCTTAAAGAAAAAAAAAATTTAGAAGTCATCATTTGCTTGATGTCACAGAAAACTATGATTTGGATTTTAAAACAAACCTACAAAGAAGAAGAGGTATCTTCTATTCTGCACTAAACTAACAAATAAACCACATACTCTCTTCTTGTTTTGCTTCAAAAGCAAAATTACCATATAACAGAGTTTTCTCTTCTACATTCCCAATCAATAACCAGTATATATATCTGACTAAATTTTTTTTCTACCAAGAGATTTCCTCATTATAAAAGGTAGTTATCATTGTAAATGATTATTTAATTTTTTAAGATGAACAATGTAGGGTTAAGGGCCCAGAATCATGCATTGGGCCTTGGGCTTTGTCTGAGGATGTTGGGTGATCCGAGGAGGAACAAATAGTTATTAGAAATTCTAATTTAAAGTTTCATAAGTAAGGAACGAATGGAAGGTGATCCGAGGAGGAACTCCTCCTCGGACGTAATGAATGCAGCTCAAGTATGTACTCCATCCATTAGAGTGACCTTCCAAGAAACTTCAATGATAGGGACATGCCTCATGAACATACGAGAAGAAATGAAACCCAAAAATATCAAAGAAAAAGCTACCACCACCACATTAAATGCACTACAGCTACTTTTCTGATCACATTTATGTAGAGAAGACCCCTAAACAGTACTGCATTGACTACCACAACTCATAGAAAATCAGAGAAGGTGTCTGATGGGACGGGTATTCAAGTGAGAGTATAGATGATCAACAAGTGTAAGATGAAGATGATCCAAAATGAGCTATACAATGTGAAAGATCCTCTCTGAGAAAGGGACCGAAAAAGGAGGGAGAGAGAATACTGTAGCCACCTAAATTATCTTTGTATCCAATTATGATCAATTTATACAAGTCTGATCTCCTCGAACTGAAGGTCCATTCACATCAGAATCTCTTATTCATGTTTAATTGTCATTTAATTTAGTAGTAACCGTTGTCCAACTCATTAGGGTCTAGTTCTTCGACCCACTCTCTAAAAATTTATTGTTTTGGGTTCATTGGGCCAAGATCCCATATATCTTGGGCTTGGATACCAAAAACATGACCTTATAGACAGTAATTTATAATTAAAAACCTGTTTTAATTTATTTTTATAATTGGATAATTACAACAATAAGAAGGAAGATTTGAAACCCCATTAATACCTTATATGACAAAAATTACTTCTTCATATAATACATTTATATTTTTATATGGATATAATAAGATTTCAATCTATGGTTTAGATCACTTACTCAACTATAAAAGACAAGCAATTTTTATGAGTTGAGTCTACATTTTTAAATTTGTGAAAAATAAATATTCACTCTAGAGTGGAGAAGAAGACAAATATGCAATTATCATTCCTTACCTAATAAATTTATATTTTCAGGTTCATGAAAAATAAATATTCACTTATATATATATATATATATAACCATTCACTTTGAGTGAGGCAAATTTTCACTCTATAAGAGAAATGGTGATTTTTTTTTTTAGGTCACCTGGAAAGACAAGAAGCCCTTGTAATTAAGGAGGCAGTGAGAGTAGGAGATGCAAGTAATGCCCTAATCAAATTGATGTATATTATTTTCTTCAAATTAACAAAGTGAAGGTTTTCTTATTTAGTTTTTTTTTTTTTTTTTGTTAAATAAAATATTTGGTGACTTCATGTAAACCCTTGATATAGGAGGGAAAAGTAATAAGTCAAATTGAAATTTTGAAAGGCACCAACGAAATTCCACCAATCCACACGGGTTTGGCCCAATTAAAATTAAATAGGTTGGGGGCGCAGTTTCTTACAATAACAATTTGTATGGTGATTACTTGGAAGGTAGATCATGACAACAACAACTACCATGTGTCATAATTACCTCCAAATCAATAAGCTAAGCTACTTGAGACATTGAGAAATCGGTGGCTAACATTTAAGTTGAGATGATTTCAAATCTAATCTATGACTAATAACTATTTTGGGTATGTCCAAAAATAGTTTTCTCCCATCTAATCCAAAACTAATATCTTCTCCAAAAAAGTCAAAGGACTTGTAGCTAAATTGGCACTTCCCCATGCATAAAAGTGTGTGGGAGTCTAAGGGGGAAAGGGTTCGAACTGCGGAGTTAGCAGCATATTATAATTATCTCTAAAAAATTATCTTCTCCCCAAAAAAAAAAAATCCAAAACTAATAGCTTAATCCAAAAAAAATTCTCCACAAGTTGAAGTCTCGGGTGGACAGTAGTTTAAGAATTCATAAATTTTTTGAAAATAAAATATTATATATTATATCATGGAAAAAAAAAACGATTGTTATAAACAAAGAAAAAAACATGACCATAAACATAACAACTTTTTACAATTGTGCAAAAGTGGGATTCAAAATCTGAAGTCTCTCTTAAATCAAGTCAAGTATGGCAACCACTAGGCTAGTTTTTTTTTTTTTTTTTTTTGATATATTATTTTTTTTCCTTAAAAAGGATTAATATTTTATCATTTTATTATATCACCTGTATCTTAATATATTAAAAACCTTTTGAAACTCTCCTTTTTAATAAAGTTTTTTTAAAAACTTAAAATTCTAATCATTCACGTTTTGAAGCCTTCTTTTAAAAGTAAACAGTATATAATAGTGGTACTAAGTTTTGGTATGTTGGATTGGTTTTTAATTTTGATTTTAAAAAAAATTATGTTAAGGGGCTAAAAGAGAAGTAATAGTCTTGATTTTATCTCCACATGTATTTTTGTAGATTAGATCTCTCAACAACCGAGTCAAGGTACCAAAATTTCACATAAAAAGATTGTTAGGCAAATATAAAGAATAAAAGTCATAGAAATCATTTTACATAAGATTTAGGTTTAAGGAGAAGAAATTCATCCAAAAATTGAATTGGGTGATATTTAGGAAAATTATCTTTTTTGAGGATGCATGAACAAATATGTAGACAAATGCAATCTACTTAGTTTAAATTGGTATTAAAGACTATTAAAAGTAGCGGCTCCAAGGGGATGGTATTTTTACTGTTTTGATCTCACGATAGTTAGTTGGTTAAGTATATTTGGCCTTATGTCTAGCTTTCTAGGGGTTTTTTATTGGTTAGCGATATGAACTTTTTGTTTTTTAATACCCTTCACCTTGAACTCTGAAGTATATCTATCAAAGCCACCTAACTTTATCAAGTTTTTCAAACCCAGACCGGATCGTACAGTTCGACCTGATTAACCTCGAACCCCTCAACATCACAGTACTTTTAACCACTAAAACTGTTCTATACCAAAAAGTCAAAAAACCGTTCGAACCAGGGTTAAACCTCACGATTCTCACAGTTCCTCCCACATAAATCTTCACTGAAAATGGCTAGTGGCTAGGCTCGTTCATCTTCACCAAAAGCTCAAACCTTAGATAGACGTTATATCTACCATTGATAGATCAATTTGCTTAGGAAGAAAGCTTAAGGAGGAAGAGATGTGTGCTCTGATCTACTTGTTGTTAGAGCCTGTTTGGCAATGTTGTTCTAGTAACGTTGTGTGTATTTTTTGGAGATACATGTGGGTGAAAAAGTGTGTAAAAATACGTATAATGTTGTTTAAAAATTGAAAACATGTGTTTAAACATATGTACCAGACAGCCCGAGTGAGATTCTCAAAAAAAGAGAGGAAAGAAACAGAGACAAAGAGGACGGGAGAAAGACAAGTTGAGAACAGATCTAAAGCATTTGTGTTTCTTATTGTGTGGGGATGAGATCTTTTATATTTTTTAAACAAAAAAATTCCACAACCACACACCTATTTTCATGTTACTTTGACACGTTTTTAAGTTTTGAGAAACGTGTTTTAGACTTTTAGTTGAATACCTGTTACAATTTCAAACTTTAATATATATATATATATATATATATATATATTTTTTAATGAAATAAAATTTACTTTTTGAAGGCCTTTGGCTTTGAATGTATATAAATATAATACGTGTAATGTTATTAATAGTTTCAACTCTGTGCTACGGATGAACAGAATATCTTAAATAATTAGAGGATGTTTATTAATCTTTATAGTAAATTATGAGAAATATCATCCTGCTTTATGCTTATCAACCATTGCTTGAATTTATTTGGTGGTAACAAAAAATTATGAGAAATATCTTCTAATCTTTAATCAAGATATATTTTTAACATCTTTAAATATTGTTCTTGTTAAGATTGTTAAAATTTACATAATTATTTTTATTTATTTTCGTATTAATTAATTATTAAATTAATTATAACATCATCACGGTTTAACCTCGATCCAACTGCGCTCAAACTTTAAAAACCTTGAACCTCTTCCTTTTACGGTTTATTAAATAATCCGGGTTTAAAAACCATGAGCTTTATAACTACAATGGCAACAATGGCTAAGTCCATCATCACCATCCTATTTACTTCAATATTCCTAATAATTTGGTTAGGAATGAAAATATTGAGCTTCAATGCATGTTGTTGCGTCTTAAGTATTATATATACATATATTTTGCATATGATTAAAAATAATAACATATATTACTTATGTATAACGTTAAACTCATATATTTGTACAATTTGGTGGATGAATTCAAATCCTGCCTATTAAATAGCTAGAAAATTCACGTGATTGATGATAACTAAGGTGATTTCGACTATGCCCAAATATATTTTTCTCCTATTCAATCCAAAACTAAAAAGTTGGTTAATAAGCTTCTCAAAAAAAAAAAAAGATTGATAAAGGAAAAAAAAAATTAACATAATTCAAAGATAAATATATAAAAAACAATAAACATAAATAAAAAATGCAAGAGTGGGGGTTTAAACTAACTTTGTTCTAACTATTTTTTTTAATATTATAGTATATTATCTCTTGCTTTAATGTATGATTATGTAGGGTCACAATTTGTAGTCCAAACCCAAAAGAATTGGGTTATAAGTCCAATGAGCCCAATACAATAAATTTGTAGAGAGTGGTGAAAGAACTGGGCTTTTAGCGGATTGACTAACGGTAAATTAAGGTTTCAAGTGTGTCCGAGCAGGAAAAGATTCGTAACTATGGATGGAATGTACGTCCGATGAGTTAATTTGATAATTAAATGGTTATTTCTGGAAGATAGTTCGTTAATGTACTGCAATAATTCTCTCTCTATTTTCCTTCACTATTTTTCCGATCCGCCTCTTATAGAGGGTCTCTCACATTATATAGAGTTTTCCAATCTATTTCCATCGTACACTTGTTCATCATTCAACCCTGCACTCAAGTATGTGTCCTATCAAGCATCTTCTCTGACTCTCTGCGAACGGTAGTGGTTGAGAACATTGTTCAGAGGTCTTCTCCACATTAATGCGGCCAGGAAAGTTGATGCAATGCATTTACTGCGGTGATGGCAGTTTTTCCCTAAGATATTTATGTATCCTTATCGTCTTCGTACATAACTGAAGTCTATCTTCATTGTTGGAGTCTCCTAGAAGATTACCCAAATCACTTGAATGCCTACTTGACTGATATTCGTCCAATCCGAGAAGGATGACCTTCTCGGATCTCGACCTTCTACTCTTTCCTAACGCGACCATCTATTCTGGGACCTCCCAGTCATTTGCTCCTCCTCGGACGCATTCCCATTAGTAAATGGGGCTTAAGGCCCAATATAAGAGTTCAAACTTTTGCCCTCATAATAGCCCCTAAAAATTTTAATTTTTCTCTTTTACCCGAGGAGAAAAAATAGAATTTTGACTTGTCAATGTAATCGTGGTTAAAACTGTAAAGACATCCACACTTACGCATGTGGGGGTGTCATTTTAGTCATTTCACTATTGTTTCTGACGCTTCGGAACTCGCAAAACGTCATTAAGTATTTTGGGCGGCGTTATCCTTCTGGCATCCAACAGAGGGATTTTGATCCAACGGACCGTGTTTCCCTTCAAGATTTGGGCGGGATAAAATCCCCCTCGTTTTCAGTCCCTTATATAAAGGCTCATAAGAGTATTATTTTCTCTTTTCTTCATCATAGTTCAGAGTCTTCAGAGCATTCAAACATCCAAACTCACCAAATATCAGATCATTCGTCACACTTTCAAAAAGTCTTCAAAGATCCTCTCAAGAATTTCGAAGATCAGTTCCTGCTTTAGTTCACGTAAGTTTTAACTTCAAATCTTTCTTTATTTCCTTGGACAACCTCCTCGGCCCATCATTTTCTTTTCTACTTATTCGGAATGGGTAGGTTTGAGTGTTTAGTAAAGAACCCTACCTTGATAGAAATGTTCAAAGAAAAATATCACATACCCCAGGAGGTATCAATACGATACTGTTCCCTGGAGGGATTAGCGTTTGACCGAGAGGTGGGAGAAGTTATAATCTCAATGACTGCCTTCATAGAGGGAGGAATGACTACCTCCATAGGTAGGATTACAAAAGACTACTTACGTAGTCATAGGCTTTGCCCCCAACAGTGCGCACCTAACTTTTTTAGGATTTTAGGAACAGTTGACGCTCTAGACCGACACTTAGGATTGGGGCTAACCTAGTACAATGTAGTCCACCTATATAAAGGCCACCAACAAAAAGGGGCGGGGTTTTACCTTAAATCCTGGTCCGATGCTGTCAAGCTCATTTCGTGTCTTCCCAAGTCTAACAAAGGGATGAAAGATGACTACCTCATTATATCAGGACCTTGGTATAACGGTCTTCCTTGCCCAACCCAGCTTGGAGAGCCAGGTGGGGTACCTTAGATTTAGGTTTTCTAACATTAAATTTAAGTTATTTGTCCTCGGCCTTGCTTTGCCACATCAAAAAGATTCTTTCTTCTTCTTTCATTTTTTTTACACTGAACTTCAGGTTTCTAACTGTTTGGTTCTTTTATTTAACAGATAAAACACAAGTAAACCCTCGAATTAGTTTAATCAACGTACCCGCGCTTAACTACTTGCTAAGGTCTCAAATTTTCATGAACGACGACGGACAACTTCGAACCGTTCATCCAATTTTGGACTACGAACCCATCTCGAGAACTTTTCTAGATGTCAGCAACTCTATTAGGGTAAACGACTATCGTTTGGCTCATATAGACGTGTCTCGGCCCGGTTTTTTAGCTCCACACGATCTTCCACCAGTTGATCATCCCATCCCACAGGGTATTCCTTTGGCCGCCCAGCCACTTCAGCAAGTGCCCCTTAGACAGGCTGTAGCCGAGGAAGGAGCTGCATTTTCCTCTTCACTTGAGGAAGAAATTGACAAGTTTCGATTTGAAGAGGAAGCCATCGTTATATCAGAGGCCGAGGAAGAAACAGACGAGTACTCGTGCGTTCAAACTTCTGCCCCCATAATAACTTACGTGGAGGACTCTTCAAGTAACTAGGAAGAAGAGATGGCTCCAAAAACTGGCCCAAGTTTGAGAGAGCTTATGAAGGGGAGGAACAAGGCGCCTTCCCCCCAAAAAGCCAGCAAGTCTAAACCCCCAATGAATCCTCCTCCTCCTCCCCCTCCTTAGCTTCCTGCTAACCTCGAGCTAAAGCCCAATCCTGAGTTGAAGAGGAAGAGACACCCAGAGGCTCCTGAGGAGGGTGAGATAAGCCTTCCAAAAGGAAGCAAACAACAGAGGCAGTCACAGGACCAAAGAAGTAGGAGGTCTGGCTTCGTTGACAGCCGAGAAGAGCTTCCTGTGGCTCAAGCACGTCGTCCAACACGCATTTGGTCCTTTAAATTGGAGGTGGATAGTGTACCCATTATTTGAGATTCCTCCCTCAGGCATTACCGTGGGGGGCATGCAGGTCATGTCGCCGAGGCCTTAGAGCAGCCCCTCCTCCTCCCAAAATACATGGAGTCCTACAGGAGTTTCACTCAACCGGAGCTCTTTCTATCCCTTAAGAGGGATCTGGCCATGGTAAGCGATTTAATTCATCGCCCTATTCGAATACTTGGCTATTTTCGCAAGTTTTTTCTGTGTTTTATACTAAAGGTAAAACATTTTTTTTTTTGTCACAGATTACACAATAGGTTTTTGTGGCTGAGGACTGGGTTAAGAGTGCTCGTAGCGAGGCCAAGGAGGCCTTTGATGCTCGATCAGAGGTTGAGGTAGAGCTAGGTGCCTTAAAAGAAAATCATTCTAAGATGGCTGAGCAACTAAAAGAAGCGGTTAAGGCGAGGACAACGCTGAAGCGGGCTTGAAGACAACTGAGAAGCAGTTTGAAGATATCCGTAAACGGTTGCACTACACTAAAATAAACCTAGCAACAGAGAAGTAACTGGTGACGGAATTTCGTGAAGAATTTCGAAAAGCCAGGGAGGCTGCCCAACTGCTTAAAGAGGCAGTCGAGGTCGAGAAGCAAGCTGCTTACACACTTGGGATGGAGGAGACTCAAGCCAGACTTATAGAGGAATTTTTTTGCTGTATGTAGGGACTACTGTGACATCTCTTGGGGTAAAGCCCTTGATGTTGTTGGGGTCCCTGCGGACTCTAGTTTGAGGCGACCTGAGAGCATCTACTATGACCCAGAAATTCGCGAGCTCTTAGATCCTAACTCCTCTCACCCTGAACAAGCCACCCAAGTATCTGAGCTGCCAAAGGTAGACCAAGTCCCTCCTGCTCCTTTGGAAGTTCCAAAAGACTCCCACCAAGATGCTGGTAAAGGAAAGGAGGTTGAAACTCTCAAGGGCAAGGATAAAGGCCAGGATAAGAAGAAAATTTCTTCTAATCCCACCGAGAAGGCCTCAGATACTGCTGTCTCTCAGCCCGACCAAACTGCTAACCCAGGGGTTCCCAAGACAAAAGCTTAGGCTAGGGGGTTTTAGCTATTTTTGTATATATATTTTTTTGTTATGTTTATTATGTTGTTTTTTTTTAAAGAAGTGTACCACCTTTTTTATTATCAATGAAGATATCTTTCTTTCGTTTTATACAACATGATATGTGCTACAAGATTCATTGTCAAAGTATGGCGATCTTTTGCCATTTTAACTTGAATAGAATATACTGTCATATCGTGTAAACAGGACACACTATAAGTTAAGTTCAATCAATAGGCTCAGGACTTCAAGCACAACGTAAAAATTATATAAATATCTATAAACATGACATTGTGATACTAACCCATTCAAATCATTTGGTCTAAGGATTTCAAGCATAATTGAATTTCAAGTTTAAACATTTACGAGGACTTCGAATGAGTGTTAACTAACCCAAATCATCTGGTCTGAGGACTTCAGGCATGATTGGGTTTAAGTTTAAACACTTAAGAGAACTTCGAATAAGTGTTAACTAACCCAAATCATCTGGTCCGAGGACTTCAGGCATGATTGGGTTTAAGTTTAAACACTTAAAAGAACTTGAAGTGAGTGTTAACTAACCCAAATCATTTGGTCTAAGGACTTCAGGCATGATCGGGTTTAAGTTTAAACACTTAAGAGAACTTGGAGTGAGTGTTAGAAATCATCTGGTCTGAGGACTTCAAGCATGATTGGGTTTAAGTTTAAACACTTAAGAGAACTTCCAATGAGTGTTAACTAACCCAAATTATCTGGTCCGAGGACTTCGGGCATGATTGGGTTTAAGTTTAAACATTTAAGAGAACTTCGAATGAGTGTTAACTAACCCAAATCATCTGGTCCGAGGACTTCAGGCATGATTGGGTTTAAATTTAAACACTTAAGAGAACGTCGAATGAATGTTAACTAACCCAAATCATCTGATCCGAGGACTTCAGGCATGATTGGGTTTAAGTTTAAACACTTAAGAGAATGTCGAATGAATGTTAACTAACCCAAATCATTTGGTCCGAGGACTTCAGGCATGATTGGGTTTAAGTTTAAACACTTAAGAGAATTTGGAATGAGTGTTAACTAACCAAAATCATCTGGTCCGAGGACTTCAGGCATGATTGAGTTTAAGTTTAAACACTTAAGAGAATGTCAAATGAGTGTTAACTAACCCAAATCATTTGGTCCAAGGACTTCAGGTATGATTAGGTTTAAGTTTAAACACTTAAGAGAATTTGGAATGAGTGTTAACTAACCAAAATCATCTGGTCCGAGGACTTCAGGCATGATTGGATTTAAGTTTAAACACTTAAAAGAACTTCGAATGAGTGTTAACTAACCTAAATCATCTGATCCGAGGACTTCAAGCATGATTGGGTTTAAGTTTAAACACTTAAGAGAACTAAAAGGTAAAAAGTACAAACACTTCATATAAAGGACAAATAAACTGATCATGAAAATATTGATTAATAATAATACCTCTTTAGGTTGTTTACATTCTAAGGACGTGATATTACATGTTCATCCAGATCTTCTAGAAAGTATGCTCCAATGCCAGCTTTTGAGGTGATACGATAGGGCCTTTCCCAATTTGGTCGTAACGTTCCCCAAGCTGGATTCTTTGTAGCACCCACAACTTTACGTAACACCAGATCATCAGGAGTTAAAGGTCTTAATTTTACATTGGCATCATAACCTTGTTGCAGTTTTTGCTGGTAATAGGCTAATTGAACCATCGCACTTTCCCTCTTCTCTTCAACCAAGTCTAAACTCTTTGTCAGTTACTCATCATTGCCCCTTGGATTGAATGAACTGGTTCTCGACGTTGGGAAACCATTTTCCAATGGGATGACAGTCTCGGCTCCATAAGTCATCGAAAAAGGGGTCTCTCCAGTGGATCTATGAGGTGTGGTTCTATACGTCCAGAGCATATGTGGTAACTTTTCCACCCATTTACCTTTTGCATCATCTAGCCTTTTCTTTAGCCCGTTTACTATGACTTTATTTACAGCTTCTGCTTGCTCGTTCCCTTGGGGATAAGTAGGAGTAGAATACCTATTTGTAATCCTTAACTTGCTGCAATATGTTCTAAACATTTTACTGTCGAACTGAAGTCTGTTGTCCGAGATGAGCACATGAGGAACTCCAAATCGAGTGACAAAGTTTTTCCAAACGAATCTTTTCGCATCCACGTCCCTAATGTTGGCTAGGGGCTCCACTTCAACCCACTTCGTAAAATAATCTGTGCCGACCAGAAGATAATTCTTGTTTCCTACTGCTTTGGAGAATGGTCCTACAATGTCTAAGCCCCATTAAGCGAATGGCCATGGGCTAGATAGTGGATTAAGGATTCCCCCTGGTTGGTGTATGCTCGGTGCAAACCGTTGGCATTGATCACACTTTTTGACATATTCCAGAGCCTCTCTCTGCATATTTAGCCACCAATAACCTTGGGTAATAGCTTTATGTGCTAAAGACCTACCACCAATATGGCTTCCATAGATTCCTTCATGCGATTCTTCTAGAAGCGATTCGATTAACTTAGGATGAACACATAATAAATAAGGTCCTGAAAAGGAACGTTTATATAGCTTCTGGTTCTCGAATAACCAGTACCTAGTGGCCTTCCTTCGTACCTTGTCAGCTTCTATTCTTTCTTCAGGCAGAATATCCTTTTTCAAGAATTGTATGATGGAGTCCATCCAACTCGGCCCTGCTCTAATCTGATGGATTTGAGCCGTCTCTTTTCTTGTCTCTATGGGTTTGTACAAGTCCTCAACAAGAATAACTCGAGGCAAATCTTGTGCCGAGGAGGTTGCATGCATAGCTAAAGAGTTAGCGTGTGCGTTACCACTTCTGGGGACATGTAACAAGTCAAATGAGTCAAACTTTAACTGTAGACATTTAACTTGACTCAAGTACCCCTGCATTCTTTTATCTTTTGCCTCGAATTCCCCTCTTACTTGACCGACGACAAGCCTTGAGTCCGAGAAGAGTTTTATTGACTTTCCCCCCATTCTTTGAACCATAGCCATTCCTACCAACAAAGCTTCATACTTGGCCTCATTGTTTGTAGCCGAAAAATCCAATCTCAAAGATTTTTCAATGATAACCTTTTCAGGGGACATCAGTACTAGCCCAATCCCTGAGCCTTTCTGATTCGATGCCCTATCTACATATATTTTCCAAGTCGGAAGGCGATATTGTGAGATCGTGTCAACCAATTTTTCATCCATGTTTCCGACCGATCATAACTCTTCTGTTTGGGGTTCGCTGAATTCAGCCACCAAATCTGCGAGAACTTGTCCTTTTATGGAGGTACGAGGCATGTATTTGATGTCAAAAGCCCCTAGAATTGTACCCCACTTGGCTACTCTTCCTGTGTAATCGGCACTTCGGAGTATGGTTTTAAGTGGAAGTTGGGTAAGAACGACAACTGTATGTGCTTGGAAGTAATGGGGTAGCTTACGTGCGTCAAGCACTATTGCCACGATAGCTTTCTCCAATGGTAGATAACCTACTTTGGCTTCATACAGTAACTTACTCACATAATAAACTAGTCGTTGTACGCCACCATCAACTCGTATCAGTACCAAGCTTACAGCATATGGGGCCACAACAATGTAGGCAAAAAGGACTTCATCTAGCTCAGGACTAGACATGATCGATGGCAAAGCTAGATAATCTTTGAGTTGCTGGAAAGCTGTGGCACATTCTTTAGTCCACTCAAAACCTTTCCATTTGTTGATCAACGGGAAAAAGGGTCTGCACCTATCTGCTGATTGAGATATGAATCTATTCAAAACGGTGGCCATTCCGGTCAGTTTTTGCACTTCCTTGGGATTCCGAGGAGATCGCAAGTTGTTAATAGCTTTAATCTGATCAGGGTTAACTTCAATCCCTCTGTGAGTGACCATGTAACCCAAGAATTTGCCTGACCCTACGCCGAATGAGCACTTGGAAGCATTTAAGCATAATTTGTACTTTCTAAGGATTTCAAAGATAGCTCGAAGGTCCCCCAAGTGCTCCGAAACCATTTTGCTTTTCACCATCATATCATCTATGTAAATCTCGATATTTTTCCTCAATTGCGACTCGAACATCCTTGTCATCATTCTCTGATAAGTGGATCCTGCATTCTTCAAATCGAATGGCATCACTTTGTAATGGTAGTTCCCGATAAAGGTAACAAAAGAAGTTTTTTCTTGATCGTCCAAGGCCAAAGGTATCTGATGGTAACCTTGGAAGGCATCCAAGAAGCTCATCCGAGGATGGCCGACAGTAGCATCTACCAGCTGGTCTATCTTGGGCATAGGAAATGGATCCTTGGGGCAAGCTTTATTTAAGTCTGTGAAATCTACGCACACTCGCCACTTCCCATTCTTTTTCTTCACCACCACAGTATTTGCTAACCATTCAGGATAGAAAACTTCTTTGATAGCCCCGGCTTGCTTAAGTCTAGTGACCTCCTCTCAGACTGCTTCGGCATGTTCTTTGGATGGGCGTCGAAGGGGCTGCTTCTTGGGTGCGATTAACGGATTAACATTCAAATGATGACAGATGAATTCTGGATCTACTCTTGGGGCCTCGTAGGTATTCCAGGCAAAGAAATCAATGTTTTGTTTAAGGAACTCTATCAGCTCTTCTTTCTCTTGATGAAGCAGCTGGGATCCAATTTGAAAAAACTTTTCCGGGTCGTCCCCTATAACAACATTTACTAGATCTTCACACTTTGCATCATCGGCTGACTTATCGATGGATAACACCGGGGGTTTTAACTCCTATAAACCCTTTTCTCCACGGGCCAAGGGCTTAGCTACAGGCTTATGCTGAATGGCAGCGACCATGCACTGCCTTGCCAAAGCCTGATCTCCCAGTATTTCCTTAATCTGACCCCCGGACGGATATTTAACCTTCTAGTGCAGAGTGGAAGAAATCGCTCCCAAAGTATGAAGCCAAGGTCTGGCAACAATTGCTGTATAGGGAGAAAATGCATCTATGACTATGAAGTCTACCTCCACCACCTCTAAATCAGTCTGTACAAGCAACCTGACTTGACCTTTTGGGATAATAATCTTCCCCTCAAAACTCACTAAGGGAGAACTATAGGGCATTAGATCTTCAGCTTTTAAGTTCAGCCCCTTGTAAAGATCAGGATACATTATCTCAACAGCGCTACCTTGATCTACCATTACCCTCTTCACGTCGTAGCCCCCAATTCGGAGGGTGATCACTAAGGCATCATCGTAGGGCTGAATGGTTCCAATCTTATCTTCATCCGAGAATCCCATGACCAACGGCCGTTCCACTCTAGCTTTCTTCGACTCCTGATTAGTGTCTCCTGAAGATAGGCGAGCTATAGACATTACCCTAGACGGGTATGATCTTGTTCTGCCTGGTGCAGCGAAGATAACATTGATAGTTCCCAAAGGGGGCCTTAAAGGAACGTCTCTCTAAGACCCAGGGTTGGCTTGGCCCCCCAAACCACTAGAATGATGCAGCAACTATTTTAATTTTCCCTCTCGGACGAGTTGGTCTAAGTGATCCCATAAGCTCCTACGATCTTCTGTGGCATGCCTATGATCCTGATGATATTGGTAATAAAGGTTACAGTTTCGCTTTTCGGAATTGCCCACCATCTTATTGGGTCGTTTAAAGAAGGGTTCATTCTTGATTTTTTCTAATACTTGATGTACTGGCTCTCGGAAGACTACACCGACGACTTGAGTATTGTTTAACCCTGATTGATCTACGTAATCCCTTCTCGGCCGGTTGTTGTTGTATCGGTCCGACTTGAAATCCCTAATTTCCTGAGGGATAACCTTAACTTTCCCTTTCCCTTGTTGTTGATCATCTTCAATCCTCTTGTATTTATCAACTCGGTCCATTAGCTGGCGTAAACTAGTGACAGGCTTACCTGTCAAAGACTTCCTCAAACCATGATCAGATGGGAGATCGACCTTGAAAGTTCTAATAGCAACTTCATCAAAATCACCATCAATCTAGTTAAATATCTCCCAGTACCTTTCAGCGTACGCCTTTACAGACTCTCCTTCTCTCATTGACATGGACAATAAAGAGTCTAGAGGTTGAGGAACCCTACTGCATCTAATGAATCGGGAACAGAATGATTGGGTAAGTTTCTTGAAGGAACTGATGGAATTTGTCCTTAGCCCATCAAACCATCTCATCGGCATCAGTCCCAAACTAGATGGAAATACTCTACACATCAAAGTCTCATATTGAGAATGGACAGTCATCTTCTGTTTGAACTGGCTTACGTACTCTACTAGATCCATTCGACCATTATACATAGCAAACGTTGGCTGATGGAAATGCCTGGGAAGTTTTGCCTTTTCTATTCCCCGGGTGAAGGGTGATTTAGAAATCTGGCTCAGGACTTTCTTCATAATATCAGTTCCTACTCCCCTACTAGATGGACTCCTGCGCTTCTTTTTGTGAAGATGCTCCTCCTCACAGGAAAAAGACTCACTAGGTGGAGTTCTTAATCGTTGTCTGTAACTTGTATCTTCTTCATCATAAGAAGAAACATCAAAGCTGGGAGGGGATTGTTTTCGTTGTGCTCGACAAAGTTGCTTCTTTAAATCATCAATTTCTCGTTGCATAGCTTTTTCATCACCTTGCTCATGCACTGCATGACATTTTCTCCGATAACCACTTCCACCTGTGTGAAGCGTTTGCAAGCTGCCTTCTTGGTGGTTGTCCAGATCCTTTTCACGCTCAAGATCGTGGAGCTCATCTTGTTGACGAACATTAGCTGATTTTGCATGGTGCGGACTAGTTTGGTGTGGTCCTGATCCCGCCATGACCGTTATACCCCACTGAAGCACTAGTACTTCCCACAGATGGCGCCAATTGGAGGGTCACAATTTGTAGCCCAAACCCTGAAGAATTGGGTTATAAGCCCAATGAGCCCAATACAATAAATTTGTAAAGAGTAGATGAAAGAACTGGGCTTTTAGCGGATTGACTAACGGTAAATTAAGGTTTCAAGTGTGTCCGAGCAGGAAAGGATTTGTAACTATGGATGGAATGTACATCCAAGGAGTTAATTTGATGATTAAATAATTATTTCTGGAAGATAGTTCGTTACTGTGCTACAGTAATTCTCTCTCTATTTTCCTTCACTATTTTTCGATTCCCCTCTTATGGAGGGTCTCTCACATTATATAGAGTTTTCCAAGCCATTTCCATCGTACACTTATTCATCATCCAACCCTGCACTCAAGTATGTGTCCTATCAAGCATCTTCTCTAGCTCTCTGCGAACAGTAGTGGTTGAGAACACTATTCAGAGGTCTTCTCCACATTAATGCGGCCAGGAAAGTTGCTGCAGTGCATTTAATGCGGTGGTGGCAGTTTTTCCCTAAGATGTTTCTGTATCCTTATCGTCTCCGTACGTGCCTGAAGTCTATCTTCATTGTTGGAGTCTCCTGGAAGATTACCCAAATCACCCGAATGCCTGCTTGACTGATATTCGTCCGGTCCGAGGAGGATGACCTTCTCGGACCTCGGCCTTCTACTCTTTCCTGGCGCGACCATCTATTCTGGGACCTCCCTAGTCATTTGCTCCTCCTCGGACGCATTCCCATTAGTAAATGGGGCTTAAGGTCCAATATAAGAGTTCAAGCTTTTGCCCTCACAGATTAATATGTGTCTTTTTCCTAGGTTTTAGGTGATTTGCTTCCAGCCTTATTGCATATTAGGAATGACATGGAAGTTGTTAGAATTCCATCATGTTTACAAGTGATCAAGATTGTTGATATAGCTGCAACATTGTGTTCTTTGAGTTAAGATACTGGGCTACCGATTCATTTGGATGCAAAAAAGCCATCATAGTTGGTCACCGCTTGTTTTGCACTGGTATCAATATTGTATTTTGTTCACCCCTAATTTTCGAGCAAAAATCTCGATCTAAGCTTACAAATTTCAAAAATTATATTTTTGAGCTTGAGATCATGTGAATGTCAAAAATTAGATTAATTTATCTCAAGCGAATGTCGAATTAGCCAATTTCGTGGATCAAAAACCAAATGACTAAAATAGACTTCATTGACCAAACTTTGACCGGATTGACTATTACTACTATTGCTGCTACTAATAATAATAAAAAAAAAAAAAATTAAAATTCATTTTGCCACCAAATTCCATCATATCACACCAACAAAAAAAAAAAAAAACACTTATCCTAAGTTTGACCAAAAATTGATGTTGCAGAAGCCTGAAGAAAACACACACGATACTCTCTTTGATTTACAAAAACTAAACTGTTAGTTTCTAGATAGTAAACCTCAAACCCACGAGAAGTTTCCTGAATTCACAAGGAGATAAACTAGAAATCCACCAAAAAAAAGTTTAAGAAAACTCTGTAATTTTATTAATAATAATCTAATCTGCCTTTGACGACTACAAAAACATATAAATACTAAGAAAAATATTTAAAACCCTAATTCGCATTAATTACACAATTAGGTGACAAAATACCGAAATTTACCAAAAATTATGAAATTGAGTTAAATGTAGAATCATAAACTACTGACATTAAAGGTCATTTCAAAACAAGTGGAACCTTATTTCGACTTTTGAGTAAAACATTATTAAGAAAACAAAAATTATTATAAACGACAAAATCACAGTTTTTGGGGCCTAAATGAAGGAATTTTCCATTTTCAGGAGTACCTCATGGTAAAGCGACGACTATTGCTCAGAAAATTGTTGAGCTTCAAGCTTTAGCCTGCCAAATTTCATGTGATTCCGACTCCGTCGCCCAAATGATTTCTATAAGTGTCTTTTTGTCTTGCGCAATTTTAAGCGCGCTTGAGAGTTCAGAAATGCAATGCCAGTCTACTCTACATCAAAAATCCAACCATTCGATTGGGATAGATTCAAGCCTATATAAAATGTAATTGAATTTTCTTTAAAACGACTACTCGTTGGCCCAGATTGAACTTTAACGTGCAAGATATCTTTAAAACAATGAAAATTTGCCAAACGCTTGGCTTCTTTTGATAAGCAGTGACCTTGGCTGTTACAAATAATGTGTAATTGGAAAGGTCTCCCTCGAACAAAGAGAATTTATGAAAATACCAAAGTAAAAATTTTGGGACAAAAAGCTGAGTTTGATACTACTTTCCAGAGCTTCTAGTTTTGGTGCTCTCTTTGAGCACCAATTTATCAAAATTCACACAAAATTTGTCCACAAATTGGTACTTTCATAAAATAGAAGCGATTGTTAGAACTCAGTTTGTGCAAAAACGATAAAAATCAACTTTGAAAATTTCCCTATATGGAGCACCCTACTTCTAAAAATGAATAACTTTTTGTACACTACAAATTATGTAAAGGTTGAACTTTCAGAAAGTGTGTTGCACGAGCGTTCCGATGATACCAAGAACAAGTGCACAAAATTGGTACTTTTAAAACTGTGAAAACTTGATCAAAATCAAGGGAGGAAAACTGGAAAACTTGGAGCCAACGCCTGTGTTCAGCATAACCTTACTCACAGCCTTGTGTGTTCATTGTTTATGTGGAAAATTTAGTTACATGATCCTTTTTTTATATATAATAGTTAGTTACATGCTCCTTATAACTTATAAGAACAACAACCCTCCCACTTGATTTTAGTATTTACAAGCAAGAAACCTATAAAAATATCCAAATTCTGCAAATCTCTCTAATTTTTTTTTTTATTATAAATAAATATCCCTTTATCAAAATTAAATTCTTCAGGGTATAATATTTGATTTCTCTTTTAATTTCCTTATTTTTGTAGTCATAATTGCTTAAATAAATATGTACTTGAACGAATAATGTGTTAAATATTCTTTGATGATTATCAATGGGTATTGCCATGCATGACTACAGTAGAATATAAATTCAAGTTTATGATTAGTATGTTAACTCTTGTACTTAGATTAATACGTTCCTGCATATACAATATGAGCATCTTTGATATATATTATTATTTTATATCATGCCAATCAGATGTTATTTATTATTTGATCCATAAACTCATCTTTTATATATTATTTTAAATTACAAAAACTTGAATTTAAACAATTAACTGATAACATGATATTAATCTTTGATCTCCTTGAAATTTTGTAAGTATGGAGAATATGCAAAAATAATGTAATTCAAATGTAGATTTGTCAAATTACACATCAAATTAAAATATATTAAGTAGTGTAACATTGCTTAAAGTTATACTTTATATAATTTTAAACAATGTTACACTACTTAATAACTTGTTATTGAATTCATATTTTGAAAATCTCATCATTTGATTACATGTTCTATATGTTCTTAACATGCATGCCAATTTTCATATTAATCAGATATTATTTACCATTCAACCCACAAACTCATCTTTTATGCATTATTTAATACTACAAAAAATTGAATTTAAACAATTGATTAATGGCATGGCTATTAATATTTAATCTCTTTGAAATTTTGCAAACATTGAGAATATACGAAGATAATGTAATTCAACGGTCAATTTGTCAAAATACGCATCAAATTAAAAAGATATTAGGTGGTTCAATATTACTTAAAGTTGCACTAAGTGTAACTTAAACTCAACCCTATAGTTCAACCCTATAGTTTTTAAGTGTTTAAACATTTCCATACCCATTTCTTGTTTCCTAGTAGTGTTTTCATTTCATGTTTCCTAGTAATTTTTTAAAGTACTGTTTGTAGACAATAACAAGAAAACTCAGAAACTAGAAAACAAATTTCTTGAAATCATTCCTAATTGGATTTATTTTCAGAAACTGTTCTTTAAAACATGTTTTGACTTTTGATGATGCTTCTTCATGCATTCAAGAATGGTTTACATACAATTTCAAGAAATGTCCTTATTAACTTACTAGATTTTGTCTAGTGTTTGGGTAAAAACTTGACTAAAAGGTGACGCCTTAATTAACCATTCAAAAGGGAATAAATTTTGGATGGTATTTCTGCAGGTCAGTATCACCAGTAGAATAGATGAATGATAAATTCATAGCTCAATTACAATAACCCTAAGAAGCCTGCATTTCAATCCAAAAATTTTACAAAGTTCACAAAGAAAGCCTTATCCACAGGGGTCTCAGTCTCAAACCCAGCAAAATGTAGTGGGGTTCAAACGAAAACAAACTGAATATGGAACTACATAACAGCTTCCATGTGACATTAACTGGAACAAACTCTCAAATTATGTAGTCTGACCACTCAGAGATGAAAGAAGTGTGATCCATGGACTCTCCAGGCACATCCTCATGCTTTGACGGCCGCTCCTTTCCTCCCACCAGCCTCGCCGGGTTCCCTACTGCTGTTGTCCTTGGTGGCACGTCAATCAATACCACTGACCCTGCCCCAATTTTTGCCCCCTCCCCTATCTTCACATTCCCCAAAATGGTTGCACCTGCCCCAATCAGCACTCCATCACCAATCTTGGGGTGTCTGTCTCCCCCAACCTTTCCAGTCCCACCAAGGGTGACATGATGCAAGATCGAAACATTGTTCCCAATTACCGCTGTCTCACCCACCACCACGCCAGTTGCATGATCAAACAAAATCCCTTTCCCTATCTTTGCTGCCGGGTGTATATCAACAGCAAACACATCAGCTATTCGGGAGCTAAGCGCCAGTGCTAGTGGCCGCCGTGCTTCTGTCCACAGCTTGTGAGCCACTCTGTGAGCCTAAAAAGTACATACAAAAACAAAACTACACAGCTTAAAAAATAAATTAATTAAAAAGAAAAAGATCATTGTAATCACTCACATTCTTAAAGCAAAAAAATTATCATTTGCTTGATGTCCCAGAAAACGGCCATTTGGATTTTAAAACAAACCCACAAAAAAGAAAATGTATCTTTTAACAATGCACTAAACTATTAACTAATAAACCACATACTCTTTGTTGCTTCCAAACACATAGATGTCAATTAACTAAACTCTAAAATAAGCCAACAAAAGTGCACTGAACTTAGTTTTCTTCGCTGGTAACAATATTTATCAGAGTTTACTACAATCTTTTCCACTATTAGCAAACATTCTTCTCTTCTACATTCTATACTCCACATTCTACAAACCAATTAAATCTGCCTTAAGTTTTTTCTACCAAGACATTTCCTCATAATAAAAAGTAGTAATTATCGTAGTAAATGAATATTAAATTTTCAAAAGACAGACATAATCTATAATTAATTAATTTAAAAAAAAAATTATAATTCATTACTTCCAACATTGGGGGAGGAGGATTCGAACTTGGTTCTCCTAAGGAAAGCATTGATCTATAAGGTTATTGGCTAGTTTTAATGTACTAATATGATACAAAACCTACTCTCTCTTCTTCTTCTTTTTTGCAATTTACACCTTTAAAGTTTGTAGCAATTTTGAATTTGTCCATAAAAGTTTCAATTTTTGGATCTGTATCTTATACATTACATATTGTTCAAGTTTAAGCCCTTTCATTTATACACCATGATAAGGTGTCTATTAAGTGCCACCTCAACTCAAATCGACGTAGTTTTATAAGATCCAAAATTCAAAACTTTAGGGGATAAAATGAAAATTATCCCAAACTTTAAGGATGCATATTATAATTTAGTCTCTTTTTTTTTAATAATAAATAAATATAATAATAAGAGATAACTACAATTTTAGATTATCAAAAAATAAAATTTCACTCTAAATAAGACAAATATATGTAATTAAATTTGTTATCTGATAAAAATACTTAATCGGATAAAGTTTAACTACAAAATTGGTTATACCTTAAAACTATAATTTTATTCAATATCATTAATATTACTATATATTTTAAAAATCTATTCGTTGGATTGCATAATCTTTACGCTCTTAATATACATGTCAAATTTTGTGTCAATAGAAAATTATTTACAATATAACCTATAAAATTATATTTTATGCATAATTTTAAACTATAAATATTTATAATTTAAATAACTTATTGATGACATAATTACTAATATATAATTTAAATAATTTATTTATATTTATAATTTAAATAACTTATTGATGACATAGTTACTAATATATAATTTAAATAATTTATTTATATTTAATTTACAATTACGAATGACATAAGAAGAAAATATGACTAATTTTATAATTAAACTTTGTCCCATCAAATTTATAATAATTTAAAACCAATTAGGGTTCAACTCAAATAAAAAAAAAAATTAGGGTTCAACTCAAAAATAAATAAATAAATAAATAAAAAGAAGGGAAATGGTGAAAAATAATAATAAAAAAAGTCTTGGGTGACCTGGCAGGACAAGAAGCCCTTATAATTGAGGAGGCAGTGGGAGTAGGAGACGCAGGCAGGGTCACGCTCGCGGGCGGCGCGTAGATCAGCGATGGCGGCCGAGCGGAGGTTGGAGTCGGAGGAGAAGGCGTTGAGGAAGAGGTCGTAGAGGAGAGTGGAGAGGAGCGTGGAGGAGCAGAGCTTGTTGCCGAGGTGAAACGACAGCGATCTGTCCAACGACGAGTGCGACAGTATCGTCGAGTACAGGTAGCTCGCCAGTGCTGGCTCCGCCTCCGCGTCTCGCTTCGCCTCCGCCTTTATCTGACTCCACACCCACGTGTCCTCCTCCTCCGTCGCCGGCATGTCGTTTTCTATTTTTGATTTTGATTTTGATTAGATTTGATGATACTGTTAAAGACTGTAGTGTGCGTGTGTACGAGAAATTTTTGTTTATCTTTAAATGAATGGTTCAGGCATTCGCACTGGCACTTCGATATGCCAAATGTAAGCTCTAATTTACCATTCAGTCCAAAAACAGTTCAGAGCCGGATCGGTAAACATGGGATATGTCAAATCTTTTTGGCATAGTAGCAACTTTTCTATATCACAAATTATTATTTTAATGATACTGTAGTTATTTTTAAAAAAATATATGATAGTACTGTAGTAATATTATATTATTTTTATGTGTAAATATATTATTTTAATAAGTAAAATAGAAAAATAAAAGTTAAGATGCTAGGTATATTGTAAAATGGTATGAGATAATTAATAAAATAACTTTTTGGATAGTAAAATATAATGATCTGAAAATATCGGATGTGAATGCTCTTACGAGATGGGGGTTTGCTATGGCAATTTGGTAGCTTCTGCTAATGCCATGTGTAAAATAAGACTAATAATTATACGACCAATCTAATACATTATAAAATTCGACATTGCCCAAGGCGTTGTAGTTGAATTGATAACATATACAAAGTGCTTAGAGATCTATAGATGAAAGGATTCAAGCTGCGGATTAGTAGCATGTTATAATTATCTCTCAAAAAAATATTTCGACATTAACTGGTGCACAAAGATATTGTTGACTAGAAACGAGTGGACGAAATGAGTTGCATAGCAAATTTAGTTTATTTTTACACTGAATTTTTTAATGGATGCCCTTGAATATAAACGGCGTACAAGCCTCTCGTTTAATTTGAAAAATGCAGTTGGTAGATAATTATTATACTAACAAAAACATAATTTTTAAAAAGATAAAGCTAGGCTACAAAATTCGTTGCAGCAAGCTAATCAACAATAAAAAAAATGACATATGTTCACTAATTTAACTATATTTAAGTGGTTGTATATAATCATTTGAAATGAATCGCATGCAATATAAGGACACGTTATCTTCCTATTGTTGGTTGTAGACCTTAGTTACAATCAAGTTTGTAACCATGCTATGTCTTAAAAATAATTTTTTATTAAATTCTTGCAAAATGAACTTATAACGTGCATGCATATCAAACCGTAAATCGACTAGGTAAATAAAATAGTACAATCATTCCCCAAACTTCTAAAAGATAAACTACAAATTACACATTATTTGCTAGATTCCTGCAAAACCTATACTTTTTTCTCTTTAAATTTTAAGTGATGGGATTATAACATAGGATACAACAGTGAATTTTTAAATAAAATTATTAGAAACATATGATACAACAGTGAAGGGTTACATTCTTTCTTCCCCAAAAAAAAAACAGTGAAGGGTTACAAGGCATCTAAGGATACAATACAGAGAGCTACATCATATTACATAGGAGTATAAATTTAGCGGGGACATCCATGTATAAAACCAGGAACTCAACCTACGATAATAGGTTCTGGCTAAGCAAACTGTTTTAGAAGCATCGTGCAGGACATCAACAAACACTCTGAAGTGTATGTATCTCTAATTTATGGAATTTCTTCTCAAGAATTGAATCATTTACTCTCAAAAATAGAAGGAACTACCAGCTCTCGTGCCTTTGTGCTGCCAACACCTTTTGTTTCCTTCCACCGGTTGCCTTCTGCACAGAGAACCATCATGACAGGTTGCTCCACATGTGGTGGAATTGCCATATTTGTAGTCATTGTAAGTGCTTAATTTTGAACATGTGAGTGAATTTATCCCTGAGTCAAACCCAGAGAAGGAACTACCGGCTCTCATGCCTTCATGCTGCCAACACCTTTTGTTTCCTTCCACCGGTTTCCTTCTGCACAGAGAACCATCACGACAGGTTGCTCCACATGCAGTGGAATTGCCATATTTGTAGTCATTGTAAGTGCTTAATTTTGAACCCAAGCCTGATACATGGGACTTATCTTCTGCTTCTAACTTCGACACTAACCCGTTAACTTTCAACCATTTGTGTTCCTCACACCTTACTCTTCCTCTAGCAGGTTGTCTTGTACAGTAAGCCCCAGAACCTAAATCCACCCCACATATAGTTTCGTAGCCTTTGCTGACAACAAGTTTCTCCAAGGAAACTCGAGGTTGCACTATTCCAGGTTTGCACATTGCAGATGAATTCTGGTTGTAAGATAAGGCATCATGACAGCTGGAATCCAAATCCACATCATGATCATATTGTGATTTTCCTTCTGTAACTGACTCAGAAATGGATCTACATATTCTCATGCCTTTATGATCATCACACCTTTTCCTCCCTTTAGCTGGTTGCCTTGAACAAGGAGAGCCATTATTCAAGGGAACTCCACATATAGGGGTAAAACTTTCACTAACAGGACATTTAACAGGAACAGGTTGAAGCTCTGTTGTGCCATCGCTGAAATTTTGTGCACTGTCACTGCCACTCTTTCTGTCAGCAATAGTACTGAAATCTGAGCCTACAATGCTCTTTGGTTTCCCTTCTGTAACCACCATTGGGATGGACATATTAAGCCTCATCCCTTTGTGTTCAGCACACCTCTTTCTTCTTTCAATTGGTGGCCTCCTACAAACGGAGCCATCACCTAAGGACACTCCACAAAAACTAGTGTTGTCTTCAATAACACCAATTCTATCAAGTACTAGCCGAGGCTGAGATCTGCCAAATTTGAAAACTCGAGATAGGAAATTGTAGCTCTCTTCATCAGCATAAGTATTCAATTTGTTCTCTGGTGAGGGCAGCTTGCTTGCTTTGATTCTGATGCCCACCTGCTTCTGACTAAATGGTAGAAGTTTTCTAACAATATTAGGATTTCTGGTAGTGCCTGAAGCCATTTTGTTAAGTTTCTGAAGGATATCATATGGGCGTCGTGCACCATTAAAGCTTGTGTTCCATGCATAATCAAATCTGTTGAGGAGCTGAGCTTCTGTTTTCTCAGCATCCCTCTTGCTTTCCATCTGTTCAACAAGCAATAAAGGAAAAAGAAGAGGTTATATTGAAATGTTCATATTACAGTCAAAAATTTTATCAGACCACATACAGGCAGGCACATATTCGTCAATTTTCCTTTAGACCACCCCCTCCCAAAAAACACCAAAACAAAACGAAAACAAGAGATTATCAAATAAATAGATAAGTGGATAATAAATAAATAAATAAAATTTATTGATATTCCTCTTAACAATTATGGAAACTAGTAAGTTACTCATGCGATGCACGGATAATGTTATAATATTTTATGTAAAATGGTTTTGGAGAATGTTGTATATGTATTATAGCATAATTGTTATAGAACTTTATTAGTAATGAGTTCATCATAAAAAGAAACAATTATAAATTACACACACATATCCATTATAATTATTCAATTAAAGTAATGAGAAATTAAAAAATAAATAAAAAACATCAACAACAACAACTTTGGAGGAATATTATAGAATAAAAGTTTATATAGAATGTGTCTTTCTCTTTATCCTCAAATTCTAAAACAAAATACAAATCTCAAACACCCACGATCAATTACATCATTTACAAAACCCACAAATCCACAATGTTTGACCTTGACATCAAAATCGTAATTACCGTTGTCACTCAATGTAAAAAATGCAAGCCCCCTTCCTTGATTGTAGCCAACTCATACGGGTTAGGATTAGATGAAACAACAATCTTAGAGCTAGGTAGGTGTTGTCGAAAGGTTGAAGGTAAATGACATCATTTTTTGTCTGTGTGTATTTGACATGGGATGGTATGAAGGGTTATGGGTAGATATAGAGATATATATGTAAATATGTATATATATCTATCGATGTTCTACATCAACTTAAGAAAGAAAATAAAAGCTGTGAAACTTTCTCTAAAACAACATTTGCAGCGCCTCACACAAGTTACTTTACATATTCTCACTAAGTTAATTCCAAAATATGTTGTGTGAATGCAAAGAGAACAGCCACTTTAAAATTATCCCTCACCCAAGGGTACCACTAGTCTCAGTTGGTATTGGCAAGAGGCCATCAGCATGAAATACACCGGCAAAAGTACAGTTGGTAACAACATTGAAGAATGGTAACCAGAAACTTTAATGACACCTCATACAACAGAGTCAGTAACGCCAAACAAACACTCCATAACGCCGTAACACTGACATTTCTAGTAGCTGATCACACACAATGGACTGTTTCAATATCAAAATCTTCCTAAGGGGTGAAGCTTATGATCAATCAGCATATACAGTGGGGCCTATTCTCATGATCTCATCTAGCTTCGTAAACTCATTCTGTTCACAAGATACCCTTCATTTTTCTAAAAAACGCAGTGCAGAGTAACAGAATTAACACAAGAAAGATGTACTTACAGGAGCCCATCTAAAAACAATGGGGTAGCCTCTTGACAATATTTCATCAAACAATCCAAGCCGTTTTTGTAGAGACACATTCTTAGAGTCATTTGCGCAACCATTTGCGTAGCTATTTCCCAAATGAGCACCTGTCCGTCCATACTGCTGAAGTCGCGTCCTAACATTGTCAGCCTGACCAAGGTAAACCACTACTAACCGGTCCGGGTCAAGCTTGCCAACCTCACGCCCTAGCCGGGTCTGAGATACAGCAATCCCAAGCTCATATATTCCTGAACCAGAACTTTTAGGCAGGTTATGAACTCTGTACCTTGCAGCCCCTTCCTTTCCCAGTGAATAGTCTTCCCAATCAGAAGGACCGACAAGAACCTAAAAGTTGAAACACAAACAATAGCCCAAAATGAAAATAATACACCCAAAGGAGTTACCTACACATATGGATTGAAAAAAGGAACACTAGAATCCATGGAGGGCATTATAGAAATGTGGAGTCTTTGTTTGAAGGACAAATCTGCTATTCTAAATCCAACGAAAAAAAAAAAAAAAAAATCAGTGCAAACTACAGCAAACCCCATTTGTCAAAAATGGGGCTTACCCTTTTCTGAAGTTTCCCAGTTAAGCCATTTTCCTCTATATTATTTGCTGAATTGTAGCTCTAACAGTTTATGCAATTTTTTTACAGGTTGTAAACTTGTACTAAGCACTGTCACTATACTTATATTTTCCGCTAATAAATTCATTCCTCAAGAGAAATAATAAGAGTTATATAGTAAAAATTCAAACTAGCATATGGTAATGTCCATCATGGTAAAGTTACCAACTTGTTAGATCATATAAAAGGGGGAAAATTTTGAATTCCTAGAGAATCAAAGTAAAAAAATTTAAAAAAAAAAGAAAAAAAAAAAGAAGTAATTTTGAACATGTTATGGGCATAAAAGTGTGAATAAATAAGCACAGAATCTGCAAGCAGATACGCGTGAATCGACCCCCAGGAATTGAAACGAAACTTTCGGAGATTATTAACACTGATTCACATCTGATCACACTCGGCAAGTCAAACCCAATAAAAACGCACACACACACACACACATATATATATATATATATATATATAGAGAGAGAGAGAGAGAGAGAGAAATTGGAGTTGCCTTCCAATTGGAGAAGACGGAGTCGTGCTTGGTGCGATTACAGTCCTCCCTCTTTAACCTGGTGGTGAGAGAATCGCTGCTTGCTGTGGCAATCATTTTCCTTCTGGTTTTGGGCTTTTAGCCCTACCTGAATCAATTTTACCGTTAATCACGCCCTTTTTTATAGCCCGTTTAATTTAAGGACTTCAGTCGAAAGTGTCAACCTAGGCTAGGCTACACACACTACACTAATATGTTAAGTATAAAATAAATATTTCTCAAATATCATGAAAAATGATAAATGATAAATTAGTTGAATTACTTTAGATTATACTAACTTTATCTTTTTCTACCCAAAAAAAAACTTTATCTTATGCGCTCTCAACGTGTGATGAGTTTTTTTTATTAATTTTCTTTCTGGTGTCATAATTTTTTTTTTTTTAAATTTTAGATAAATTTGATTTAAAGACATGGATTAGTAAGAGAGTATTATATTTTGTAGGCATATTAAGTAGAGCTGGAGATATATTTTACCGGGTTATCCTCAAGTTTTTTTCTGTTAAATCTAAGGTTTAAGGGTATTTTTGAACCACATAAAAGTCTCGTCCAAAGAAGGAATTTCTTTTATAAA
The DNA here is from genome assembly GCA_023055345.1 of Quercus wislizeni. Taxonomy (NCBI): domain Eukaryota; kingdom Viridiplantae; phylum Streptophyta; class Magnoliopsida; order Fagales; family Fagaceae; genus Quercus; species Quercus wislizeni. The sequence goes on from JALGQJ010000001.1 coordinate 31,021,194, forward strand.
TAGTATAGATGATGAAAATCTATTGCGTAAAACCAATTTTTCTTCTCAAAAATAAATTAAAATTATGAGAAATGATTAAAGTGATCTAAACTAAATAATTAAATGTATTTTTAACTTTTAATAATATAAACTTAACGAATAAAGTGGGTTCCAATTAGATCAATTGGTGTCTTGGTCCAATGACAAACAACTATCATCAGGTTCGGATGTTATAAATTAAAACTCTTTTTAAAAAATTAATTGAATAAGAAATCTTAAATATATAAAATAAACAAACAAAAAAATCCTCCATGTGATGTAAGTCAAAAAAATGTGACCGACCCAATCTTATCCAAAGGTCACAAGTGATTTCCAACATTTTTTTTTTTTTTTTGATAAAAAATTTCCAACATATAAGTGGTCAAATGATGGGTTTATAGTGTTAAAATTTTTGAGTGGTCGGGATAAATAAAATGTTAACGGACTAATTTGACCTGATTATTTAATAGAATGCTATCTTAATAACTAGCTTCTTATAATTTAATTCATAGCCCTAATCTTCCAAGTAGTTGCTTCCTTACCATTCTACCTTTCACAATCTGAATTTTAATTTTATTAAAAAAAAAAATTCCCTTCAAAGAATATCAAAGCCTCTCTCTCTCATAGAAGGTCGAAGCTAGAAGCTACATGAGTTGGTTAGATTAAAGAGGTAGCACTTGGCCTATTTAAAAAGTCATATGGTTTGTTAAGATTATTCATTAAGTTATCACCATAAAAAAAAATAATAAATAAATAAAATTCAATGGTATGTTTCCAAAAAAAAATCGGTGGTACTCCTTTATCTTTTGTAATGTAGTACACAATATGATCACAATAGTGTATTTTTTAATGTCTACTATTTTTTTTTTTTTTGAATTAATATAAACAAAAGATTGAGATTAAAATGCTTGGAATATATGATTGTGACCATGGCGGATACCGTACTTGAAAGATATTGTAAAAGAACGCAACAATAAAAACATATACGCATAAATGGTCATGTAAACTACGTACCCTATAATAAGTTAGAGAGTATTCCTTCAAATCATTTTGAGGAAAATATTTGTCCTTTATCTTATTATTATGTCTGTGCAATTCACTGCTTAATTATAAATCATACATAAACTAAAAAAAAAAAATTTCAATAATATAATTAAAATTGAATAATTAAATAAATAGTAAAAATAAAAATACTAATAATTAAATTATATGAAAAAATCGCATCATGTAAGTCTAAGTGGTGTTTATAAAAACTAAATATTATGATTAGATTATAAAATAATTGAAAATAAATAGTGAAAAATCCTTTAAAAATTTGAAAATTTTACAAGTCCATGGTTTTAATTAATTAAATTTTTTATAAAAAAATTTAGAGTTTAATTTGAAGCGATTCAAAATTGTAAGACTTCTAAGCTTGCTTCCAAACCGTGGACTCTAAGTCTTGAATATCTCAAAATATCTCCGCCCTACTCACTTACAGGTTTTCAATTACGGGGCACAAATTCATAAAATAAAAACTTACAATTTAAAACATCTCACTAAACTCACATTCTTAGCGGTTTATAATCTTCTTATCTCTTATAATTTTTGAAATTTAAACGGACACATTTTATTTTCTTCCTCATCTCTTTTCCTTTTCTAAATTTAAACAGACACACTATTTTTTTTTCTTACTTCTTCTATGTTCTCTTTTATTTTGAACAGAAAAATCTCTAGGCATTCAGTAAACTCAAATTCGCTACAAATTTTTAGTGCACAATAGTCAATTCAAAGGTATGTTCCTTAATATAGAACTTGATTCCATTATGTGAAACTTAAACATCTCACACCTCCTTATTCCACATATTGAACAGAGAAATCACCACTGAGAGTTTCAGCACAGTAAGACTACTTCAATAAAACACCACATCATCAATCAAAAGGTATATATATTCTATCAAGTTTTCTTCATCCTCTTACATATTTAATTTATGATTGTAATTTTCTTTTTAATGCAACAGTTCTTTCACTTTTGTAATCTAATTAGGTTTTCATGATCGATTGGGTAGGCTCTCTCTATATCTTCTTTTTTGGTTTCAAAAAAATGATAATAAAATTGATCTATTGTTCTTTTCTTTCCTAATGTTTCTAAAATAAATGAATGAATGGAAAATTATGATACTAAACTAAATTTTTTTTTTTTTAAAGCCTCAAATATCAATGGTTGTACTTGTAATGATGATTGTTCCTGTCTCTTTTTTTTAGAGAAATATTATGTCTACAATATTTTTATAACAAATCTTAAGTGACAAGTTGTTAGAGGTTGTTATGGGTGGGCAAAAAAGTAATTTAAGTTGTAAATTTAAATTAGAACTAATATAACAAATTATCAACTATTATTTATTGTGAAAGTATTGTAAAATTGTTGTGAACATAATAGTCATGTTAATTTGTTTAACGTTGAGAACTTACTAAAAAGCTCAGAAAACTCTTTAGGCTCTGTAACTCAATGGCATGCACAATTTGAAGTTACTCTCTCCTTTAAAACCCACTCACCTGTGGGTTTCTCTTGAACAAGCCTTGGCACATTACTGGGCTTTGAATAAATGTTGTCTTTGAGCTGATTCTAGGCCTCACAGATCTGGATATCTTCTAATAAACCTTAAGTCTATGGGACCGCCTAAATACGAAAATATCTATCATTCCTCTTTAAATTTCTCATTTTAAATAGTCACAGCTTGTGTGGTTTTATTTATTTATTTATTTTTTTATTAGGCTAAATTGTAAACTACACCTCCTAAAGTTTGGGGGACAAAATTTGGCAACAAACTTAGCTGTATTCAATCAAATGTTTAAATTTTAAATTTTTATAATCTAAAATTATACATGAAAAATAAGTTTATGGATCGAATAGTAAATAACTTCGAATTTGCATGAAATTTAACATGTGTTTTAAGAACATAAAGAATATGCAATGCAAAGCTTAGATTTTTAAAATATATAGTCATATTAATTTCTTTAATGAGAAGACTATAACTGAGTTTGTAACAAAATTTTGTCTAAGTTAATTTGGGGCCATTTGAATTTTACATTCTAAGGATTCAAAATTTAAAATTTTTGCCCTGAAATTCTATTCCAGTTGCATCAGCAGCCTATCCATCCATATTTTTCGCTAAATGCCACATAAACTTCCCACGCGTGTTTAGTTTGTCCAAACAAATGACATCACATAATTTTTGTAGCCTAAAAAATCAAATAATTAAAAATTACATAGCATAATAAAAATGACGTGACAGCATTTTAGTAAATGAACTAAACACGCGGAATAAGCTTATATGACACTTAACGAAAAATATGGATGGAAACGATGTTGATGCAAACGGAATAAAACTTCAAGGGGTAATATCCAAAATTTGAAATTTCAAAATGTAAAATCCAAACACCTCCAAATTTTAGGGGTGTAATTTGCAATTTAGCCTAATTATTATTTTCTTAAGTAGGCTATTATAGGCTTAGGGTTTGCAAGTTTGCATATGGACTAGTAGCAGTAGAAAAGGAACAAATACCCATTTTAGAAGAGTATTAGTAGGACAGAGGCACTTTTAGACTTTGGGGGGTAGTTTCCTCCCTTTTTTATTTTATAAATTACACTTTGCCTCTTAATAATACCATTAATTCTTTTAAGAGTAATGCTATAACCACAGACTTTTCTACAATACTTTTATAAACTGTTGATGTAATAAATTTTTACTTATTTACATTTAACCCTCCACTTACTTCTCCAAAAAAAAAAAAAAATCACCACCTCAATAATTTGTTAAAATTTTTGTATTTCAAATCTTTTTTTAATAATAATTTTTTCCTTACCCAATAGTAGATTCCAAAAAAAAGAAGAAAAAAAAAACCCAACATTGGTGAAGTAGTAGCAGAAGTGAAGGATAGAGCCGCTGCACGCAACTAGCAGCAAAGCCTCCTTCTAACTCGAAGTCCGAGCTTTGAGCCTAGGTATTAGACTTGGCTTCCCCCTCTCAAAAGATAAAATAATCCCCCACAATTACTAATACATAAAAGTAAAAAAAAAAAAAATACAAAAATCATGCATGCATGTTAGATATAAAATGAATCTTTGTTCCCTAATTGTCATCAAGGCAGGCCCTAGGCTAGGCCACTTAGGCCACCGCCTAGAGCCCCCTACTAGAGGAAGGCCCCAATTTTTGGGGCAAAAATTGATATATTAAAAAAAAAAAAATTGAGATATAGGAAAAAAAAAATAGTTTTATAATTTTCCTCTACTTTTAAGAAGTCTCAAAGTATTGAGTAATGTTAGAGATAATACAACTTTAAATACATGGGTTTTACAAATAGAGTAATGCTATAGTTTTACAAAGTATTTTATAACATTTTCACAAATTGTTGTTATGACTAACTTCTTATTGGTTTTCATCTGGGTCCACCGATAACATCATTTTTTTATTTATGTATAATCATTCACCATATCATCAATTTGTAAAATTTTTGTAAAAGAATTTGTATATCTATCATTTTTCCTTACAAATATATGTGTCACTAATCGTAAGAAATAATTTAGATAGGAAAATGCTAGAAATATTATTAATTTTACTTGAAAATTTTACAAATTGATGTGACAATTAATATGATATGTGGACGTCAATGACCTATTAGCTGCATTTTTGAATTATTTTTTGTGATTAATGATACATTTTTGTAAGCCGCATGTTGTAAAATTTATAATATCTCTAATATTATTCATTCAAATACTTGTTTATTATCTTCTTGAAGTGTTACTAATTACATTCATTTCTACATCATTTGAATTTTTTTTTAGTAAAATTTGTTATAGATTTAGCATTTTTCCCCAAAAAAAAAAAAAAAGCATATTACAAAGTAAAAGGAATGGATTTTTTTATAAAGAAATTATGATATTAAATACTAGTTAAATATTATTTAAGTGATAACAAAAAAGCCTTATTTAAATATATCACTTTAGGCCACCGAAACTTTTGGGCAGCCCTAATCGTCATAGACTCAAGTCATATATTGGATGCATGCATTGTTACTAATTCGATTAGCTTTGAAAATATATATATATATATATATATATATATTTATATATATTCTCCTGACCTGTTTCGCGTAAACATAGATAAGTTTAAAAAAGATTTATTCAAAAATATCAACAAAACAAGAATCCTTGACCCCTAAGCCTCCATTGTTGGTCAACATTAGTGGATCTAGTGGCCAAACACAAAAGCCGAAAGAAGAAATGAAAGAGTCAGCCGCTAAACAAATAGTTGTTAAATTCAGAAAATAGCAAAACTCAATAACAGTGTTGGGGTAGCCCAACCCATGACACTGTTGATCCCTTTTGCCTCTCCAATGAGTAGTTAGCAATTCCATTTTCTTTAAGCCATGTCCTTTCAACAATCAAAAGGGTGCATAAAATGTTTGCACAGCTACTACAAATCAATAATTTTGTGGCACCTGAAGAGATATAATTAACCCTGACAATTATTAATTACTATAATGTGATGGATGCAATTAATTAACATTAACATTTTTGTAGATTGTAAAAAGAAAGAGCATCTTCATTGTTGGACCTACGACTCCGACTCTTCCTTCCCATATAGAATCTTTACTGAGAAAGACAAGGGGAAAGAGCATCTTCATGATTCCTGTTGGAGATAAACAAGGCAGAAAAGCTTTATGTGTTACTGTTTGATAGTGAATTCTTTGGTGTCCTCTTCTGCTGCATGCATTAATTCATATCAACCATGAACGTTTTACTACTAACCATTTGCTAGGTTTTGAAAGATTTGGCGACCACAAAAAGTACACGTTTTTGTCGTTTCTTTATCCTTTTCTTTGCCATGTCTCATGCCTCACAAACAGTCACAAAGGCAACTTCTTTTATAATCAGAATATCAAAAAGCAAATGCACAAGAACTTTATCTTCCTGGTAAACGTTACGACTCCTTAGGATATAAATTATAATAAGGAATGAGGCATGGGGGTCAAGGTTGAACTTTATCTATTTTTTACTTTTTTGGTGAAATAGAACAAAATAAACAAATAAAACTTGGCAGATGCATCATATATACTAAGAAAAGAAAAGTTATCATATGCTTAGGGAATTAACATATTTTATTAAGATATTGATGGTTAATTAATTAATATTCTTTTCCAGATTTCTTTATAGCTCTTTTGGATTCGTTTTTTTTCATTAGTCTATTAAATTGTTTATTTATATAAATTAAAATTTCAAAACAAAAAGATAATCTAAAAGCAGGCCTATAGAATGAGTTTAAGGATATATTCATTTTTCACTGCTTTTCCCACTTGCAAACCTTTCGATCTTCGTTGCCCATTAGTTGTTTTCTTAGGGTCAACCTCAAATCCGACCATTTCTGATCAAAATTGCAATGTCTACACGGTAAATATTGTCAAAAAGAGAATCCAAGAAAGATGAGACATACACAAAACCCGGTCTCTGCATGAATGACGTGAAGAGAAAAATTCCAAGTCACGTGATCTGTGACTTTACAAAGTTTGGAAATGAGTAAAGACTAATTAGCTAGCGCTCCAAATAAGAAAAAAAGAAGTATTGGTAATTGTAAAGAAGCCCCTGATTGCTTTTCACATTCACATTTCAGGTCCTACTTTAAAAGAAAGAAATTAAAGCTTGACATAGGTAGGTCCCGCCTAAGATCAACAATTGAATAGGTTTTTCTTCTCATCATGTGCCCCAAGGACTGTAGAAGTGAATTATTTTGGGGTGGAGCCCTTTGCTACAAATCATGGGTCATTCGTCACTGTTTTCTCTTTTGTATTGTAGCCAATATTTCATTAGTGATGGAACATGTTATTTTTGACAAATGCTAAGATCACGTAAAATTGTATTATTTTGGTCACAATTTGTCACATATTGAGTTGTGAGCAATAGAGTTATGGTGAAAGATTCATATGGAGACATATTTCTACTACTCACAACTCGTCACGTGGCGAGTTATGACCAAAGTTGTAAACTTTATATGGTCCTAGCATTACTCTTTATTTTTCATAATATTTTTTGGGAATGGGTAAATTGATAATTTCAGGTCCATCATTAATAATAGTCTATAACACCATTTAACACCATTTTATTCTTGAATAAGTTGGCTGTTTTGTTTGTTTTAGGCTCTGCCCCTCAAGTTTTCTCTGATGTAATTATAGTTGAACAGGCATTAGTTGGAAATTAGTGTAGTTTGTATTGTTTCTGCTGTTTCAATAAAATCTTCTTGATTTTCATCCAAAATTTTTTTTTTCATTGTCTATCATTCATAACCTATGAAAAAAATGTATATCTAAACTTATTGATATTTATAGTTATTATGATACATATGTTTCTCTTCCATTTACAAATGTCTCAATTTTACAATCCCCCCCCCCCCCCCCCCCTCTCGAATCCAAGCTTGCTTTCTATTTTGCCCATTTGGTACAAAGCTTTTTTTTTTTTTTTTTTGGGTTGTGATCGGAGGGGTGGAGGTAAACCACACTACTATAATATATTACGTACTAATCATCATGTTACAAAATAGCTCAACCTCATCCAATGCTAGCAAATTCTTCACCATAGACGATGAGTTAAATAGAATGATCAGTATACTGAGAGGTGCCAAAATTAGTCAGTGCGTCAACACATTGGTTAACTTTCCTGAAAATGTGATGGATTGTCAAGTTGATGAAGTTCCTCATCTACAATCAATGAGAAGGGATTCCATTATAATGTTATTAATAAACATGTTGATTAGGAAATATCATGAACAATGAGCTCAGCATTGAGCTCAACACAAATCAAACTAATTCCAAGTTAAATTGCTAAGGAGAGTTTGTCCTTCAAGACCCACACCTTCGTTGTGAGGGTGGATGTAACACCCATGAACCTTGCAAAATCAGATACCCAGTTATCCTCATAATTCCTTAAAAGCCCCTCCCTCCTGCTGTACCAAGATTTCCAACAGTCAAACCATCAATATTAAATTTTATCCACCCACTATGAGGACTAATCCACTTGACCTAGATGCATTTTCTCGGTGGCTTAGGAGCTTAACAACCACGATGAGCTTTTTGATTTTCGAAACTTGCTTTTTGAATTTTGTCTTAGTTTTATAAAATTGTCAAAACTAGCTTTTTTGAAAATAAGTCACCATTTATCTTTTTGTCACTCATTTAACATAAAAGCTATATATACCACACAAAAAAAAGGTTTTAATTTTTTTTTTTTTTTTTTGACAAATGGACCTTAGGTATTTGCTTAAGTATAGATGTTAATATTTTGTCTTTTTTTGGTATAATTATATTTCTACTTAACTTATTTTTAAGCAAAATAAGAAAATAATCTATACCAAACCAACAGTAATACATAATACAATATAAAAAATTACAATAAATTTAGATGCATAACAAGTTTCATAATTATTAAAGTGGAGGATTATGATTAACGCACACGATAAAAGTGGTGTCAATGATAATATTATGTGAAAGTAATGTACTAATCACAATTGATTATGTAAGATGTTGCGAAAAAAGTTATAATTTTTTTTTATATTTCTAATATTGTTGAAAAACTTATGATTTGCCATATGAAAAACTTTATAAGCTGTTTTATTTTGGTTTTGGTAAGGGACAACTAAGAAGGGGACTTATTCAAAAAATGGAAGGCATTGAGTATTTTGTTCCCACACGACAAATCCTTTTACTTTTTGGTACAATGTAGTGGACATAAACAAATAATAATTATAAAATTTTGATGGTAGCAAATGGCTTTTTGTGAGCATAGGTTTTTTAATTTAGTTTGAATTCTGAATTCTGCACGCCCAATTTAATGTCACACATGTACAGCCATAAGTTATTTGTCTCAATGTGTGTGTTTGTGGGCGTCCTTATCCTGCCATGTTTTGCCGTTTTAAAATGCAGAGAGCGAAGGAAATTCAATCGGTAGAGGGCAAATTATAAGCCAACAAATAATACAACCCCACATTCTTTCAAGCTTTTATCATTTTATGTAAAAAGCATGGTACATTGGCACATTTTAAATCAAAGTTCAACCCATCAAAATATTAAAAAGTGAAATGAATATTACTAAAACTGTACAGCTAGATATTTTCAATTGAAATATTTTTAAAAATATGACTTGTGTCAATAATTTAAAAAAATTGGAAAACTTCAGGGTTTTAACTTGGCTTTAACACTCTACCTATTAAATTCCTTGCAAAGATAAAATAAAATCTATCTATTTTTTCTACTCCAAAGGTCAAAAGAAGTGTTTTAATTTTTTAATGATATTAATTACTTGTTTAACTCCATTTATGTTTGTAATTAGTTTCATATTTTGTTCACAACTTATTTCAAGTCTGAAAAAGGTGGAAGGTTGCATTTTGATCTTATATAGTACGTCAATATAATCACATAGTTAAATTTACAAATTAAAAGGTATAAAAAATTGCACCTAAACTTTACTTTTATCCAAACTATTTATAAGCAAAATAAACCAATAAAAATAAATTAAATTACACTTTTTCATCATAAATTATCAATTCAGTTAAACTATCAAAATGCACTGTTGACCTCTCGAGTTTAAAAATGTGTTACACTTAACCCATTACCATTTATTTTGCTGTTAATTCTAACAAAATTTGGTATCAAAATACAAATTTATCTTTCGACCATATGGATTGGAGAGAGGGATAAATTAATCTTTCAATACTATCCGTCGTCAAACTTAACACTGAAATAGACTGTATTGAAACATAAGGATCAAATTGTGAGATTCATCGGTTTAGGGGGTTTAGTGTAATTAAAGTTCTAGTTTAGGATATAAAAAAAAAAAAAAAAGTAATTTACTACTCACTCATAAAAATAAAAATAGCTTTAAAAAAAAATAAAAATAAAAAGTTATTCTAAAACACACGCTAAAGGTTACCAAATACAAATAGAACTCTACATAAAGCAGTTAATTAATGGGTTAATAATAATGACTTAATGAGAGAGAGAGAGAGAGAGAGATCCAATCATTGATCTGATTTTCTCATTAAAACGGTTTAGTCATTTCCGTGTACCCACCAAAACCGTCCGTTACTTGTTATTTATCGTTTTGTTTACTTTTGAGTTTTGGCTCTCTTCGTTGGCGCTTCTCTCTTGCTATTATGCCACCCCACTTAGCTCAGCTAAGCTAAAGCTTCCTTCATTTTTTTTTATTTATTTATTTTTTTTCTATATCTCATGCATTCCTTGTGAGATGAGTAGGTTTCAGTTTCACTTGTAGTAAAAGCTTTGTACTTGAAAAACTTGCACAACCCCAGAGAAAAAAAGATATATATATATATATATTTTGGGTGTGTCAAAGAGATTTTTAGAGTTTCACATTTCCTTTTAGAGCTAGCTAGTTGTTGAAGTACCTTGGAGTGTGTGTCTTCTTATTCTTCTTTTTATTTGTTTTGGTTTGTTTACTTTAGACTTTCATGTGGGCATCCCAAAAAGCTTATTGGTTTCCGTGACGGTTGTCTCTGATTTACTAGTCATTATACAGCGATAATGCAACTTTTTCTGTTTAAAGTTTGTTTTTTTATCTGAAACTTTGTGGCATCTGATTGAGAAAAATTTTCATGTGGATTTAAAAAGAAAAAGAAAAAGAAACATCTTGTGGGTTTGATCCACAGGGGTGTGGTGGTGAAGGTTGGTGAAAGTTAGGATTTTTGTGTTGGTGGGTTGTGGATTGAAATATGAAACAGAAGGGTGTTAAGGAAAAGGGTTCCTCAGATGTGAGTGGGAAAGTGGTGGTGGTTGCTGTTAAAGCATCAAAGGAAATTCCAAAGACAGCTTTGGTGTGGGCTTTGACACATGTTGTTCAACCTGGTGATTGCATAAGGCTGTTGGTGGTCATTCCCGCTCACTCCTCAAGTAATTGTCTTTGTCTTGAACCCATTGTTTTGTTCAATGATTAACATTTTAAAAGTTATCTCAAAGGTATTAATGAAATGATGTTAAATCTCCTTTTTGTTTGGTTTTTTTGAGCTTAATTATGTTCTTTCCATTTGATTTATGTTTTGTTGTTGGGAGTTGGATATGCCTATTATTCTGTCTTGTTGCTCTGCCTGTAAATATGCAGCTCATGACTATATTTGTTGGAAACTCTTCTTATATTCAAAATTACATGTTGAAGGATTGCATATTCCTTCTTAGCATAAATACTTGTAACATGCCATTGCATTTTGTGTAATTATAAACTCTTTAGTTATAAAACTGTGATTATTGGGTAATTTTTCTGTTCTCAGACATCAGAAAGTGACAGTAATACTTTTTTCTTGTTCATTTCTTTGGCATTAAATATCAAGGGTAAGCAGTATTGATTTGTGAAAGTCTGTTGGAAAATTTAAGAAAGACAATGATAGCAATTTAACCTCACAGACAATAGGGAGTGATTGAATTGTTGAGGCATGTCATTCCTCTCGATCTATGCTAATAAGAGTAAAATGAGCTTCTGAATAGCACGGCATGTTTGATGATATCTCTGTTTCCTCTTGAGATGCCCTTGAGTGTATGAAACTCAGAAGCAGAATGGAGAACTTCCACTTAACTTGCAATGAATATATGATCCTCTCTTCCTTAAACTCATAAATTGTGTATCTCATGATTATTACCATGCCACATCATCTTCGATACAGCACATATTTGAAGTGTTGTTGAGTTTAGGCCAACGACACAGCATCAGCAAAATCAAACGATCCATAATTAAGATCAGTTGTGCATATCATCTATATATACTGCAATATTTAATTCTAGTCTGGATTGTGTTTCTTCTTCCTGGTTGTATTGACTTTGGGAAGTAAATTTGATGATTGATGAGAAAGCTGTATATTTTAGGTAAAAGGATATGGGGCTTTTCAAGATTCACCAGTGATTGCACCACTGGTCACTGGTGGTCTCTCTCAGGAACGAGTTCTGACAAGAGGGATGATATTGCAGATTCATGCTCTCAAATGGTGCTTCAACTCCATGATGTTTACGACCCAGAAAAAGTTGGTGGTCCAGATCATTGTTCTTGTCAACAATTAATTCTGATGTACTTCATGTCTAATTTAAAGAGTTTGACACCTGATTTTTCTTCATAGATAAAGGTCAGGATAAAGATTGTCTGTGGCTCACGTTGTGGAGTGGTAGCTGCTGAAGCCAAGAAAGCTGGATCAAACTGGGTTATATTGGATAAGTAATAAAAATAATGTACACCTTGTTTTCTCACATGACATATTGTACTGTTTCTCATCTTGAAAAATCCATTTAAAACTTGGGGCATTGCATATGGACATAGTTTGTTGATCTCACAAAAGATGTTTATTCAATTCAAAGATGTTGAATCAACGTCTTATGTCTTTTTAAAATTATTTCGCATTATATGGTTTCCTTCATCTGTTTGTTCATTTTCCCCCCCAATTTTGTACAGACAATTGAAAACTGAAAAGAAATTCTGCATGGAAGAGCTGCAATGCAATCTTGTTGTTATGAAGAAATCTCAACCAAAGGTTCTTCGTTTAAATTTGGTAAATTCACCAAATACAGAATCTGAAGTGGGTTGTGCAACATTTGAAATAGAAACATCTCCAGGACAACATAAAAGCAAGTTTGAAAAATGGAATATGATTAGAGGGCCAGCTGTGACTCCTGTAAGTAGTCCAGACCATGAGTCACCATTGACTATAACTGATGTTGGAACCTCATCTATATCTAGCTCAGATCCAGGAACTTCGCCATTTTTACTGTCTGGAATTTCTGGGATCCTAAAGAAAGACCTTCAATTTACCACAAAGGAACATGAAAATCTGGACGAATGTGATTCTGACACAGACAGTGAAAGGCTGAGTTCTTGTTCCACAAGTTCATATTTCCAGCCATGGATGTCAAACATTCTCAGTTCTAGTAGTGAATATTCAAAACCTATGCTGGAAGGTTCACAAAGACATGATGGGAAGGCTCTAACTTCTGCATATGAAGTCTTGCTGGAGAAATTGTCTAAATTAGATCAAGATCCTCATATTGGATTGTTAAATTATAGACTTGATCTGGACTTAAGCAAAAGTGTAAGAGAAGCAATTTCATTATCGAGAAATTTACCTCTTGGCCCTCCTCCATTGTGTTCCATATGTCAGCACAAGGGTCCTACATTTGGGAATCCTCCCCGGTGGTTCACTTTTGCTGAACTGGAGTTTGCTACAGGTGGATTTTCACATGCTAATTTCTTGGCTGAAGGTGGATTTGGTTCTGTACACCGAGGTGTCTTACCAGATGGTCAGGTTATTGCTGTCAAGCAACACAAATTGGCTAGTTCTCAAGGTGATCTTGAATTTTGCTCTGAAGTTGAGGTCTTAAGTTGTGCACAGCATCGTAATGTTGTGATGCTAATTGGGTTCTGTGTGGAGGACGGAAGAAGATTGCTGGTTTATGAATACATTTGCAATGGGTCTTTGGATTCTCATCTTTATGGTAAAATTTCCCTATCCTTATTTGTTTTCAACTTACCAATATTCAATGATGGTAAATTGGTAATGGTATTGTGGATGTGAACAGCCATAATCTCTCTTGTGTAGGAGAATTTCCTGTTTACTTAAGGTTTTATGTTACAAAGTTTATATCATGCTTTTAGTTTAACACTTTAACTTTAACCAGATGAGCTGAGAAGATCAAATTGCTTTGCCTATCAAATAACTATCTTTTGTAAATGGGTACCCTTTTGTTAGAAGTGCATATGACATCCTGAAAACACTTGGATTTGAAACTTGATTTTTTCTTTAACTAACTATTAATGTCATCACTTTCACTGACTAACAAACCTGATTTTGCAGGACGAAATCAAGATCCGCTAGAATGGTCTGCACGGCAAAAAATTGCCATTGGAGCAGCTCGTGGGTTGAGATACCTTCATGAAGAATGTAGAGTTGGTTGTATTGTCCACCGAGATATGCGGCCTAACAACATCCTTCTCATGCATGATTTTGAACCATTAGTACGTTATGCTCTTAAAATCTTTTTATTACACAGAAGGCCTGAAAATACTCATACCAGCCAGCCATACACTGTTCATGATGGGCTTCTGGGTGTTAATGTTGTTTCTTCTGTGTCAAATTATAGGCTGCATCATCAAATGAGTTTAATTGCTTGTTTATCAATAGGACATGTGAAAACTGACTGCTATATCTGGACTGTAGGTGGGAGATTTTGGACTGGCAAGGTGGCAGCCAGATGGAGACATGGGGGTGGACACAAGAGTAATCGGAACATTTGGGTAAAACCAGACAACATTTATTTTCTTCCTGGTTATATACTGTTTGCAAACAATGACGAAAGAAATTATGGCTTTCTGTAGGTACTTGGCTCCAGAATACGCTCAAAGTGGCCTAATCACGGAAAAAGCTGATGTGTATTCCTTTGGGGTAGTACTGGTGGAGCTCATTACAGGGAGGAAAGCTATGGACATAAACCGGCCCAAAGGCCAGCAGTGTCTCACTGAATGGGTATGAGTTAATTTACCTTCTATATGGTTGTAAAATACATCATTAATTTAAATAATTGATAAAGATACTTAGTATCTTACAGTTATGATGCAAAGTATTTATCTTCCTGTTTATCTTGTTCCTTCTGGGTAATTGTACGTGTTTTACCAAACAAGAATCAATTTACTTTCAAGTTTTTTCCTTGGTCATTGCTTATGTTTCAAATATGGAGCAGGCACGGCCTTTGTTAGAAAAACAAGTTATTCAAGAACTGATTGACCCATGCTTAAGGAGCTGCTACTCAGAGCAAGAGGTTTGTCGCATGCTGCAGTGTGCCTCATTGTGCATCCGGCGCGACCCTCATTCAAGACCTCGCATGTCTCAGGTTGGAGACTTGGAATTCATATTTTGTATTTTATAAATATACAGACAATAGTTACTTGTGCCTGTCATATTAGAATCATTGGGAAGCATTAAATGAGCCTGGGACTCCTAGTAGTACCAATTCAATAAAGAGAGAGAGAGAGAGGGGAGAAACATACATTTTATTTGCCTTCTAAGTAGTACCAATTCAATAATTGACAAAAAGGATTACTTAGATATATGAAAACTTCTGAGAGTCAGTGGAACTGATAATTATTTGCTAGGCAATCTGCCTTGGCTTTAAAATTTCTGTGATTTCTTGAACAAGGTAATAGTTGCAAGTATGCTTTTATAGAAATATGTACTAATTACTGTAGCCCTTGACTAATTGCTTGAGAGAACATCCTCCAAGGATTTTTCTTCTGAAAATTCTTGCAATTTCTAATACTTAGAATAATGTAATGGCCATTTATCATTTTAGGACAATATCATCTGAACTGTGTCAACTTTTGATAGTTGTAGGTGTCGTATATAGAGCCTATCAGAACTGACAGTTATTCATTCATGGTTCCCTTATTTTCTGTTTGTACTGTTCCCTTATAGGTGCTTCGCATGCTGGAGGGTGACATTGTAATGTAATCAGACCTATCACATTTCAATCTCTTGGAAACAACAGCGAAGAAAAGTGATCAGAGAAGCTGCAGGCTGAGGCATTACAATGATTAGATATGATGTTCTTCTGCAGGGTGAAGGGCAGCAGCACAAGCTAGAGAGTGTGAAGGGAGCATGGAGGCCTTGTGGAAGGACCATTTGTAAACAGTCCGCATGATAGGAGTACTTCAATTGCCTTTGCCTTTTTTCCTTTTGGTTAATTGAACAGTATACGGTAGAGAGATGTTGGCTGTATAGTTCTAAGAATATGACCAAATGTAAATGATGTCCTTTTTTTGTTAGAGATTGAGAGTTCATCAAATTCCCTTGTGCACATTCAATTTTTGGTTAGTGAGGATATGTATTTTACTCTCTCAAATGTCCAATTCTTAGGACCTCTCAACTCTGCCAAGAATAAATTAGGGCTGTGAATGAGCGAACTTTGTCAAGTAGTGAATGTTTGAGCTCGGCTCAACAACAAAAGTAAAATGTTTAAGCTCAGTTTAAGATTGAACCAACCCTACAAAGAATGTTTGAGCTTGTCAAAAAGTCCAAAAGCTTGAACTTGAGCTAAATCCTAAGGTTAATATCAAGCTCTTGAGCTAAAGATCCAATGTAAGTATATTATCAAGTCCATATCAAGCTTATTATCGAGTCTATTTGTTTTGGACGAGTGGTCTCAATTTTGAATTAATTAAAGGTTGAGTAAAATATGTGTTTATTTGTTGAGACCATTTCAAGCTTTTTAGAGCATTAGTATTGGTGGTGCTAATAAGCCATATTGCTATGGCTTTTTAGCACCACCAATATTAAAAAGCATGCTGCAATGGTGGAGGCAAAAGTAAAATTTTTAGCTTTAGAGCTACAGTAAACTAGTATCAATAAAAAAAAAATTAAAAAAAAAACTTTATTTAGCACTCTCTTCATTCTCTGCTTTCTCCGTTTCTCTCTCTTCATTCTTTGTCTTCTCTTTTCTTTTCCTCTGACTCAAAGTCTCAGCACTCTCTCTTTTGGAACTAGTCTTTGAGGAAGAGGCTGGCTTGGACGATGGGTATTGGTGGTGTGGGTTTTGATTGGGTTGTGGCCAGTTGTGTGGGTTTTGATTGGATTGTGGCCGGTTTGTTGATGGCCATTGTTGATGTGGGTGGGTTGTTGAGGTGGATTTATGGTGGTGGTGGTGGTTTTTTATTTTATTTTTATTTTTTTAATCAGAGTTGTGGTGGTGGTAGCAGGTGGTGGTTTGTTGATGCAGGTGGGTTGTTGGTGGTGGCAATGGGTGGTGGGTGGTTGTGACCAGAGGAAGAGAGGGATAGAGAGAAAGAGAGAAAAGGATGAAGAATAAAAAAAGAATAAAGAAAGATTATTTAAATGAAGTGGTTGCTAAAATAGAACCATTGATGTGGAGTGAATTGTGAAATTGTTAGTTAAAATAAATAAAGTAAATTTTTTAGGTACTAAAAAGTTAAAAATTTGCTTCCACCAATGTGGATGCTCTTACCAAGCCTCTAAATGAATCTAGCCTTATCTTGTTTTTTTTTATCAAACCCTATTATTCACGAACACATTCATGAGCAATTTATTTTGCTTGGATTTGACTTATTTATTAAACAAGCTAACAAGCCTAAAACTAAGGTTTAAGTTTGGCTTGTTTATAAACAAAAAAAAAACATACACAAATTTTTTATTGAATCAAGTCTGAGTTATTTATGAATGACTTGGTTTATTTATAACCTTAGTCAAAATCTTGTAGCTCAATCGGCTTCTCCTAGTTTTTTCAACGATTATTATCAGGAATAAAATCCTTCCTTCCCCAGCTATCAAAAAATACATAATAACAAAAATCTATGTTTCTTTTGCCAGACACCAAAAAATGTTCTTTGAAAGATCCGACCAATCACTTAAGAATAAGATGTTTGTCCTAAAAGATGTTTCTCTCGCCAAACACTAAGAAATGTTCTTCAATAAATTACTTTACTAGTTGAACTAACTAGAACTCACTTTATCCCTTAAACTATAAAAATATATGATTGACATTGCAAAGTTATAACTTTGTTTCAATGTGCTCATAGTATCTGTTTTGATGTTAAATATGTCAAAATTATGTTGTGAAAAACCAATTTACACATTTTTCCAAAACAAACTATAGTTGGGTAAATTAGGCTTTTAATGCTAAATTATGTTAAATTTAACCACAAAACAGACGATAAACCAAAATTTTGATTTGATTTGGGGGTTGATGGTGTGTTTTGAATTTTGATACTTTCACGAGGCAAAGTGAGAAATGGGAAAAGGGTAATTTAATTTTCCCAATTCATTTATTTATGAACGGGGAACACTATAGTGCGCCCAACAAAGCGAAGCTACAAAAAAATAAACAGTAAAGCAAGCAGATTCTCCAGACGAAAAACCGTGCCAGACAGACACACACACACACGCGCTGACACTACATATTTCTCATCTCAGCGGGAAGTTTCTGTTTCTGTTTCTGTTTCTTTAGTTTCTCTGAGTCCGAAGGTGGGAGTGGGACACAACTGTCGCTAGTCGCTAAGCCATGTGCGCGCTCATGAAACTTCGCAAGCCCTTCTTCTTCTTCTGCACTAATTCTCTAACCTCACTCTCACTTCGGCGCTTATCCTCCACGCTTTCTGCCCAACCTTCTTCTTCTTCTTCACAGCAAACAAGCTCTACCTTCATTCACCCTTCTGCCATTGTTCACCCTAATGCTCTTATTTCCCAGGTTGGTACCTACTTTCTTTTCTTTGTGTTTATGTGTGTGTGTGTGTGTGTGTGTGTGTTTTGAATTTGATTTCGAATTACTAGTAAATGCATGGATAGTAATAGTATTCGATGTTTTCCTTTGGTGTCTGTGTTTTGTAACTTTTATCAAAGCACAAAGTTTGGCTATATCTCTTGCATGTTCTTTATGTTCTATGTCAAATTTTGAGCCAATCGAATGTTATTTACCTAATGATCCATAAACTTATTTTTAATGCATAATTTTAGACTTCAAAAACTTGAAATTTAAATATTTGATTAATGATATAGCTATTGATCTTTGATCTTTGGTAAATTTTGCAAGCATGAAAGATATGAGATGAAAATGTAATCCTATAGTGAATTTGCAAAATTTCAAGTTTTTTGCTATTTAAATTATAAACAAACAATGAGTTTACAATTGGATAGTATAAATGATATCTGGTTAATTTGAAATTTGGCCCACATGTTATGAACAAAGAGAAGGTGTGTAATCCAACTTTGAGATCTTCAAAATGATAATTTAATAAAAAGTTATTAAATGATGTAACATTGATAATAGTTACGCTGAGTGCAATTTGATTCTGACCCATATATTAACGGATACCATTCTAACCATTACGTGTGTTTACAAATTGAGTTAAAATACATACTTTTTTTTTTTTTTTTTTTTAAATCTCATCTGAAATAGCCTTAGATTGTGTTCTCTAATCAGATTGGCATGTGATAAGGAAAAAAAAAAGGTAATAACCTCAAGGGGGCTGAGTGTTGCTTCAGAAATTAAATGGAAGCTTTTGACATTTTCCCAAATCTTGAGGTAGGAAATGTAATTTACTGAGAAAAAGAAGAAGAAGAAGTTCTAGTCGACTGGTTTCATCCAATAAAATTTTAAAAGGTACCAATTAGATTATTCCATCTATACACTGTAAACATAGTGTTAAAGTTGTACTAGTGAACAAAGTTTCCACTTCTGTGGGATCTAAGAGAGGTGATTGGTTTACCCCCAATTGTTTTTTGAAGTGTTGATGTGGCACCTTAAAATGTTACATGACGTGGAATAAAGATGAAACGGAATCTTTTTAAAAACACCCAGCACGACATTGCACATTTTTTTAATTTGGGGTTGAAACTTGAAAATCAACTTTAATTTAAATTTGAGGAAGACTCTTTAATTCCTCTATGTTTTTTGAGGGAATAGTACACACTATGATCACAAAAATGTATCTTCAAGTGTTTTAATCCCCACTGTTCCTCTATAAATATAAATAAAATGCTAAGATTAGTTGGTGGGATTTACAAGATTATTTCTAAGGTGTTGGCTAATTGGTTTCGAAGGGTGGTGAATGGGCTTATCTCTGATTCACAGAATGCTTTTGTGAAAGGTAGACAAATCTTGGACTCCGTTTTAATTGCTTCAAAATGTATTGATAGTAAATTGAAGATAGGAATTCTAGGGGTGTTGTGTAAGTTGGATGTGGAGAAGGTGTATGATCATGTGAGCTGGGGTTTTGTTAATGGATATACTTCATTGTAGTGGGTTTTTAGAGAAATGGAGAAATGTGTTGCATTTCAACTGTCAAATTTTCCATTTTGCTTGATGGTAGTCCTTCTGATTTCTTTGGAAGTTCTAGGGGGATTCGGCAAGGGGATCCTTTATCTCCATTGCCTTTTGATATTGTTATGGAGGCATTGAGTTGTGTATTGGATGTGGCTGCTACCGCTGGGCAGTTCTCTGGCTTCTTTGTTGGTAATATGGCTAGTACATTGATGATGGCATCTCATCTTTTATTTGTACGACACTCTTATTTTTGTGATGTTGACCCTACTCAGATAGCTAATTTGAGGGCGATTCTTGCTAGATTTGAGGAGGTATCAAGGTTAAGTATTAACTTGGGAAAATTTGAGTTGGTTCTTGTTGGTGTGGTTCACAATTTGGAGGCTCTGGTGGGGCTGTTGGGTTGTAGGCAATCTTCTCTTCCTTTGAAATATTTGGGCCTTCCATTAGGTGCTAAGTTTAAGGATTTGTCAATCTAGAATCCTATGCTAGAGAAGATGGAGCAGAGATTAGCAGGTTGGAAGAGGCTGTATTTATCTAGGGGAGGGGGGGGGGGGGGGTTAAGGTAACTCTTATTAAAAGCACACTTTCGTCTTTACCTACATACTTTCTTTCCCTTTTGCCTTTACTTGGCAAATTGTATGGAGAAATTACAAAGAAATTTTCTATGGAGTGGAATTAGTGGTGAATCTAAATTACACCTGGTTAAATGGGTTAAGGTTTGTAAGCCTTTGCAAGTTGGGGGGCTAGGTATAAGACAATTGACAAGCTTTAATTTTGCCCTGTTAGGAAAATGGTTGTGGAGGTATGGCATGGAGACAGATGCTTTATGGAGGAGGGTTATAGAAGTGAAATATGGGAGTATTTGGGGTGGTTGGTGTACGAAAAAGGTGACAAGTGCTTATGGTGTTAGCCTGTGGAGATTCATTAGAAGTGGCTGGTTGAATTTTTCTGAACTCCTTTTGTATGATGCGGGAGATGATACTAGAGTGGAAGCACACTTTCGTCTTTACCTACATACTTTCTTTCCCTTTTTCCTTTACTTGGCAAATTGTATGGAGAAATTACAAAGAAATTTTCTATGGAGTGGAATTAGTGGTGAATCTAAATTACACCTGGTTAAATGGGTTAAGGTTTGTAAGCCTTTGCAAGTTGGGGGGCTAGGTATAAGACAATTGACAAGCTTTAATTTTGCCTTGTTAGGAAAATGGTTGTGGAGGTATGGCATGGAGACAGATGCTTTATGGAGAAGGGTTATAGAAGTGAAATATGGGAGTATTTGGGGTGGTTGGTGTACGAAAAAGGTGACAAGTGCTTATGGTGTTAGCCTGTGGAGATTCATTAGAAGTGGCTGGTTGAATTTTTCTAAACTCCTTTTGTATGATGCGGGAGATGATACTAGAGTGAAGTTTTGGAAGCATGTGTGGTGTGGGGACTGTACTTTCCAAGAGGCTTTTCTGGAGCTTTATTGTCTTAGTAGGTCAAAGGAATCCTTAGTGGTTGAGGTTATGTGTTGGTTTGCTGGGAGGATTCACTGGAATGTTCAATTTCGTCATCCACCACAAGATTGGGAACAAGAATCTTTTGATTTGTTTATGGGTATGGTCTACTCTTCGACTATGTGGGGGTTTGGTCCCGATAAGGTTTGTTGGAAGCTAGCAAAAAGTAGAGGTTTTGAGGTTAGAGGTTTTTATCTTTCTTTCTACCCTCCTACTCTCTTATCCTTCCCTTGGAGAATGATATGGCAATCGAAGATTCCTCCAAGGGTAGTTTTCTTTTCATGGTCTGCTTCCTTAGGTAAGATCTTAACAACAGACAACCTTCGTAAAAGACGTGTGCTTGTTCTTGATTGGTGTTATATGTGTAAGAGTTGTGGGGAGTAGGTGGATCACCTTCTAATTCATTGCCCCATAGCTTGTGAGTTGTGGTCGTTGGTGTTTTGTTTGTTTGGTATCCACTGGGTTATACCTCATAAGGTTATTGAGTTGTTTGAGTCTTGGCAGGGTAAGTTTAGGCGACATCGCAACATAGATTTTTGGAAACTAGTGCCTTATTGTTTGATATGGTGCATTTGGCGTGAAAGGAATGCTACAAGCTTTGAGGGATGTGAATGTTCTATGCTAGAGATTAAGTATATTTTCTTGCACACTCTCTTTGATTGGAGTTTGGTCTTTTCTCATTTTTCTTGTTCTTCCCTTCATGTTTTACTTGATCGTTGTAATTTTGGTTCTTGATTTGTGCCCCCATAGTACATTCCCAATGTACTCAGATTGACTTTTTTATTAATAATATTTTATGTTATCTATCACAATAAAAAGGCTAAGATTAGAACACTTGAAATAATTGATTCTGATAATAGTGGGTACCATAAATTCCCAAAGGTAACGTAGAGGAACCCAAAAAATGCATTTGAGTCTAATTATTATGCATTAGTGTTTTGATTGGCTAATAAAGTGGAAAATGGAGTTCTATTCCATAGATGGTAATATTTTTCATCATCTCAGGTTTTCTTCTTCTTCTTTTTTATTTATTTATTTATATAATAACTTTTACTACTTTTGATTTATTCTTCAATGTTCTTTGTGCTACATTTTTGGGTAATCAATTAAATGATCCACACAATTTTGTGCTCAATGGAGAAATAAGAAATAATCTTTTGTATATAGCATTGGGATTATGAGAAACTGCCTAATAATGATTAAAAAAAAACAAAAACAAAAAAAACTTTTATGTCAAGCTGAATTATAGTGTTTATTTGGGTTACTTTTCTTTTTATCAAACATTACTTTGTTCTGCTTTAGTACAAAGGCTGGTAACTGGTTTATTTGGGTTGCTTCTGTTTAGTTGCTTTGTTTGTGTAACTGTTAATACAAAAGGGAATTCATTGTTTTGAAATGGTGACATTGAAATTCTTGAAATCAGACTTTAGGAGAGGTACAACATATTGAGGATTCGACAGGAATTCTTGGATGTGGCGTTTCTTCTCTCCCTATGAAGTATTTGGGTTTACATTAGGGAGCCCCTTTCAAAGTAAAATCTATTTGGGATCCCATCTTAGAATGTGTGCAAAGGAGATTGGCTAGCTATAAGAAATATACTCGTCGGATGGGGGTTGTCTCCCCCTCTCTAAGAGTACATTATTTTGCCTTCCTGCTTATCTCTTATCTCTTTTCCCGCTGCTTTTGGGTGTGGCAAATAGAATGAAAAAGATTTAGAGGGAATTTCCTTGGGGCAGCCAGGGGGATGAATTTGAAGTTTTACTTAGATAATTGGAATACTTGTTGTCCTCCTGCGTGCCATGGTGGCTTGGGAATCAAGAAGTTATTTCTATTTAGAAGGCGTTTGGATTCAGCGTCCATGTCCCATGTTTTGCGTTTTTTTTTTTAACCGGTGCTTGTTACACTATTCATGGGACATAAACAGTGCAAATAGGCAAACGAACAATGTTTTTGGTGTGAACAGTAATCTAGAAATTATTTTTTTTTATTGTTTTCAATTTTCAGTTTTCAGCAAAATAAGCGGTATCCAAACTCACCCTTAATTAAGTTTTTTTGGGTAAGTGGCGTTATGAATTTGAAGATATGGTTTTATGGAGACGGGTAATAGATTTAAAGTATGGATCCAATGGAGAGTATTGATGTTTGGGTGAGGTGAGGGGCCATATGGGGTCTGATTGTAGAAGTATATTAGAGGAGGTTGGGACAAATTTGTGCAGATCACTAGCTAGGATGTTGGAGATGGTACTAAAGTTAGGTTTTCGCGTAATGTGTAGCCAGGGCCCAGGGGAGACCATTCTTAAGGAGAGATTCCCCAGTTTGTTTTTATAGCGAGAGATAGTGAAGCCATAGTGGCAGATTATGTAGAGATATGACATGAACTTTGTTATTGGAATCTTTTGTTCATTCATGCAGTGCAAGATTGGGAAGTAGATTCTGTGGCACCGTTATTGTCGGGTCTTTATGTAATAAAGATTTGGCTTGGGGACGTTGATAAGTTGGTTTGGCTCCCTTTTCCAAACAAAGGCTTCAAAGTGAAGCACTACTACTACATTTTGAGGGGGAGGAGTAGATTTTCCATGGAAAAGCATCTGGAAAGTTCATGTCTTGCTGAGGGTTTTTTTTTTTTTTTGGGTGTGTGTGTGTGTGTGGCATTAGGAGGATTTTGATAGTTGATAATTTAAGAAAGAGAAGCCCAAGTATTATGGAGTAGTGCTTGATATGTAAAAATCATTGGGAGGATGTGAATGGTTTATTTCTACATTGTGTTGTGGCTTGGGAAATGTGGTTTATGATATATTCTATATTTGATGTTTCCTGGGTGATGCCAGAGTGGATGCAAGAGATGCTTGCATGTTGTAAGGGGTGGTTAGGTCGAAGATGTAATGGGGAAATATGGCAAGCAGATCTTTTGTGTCTCATGTGGTGTCTTTAGAGAAAGCAGAATGCTAGATGCTTTAAGGAGCAAGATTAAGTGTAGCATAGATGAAATATTTATTGCTAAAGTCTTTATTGCATTTTCTGTCTCAGGATTCCTAGAATTTCTAGATTCCTTGAGTTTTCACTAGGTTTGTATTTTCTAATTTTTGCTTCCAGTTCTGTCCTGTTTTTTTTTTTACTTCGACCTAGCCCCCCCCTCTCTTTTCAATAAACTTTACTTATCAAAAATATTTGACAACTAGGACTTTTCTTCAAAAAATCTTAAAATCAGAATGGTTAGATGTTTACTTGCATAATGATTTGTTGATGTTAGTAATGTGCTGTTGATGATGCAGGGTGTTTCCATTGGTCCTTTCTGCACTGTTGGTTCCTCTGCCAAGCTTGGGCAGGGCTGTCAATTACATCCCGGGAGCCATATATTTGGAAATACTGAACTGGGGGAGCATTGCATTTTGATGACGTGAGTTTGGGTGATGGTTTTACTTTTTGTGGTACATTTTTGCAATGCATAATTCTTGTTCCGTTGTGATGTAATTTTATCAAGTGCTTAAACTTGTCAGGCAGTGGCTCTGTGGTTGGTGATGATCTTCCTGGGCGTACAGTTGTGGGATGCAATAACATTATAGGCCATCATGCTGTGGTAGGTGTTAAGTGCCAAGACTTGAAGTACAAGGTTAGCTTCCAGTGACATTGGTGTTAACTCCTCTGTTCTAGCTTATTGAAATCACGTTTGCTTCCATGCCAATTTGTATTGTCAATGTAAAGTGTTGCTTTTCTTGGAATTGTGGCCTAATTTTATGAATCATATGACCATTATCTAATGACTAAAAAACTGTTTCTAACTGGTTTATATTGGAATTGGCTTTAAGAACTAGAAGGATCATTGTACATTTTCCATTTATAATATATGGCATATTATTTTTTTTCCAATTATTAGTTTATTTTGTTCTTTTGTTTTTCACTAATATAAATTTCTCACACTCTGTTTGGTTTTCAAAAAAGAAGAAGAAGAAGAAGAAGAAATGATATTGGATACTGTATTTCATATGTATTGGATACTGTATTGCAATTTATATACATGTGGATGTTTTCATACAGGATACCCCTCTTATATATATGTCTATCATTTAGCCAGGGGATGCATGTTTCCTTGATATTGGCGACAACAATGACATCAGAGAACATTCCTCAATCCATCGTTCTTCGAAGTCAAGTGATAGGACGGTAATGATGGGGTTGCTGAGGCTCTTTTTCTTTTTTCTTTTTTTCATTGTCAAAATAGAAATTTTGTATAACATTTAGAGAACTTCATATGCTAACTAGCATTATACATAATCAGGTTATTGGTGATAATAATCTTATAATGGGATCTTGTCATATTGCCCATGATTGCAAGGTTGGCAACAACAATATTTTTGCAAACAATACTCTACTAGCAGGCCATGTTATGGTGGAAGTAAGTCCTTGGTTCACTTCTCAATTTAACATCTTTGTATATCGTATTTCTCATATGTTACATCTGATTAGAATTTAATTCAAGTGCTTCAAATGTAGGACTATGCTCACACTGCAGGTGCAATTGTTGTTCATCAATTCTGCCATATTGGTTCGTTCTCTTTTATTGGTGGAGGTTCTGTGGTATGGTCATTTCTTAGTAATCGACCTTAAATTGTCATCTTACCCTCTTATTTTATGTATTTATGTATTCAACATGGGTGTTAGTTTCTAACATGGACATAAGGGGGAGTAGGTTCAATGACTTAAAAGCTAACTACACTGTGACACTGGTGTTACTTCTATAAGGGCTTTCTAGGATGTAAATATTTGATGTTTCAAACCTGTGTAAAGGCCAAAATGAGTGTTCTTGTTACATAGCGTCCTCAACATTGTATTGAATCAAGTACTTTTCACAAGTGTTGTCCATAAAAAGATTATGATTCTTCTAGGATGCTTTCAATCTCATTTTCTTTATCTCATATGCCTGAAGGTTTCACAAGATGTCCCAAAGTACATGATGGTGACTGGAGAGAGAGCTGAGCTTCGTGGCTTAAATTTGGAGGGTCTTCGGCGTCGTGGATTCACAGCTGCTGAGGTTCGCATAAAGTAGAATTTCATATTGATGGTTTAAACTTTAGTTATAAATTATTATAATTATTATTATTTAACCTGCATGTTTGAAAGAGCTTATTTATTCCTTTGGGCAAGGATCTAGATAAATAGTCTGAGAATGGCTTATCGAAAGATATTTATGCCTGTTGATGCAAATTCTGCCAGTTTTGAAGAGCGTCTTGCTGAAGTGGTATAAAATCTCTCTCTTTCCCAAAACATTTTACCTATAAAAAAAATCTCTCTCTTTTCCTCTTTCTCTCTTGTTTTCGCTTACAAATAATATGAAGTTGAATCATTTTGCAGGAGCAGAATGAAGAATTGGCGCATATTCCTGCAGTTTGTTCCATGGTGCAATCTATTCGGAACTCTTTCTCAGAAGATCGTCGTGGAATATGCAAGTTCAGACATTGGATATAGTGTAATGACACCTAATTTGTGGAGTGAGTATATCCAAATTTCATTTACTAATCAAGTTGCTTTAACTTTTTATTTTTTATTTTGTAAATTACTGCAGTTAAAACAGTGGTTTGGACCAAAGCTGTTAGCAGTTTCTGCCTAAGAGCATCTGAGCAATTGTTTTTAGAAGCTGCTATAGACTTATTCTGTATTGTGATAACTCTGACGAGTTGACCTAATCTATTAGCAGTTTCTAACTAAGAGCAAATGACCAATTGTTTTTAGAAGCTGCTTTAGACTATTTTGTATTGTCAAAACTCTGACGTGTAGCTTTTGTTTGACTTTGTTATGAAAGTTCAATCTATAGCAATTATTTATTTCTTTTAAATGGAAGGATTGTTGTATTGGGTAAAGACTGAATGTGGAAAAAAGTTGCAGAAGCTAAAAATAGTGGTAACAGATTAAAGAGGGAGAAAGTGATTTACCTATACAGATTCTGCATTTTCAGTTCTGTTGGCCTCAAAGCACTGGCCAATTGCTGAAGCTTACGTATTTCTCCTGATTCTTGAGATATGGATTGTCCTGAATATTGCATATATATATATATATATATATATATATATATATTTCAATATTACATGGTTAATTAACAATTTATTTGACAAGCTGTGTTAAACTCTTGCTTCTTTTAGAAGCATGGTAATTTTTGTATTATTATCATTCACTTTTCTTTTTATCAGACCCTCATACCCTTTAGTTTTCTTGACTTGATTGTTCATTTCCAATATCTTAATCCAAGACCATTAAAACTTAAAAGTCATACCGACGCGATGATATCAAGAAAGTGCAAGTTGTTTAATCTTTCATTGCCTTTTGACTGAAAATGGGAATAAACAGAATATATTTCTAACTGCGACTAAGATATCCAAATCTTTTAGATCTGTAACAAGGTACAGAGTACTGAGAATGGTGGGATGTAGGGACCATAAGCTTCAGGGGATAATTGGTATGTTCTGTTGCATATGCTGCGAATGAAGCCATTTTTATTTACTTTCAATTCCCATTTAGCTTCTGTTAAATTTCTGGAAATGCCAAAGCAAGCACCAATATAATTGTTTAATCTAAAATGCTCATGTGACCATTTCAATACCATGTTATTTGAGCTTGCATTGCTGAGAGTTTATGGCAAATTGGAACTTTTAATTTTTCTAACTAATAAACTGATATGACAAGCCAATCCATCTTTAAGTGATCAAGGTCTTGAAAAAAAGCCCAAACTTCGTCTCTATGTAACATGATTAAAGCATTAGGTTCAATAAATGGACTTGGGGAGAGGGTGAAGGTAACCATGTGGTCAACTATTAAATTTGAAGAAATTAAAATAAAAAATAAAAAGAAGATTTGGTGCAAGAATAACTGACTTTTATAAGGATTTCTAATTGTCAAACAAATACCAAATTTCCTCGTGTTCATCATGACACTTAGGTCTTAGGTTTTTTTTTCTTCCTAGAGAAGTGATGACTTTAGAATGACACCTCTTTGTAGAATTAGAAAGGCACTTATTTGTGGAATTAAGTATTATTGTGGGCATCATGTACTAGATTAAAAAATTTATTATTTTATTTTATTTTTTTACAGTTTCACCTACTATTATTATTTTAAAAATTGTTCACATCCGTCACATGATGCTTGCAAATTCAAATATAATAGGAATAAAAAATAATTACAATAACCTCCCTTAAGATTTGATGATATTATAACTATATTTTTATTTTATACGTAGTATTATAGAAATATAAACATTTTTTTAAATGATATCATTTAAAATAATATCATTTACTTGTGGCTTATGCCAAAAAATATATTATCATGAAGAGGACATTTAGAAGCCAAAGATGAGCTTGACACTTATAATTGTTACTCCAAGATTCATTTTTTTTTAATAAAAGTAAGGGATATATGTGGGATTTGAAAATTGTGATATTTGCATGATATCATTAAATGAATTAGTTGTTAACGTCTATTGAATTGTCATATCCCAACCAAACAAGTGGATAAATAATTGTAGCACCATCAAACCCCAGTAAAGACTGTAGTTTAAGGGTTAAAATTCTGTCTTTTTCTGTGTTGCTACAACAAGATTAGTGAAAAGGATATTATTAATTTATAAAAGATTAATACAAAGTGCTTGTACATTGGACATTCCGCAACATTTTTATTTCTAATTCTGGATTATTATCTGTGATGTAATCTTTCTTTTTGAACATTTAGTGGCACAACAATGCTACATAAAGGTAAATATAGAATGATATAGAAATGGGGGTAAGAAAAAAAAAAGCAAAATGCAATTGTTCTTATATATACACATATAAATCAATCAGTAGTTGAGAAGATCCTTAGTTTGAATGTGACCCTTGAAGAAACCTTGCCCGTTCATTACTTTTTTCTACAACAAAACGTTGAATTAATTTGCTCTCTTTTCATGTAATCGAAAAGACTTAAGCATCGGTGGTTGCTAGAGCATTTTAATGTCTACATAGCTTTTTGAAGGTTCTTTTTTTTTTCTTTTTTCCCTCCAACTTGGTTAGATGTTTGAGAAGGGAGCTAATTAAGCTCGCTATCAGAAGCAAGAGGAGGTGTACCTAAAAGAGAGAAAAATAATGGGATTGGCCATTTGGGTTGGAAATGTTTAAGCTTTAAACACATCCTATGCAAAACCATTGGTCTGATATATTTTTCAACTAAAATTATATTGGTACTAATTAACAAGTGGCCTGTACAAAGTGCTCTTGTACTTGAAGAAATTGTGAAAGGTGATCTAACACTTCTTTAGATGCAGTGCTTTTTACTTCAGCAAATTAATGGTACACTTATATGGCCATTTGCTTCTGTTAAAGTTACACCTTTTGAGCTTGTGTGGAAGCAACTCTGAAAAAAGTAAATCTTGTGATCAATCTTGTATGCTCACTACTTTAGAACATGATAATAACCTTTAAGAAATCAGTCTCATTCATGCTTGTCTTCTAACTTATTTTTTCTAGTACATTACCAACCTTAAAATATTTGGTTGACAAAGTGCTGTCTTGGGGTCATTGTTTATAGCTCTGATTTTACAAGACTTTGATAAAAATTCAATTATCTGGAATCCGTATGGGACCAAAAGAGTTTCACCAAACACACTGAATCAAAGGCCACAATTAAAATTGCACCAAGACCAAGTTCTCTAATAAATCGGGTTATCAATATTTTCAAGTCCCTCGATGTTCACGTCATTTTGAGCTCATTAAGCACAATATTTGCACATAGTCTGGAAAAAAAAAAAATACATAGTAGATATTTTGATTTGATTTGACTGTCACATATTCTAACAAAGCAAAACATTTGCAATATTCTTGATTTATTCTAATAAAGTAAAACATATGGTTACGCAGACAAAACCAAAATAATGCAACCATAAAATTGAATGAAGAAAGAATTAAAAAATAGATATTTTAAGAGGGACAAAGTTTAGTTACAAAATTGGTTGTAGCATAAGACTACAACCTTACTCAATATATTTTTATTAGAGTTGAATTTAGACAAATCCACCATTGGATTACATCTTCATCTTATATCCTCCATGCTTGCAAAATTTCTATAAAATTAAAGATCTATAGCTATGTCATCAATAAATTGTTTAAATCGCAAGTTTTTGTAGTTTAAAATTATGCATAAAATATAATCTTATAGATCATATAGTAAATAATATCTAATTGACACAAAATTTGACATGTGTATTAAGAACGTAAAGAATATACAATTTAATAATTAGATTTTCAAAATATGTATTAATATTTATTTTATTGGGTAAGATTGTAGTCTTAAGTTACAACTAATTTTGTAGCTAAATTTTGTCATTTTAGTAGTTAGCACATCTAAGTTTGCTTGGAGTCAGCACTAAGAGAAAATAAACTTTTAGGGATCAACACCTAGATTGGCTAGAATTCACACTAGGACATTCGAAAATTCAAAAAAAAAAAAAAATTAATTAATCAAACGGTAACTTGTCTTTGTATGAGTACAATACTATGCTTACATAGACTACTAAACCCTAATCTTAAACTTTTTTTTTTTTTAATGAGAAGGAATTTTAACTTAGTTAGGAAATCCTAATTCTAATTTCCTTAGAAAATCTCCATTATTGAATCACAAAAACAACCTTGATTCTATAAAAGAAAACAAAGTACTAATAAACCTAATTAATTACTATGATTAATTATGACCTAAAATAATATACCAATGAACTAATAATAATACAATAATAATTCATCCAAATTAGATAATAATAATAATAATAATTGTGGGGGCAAAAACTCAAATTTGTATGTTGGGCCTTAAGCCCTATTTGCTAATGTGGATACGTCCAAAGAGGAGTAAATGATTGAAGAAGCCCCAGAATAGATAATTGCGTAAGGAAAGGGTGGAGGGCTGAAGTCCGAGGAGGTTACCCTCCTCGAATGGGACGAATATCAGTCGAGCAAGCACCCCCGTGACTTAGGCGACATTCCAAGAGCCTCCAATGATGAGGATAGATTTCAGGCACGTACGGAGAGGATAAGAATACAGAAATATCTAAGGAAAAAACTGCTACCACTGCATTAAATGCATTGCAGCAAAATTTCTGGTCGCATTTATGTGGAGAAGACCTCTGAACAATGTAGTCTCAACCACCACCGTTCACAGAGAGCCAAGGAAGATGCTTGATAAGACACATACTTGAGTATAGGTTTAGATAATGAACAAGTGCACGATGGGGATGACCTAAAAAAGGTTATATAATGTGAAAGATCCTCCATAAAGATGGGATCGGAAAATATAGGGGAAAGAATAGAAAAAGAATTACTGTAGCTGTAAACGTTGAACTATCTTTAAGAAATAGTGATTGGAATAGCAATTTACCTCCTCGGACCAACATTTCACCAATATTCACGTGTTTTCATGTTTGGTCATACTTGAAATCTTAACTAACCGTTGTTCAATTCGCTAAGAGCCCAGTTCTTTTACCCACTATTTACAAATTTATTGTATTGGGCTAATTAGGCTTATACCCCAATTCTTTTGGGTTTGGGCTACAAACTGTGTCCCTACAATTGGCGTCGTCTGTGGGAAGAACTTGTACTTCAGTGTAATATAACGGTCATGGCGAGATCAGGACCACACTAAACTAGTCCGCACCAGGCGGAATCCGCCAACGTTCGTCAACAAAATGAATTCCTCAATCTTGAGCGTGAAAAGGATCTGGACAACTATCAAGAAGGCAGCTTGCAAACGGTCCACACAGGTGGAAGCGGTTTTCGGAGGAAAGGTCATGCAGTTCATGAGCAATGGTTCAGAAAATGGGTGGAAAGTCAGTAAAAGTTTTCTCGGACTCAAGGCTCGTTGTCGGCCAAGTAAAAGGGGAATTCAAAGTGAAAGATGAAAGAATGCAGAGATATCTGCGTCAAGTTAAGTGTTTGCAGTTAGGGTTTGATTCTTTCGACTTGCTACACATCTCCAGAAATGGTAATGCACATGCTGATTCTTTAGCTATGCTTGCAAACTCCTCGGCACAGAATTTGCCTCGGGTTATCCTTGTAGAGGACTTGTACAAACCTATGGAGACAAG
Organism: Quercus wislizeni; assembly: GCA_023055345.1. NCBI lineage: Eukaryota > Viridiplantae > Streptophyta > Magnoliopsida > Fagales > Fagaceae > Quercus > Quercus wislizeni. The sequence continues at coordinate 31,053,639 of JALGQJ010000001.1, forward strand.
AAGAGAGACAGCTCAAATTCATCAAATTAGAGCAGGGCTGAGTTGGATGGACTCTATAATTCAATTCTTGAAGGAAGATACTCTACCTGAAGAAAGGACAGAAGCTGATAAAGTACGGAGGAAGGCCACAAGGTTCTGGTTATCCGAAAATCAGAAGTTATACAAGCGTTCTTTTTCAGGACCCTATTTGTTATGTATTCACCCTGAGATGACTGAATCGCTCTGAGAAGAGTTGCATGAAGGAATCTGCGGAAGCCATACTGGTGGCAAATCCCTAGCACATAAAGCTATCACTCAAGGTTATTGGTCGCCAAATACGTCAAGAAGTGCGACCAATGTCAGCGGTTTGCGCCGAGCATACACCAACTAGGAGGAGTTCTTAATCCGCTATCCAGTTCGTGGCCATTTGCTTAATGTGGCTTAGACATTGTAGGACCATTCTCCAAAGCAGTGGGAAATAGGAAATATCTCCTGGTAGGCACATATTATTTTACGAAGTGGGTTGAAGCTGAACCCCTAGCCAACATTAGGGACGTGGATGCGAAAAGATTCATTTGGAAAAACATTGTCACTCGGTTTGGGGTTCCTCGTGTGCTAATTTCGGACGACGGCCTTCAGTTCGACAGCAAAACATTTAGAAGTTATTGTAGCGAGTTGGGGATTACAAATAGGTATTCTACTCCTGCCTATTCCCAAGGAAACGGACAAGCAAAGGTTGTAAATAAAGTCATAGTAAATTGGCTAAAGAAAAGGCTAGATGACGCAAAGGGCAAGTGGGTGGAAGAACTACCACATGTTCTTTGGACATATAGAACCACGCCTCGTAGATCTACTGGAGAGACCCCATTCTCGATGACTTATGGGGCCGAGACTGTTATCCCTTTGGAGATTGATCTCCGAACGTTGAGAAGCAGTTTATTCAATCCAAGTGATAACGATGAGCATCTAAAAAGGAATTTGAACTTGATTGGAGAGAAGAGGGAAAACGCAATGGTCCAATTGGCCTACTACTAGCAAAAACTGAAGTAAGGTTATGATGTTAATATAAAATTGAGACCTTTAACTCCTGGAGATCTGGTGTTACATAAAGTTGTGGGCACTACAAAGAATTCAGCTTGGGGAAAGTTAGGACCAAATTGGGAAGGACCCTACTGTATCACCTTGGAAGCTGGCATTGGAGCTTATTTTCTAGAAGATTTGGATGAGCATGTAATACCACGTCCTTGGAATGTAAACAACCTAAAGAGGTATTACTATTAATAAATATTTTCATGATCAATTTATTTGTTCATTATATAAGAAGTTTATACTTTATACTTTTTAGTTCTTATAAGTGTTTAAACTTAAATTTAATCATGTCTGAAGTCCTCGAACCAGATGATTTGGGTTAGTTAACACTCATTCATAATTCTCGTAAGTGTTTAAACTTAAATTCAATCATGGCTGAAGTCCTTGGACCAGATGATTTGGGTTAGTTAACACTCGTTCCTAGTTCTCATAAGTGTTTAAACTTAAATTCAATCATGCCTGAAGTCCTCGGACCAGATGATTTAGGTTAGTTAACACTCGTTCGCAGTTCTCATAAGTGTTTAAACTTAAATTCAATCATGCCTGAAGTCCTCGGACCAGATGATTTGGGTTAGTTAACACTCGTTCGTAGTTCTCATAAGTGTTTAAACTTAAATTCAATCATACCTGAAGTCCTCGGACCAGATGATTTTGGTTAGCTAACACTCATTCGCAGTCCTCGGACTGAATGATTTGAATGGGTTAGCATCACAATGCCACGCTTATAAATATTTATATAACTTTTAAGTTGCACTTGGATAACTTGGGCTACTTATTGGATTTGAATTAACTTGTAGTATTACCCTTGGTAAGATCGAGGTAAATTGCTCAATAACTTGCCTAAATTGTAGCAATGTTTATCAATATCCCATTAAAGTTACTTGCCTGTTTATAGGATGCGGTAGTGGATTTTGTTCAAATTAAAGTGGCAAAAGATCATCATACTTTGACAATGAATCTCATAACACATATTATGAAGATGTATGAAACAAAAGAAAAATGTCTTCATTGATAATAAAAAAAGTGTGGTACATTCCTTCAAAAAAAAAAAAAAAAAACATATAAAAATAATAAAAATCCCCTAGCCTAAGCTTTTGTCTTAGAGACCACTGGGTCAACAGTTTGGCCAAACTGAGGGGCAACAGTATCTGGGGCTTTCTCTGTGGGATCAAAAGAATTTTTCTTCTTATCCTGACCTTTATCCTTGCCCTTGAGAGTTTCAGTCTTTTTTCCTTGGCCACCATCTTAGTTGGAGTCTTTTGGAACTTCCGAGGGAGCAGGAGGGACTTGGTCCACCTTTGACTGTGCAGGTACCTGTGTGGCTTGTTTAGGGTGAGAGGAGCCAGGACCTGGGAGCTCACGAATTTCTGGATCGTAGTAAATGCTCTTAGGTCGCCTCAAGTCAGAGCCTACAGGGACCCAGCAGCATCAAGGGCTTTACCCCAAGAGATGTCTCAGTAATCCCTGCATACTGCGGAGAGTTCCTCTATGAGTCTGGCTTGAGTCTCCTCCACCCCAAGCATGTAAGCAGCCTGCTTCTCGGCCTCGGTTGCCTCCTTAACCAGTTGGACAGCTTCCCTGGCCTTCTGAAGCTCTGTCACCAGTTACTTTTATGTTGCTAGATTGATTTCAATATAGTGCAACTGTTTATGTAGATCTTCAACTTGCTTCTCGGTAGTCTTAAGACCTGCTTCAGAGCTGTCCCTCGCCCTAACTGCCTCCTACAGTTGCTCGGCCAGTTTGGATTGGTTTTCTTTTAGGGCGCCCAGCTCTACCTCAACCTTGGACCGAGCATCGAAGGCCGCCCTGGCCTCGCTGCGGGCATCTTTAACTCAATCCTCGGCCACATAAACCTGTTGGGTAATCTACGTGACAAAATAAAAATTTTATTTTTAGTATAAAACACAAAGCAAAAACTTATGAAAATAGCCAAGTGTTTAGGTAGGGTAATAAATCAAACTATTTACCATGGCCAGATCCCTCTTAAGGGATAGGAAGAGCTCATGTTGATTGAAGCGCCTGTAAGCCTCCATGTATTTTGGAAGGAGGAAGGGCTGCTCCAAAGCCTCGGCAACATGACTTACATGCCCCCCGTGGTAATGTATAATGGAGGTATCCCAAGCAATGGGGACATCATCCATCTCCAATTTAGGAGACCATATGCACGATGGACGACGCACTTGAGCCATGGGAGGGTCTTCTCGGCTTTCAACAGAGTTGGACCTCCTACTTCTTTGGTCCTGGGACATCCTCTGTTGTTTGTTTCCCTTTGGAAGGCCTATCTCGTCCTCCTCAAAAGCCTCATGTTGCCTCTTTCTCCTCAGTTCAGGATTGGGCTTCAACCCAAGATTAGCAGGGAGCTAAGGAGGGGGAGGAGGAGGAGGAGGGTTCACTCGGGGTTTGGACTTATTGGCTTCTTGGGGGGTAGGCACCATGTTCCTCCCCTTCATAAGCTCTCTCAAACTTTTGCTAGATTTTGGAGCCATTTCTTCAACTTCGTTGTCTGAAGAGTCCTCCACGTAAGTGACTATAGGAGCAGGGGTTTGAATGCACAAGTACTCATCAGTTTCTTCCTCGGCCTCCGATATAACAATGGCTTCTACTCCTTGCATTTCTTCTTCTTCAAATTGGAACTTGTCAATTTCTTCCTTAAGCGAAGAGGAAGATGCAATTCCTTCCTCGGCTACAGCTTGTCCAAGTGGCACTTGCTGAATCGGTTGGGCGGCCAAGGGAACACCTTGTGGGATTGGATGATCAACTGGCGGAAGGTCGTGTGGGGCTAAAAGTGAGGCCGAGATACATCTATACGAGCTAAACGATAGTCATTTTCCCTGATAGCGTTGTCGACGTCCTGAAAGGATCTCGAAAGGGGTTCGTAGTCCAAAACTAGATGGGCAGCTCGAAGTTGTCCGTCATTGTTCACAAAAATTTGAGATCTCAATAGATAATTGAGCGTGGGTACGTTGATTAAGCTAATCCAAGGAGTTACTTGTTCTTTATCTGTTAAACAAAGGAAAACTAAACAATTAGAAACTTAGAGTTCATTGTAAAAAAAAGAAGAGAAAATCTTTTTGACATAGCAAAGTAAAGCCGAGGACGAATAACTTAAATCTAATGTTAGAAAACCTAAATCTAAGGTACCCCACCTGACTCTCTTAGCTAGGTTGGGCAAGAGAGACTGTCATGCCAAGGGCCTGATGCAATTAGGTAGTCATCCTTTATCCCCTTGTTAGACTTGAGAAGACACGAAATGAGCCTGACAGTGTCAGACCGGGATTTAAGGTAAAATCCCACCTCTTTTTGTTTATGACTCTCGTATAGGTGAACTACGTCGTGCTAGGTTAGCCCCAACCCTAAGTGTCGATTCAGAGCGTCAATTGCTCCTAGAATCCTAAAGAAATTAGGTGCGCACTGTTGGGGGCAAAGCCTATGGTTACGTAAGTAATCTCTTGTAATCCTACCCATGGGGAGAGTCATTCCTCCCTTTATGAAGGCTATCATGAGGATTGTGACTTCTCCCACCTCTCGGTCAAATGCTAATCCTTCCGGGGAACAATATCGCAATGATGCCTCCTGGGGTATGTGATATTTTTCTTTGAATATTTCTATCAAAGTAGGGCTATCCACTAAATACTTAAATCTACCCATTTCGAATAAGTAGAAAAGAGAAAACGCTAGGGGTGACAACGGGGTAATGAGGAATGATGGGCCGATGAGCCTGTCCGAGGAAATAAAGAAAAATTCGAACAAGCTAGAACTTACATGAACTAAATCAGGATCTGATCTTTGAAATTCTTAAGAGGATTTTTGGAAATTTTTGAGGAAATAGGACGGATGATCTGATAATCGGTGTGAGTTTAAATGTTTAAGTGCGTTGGAGATTCTAAACTATGGTGAAGAAAAGAAAAGAACTCTCTCATCAGGCTTTATATAAGGGACTGAAAATGAATGGGATTTATCCCGCCCAAATCTTGAAAAAAAATGTGGTCCGTTGGATCAAAGCCCCTACGTTGGATGCCAAAGACATAGTGCCGTCCAAGGTAATTAATGACGTTTCGCGAATTTTGAAGCATCAAAAGCAATGGTGAAATGACTAAAATCACATTCCTACATGTGTAAATTTGGACATTTTTACAGTTTTAACCACGGTTACTGTGGCAAGTCAAAATTCTTTTTTTTTTCCTCGAATAAAAGGGAAAAATTAAAATTTTGAGGGGTTATTGTGGGGGCAAAAGCTCAAATTTGTACGTTGGGCCTTAACCCCTATTTGCTAATGTGGATACGTCTGAGGAGGAGTAAATGACTAAAGAAGCCCCAAAATAGATAATCGCGTAAGGAAAGGGTGGAGGGCTGAAGTCCGAGGAGGTTACCCTCCTCGGACCAGACGAATATCAGTCGAGCAAGCACTCGGGTGACTTAGGCAACCTTCCAGGAGCTTCCAATGATGAGGATAGACTTCAGGCACGTACGAAGATGATAAGAATACAGAAATATCTAAGGGAAAACTGCTACCACCGTATTAAATGCACTGCAGCAAATTTCCTAGCTGCATTTATGTGGAGATGACTTTTGAACAGTGTAGTCTCAACCACCACCATTCACAGAGAGTCAGGGAAGATGCTTGATAAGACACATACTCGAGTATAGGTTTATATGATGAACAAGTGTACGATGGAGATGACCTAAAAAAGTTTATATAATGTGAAAGACCCTCCATAAAGATGGGATCGGAAAACACAGGGGAAAAGAATAGAAAAAGAATTATTGTAGTTGTAAACGTTGAACTATCTTCCAGAAATAGTGATTGGAATAGCAATTCACCTTCTCGGACCAACATTTCACCAATATTCACGTGTTTTCATGTTTGGTCATACTTGAAATCTTAGCTAACCGTTGTTTAATTCGCTAAGAGCCCAGTTCTTTCACCCACTCTCAACAAATTTATTGTATTTGGCTCATTAAGCTCATATCCCAACTCTTTTAAGTTTGGACTACAAACTGTGTCCCTACAATAATAATTATACATCCAAATTAAATAAGATTGAATTAAAATAAATATTTCTTTGCGCCGCATAATATGGATTCTTATTTATTGGTAATGTAAAACTTATGACTTGGAGAATGGTAACATAAACTTATGACATATATCATCCTTGATTAAAAAATTTAAAAATAAAAATAAAAATTGAGCTAGTGATTTAACACTTAGTTCCAAAAGGTTAATAAAACATTCTTAAGATCGTCATCTTCTCTTTTGCTCTTTTCTACAAGTGAAGATTCCTTTTAATTTCACTGCCAAATAAGCTTGAAGGCTAAAATATTCTTTGAAATTGGCCTCCAGATGCAGTGGGTTATGAGGCCCATCCTCAACAAGTTGGCCAATCTACAATAATAAAAGTAACATCATAATATAATATTAAGAAAGACAAAGCTAGCTAGCTAGTTCGGTGAGGTTTCTACCAAATGTATCATATTCTCAGTCTCCATCTAGTTTTGATTACTATGTATGAGCTTTACCTACATAGGAAAGGAGAATATCCTATTCTCCTCCCACAAATCAGCTCCTGATACTATTTACATGATAGTGAAATTGTAGTCAAGTACCATAACACATTTAAAATGAAGATAATATTATAATAGTATAATATAATATATGATGTGAGATGTCAAACAATCAAAATGGTATGGCTTTTTTATTTTTTATTTTTTATTAATCAGTATTTATTTCAATAATAAAGTTATTATACTCAAATGAGATTCGATGTAGATGGTATATTTTGACTAGCAGCAGCCTGGTAATTAAGTACGATTGGTACTTATCTGGGTACCCCAAATAATGGGTCATTAATATTGATCCAAAGGTTGTTTTTCTTTTTTTATTGTAACAAAGATCAACTATTCTGATTAATGGTGATCATCAACCTGTGCTTTTGAATTTATGTTGTTGATTAGAATTGAGATGACTTGTTTGAGGGGTTTTCTTGGGGATTTGGAAAAACTTCAGAAGATCTCTTATACTAATATTTCATTTCAAAGATCTGTATTTGACATATGACAAAGAATCTAACTTGCCAAGGTCTTTGGTAGAACTAACTAAGAAATTTGAATTCAAAGCTAATTTTGTCATATTTTTCTCTTTCTTATATAAAGTGGATATATAGCTCTAGTGAGTTTCCTATGAAAGTTGGTGTAGGTTGATCAGCATTAATTTTCAAAGTTTCTCAGGTTCTGTGATATTTCTTCTTCCTTCTGAAGTCATATTGATATATACTATACGTACCTACCCCAAACTATTGGAGGACTACAATATATAAATATCCTTCTCTACTATTCCTTTGTTATACCATGGTGGTTATATGAAAATAAATAAAAATGTACAACTGAAAATACAGATAAGTACGTACCTATCTATTTCTATGTCAAATAGACGCAATGGATGGACGAAAATAAATTCCAAGAGTCCCTATCTAAAGAATATAGTATGTTACAAAAGGCCAAAGGAAAAATATACCATGTATAGAGTACAAAACTACCCCGTATAAGTTAAAGCTTTCTTAAGAGAAAAATAAAGAGGGAGAGAAGTGTACTTATAATCTCTACTCTCTAGCTTTTGTTTAGAAACCAAGTTGGAAAAATATCCAACAATAAAATATGTCCATCCAATCATCTTCTCTTGGTGTGCATCCATTTTCATAGCCCCCACCTCACCCATCACGTTATATACTACCATACATATTAGTTATTTGTGCTATCTCTCTCTTTCTCTCTCTCTCTGAGTTTGATATTGTGGGGGTCTTAAGTCGTTAATCTGAGAAGTTAAACTTGTCCGAGTGAACATGGGCAGAAAGTGCTCACATTGTGGAAACATAGGCCATAATTCAAGGACCTGCACTTATAGAGAGACTTTTGCTGGTGGTCTTAGGCTCTTTGGAGTGCAACTCGACTTATCTTCATCTTCTTTTGCCTTGAAGAAAAGTTTTAGCGTGGATTGCTTGTATCAACCCTCATCCTCATCACCAACATCACCATCGTCTTCATTGTCCTCCTCGAGAATTTCCATCGATGAAAATTCTGACAAAACAACCATTGGTTATCTCTCTGATGGTCTAATATGTCGACCCCAAGAGAGGAAGAAGGGTGAGTTTGGAATGAAAATTCATATCTTTTATGGTATGGTTTCAAATTTTTTCCGCAGAACCAAAAGTATTCTTGCAAGAGTAAATTACAAACTAATAACTGCAATACATGGTGACATTTTTTTTTTCTTTCATTCTTTTCAAGGACAAAATTTGTTCTTTAATTGCAATGATTTTTTTTCTTACTAAGGTGGGTGTCCAAAGCTTTTTAAGCACTATGATTATTTCTCGGGTGTGTAGTCCCGTCCCACTTTTCAATGAAATTGTTTCAGCTTCTTACAAGAATCTTAAAGCAACCTATTTTTCACCAATTTGTTTCTTTCTTGGCTTGGAAAGTTTTATATGAAACAAACTAGCTAGGAGCAAAAAGATTTTGTTTTTCATTTTGTTGATGAATATAGGTGTCCTTGTGGTTGTATGTTTAGGAGTTCCATGGACAGAAGAGGAGCACAGAACATTTCTAATTGGGCTTGAGAAGCTAGGGAAGGGTGATTGGAGGGGCATCTCTAGAAACTATGTGACAACAAGAACCCCAACCCAAGTTGCGAGTCATGCTCAAAAGTATTTTCTTCGACAAGCAAGCCTTAACAAGAAGAAGAGACGTTCAAGTCTTTTCGACATGGTATTATTTCCTTGATCTTTCTAGCTTATATAGAGATTCTACTTGCATCATATGCTTATTGATTCACACCCTCTAGTGTCATTTATTAACTCGTGAATCAAAATTTTTCTTTCTTTCCTTTTGGGATGATAGGTTGGAAGCAGCAGCAACATGTTAGGTCATCCTGCAAGTAGTACTAATTCCAAGCCAAGTGATGCAGTTCCTGCTGAATATTGCAAAACAAGTAGCTCTCAACATGATACTACTATGCCACTGCTGGGCCATAGTTCCTCACAACAAGATGCTAAATCGGATAACCAAGAAACCGAAGATCCTCAATTACCTTCAAGCAGTAAGGCTAATGTGCCTGTTTGGTTATGTGGATTGATTGATTCCCAGCTCAAAACTTCACATGCAGCAAAACTCAGTTCCTCAAATGCATCACCTAATCTAGAGCTCACACTCGCAGCACCAAGGCCTTTGGAACAAAATAAATCATCCCCAGCTCCCCTTCTTTTTGGGCCTATTACTGTTACATGAACGTTCATGGACATAAACCCATAGAAATGTTACCCTTAAGCAAGAGAGCACTTAGTAACATGTTATTCGAGGTATTACTAGTGTAGTTGGAACTTCTTAATGGGAAATCTATCCCTTTTTTTTTCTTTCCTTTTTTTTTCTTATCTGAATAAATAGATCTATTTTGATATCAGTATGAAAGTAGTGAAAAATCCTTGCTAAATATATCTGTTCTTTCTCTATATGTGACTGCAACATCTGTCAGTGTTACTGTTAGTAATATGATGGGCTCATTGTTGTTTTTCTTTTTATTCTAGTTATGGAAAATGCGATATTAATTAGCATCTCATATATTGTATATATAGTCTAGATATAGATATGGAACATTGTAGACAAACGTGGTTTACAGTGATTGCATACATCCCATCAATTATTTCAGGTCCAAATTATTAGTTTGGGATTATACCAAGGCATAGTAATAAAGGTAGAAAGAAATGGCATTTTCCACACCACCACGCACCACCTTGAGAGAACACAAAATTTTTTAATAATCAGTACCTAATCACTATTGTGTCTTTTTTGGTAAGTCCATGTTAAACTGCGGCTTAAGTTATTTGAGAAAGTCACACAAGCTTTCACTTCGTTGCTAGTGCAAGCTGTCTTAACAGCGACATCTGTGGAGAAAGAACCAAAGTGACTCAAGAATAAAGGTTCTTTAACTTCTTCACTTTTAACAAAAAAATTAAATATAATATTGTAGTGCTTCGGAGAATGTAGGGGAAGGGAATGAAGTGTTGGAATTTTACTACTTGTGGTTGGAATGTTTTTGTGATTTCAAAGTTCTTCATTTCTTCGATAGTTCCTAAAGTTTTCATTTTGTATATATACTTTATTTTCCTATTTTTCCAAAGAGTAAACAGTACAAAAGTACAACTATAATTAGAAAAAATGATACTTTATAAAGTAGTATACAAACTTGTAAATAAAAATGGACACTTAGTACATAGCTTAAATTAACATTTACATTCAATGTGTTCTCTCTTTTCAAGATTTTTGGAAATTTATTTAGCATCAAAATTCAAATGGTCATAAAGGGATCATAATGTTCACCCAAATGTATGTCAGACAATCGTTAATGAACACAGCAACAGATGAGAATTGGAACCCTCTAATGGCTTTTTAGTAGCTTGAAACATAGCCAGTAACGAATCTGAGTCAAGGCCCAGTTTCTTGTGTCCTATTTTTCCCTTAAAATAAATTACAAAAACAAAGATTGTGCAGCCAAACTTGAGAAAAGAAAGGCATACATGGGCAGCACAAACCTACACCCTATGGCTACGTCTTGTAAACCCTTAGCCAATCCATTCACATTTTCCAGTGATAGAAATAGCATAATATGATAAAGATATTATTAGGGAATTTAATATATAGGATACATAGGACTCCATGATAAAAGAAATCACTCTCTGAGTCAAAAGTTGATATAATGAGAAAATGGGTCCCAAGTCCAGAATCTTGTAAAGCTAATTCAAGATGTTATGCAGTCCACATTTATGGAAAAGACTAGGATTTAGAAATCAAACTTATAATCTAAAAGAATGACTGATGACCGGTACTAGCTAAGAGTCATGATTAAAGATTTTGACTACAATTTTTCTAATGTTTTCACAATTTGAATGCTTCAAAGGTTCGATCAATTCAACACAGTACATATTTCAAGTTTTTTTTTTTTTTTTTTTGGTAGCCATTTCATAATTTTTCAGATTTCTTTTTCATGTTCCGCGGCCAAAATCTTGAACTGATGTAACCTTGATCTCCGCCCAAAACCCCACTTGGCCACTCTTTACATCAAGTTGTATTTTTGTACTACAATAATATTTGGAGCTAGCCAGAGGAATCCAAATACGATAACAAGACACAAAGTTAACTTTGTGACCATAAAACTGACACCTCTCTCTTAGCATCCTGACTGCTATTATGAAGATAAGGAAGAAATGAAGCTTGTCCACGAGCTGTGAAGACAACCCTATGTCACTATCTGGGCCTTTACCTGTCTAGTACTAGTGGCATTCAATTACTTTATTTTGCATTAAACCATTAGGAGGGTCCTGGGGAGAGAAGGATACTTCTCCAAATACTATTTTTTTCTCCCCCGAAAAAAACCTTCTCCAAATATCTTCACCCTAATTTTATTGTCTAATATTTGTTTTCCTAATTGCTTATTTCCTGAATCTATACCACATATAATAATGAAAGTGTTGCATTTAATTTCTACAAAACTCCTGTTGTGCCACTTTATTAGCCACATCATTATATTATTATTTTTATCTATTTTTCTTTTAATTTTTTTGTTAGGTCCATTTGTTTTAATGTTGTCAAACTATGCTAAATAATGTGTCTTTGTTCAGTTTTGATGTGTTTTAAAGTGGCAATTGAAGATCAAGTTGAAGACATAAAATTTGGTCAAGAACATCTCAAGATGGTGCATTTCAGCATGTTTCAACACTAGGCTTGACAGCAGTGGATTGATTTAGCCTAGAAAAGTCTGGTTTTTGTTTCCTCAACAGCAGAGTCAATAGCAGTCTTGACAGTAGGTCAATTGATCGAGTTTTGTGTTTTAGCAAAAAATCAGCAACAACAACAACAACAACAACAACAACAAAAAACTCAAGACTTGTCTATTTCAAGCCTAATTTGAGATCCATTTGTTGCGGCATTTAAAGGATGTCATAAGCCATCCCTAGAGAGGCTTTTTAGAGAGAGAGAGAAAATTATGTTTGTGCAGCTAGGGTTTGCATAATCAATTTCTCTCAATTTCATCATATCAAAGAGTTTCAAGTTAATTTCAACATTAGTTGATGAAGAAGCTGAAGCCATAGAAGCCACCACATACTTGCTAGTGTAAAGAAAACGTTCAAAAGGTTCTTGGAGTCAGTCGAATGTTTCGGTTTTGATCATAGGTGTGTCATTCATGGAGGCAATTCATATGATTAAAGAGTTTAGAGGTTTTGGAGCAGTGAAAGTTTTTTTTTTTTTTTTTCTACAAGCTGTAAAGTCCAAGTTTCCTTCCTAAAGTCAGGAATGGCGAGAAGAAGAATATGAAAAGATACCTTTAAGCCATATTAATTAGTCTAACTCTTAGGTTTTACTTGGATTGTAATAACTTTTCTCATCATAGTTGTTAAGTTATGAATTTCCAAAGTTGTTTTTGTTGGTTTTGTCCCATGCCAAATTTATTGTAATTTTTGCATTTATTTCCTTGTATTTTGTGGGATTTTATTGTACTTGGGTTAGGTCTAGAGTTGGTGAAGAATTGCATGTTCGTGGGAACTCAGGACTGACTCGAGAATGGCTTAAGATTGCAGCACCTGTGCGTTGACATGTGAGAAGCACATCAGGGAATTCCAAAAGTTTGTTAAAGTGACTTTCAAATGACCTGCAAGTTACCCTAACAACTCATTTTCTAGAAACAGTTCTCCCTCTTTTTTCCTCCTCTATATATGCCCTTGTTTCCCATGAAATTCCCTACCCAATCACCTTAAATTTTCTCTACTCTCTTCCCTCTCCCATTTGAAATTCCTTGAGAGGAGATTTATCCAAACACAACCCACACACAATCTGAGTGTTGAGAGTGTATTGGAGCATTAGGAAGCATTGGAGCTTGACTACATTTTTAGCTGATAAGGCATGGTGGTGTTGCGGGATCCAAAAAGCTAGTGAAAACAAAAATCCGAGAAGTCTGTTGTTAGTTGTAGCTTTGAGGGCTTAAGTACATTGAGTTGCTTAGGCTTGGAGGGTCTATTTGTATTTTTGTACTCCAACTCATTCACTAGTGAATCATTTTTCCACTTGGTTCTCAGGTTTTCCTCTTTAATAACATATTAGGTGTTATCTTTGGTCTGCACCTTCTTTCCTTGCTACCAGTTACTTAATTGTTCTATTTTGTTATGTTTATCCATGTAATTGTAGAGTGCTTTGGTTAATTAATTGGCTAATTACATATATTCTAATTTAATTGTGTTTAACTTAAAATTAATTAAGTTGTAACTAAATTTAGGGGTCTAAAATAGCACTTAATATTTGGCTAGTGCACTTTCAATAGTGGATATGCTTTGGGTTGATTAGTTTGTGTTTTTGACAACTCCACTTTGGATTGAGGTGTTTTATTGTTTTTTTTTTCTTAAATCTCCATCACAAATCCCCTCTCTCCCTCTTATAACTTTGGCTATGTGAAAATTGTAAATCATAATATATCATCTTTCAGAAAATAAATTATAAATTATATCACATTACAAAATAATAAATGAGGCGTACTAGGATAAGCTCAAAAAGCCTTTTTGGAGCTTACCAAACTCATTGGATAAAGTGAGTGTTGTCTCACATCGCTTGAGTGTAACTCTTTCCCATTGCTTAAAGTCCCACTCTACTATTACAAGAGTTAGATCCTTTTATAGTGGTACATTGAGTTAAGTAATGTGTTTGAAGTTGGTGAGAGAGTGTAATTAAGTGGGTGGGTGTGTGTGTGCGCATGTAGAAGTTAGTTTGTTTCTCAAAAAAATAAAGTGGGTGTTGTCCCACATCTCTTGACTGTAACTCTTTCCCATTGCTTAAAGCCCTACTCTATTACTATAAGAGTTAGGTCATTTTTAGTGGTACTTTGGGTTAAGTAATGTGTTTGAGTTTGGTGAGAGAATGTAATTAAGTCCGTGTGTGTGTTTAGTAGTTAGTTTGTTTCTAAAAAAAAAAAAATCATTGGATTAGTTTTTTTAACATATTTGTTTATGCAAGACTTTTTAAACCTAGTTTTCTACTACAACTATATTTTTAATAATTTTCAACAAATAAACAACTGAACAAATTAAAAACTAATTATTAGTTAGTTTATCATTGTATGTTTGGAAATTGTTTATTTTTGAAAGATTTTTTATATAGTATTTATTAAAATATATGGTTTTTAATAACTTTTATGTTAAATGTATTACAAAAAGCTTAAAACTAATTTATTTAAAAAAAAATTAAAAATTAAATTATTTGAAGGAAAAAAAAATTAAGACAAAAAAAAAAAAAAAAGTTTTTTCAACAATTACCAAACTTCCCTCAAACCATAAGGTGATACAGGAAGTAGGAGATTTGATGTTTGGGTAAGACAAGCTAGTAGATAATACCACACAAGATGGACAAATATCTTGGAATTTTACGCTTTTGTAGAATCCATATCTAGCTTCCATGGATCTCTATTTTGTGAACTTTGTCTGCTTGAAAGCATACGATTTGTCCACTTATGGTCACTTTTAAGAAACAGTGACCCTTCAACCCACATTGTCTGTCTTCTTTACTAGCTGTAGTTATCAGCTGAGGTGTCATATTATTTGGATCTTTTTTCTCAAGCAATCTGTATATCCTCTTTATTGTTCACATGAATTTTGTGGAGGATAAAACTTTGTTCCTTTTAAGGAGATGGATATCAGATCAGATTTATCCTTTTCTATTAAATTCGTCTTCGTGGTTATCACTTATCAGCATCAATGTTAATCTTTCTTTTTTTTTCTTCTTTTGTGTTTTTTTGGCTTTCTTTATGGGTCCATTGAACTCCATGGAAAGAAAAAAGAACTGAATTTTATAATTGATTTAACTTGTTACGTATTAAATATGATAAATTGGTGTTGATCAGATAAATAAATTACTCAGTTCTGGTAATAGCTTAACTAACATTTTATTGCAGCTCAAAGTGTGAAAAAAAAAAAAAAAATTTATATATATTCGAGGAGAGTCCTGATATGTTAATGGTTAAACATGTACTAAAGAGAAGATGAGGAAGCAAGAATGATTGGTCACTAAGAGATTGTTTGGATGAAATGAATAGGAGAGAATATAATGAAAGGAAAAAAAAAAATTTTGAAAGCTCGATTTTTTTTTTTTTTTTTTTAATAGGAGAGAATGGAATGGTCATTCATTTTCCTTATAAGTTTATATTTCAACGTATCCAAATTAATTGAGAGGAATATAATATGTTTTATTGATTTTTTTATTGAAGTCCCCAAAATATCGTTTGTTTTATCTTAAATTCCTATACCATATTTTTATTAAAGAAATGGTATAATAGCAGTATTGTTTTTTTTTTTTTAATCTCTTTCCATTCCTTATAAAGCAACACCCAAACAAGCTTACTTTTTTGTTAGTGTTAATAAATTGATAGCTACAACTGGAGTCAAGGGGATTTAAACACTAAATATTTGCGTTAGAAACACTAAGATGTGCTAACTAGTTGAGCTAGCACATCTTAATATTTCTATTCCATCATTTCTTTTCAAACAAAAATAAGATTCATATTAGTAAGTTCTAGTTAGCTCAACTAGTAAAATTTCTTATCGTCAAATACAAGATCTAGAGTTTGATCCCCATCTACACCAAAAATTTGATGTCTTAGTATATTTATAAGGAGCGAAAATCATAAATTAAAACTATTTAAAAAAAAAAATTTAAAGATCAATATTTAATTCCATTATATTCCTCTCTATCTTATCCATTCAATTCCTTTTCTTTATAAACCACAACATTAAAAGCTAAAAGTGTAATATATTTTATAGAAAAAAATTAACAAATGTCCTATATGCATTGGTTTAAGAAATTTTTTATAGAAAAAGAAAAAAAATAAACTTATTTTTTTGATAGCTTTTTATATTTCTTATAAAAGTGGTATCAAAACTTTTTTAAATGATCAATTAACAAATGCCCTAAAAATATCCATTAATAAAATCATATTTTATATACTTTATTGATAACATGTTACAAGAAAACACATATTTATAATAGGTTTTACGGAACTTGAAGATATATCAGCCTCTTTTTTTTCTTGAGTTGGAGATATGTCAGCTTTAAATGTATTATATGTACATGTTGACTTTGAATTTCATATCAATATAACTGATTGCACTAATCCCTTGATTTACTACAAGCAATCAATTCATTGATTTATCTTCAATTTGTGGAAACTGTCATACTTCCCTTTCCAACGCTCTCCCCTAAGGTTGTGGATAAATCATTCCTTGATAAATTAATAAAATTTTAAAGTTAAACACCTCTTTGCATTGACCAATAACATACAAACATTATTATTATTTCCAAGGACAATTAAATCAATAGAGCTATGTTTGAATTTAATTAGAAAACATAATTCATAAGTTTTACCTTGATGAAGTGCACTGCTTGAAAAGGAAAATAACCCCCTTCATTTCAAATGGATTCAATGAAAGATTTAGATTAAATATTACAATAAGCTAAGTCCAAAACTTGAAATTATGACTTTCAAAACTTTTGTAGTTCCTTTTTTGGAGTACGAGAAAATTAACCAATAAAGATGAAACTTAGTATGAACTATTATGGTACTTCAAGGACACATAAAAGAACGCCACCATTCAAATGGCAACCCCCTCTCAATGAGTTCATCCAAAAAAAAAAAAAAAAAAACCCCTCTCAATGAGAAATTTGCCAAAAAAATAATCCTCGAATGAAGATATCATATAATATTGAGGTGCCAAAAATCCTTTGCTATGAAAAAAGGTACTAGCTAGGAGTGTACAAGAAAACTAGCCAACAAAGAAAAACTTACCTATGAACTAACTTTGGTACTTCAAAAGACACAAAAATAACGACGCCATTAAAATGGCAACCTCCCCTTAATGAGAAATACTGAATTGTATCATTAACCATTGTTCTAACACTAGTAATGTAATGTTTAGTCTTCAAATAAAAGGCATGAATCAGAACCCCGACCCCTTTAAGATGAGAAGGTTGACCATGTGAGCAGAACTAGTAGATAAGCAAAAACCCATAGTTTTGAAAAGCATATCTTATTATCTTTGACATACGAAGATAATTGACTAAACAAAAATGGCTGATTATTCCAGCTTCTTAATGGTCCAAACAATAAAAATTCACATGCAATCTCTCCCTCTCAACCTAAAGAAGATTGACTTAAAATTTTAAAAAAAAAAATTAAAAAAAAAAGAGTAAATATAGTTGAGTAGCTAGTTTCTAGCTCATTAGTTTATAGCATCAGTTTTGTTGTTAAAGTTGAAATCTGTATATTTTCTCGGATGAGTTAATAATTATGCAGATGTGTTCTTCTTGTAAATATAGTTTATACCTGCTGACTTTTGAGAAAATAAAGAGTAAATATGGATGTTAGCCTTTTTTAATTATATATATTTTTTCCCACAATCGAAAAATCATGTTGCCGACGGATGCAAATGATCTTTTAGGTCAAACCTGTCATGTCTACGTCAAAAATTAATGGGATAACAAAATAATTTCAGATTACAATTATGAGGTCCCTACTAAGTACATTGCCAACAGAAAAAACCTACGTGTTATCATTTTTTTTTTATTGGTACATGTTATCATTTCTTAAAAGATAAGATCCTATGTTTAATACTACTAATCAGAGAATGATCTTAATGTCAAAGTTTTTTAGCATAATAATAAGGGTCTGGTTAACTATCTATTTTGAAAAAGTTATTATGGAGAATTGAAAAAACTTTTAAAACAATTAATCACTTTATTATTTTTTTATGAAATTTTTTTAAAATGATTTACTAATGTATGTCATAAAAATACACATTAATAAAACCCTAATAATAAATTTGGAGGCTTGGCTATTAAAGTACAAAGTTTACGGAGCCTACATGATCTTGTATGCTAATAGCTAGTTGTAAGACAAAAGTTTAAATGACAAAACCTACCAACAAATTTGGTTGCAGTCAAAAATTACAATTCTACTCAATATCTTTTTATTAAATGTGAATTTTATCTATTATTGAATTACATTTTCTTCTTATATCTTTCATATTTGCAAAATTTTCAAAAAATTAGAAACCAATAGTTATGTCATCAATTAAATGTTTAACTTTCAAATTTTTATAGTCTAAAATCATGCATAAAAAAGAAAAAAAAAAAAAGAGAAAATATATAGTATATAACAAAATTTGACATTTGTGTTAAAAATATAAAAAAAATATACAATTTAACAATTAGATTTTCAAAATATAAAATCATGTTAATTTTATCGATGGGAGTTGTAGCTTTGAGCTACAATTAAGGATGTAGTGAAATTTTGTCCCATTTAAACATTTCAAGCTTTCTAACTGCTATTAAAATTGTGGAATAAAGGTGGACACTCGTCCACTAGCAATAAGAATCATACCCTCAGCTGGAGGGCACTTCAAGCCTTCCACTGATCCAAGTACTCTTGTAACTCTTCTAGTTGGGGAACTTTAATAGGAGAGAGGAGCTTCATGCTTGGTGGTTGTGACTTGTGTGTCCTCTCAAGATTTTTTTTTTTTTTTTTCAAACAACAGCCACAACTAGTTTTAGATACCAATTTTTTGGAGACGGTTAAAAATTCTCAACAAATTAGTTAGAGTCGGCTGCATTTTTTTTTTCCAATCTATTTTATTTGAAATTATATCTACTCTTATTATTTATAAGTTATTTTTAATTATTCCTACTAATATTATTTTGGGTCTTCCTCTCTTTTTTTTTTCTTTTTTTTTCTTCCTTTGTCCTAAGCGTATCTTAAATTTTTTTGCTTGACTTCTAAGATATGGACCTTACAAGACCTACATGCTTTTCTATGATCTTTATTAATAAATAAATAAATAATTGTGAGACTATTAATTAAAGCGTTAAAAATCTAGTGTGTAGATTGTGATATAGGAACCGATAGAAGTAGGTTTGTATTTAAATAGTCTTGTTCCACGTAAAAAGTTGATGTACAAAGTTTTGAATAGTATATAAAGTAGCATAAACACCTACAAACTAATTAGCAACCCATAAGAAAATTTAACAAAATATGATTTTCTCTTTGTTTCAGTTTTGTTTCTAAATAAGGAAGTTAATAATTTTGTTTATTAATAATAAACATTTATTATTATCATATTTTTATATTGAACTATATATTATATCATTTAAAGAAAATATAATATAAAACAAGATTCTAGTGGATAGTATAAATATAGAGGAGTTTATAGGAAATCCGTATAGAATTAAAAAATATATATATATAATGTGAAAATATGTAGGCTTTCAAAATCTTATATAAAAACAATAGTAGAAGTTAACAAAATTATAAGTTTTTGATTTTCATATAGTATAAATAAATTAATAATAAAGTAAAAGAAAATTTAAAATTTTTGTTTGCAGTTACTAGCTTTGTTTTATCTTAGAGATGAATTTCTCTGAACTTGACAACCATTTTTTTTAGTAGGGACCAATTATCACCTTAAAAATGGTATATAATACATGCCTCAAAGCCGCATTATTTTTTCTTATCATTGTTTCCTATTCTTTTTCCTAAAAAAAAAGTTGAACATATCAAACTTCTAACCATTATAAACTGGTGGAAAGAAGAATGAGTAAATTTCTCCCCTAGTAAATTAGTAACGAGAATTGAGAAACACGACGTCAGCTTGAGATAGTTCCAAATTATCTAAATTCTAATTACTCCATCGTAATCTAGTTGGAGAACTTTTTGAGCGTAGAAGGGGACCATTCTTGTTGATGTCTCCCCTCTCCTCACCTTCCTCGGTTTCAAATATATTCTAAATATTTAGACTTAACCAACTAAATTACATTATCTTGTATGATTCAAGGCTAAATATAAGACAAAAGTTGAACATGTCAAACTTATCTCAGATTTCCATTTAGACTTAGTTTACCTATTTGAGTTTTTTGGGTTTTTTTTTTTTTTTTTTTTTTTTTGTGTAAAGAAAGTATATTAAATTTTCAAAGAAATAATAATTATGTTTTGTTTTGCAATGAATAGGATATGTATATATATATACACACACACATATATATGTGTGTGTGTGTGAAGATTTATAAATGGATAGTACAATAAAGAGTTTGGTGACCTTGGTTCAATAGTCCTCACATATGATGAAGAAGAGAAAATTATTAAAGAAGAGTTCTCTTAAGAGAAGGGAAGACCTTTAGAAGAAGAGTTTCTCTTGATAGAGGAGAAGACTCTTAGAAGAAGAGAAATTTAATAGCTCTTTGGTGGTTGAAAGGATAGCCATATGATAAGAATAATGTAAGAGATATTATACATTATAATACTTACTGAATATATAGTGGATTTGATACTCCTCTTTTTTCGCGGAGATGGGTTGTTTGCCAAGTTAAGTAAATTCTTGTGTTTTCTTATTGAATGTGCTTGGTAATTTTTTTTTTTTTCTTTATTTTTATTGCTTTCAATCTTTGATTATTATTTACCAACACAAACTACATATAATGGTGAAATAAAGAACTAGGAAGTTTGTCCACTAGCAATAAATCAGACCCTCAGCTCCCGGGAAGCTCAAGCCATCCAATTACTCCATTGTAATCTTACTGGAGGAGCTTTTTGAGCCAGCAAGGGGACCATTCTTGGTGCTTGAGACTTAAGTCTCCTCTCCTTTTCTCTCTCTCATCTCAAGTATATATATATATATATATACACACACCCTAAATTTGTAGGTTTGGCTATTAGAGTACGAAAGCCTACATGATCTTGTATGATAAAAGTTAAATATGAGGAAATAAAAAAAGTCGGACATTTCAAACTTTATAACTACATTTAAATGGTTCTTCTGTCTCATCTCCTTACTATTAAAACATATACCTTTGTAGGTTTGGCTGTTAGAGTACGAGCCTTACAGAGCCTATACGATCTTGCATGATAAAAGTTCATTATTATGGGGCAAAGTTGTGCATGTCAAACTTTCTAACTACTATTCAAATAGTTTGGGAAAAATAATAATAATAAGGAAGGAAGCTTGTCCTCTAGCAGTAAGAAACAAAGCCTTCAAAGTTCAGCCATCCAGTTACTCCATTAATTGTAGTCTAGTTGGGGAACTTTTAAACCAGAAGGGGACCATTCTTGGTGGCTGTGGGCATATTGTGTACCTTTTTGTTTAAATCAATTTTTCATTATTGGACCCAAAAACAAACAAGATCGAGCATGATCAATTTCAGCACCAGTTCCATGGTTTTTGTTTTCATGCCATTTACCCACACTGACAAGAATAGCTGAATAGGCTTGTCAAACATGTCTTCAATTATCAATTATTACAGGTAAATGGGGAAGAATCATATATATTTCAAAGTAAAAATGCACCTAGGTGAAAAAAATAGTCAGTCAAAACAAAATACATGGTTATAATTTTTTTTTTTTTTGCTTGGCCCCATTATTTTCTACCAAAATAAATACAAGTGCTTGAGAATATTTTGCTTTTTTAAGATTTTGGTGACCTTTGAATTACACTGTACGTCAACTTTAACCATCAATGAGAAGCCAGTCCACCTTTTACTCAACCACCGCATGTTTTGTTTCACATTCACCTTAAATGCACATGTTTTCATTGTTCTTGATTTTTATCTTTAAAGATATATATACAATTTTCAATTCAGCCAAAAGAACCAAGATTGTGACGTATTTTCACGTCATTTCCATGTTAACAAATGCTAACTGAGACTGAGTACCTTAAATAATTATAGAGGGAAAGAAATCATCTACATACTAATTACTAATTTTTAATTTTTTATCCTGTCTTTTTCTAGGTTACTCAATCCACTTCATTCAAATAAATAGAAAACTATTTCTAGAGAAGAAAAAAAAAATTTGTGCTCTTCAAAGTGCATAGTTCATCAAATTATTAGTTTTACTTGTTGAATTTGTCAAATTACTCAACAGTTCATTATAATGTATATCATCACATGAAAGACACAATTTATTTACCAAAAAAGCAAGTGACACTTCCTAATATATTGATTAAGCAAAAATATCAAACTCATATATAGTAAATTACCTTATTTTAATGTGAAATGAAACTGTATATGATCATGACTGCTCATTTTACAACTCTCTTGATCAATTAATTAGCTTTTCCTTTTCTATGACATCATAAACCTTGCTTAATACTCCATAATAGTAAATAATAATGTGATGTTTCTGATGGCATGGACTTGACCTAAAGTTTACTTTTTTTTGTTTGTTTGTTTATGATCTAACTTGATGCTTGCATCAAACGACATTCGGGAATTTCCATATAGAGGTGATAAATAGGCAATCCCCATTACATTTTCAGGAAAGAAAGAAGGATTGACTTTATGTATCTATATTTTGCAAGCATGGCCTTTCTAGAAAACTCTCAAATGGACTTTATAGGTTGCTCTTTTTCATATTTTCTGCATCACGTCGATCGTTCGGTACAAGTTGCCAATATTTAAGCATCACTTTTGACCTTGACATCGCAGTTGAGAGATGACTTTCTTTCTCGATCAATTTTTCTTTAATTTCATATCAACAACCTCTTGTCACTTTCATTAAATTTTTTTTTTTTTTTTTAATGGTGAAAAAAAACATGTGATAGATTGTAAAAAAAATTCTGAATGTTTATAAGATTCAGGGAGGATCCTTTTCATCTGTCCAATTGGATGGGAGCTACTAAAAATTTTATATTTTTCTAGAGGATTTGTGTTGAGCTGGGCCATTCTTAAAAATTAAAATTTCAGTGATGATACATGCATCAGTTATGAGCGGTCCACATGTGTTCCAAGTAAATTAAAAGTAGGAAAAAGAAAAAGACTATCCAAACTAATGATTTTTTTTTTAATTAAAATTAAAAAAAGAAGAAAAAAGAAGAAGAAGATAAAGTATCCCTAATGTTTTATCTCACAAACTAATGATTTAGGCAGATATTGTTGTTTTTCAAATCCTCTCATTGAGGCTCTTAGTTTACATTTATCGAAAGTCAAATTAGTATATTCCTTGAGCAAAAATAACATGCATGTTTTAGTTGATAAGTAATATGATGAGCACATTTAAAGAAAGAGACATTGAAAGAAACATTAGTTTAAGTATTATTCGTTTTCATGTATAACATCTCGTTTGTTGCGAGAGATCCCCCACTCATTTTGCAGTACAGAGAATTTATCTAAGGCATGCTTGCTTGTTGCTTCTATTTTATTAGTACTTGAGCGTTGAACTTTTTTTCTTTTTTTAACATTCGGATATATTGGATATTAATCAATTTGAAAGGTCAGAGTGTTTGATAAAATTCCATCGACAAGATCCTTCTCTGGCGATATCGGGTCACTGTCAAGTGACTAAAAATTTGTGAGAATCACTTCAAAATCCAGGTTGCATGTGGTCTAATGCAAAAGGAGACAACATGATGTTGCCATATGTTTTCTCCCTTTTGCTTTGTTTCCCTTTCGGCTAATTTCATAATCGATCCTAAATTCTCAAGTCAATGGTCCCTTATTCTACGATGTTCCAGCAGTAAAGGCCACAGGCAGAAAGATTCAGTTTTTGACAGCTTATTCTTTGGCTTTAGTGACTGGGAACTTCCAATTGTGAAGCACTGCATTTAATGATTCTATGTCCTGACAAAAATTGAGGAATTAAAAAACAAAATTCAGATTACAGTGGTGTCATTAAATGAAGAAAAAAAAATTGATGCATCTGTGAGACTATAATGGCATTGATTTCTGACTTATACACAAAATTAATACAATAGAACAAAGCATATGACAATCAGCTAAAAGAAAACTGTGAAATGAAATTACATTACAAAATGAACACTAATTTACAGAATATAGTAGGCCATCCAGCAGGGTAATGTGATGGGCCTAAATAAAACTAGAATATGTCAGCATGCGGATTGCATATCTTCGGCACCGTCTGTTTTGTCGCAGTTGCCAATTGTGGCCATTCTCGCCTGGTCGGAAATAATATCGAAAGCAGTGCAAGCATTGCACTAGAAAAAATACTGCTCACTTAGTCAACCTCCTTTTGCACGCTTAAGCACCTGTCCTCCAGAGTATAAGAAGACCATCAGGTAAATGGTGAAAATTGCATTTTTCTGATTCATGTTTTTATTTAACATCATGAATCATGAGAGCCTTGGACCATCACAGTAATACGCTTAGCACTCTCTGCACGAAGGCTATCCCCTTTAAATCCAATCTGGGAGGAGAAATTATATTCAAGATACCTCCAAACAAATTTTGCACCTTTGATGTGGTAAATAATTAGGGCGTACAAGAATATCTCCAAAAGCAGAAAATTACCTCACTTGAACTATCTGGAGAGAACCACCGCGTCAACACCCCAAGGTGAACGACAGCAGGAATTAGTTTGAACAGCAATGGTGTAGTCACCTGCATTATTGTATTGGTTCAAATCATAATATTTGGTTGATTCAGCACATGACACTAAACTAACAATAACTCAAAATAACATAAACACCAAAAACCGATAGGGTATCTTGGTCTGATGATAAAGAATTATTATTAAGAGCGGACGCAATAAGTTGAAACTTTCTTTAAAAAAAACATAAACACTACCACATCGAAACTGGCTATTATCACCTCATCCTCCATAGTTCTATTTGCATTTATTCTTTTTCAGAACTTGTTTCAGATGCATATCAACAAATCCCAAGGTGCATAGCATCTTTTTAAAGTTTAATTATCAATTCCCAACCAACCATAGGATGGTTATAATTGAGTTGTTCCCAGATTTTTTTTTTTTTTTTTTGGGGGGGGGGGGCGATAGGTAGAGGTTTTGAGGGGAATCAGCCCTCAGACTTACCCCATAACTGGGAGTGGATGAGCCAGTGGGCACAAAGTCCATTGGCAAGTTGTTCCCAGAATTTTTTGGCATACAAAAGAATTTCTTTAATTAAATTGCCTGAACAAATTGGTATGCTAGGGGCTACTGGTACCACTGCAATGAGTAAATATTATAACAACAAATATAATATAGAAAGATTTCTAAAGATGCATTTCATACTTTGTCACTTGCAACATGTATTAAAATGGCTTACATACCAGACTGAGAGCTGTTGTGCCAAGCAGCAGTAGGTACAAGTTGCCCTGCAGCAGATATAAAGCATAAGCTGCAAGATCAACTGATCAAGTGCTGGAAAGATAAGTTTGCACTTGGCATTATAATTAACTGTTTGGAAAGTCATAAAATTGCTTGGAGTTTCATTTCCTTTAAGCAAGTGAACACATATTTTGCTCCATTTGGTTCTTTAGCTTAGAAAAGAAATCCAAATGATTCTTAAATTGGAAGCTGATTGAACAAAAATCCACCAAACCAGTCTAATACGACTGATTAGCCTAATTTAAATAAGATCTTCCAATTTTGGAAAAGAAGAAAACATAAAACAAACAACTGAAAGCTTCTACAGCTCTACTTCCCATTTTCCTCACATCTCTCTCATGAAAGTAGCAAACATTTCTTGGGAAGATGGCTTTCTAAATTACCATGGATAGGCATGCTTACAATTTAAAACACTGACCTCAATTAGATGAAGATTTGAAGCACGGCTTAGAAGAACAAAGGAAAATTCCCCAATTTGCGCAAGAGACATTCCGACCTACGCATGTGGAATAACCTAAGGCTCCTCTGTCAATAAAATGTATGACATAGACAAAATGCAGATATTACTGTGCTAGCAGTTCAGTGAATCTTACAAGAATCGAAGTCTTGTTACTGTATCTAAATCCCTTGACAACAGTCGCAACCACAAATGTTTTTAGAACAATCACCAATATAACAGTTGCTAGTAAAATATCAACATGGTTCCAGAGGAAATGAACATGTATTAACATCCCAATGCTGGCGAGAAAAAGAGCAGCAAAGAAATTGCGAATAGGTTCAACCTAAAGGACAATAAACCCCATATAAGAGTAGATAAAACAAAAGATCATCAAGCATCTTGCAAGTCCAGTAAAAAATACACAAAAGAAAGAACACTACTTGTTCAAGGGTATGTTGTGCAAGATCAGTTGTTGATATCATAACTCCAGCAGCAAAGGAACCAAGTTCAAGGCTTAAACCCAGCTTATCACTACACTGAAATGACACAAAAATCCAAGTTAAAAACGTACTAGTAGACATGCACAAATTGATAGTTATGGAGAGGGATGGCAGGGAAGGAATGTGATTATGCAAGTGCATGCATGTTTGTTTGTATATCACTGTCAGAGGATTTTTGTGGGTGGGGAGGAATTGGGTAGCATCACACAACTACAAAGGGACAAATAAAAACTTTTTTGATCTGTACTTAATGCTCCCCGCCGGTTGCATTTCATTTGGATCCTGCAACAGTTCCACCACAACTGCAATAGACTTGTCTTCTGAATCTGGCAGCAACAGTCCCTTCACCACCTGACCCAGTCCTCTCCAACCCCAGAATAGATGGCCTTCAGTTATTATCACAGATCATTTGTTTCTCGGTGCTCCAAACTCTGTGATTGCGATGTACTGACCCCAATAATTCTTATGCTTTTGCAAGACGAATACCTTCCCCGCTTCCCGAAAGGATCAAATGACTTTATGTTCCAGCGGCAGTTTGAGAATTTCGTCTAAAACAGAACGGAACCATTGTGCACCATCCTTACCCACGATGATGTCCTTCCCCATTCAATGACCTGTAGACTATAAGTTTTCTCCCGCTCTACGTTAAAATAAATTTGAAAGATTCCAATTCTCTGTGGAAGAATCGCCTTCCCCCCATGATTCTCAATTTTGTGGCTAATTCAAGGTAGCCAGGCTTCCTTCACTCTAACTTTTTAGTGTGTTTAACTGGCCAATTAAAATAAATAAATAAATAAGAGTTACTATTCTTAGAGACAAAAACCATGGTTGCACATGAGTCTCAATCTCTGCCTGACAATTCACTGAATCATTCAGACTGACAAAGTAAATACTTCTATGTTTCATACTATGTATAAGTAACTTTAGAAGCAGAGTGAAGAGAGATGTCTCCCTTACTCAAATTGTGCATATCATGATATGTAAAGAATATGCCAGTATATAACGCAAGAAGTAAGACTGAAGAAATAGACAAACCCAAGCAACAAGTAAGCAAAATGCCACCGATGCCAATTGATAGAGTTCATTAGTCTGCAAAACAAAAAGTTGAGTCAACATAAGCATAACCATAAAATGTAGCAACAAATTAAAAGATATATCTGGAGTTCTGGACCTGAGATGAGAGGCTCATCATGAGCTTTAGAAACCATGGTACACATGTGCGAGAAAATATTGACAAAATGGCCAAAAATGTAATTAGAACCACCAACCTGAATTACAAAATTAGTAAGTGATAAGGAACATGGGCAAGAGAAAATAGCTTGCAATACTTGTACTTTAGCAACAAGAAAAAAGAAAAATGTAAACCTAAGGCTTGCCTAGAAAAGCCATGGACATCAACTGTGCTATTTTTAATGGGCATTTTACAAGTACACCTAAAGAAAAATAAAAGTACCTACATCAATAGCAGAACTAAAAGAATATATTATTTTCTCTTACATGGGTATATGGCAAAGTGCGTATCCTAAAAACTGTTTTGTTATTTCTAAAACAAAATAAGAAATAATCGCCATTCTGTGCAGTATACAATGTATATTATGTAGAGCACAAGATTAATATTTTGTTTCAATATATGCCAATAGTTTCTTAAGCAAAAAATCCTTGTAAACTATAAATTCAAAATGCATCAGCATTTTAGAAAATAGAAAATAAGCTAGGTCTGCTTACTTTAGTTCAGCTATTGGAGACTGATCCTTTTTCTAAATTATATTGATAACCCCACCTTATGTAGCCTATGATATACTCAATCCCACACCCAACCCCCAGTGAGTCTCAACTCCTAGGCAGCCAGCACCACCTTCCCAGTTATGAGAGACCATGCAATTTAAGATGGTCCAACAAAGGCAGACCAAGATGTAATTCCAAAAAGTTCAAACAAGCTAAGCTGGCCAGGGCTATGTGCAATGTGATGGCATATCAGGCAGGGCCTGACTGCTCACTGCCCAGCCAGATGACTGTCCCTAACAAAGTAGAAATCTGTAGATTAAAGATCAGTAAAATTCTCAAGTTATTAAATAAGCATAATTTTCATACACTACATAATGGAGGTGCAGTTCATTCTTTTCTTTGCTTACAATTTAGTAATGGATATTACTCCTTGAAGAACTCCAGAAGTACCACCAAGAACTGGAAGCAGAGCAAACAGCAAGCCCACAGCACAGTCCTGATATGCCAAATCTCTTAGAACTTAACAGAAAAATTTGTGTCGTAAAAATTTTTCTATAGAAGATAAATCTTATACACAAAATATAGTTTTAGATTTCAATGATTGTTCAAACAACAGGTAGCAGTTACATACTTGAAGGATAAGGATGCCGATTGTGACCTGACCGTGAAGAGCATTAATACTATTTTTTTCCATCAAAAATTTCAAGACCTGTGGCCCATTATGAGATGAAACAAGCACAATTAATAATAATTTTTAATTTAAAAAAAAAAAAAAAAAAAGAGTTTCTCATCATCAACATTAGCTTTAATACTGTCAAATAAGATAAACTGGAGAATCACGCAGAAAAATGAGTCAATACAATATTTTGGCAGACATTATTTGATAGAAACACTCATACTCTTTCAAGATTGCACAATTGAAATGATGATTACTATTGGAAAATATATTTTGACACAGACAAGAAGTGCATTTTAATGCCTTCCACCAACTTCCTACATGTTACTCCACATATTTCATTAGTCAATTTGCCTAACAACTCCTCATGACCAAAGAGGCAAAGGATCTTGTTTTGGAGTCCTCAAGAAAAACAGAAGGCATAAAACGGGTGGAAAAAAGAAGAAAAAGAAACATTCCTTTCGGTATGTAAATGGATGGATAAACCACTCTTAAACAAGATAAACCAATTTAACTGCAAGAAAACGGCAAAGACGACAGTTCTAAGCTTTGCCATTTTCTAGGAATGTGTGTAGGGTTCAGCACCACCAGCGAGCTTCTACTAGATGTTGTTCCAAAAAATTCATTACCAATGCAAAGCTATTAAAAGGTATAAAAACATATCATATGTATGATTGACAAGGTTCTTGTTTTCTCTATATTATTAAAAAAATTAAGCACACGAAGATTTTAAGTTTTATGTAAAGCTGTAAACTATAACACCAAATTAAGCATCATGGCATGAGTAAATGTACTGGCAGTAATGAGCCAACATAACTTCATTTAACAAAGACATAATCAGCATATGAGGAATCACACATAAATCTATAGAAGGAGAATTACCACTGCTGTTGAAGACATAGACAGGAGTGCACCAACAAATACCCCTTCAGAAGGTTTGCCACCACATAACTGCAGAAAGGATGCAGCTGCATACATCAGAAATTCATTGATGGAAGTTTATTCATGTTTAAATAATAACATGTATATCAATCAAAAAAATTTCAACTTAACGCTCAATTAGTGTCCATTTGGGAACAGCTTATTTGCTTTTTACTAAAAGTGTGCTATTATTAAACCTGTACTTCAAAAAAGTGAGGTTTTAAAAAGCTATACATAAAAGCTAAAAGCTAAAAGCTAAGCTTATAAGCTCAAGCCAAACAGACGTTGTCCAATCACAGCGATACCAATTAGTTGAAGCACACAAAAACTTAGAACCAAGTTCCCTTTTAATTTATCTTGCTTTGCATGTGGATTACTTGTGAAGCCTCTCAGAAAGATAATAAATGCTTGTAAATAATATAAAATGCCCAATGTGGTATATATAATTGGAGATTCAGCCAAGAGCATTGTAGCTATTTGGCATTGAGTGGTCTCCTTTATGAGGAGAACCCTGGGTCGACACCACCCCCCCCCCCCAAAAAAAAAAAAGCATGCCCCACTTGTTGTAACAATTGAATTATCTACAAAACAATAATTGGAGATTATACGTGGACAGAAAAAATGAAGTCAGATCCTTCGTTGTTATCCAGTGTGGTGTATATCATACTTGCCCAAAAAACTAGAATAACACTAATGGTAGACATACCGAGGTTAGTATTCCACACAAGCACATAAATAGGAAAATCTGGAGTAGACCTCCTAAAATTGCAACTGCTCGAACAACACGAAGCTGCAAACATGTAAAGGGGAGATTCCTATCACAGACTGAATAAATGTTATACAAACAAGCTAGAAGGAAGAATGCACGAAGAAAAATGCAAGCCAACCTTTGTTGTGGAAAATTCCAGACCCAATGCAAAAAGAAGAAAGATCACTCCAAACTGAGCAACTGTTTCAACCTGCGCTAAAATGGACATGATGTTTTAATATCTGAAAATAATATAGTAATATGTGAATATAGCATATGACAGATTAAGAGACTTGAATCTTCCACTATGTCATGAAGATATGAGAGGCAAAACAACCTTGTGCATGACCATTTTTCCTATCCCAGTATTCACAAAGCTTAGTGAGGTAAAAACACAGACAGCCTTGGTACAATGATAAAAGACGTTTATATTGTCACGGGCTTAAAGTCAGGTCCCCAAATTCAGAGAGGATAATTATAAATATGCATGAATGAATATCCCTTTCTCCAAATTCACATATTAAGAGTTTAAGACCAGTTGGTGTCTGGAGACAATAATGTTACAAAATGATTCATAATGTAACTCCATTTGACATTCATTTCAGTGACCCAAAAAAATGAAAACAAAAAGGAAAAGGAAGAAGAAGAAAAAACCATAGGGAAACAAAACTGGGGGACAAAAATAACAGTAAGTTCGGGCAAGACATGAATGTGACATACTTGCACCATTTCACTAACAAAGCTCAAGCCACCGGGTCCAATTAAAGACCCTGCTAGTAGATATCCAGTAATAACCTGCAAAAACCAAAACAAGAGGAAACAGTCTTTAGAGGCAATATGGTAGCTATAGAAGTACATCAAAGGCTCAAGTAGTAATAAATGTCAGACCGGTTGTCCAGCACAAGCAAAGGCAATTCCACCACAAGTTGCAGAGACAATGACAACTACCAAATCTGATATCAATCTGCAAAACAGAATTTTAAGTAGGATAAATCAGCCAGCAAGTTGCTGCCAGTCATACATATAATGGGATTCACAAAAAAAAAAAAAAAAAGGGGGGGGGGGGTAGGGGGGGGAAAGGAAGAGAACAGGATAGCTAACCTCAAGTCTAATTGAAGCACAGGATACTTCGACTTTGGATTGGATAGAGTAAAGACATTGTCCTAGTGATCAAATACCAAGCAGAATTAAAAATTGAAACTTTTTGTATAACAACAGAAATGAATTATGAACTAACTAAAATTGCCAATGACATGTAGCAGACATACACTTCGATCTATTAATGTTGGCACATCTTCTGCTCCATTTTCATTATCCAAATTGAAAAAAGACCTAGAATATGAATCTGGGGTCAGAAAGATTTCAGCAATACCCAAATATGAGATATTAGAAAAGAATTTACTTTCTATAACAACAACAACTAGGACCAAAGAGAAATCGATAATCTTATAGAAATAAGAAAGAAGCACCTACTTTTCCTCCTTAGTATCATTTTTCTTCGGCTTCACTCTAGCAACAGTTTCCAAAACTGCCTGATCAGATAAATCAAGCATACTAAGTTCAGTTAACAAAACAGACCCAGATTTTGCTAGAAGCACTTATAGACAGTTAGCTCAAATTTATAGCAATTTCAAAGAAAGTGTCTACAAACCTGTTGCTCAGCTACACTATTGTTGAAGCTACCAACAGAATCAGTGGCTGCAAGCAATACACAACAATATGAGACTTCAAAGTCCATTAATTGAATTTAAAACTGAAAGAACATAATATTTTTTTTGATAGATGTAATAGAATTTCAACTTATGGTGTCCACTCCATAATAATTGCTTTTTATCATCAATCCAAGACACCAATTAGATTCAAACACCAGATCTCTTATTTGACAACAAAAGATTTTACCAGTTGAGCTAACTTGAACTTACGAAATAACATAACACATACGCCTAAAGTAGCCTAACAAATTATTTCCACTCTTTTTTCCACATTTTCCAGCAACCAAACAGAATTTACTATAGGCCCAATTCAAATTTATCATTTTCTTAATTCCAAGCAAAAAAAAAAAAAAAAAAACAAACAAACAAACAAAAAACAAACTATCACCGCAATACACAGTTTTTCCAGCAACCAAGCAGACTTTACTATACGCCAAATTCAAATTTATCAATTTCCTAATTCCAAGCCAAAAAATAAAAAACTATCACTGCAATACACAGCTCTGGTAGGCAAAGAAATAAAACAAATACACACATAAAAAAAGAATTAATGGTAAGATTAACAATTAAAACGCTCATAATTTCTTATTAATAAGAAGATTAGCTATCAAAATTCAACAACATTTTCAAAAAAAACCAAAATCCAAAACCCTAGCTCAACCACCAAAAGCAAATAAGCAATAGATCTGAGTAAGGAACCTTCGTTTTGCTCGTTCTCCGGGAACTCTCTCTGTAGAGCGCGATCGATCATGCCGGCCAAGCTGTCCTCATTGGATCTACGCGACGCGTTCGACTCGGCAGCTGTTCCCGTGGCATTGACGATCCCCTCCGCTTCCTCCTCCTCCACCACCACCACCGCTTCCGCCGAATCCGACTCGTTCACGGAGAGAGTCATCCGAGAACCGAAGCAGAGGAGAGGATCGCACACCGACAACAACACTAACAACACTGCGATAATCGCAGAGGATCTCACCCGCATTGCCGAGAACACACTCGATTCCGGCTCTCGCTAGTGGCGTAGAGTACCACCCGGCGCACTTTAGCGTACCCGGCGTAGTTTAGCGCTCCCCGATTCTCGGACTCGGACCCTCTCTCTCTCTCTCTCTCTGTGTCACTGTGTATGTGTGTGTGTTATATTGTAAAGAAATGAGAGGGAAAGTGGTTTTAGATTTTTATTTTAGCTTTGGGAACGACGGCGTTTTGAGGCGGAGGTAGTTGGTGATAAATACGGAAGGCGCGGATTTAGGTGCACGCGGCAAAATGGAAATGGAAACGGAAACGGAAATGGAAAGTGTAACTGTAAAGGCACTGGGAGGAGAGTTTTATAGTGTGCGGTGAGGGACCATAGGAGCAAAAATGGAGTTTCTAGTTTAGAATCGTTTAATTTAATGATTTCAGTGAGGTCAAAGACTTTTAAAAATGGAGATTTTTTTTTTTTTGGTGATTGTACTGCGTGATTGGGACTCAACCGTTGAGTACAATTACTTTGAAAGCAAAGGAGTCAAGATTTGGTTGACAGTTAGAATGACACGTCAGAGTTGACATTTGATAGAGTAGTCGGATCTGTGGTTGAAGCTGGTCCACGTTTCGTTTGACTCTTTTTTGACTTTTTTATTATAATGTGTGAAAGAAATTAAATTTTATACAGATACCTGAAAAATAGGAAACTATATATTATACACTCAAAGTGACAAGAATTAGTTTACTTTTTTTGGTTTCCAAGTAAAATGTGTTCCCAACGATTATTCATGAAAGATAGCTTCAAGCATAAGTTCAGAACTTCATCTTTATCCACGAGTAGAATAATTTTTTAATTAGCTTTCCGGCTCATCTTCGATACATATAAATTTTGGTTTATAATAAAATTCTATTAATATGATATTATTATTTTTATGGAGTGTTTACCCTATCACTATCTTACTTTAATAAGATAAATGTGACATCATAAATCTTCTATGATATTTCCAAAGGCAACTAAACATTAATGATATTAAAAAAAATTTATGCTAACTCCAATGCATTAAAGTAACAAAAATTATGATTAAACAAACAATCAACTTATTACGCCTCATAATAACTAATTTCTAATTTTCCCTATAGTCTAAATTCTTCATTCCCTTAATTTTGTATTACATCATTAATTTAACAAAAACATTTTTCATGTTATTGCAACATTACTTTATATTATTACTTTAAAATATTTTGAATATTCTATATAACCTTGTCACATAAGAGCTTACAGCATTATCCATGCATCTATGGGCCCATTACTAGTTACTAGTAATAATACTCCCTCCGTCCTACTTTGTTTGTCATGTTTGAAAAGTCAAACTTTCTAAGGGAACATCATTTATTATCTTATCTACCTTTTAAAAATATATAAGTTTCCAAAACTACCATTAAATAAATTTATCAAAAAATTGAAAATAAAATAGTTTTGAAATAAAATAAGGGTATAATAGGAACATTAGTGAATTAATGACTTTTATTTTTAGAAACAGGACAATATTTTGGGACATCTCAAAATGGAATAGAGGACAAACAAAGTGGGACGGAGGGAGTAGTAGAATGTTGATAGTGTTTACATTGTTTGGGATTATGGGAGAGAGTATGGAGTTCTACGAAGTGACACATTCCTTAAACTCTCTCATTTAGGCTTCCACTCATCAAAGTTTGTATTTATGTCAAATTTTTAGTTTATTGAATGTGTCGATGGAGTAAATACACATTTTAATTATCTATAAGTGTGCACTAATTGTGTGTGTGTATATGATTTTTTTTTTAAAAAAATTTATATAAGAAACCAAAAACCTCATGTGGGGAGAACGTGTCGTTTTGCCATATGACACTTTGTTAAAGTAATTTTTCAATTAGCTTTCCACACATTATTTACATATTTTGGTTTTATAATGAAATTCTATTAGTATGATAATACTATTTTAACAAAGTGTTTAACCTACCACTATCATACTTCAATAACATAAATGTGACTTCACAAAATTTCTATGATATTTTCATAAGACAACTAAACATTAATAGAGAAAACATTTTATCAAGCTGTGGCATAGAACCAGTGCTTTACGCCAGCCAATAGACACTGCCACGTGGACAATATTAAGTTCTCACTTAAACCCCTCTCCAAACAGAGAACGAAGAAAGAAAACCACAGCCCTCAGACAAAAGCTCACGCCATTCACCTTTGCTTCCTCTGCTTCCTTCATGCCAAACCTCCACCACCGCCACATAGATCATCGAAGCAAAACGATTTCGAAGAAGAAAGAGTTCTCGCCGTGCCTTCTACTTCCTCCTCTGGGGTTGTGTCGTCCTTTGCTTGCCCAAACCTCCAACACACCACACACCAAAGCTCACCGCCACAGAGGTCACCAAAGCTGTGCATGGAGCTTGGAAACATACCAAAGCCGCCACGATCCAAAGGTTTGTTTTTCATGATTTTCCCCTTTCCCCAATTTGGATTTCGAATTAGGTGTTCGTATTTTTTGTTTGCTTCATCAGAAAGTTTCAATTTTTGAGCATTTCCTCTTTGATGAGAATAGAGGGTGAGTGAATGTTCATATCTTGTATTGTTCTAATGAACGATGTTGTGTTGGGTTTTGATATGATCTGGGGTTTGTTTGGTTTTTGAATTAGGGATGTTTGATTGATTTGATTAAGTTAGATTGACTGTTAGATAAATTGGCTTTAGATGTACAATGTGATGGGATTGAGTTTGAAAATGATAATTGAATACTTAATTGAAACTTGCTGTGAAGAAGTTGACAATTGTGTTGAAAGTTTCAAAATTTGTTTTACTTTTTCACAAGTGGGTTTTTGTTGGGTTGCTATAGTTGTATTATGCTTATAAGATTGATATTGTGTTTTTTCTGATTTCTTTTGTTGTGGTTTGAACTAGGTAAATTTTGGTTTTTGAAGTTTATGTTGGGTTGCTAGAGTTTTTTTTTTTTTTTTTGTATGTATATACATATGTGTATGTGGGTTTTACTTGGTGCAATATTATTCTTATAAATTTGATGTAGTGTTTTTCTGATTTCTTTTATTGTGATTTGAATTGGGAAAATTTTGATTTTTGAAGTTTATGTTGGATTGCTGGAGTTTTTCTTGTACATATATGCATATATGTGTGTGGGTTTTACTTAGTGCAATTTTATGCTTATGACATTGATATAGTGCTTTTTTTTTTTTTTTTTTCCTTTTATTGCGGTTGAAATTGGGTAAAATTTTCCTTTTGAAGTTAATGTTGGGTTGGTGGAGTTTTTTTTTTTTTTTTTTTTTTTTGATATACATATGCATATGTGTATGTGCAAGCATGGCGGAGTTTGAGAATTGAGGGATTATTTTGGGTGTTATTTTGATGGCTTATAGGTTAATATATATGTATCTATGATTGGTTTATTGAGAGAGTTGGAACTTGGGGACACCTTAGTTTTGTGTGGATAATCAGTTGTAGAAGATTGATGTGATTAGAAATAAGCTGGGATGGAGAAGTTTGAAGTGTTCTTTAGAGGAGTGAAGAAAGCCAAGGTTTTTGGTTATTTGACATTCGATTGGGTTCATTCAGTTTTGATATGTTGGAAATGTTCAATTTTTTATGTTTAGCATGTGACATGACTGAATGCTGTTTTGGTGCCTTTCCTTGGTCTTTTCTTCTGTCGTTTTGCATGTTAAATTTGCCTCTTGGGCAATTTCCTAGTATTAGGTGAAATGGGCTCTTCTTAGGTCACGAATTATTTGTCCGTGAGAAGCATGCAATAGTAGCTTAAATGTGTATGCTCATCAATCTAGGTGATGGGCTTGTTAAGATTGAAAACTTTGGTAGACATTTAGATGTTTGTACTCTTTGTGTTTTTAATTTTAGATTAACTTCTGTCCAAGACAAATGTTTCTAGAGCTGCCCTGCATTGTCTACAATTTCATGATATATTTACTAACATAATGGTGTTGTCAAATAATCCTTTCTTCTTCTTTTTTGGGTAGGAACTAGACCTCATAAAATTGAAACAGAGGAAAAGACCAGATTTGACAATGACCGATACCAAATTGCTTTTTGTCGTTTGCATAAATGGGTGAGTTATCAGCTTTTGTGATTATTTTCTTCACGTTATCTACAGTTAATTCTTTTTTTCCCACTTTGATATCTTTGTTTGTTTACCAGAAAGAAGGAAATGCATCCAAGGAGAGCATGCATTCAACCTGTATACCGTTGGATGTTACTTGCATTCAATTGCACTTGGATACATGCATGGATTCACTTTAGGGTAGAAGTTAGGACCCTTTTTTTAAGCTTTAAGCTTTCCATAGGCTGTACCTGGATTTATACAAGGATTTGTTTTTGTTGGGTTGTACTTAAAGAGATAATAGTACTGGGCAGTAAACTTTCAATTGTTGGTGAATGTAAATTGTACTTAGTTTCTAATAAATTGGTCTTCATACAAATACAATTAATTGCAAATGAATTGCATACATGCGGATATGCAGAATTGCAGATATGAAGTTTTCTGCAAAAATGAAACTTGACCCCTTGTAGCTTTTGAAACTCCTTCAGCAAATCTATCTAAATTGAAGTCCTTTGCATCATCATCCCAAATTTATGTATTTTTTAAGCTTTAATGTGTTTTATGGACCTGGATGGCCTTTGCATTGGGTTGAAATCCTTGGTTTTTTTTTTTGGTTAAATATGTATCACTAATTGTGCACTTACTAGACTTTGTATCACTAATTGTATACTTACTGTAACCGAAATTTGTTAAAATAAGCAAAATAAAAGACATTTTAAAAAGTCTTTAATGGAATCAAAATTACATGGATACTTGTTAATTTAGAAGTAATACTTTTGTAATACAAGCCAACTAATACTTATGTACCATACAAACTAAAATTTGACATAATAACAACTCAATTTAGAATAAAAATTGAAATAAACCCTGTTACAAATTAATTTAGAATAAAACCTATCACAATTAATTTTTTTTTTTTAGAAAAGTTTCTAATTGAGAATACATTCACTTGAAATAAAACATTTCATAGTTTTTTTCTATAAAAGTTTCTAATTGAGAATACAACTTGTGCTTCTAATTGAGAATACATTTACCTGAAATAAAATCTGTTACAATTTCTTTTATAAGAGTTTCTAATTGAGAATACATTCACCTGAAATAAAATATGTCACCATTTAATCCATAAAAGATCATATGATTGACCATACATCTTGAAATAAAATTTGTCACAATTCTTTTGGAAAATTTCTAATTGAGAATTCATTCATCTAGAATAAAACTTGTTATAGTTCAATATACAAAAATGAGGACCCTACGTTGGGAATACAAAAAAGAAGATGGTTCTATGTCTATCCACCACAATTTAAACATTATATAACCAAAAAATATTTGTTTTCCAATTCATTCTCTTGGACACAAAACTTGTTTGTACATCAACTTTCTTGGAATTTTTGTAATGGATCCTACATAAAAGAATGTACAACAAAATACAAAAAAAAAATTAGAATGAACATAGTTAAAAAAAAAATCAATATATTCTAATTAAACGCTAAGTGGTCATATTGTAAATGATGAGTGGTTGGGATGCATATGCATAGTAGATGATGATGTAGATGGATATGTTATAATTGACAAAGAGTCCTAAAGATGATTGACCAAAAAAAAAAAAAAGAATAAATAACAAAAACATCTATTACAGAACAATTTATACTAAGTAAAAAAATCAAATACATCATATACCTATACAAAACTTGTGGAGCACAATGTATTTGTTATGACTAACGGGTTCAACCTTGCCATCGAAGACTCCTAATTTAAAAAAGTAAAGGTTTATTTTTGAAAATATCAGCAAGTGTATGTATTATCTTGAAATTGAATATATTGTAATTAAATAACCTCAGTTTTACTTTATTGTTGATGCATTAACTCCCAATGCGGTGTCAAGCTTGTATTTGCAACATTCCTACAAGAAGTAATTTTATAAACCAAAAATTTAAATACTAAATTAATACTACATCTTAATAAGGTCATATAATTACCTGGAATGTTTATGTGTTGGACAATTGGTTCTTACATGACCCTTTTCTTTGCAAATACTACATTTTCTCTTCTTCATCAATTGTTTTTTTTTTTGGATGCTTTTGTCTTAAAGTTTTAGGCATTCCCTTTGATGAAACATGTGAAGGGTCTCACAAAGTAATTGGAAGATTTGATAATATTTGATTGTTTAATGTAATATTATCAGGATTTCCTAAATCATCAACATCATGAACATCTTCTTGCAGGGCTAGAAGCTCTTCATGAACTTTTCATAAAATTTGTCTAAGATGCTTGTATTGCTTCTCTAATTGTGACCCTATCTTTGCAACTTCCAAAAATTAAAGCATCAAACTATTTCTTGTCATGGTAGAAGAAAATTGAGGCTCCACCTGTACGACATCACTAGATATGTCATATACAATGTGCTTCTTGGCATTAATTGTCCATCTTTTTAAAATATAATGTGATGGAAGAAAGTGCACAAGAGATTTCTTCATAAAAACAGCTAAGATATGCCTACAAATAATACCAACAAACTCAAACATATAACATATACAAATAGTTTGTCTCAACAATATCAAGAGACACTCCATAAAATGGACTTTCTCTCCCATGAGCTACCACCTTGTATATCTTCTTCACTCATTCTTCATGATATTTGGATGCCTTGTATTTTTTACTACAAAATAACTCTTCTTGAAATTTCATAAACATCTTTCCTGTATAAACTTTTGTTGCCTCTGCTTCTAACTTATAACATGTTTTCAAAATTGACACTGAATTTTTTGTCTTTACATCTTGTTCTTTCCCTTTAAGATAACGTGTATTCAAAGCTAGCTCATATTGATATACAAAATCACTTATCGTTGCACTCGAACGAATATAATCCTTAAAATATTTATTCATGCTTTCACTCCTTTGAGTTATGGACATCCCGACACAAAATAAGCTTTATAAGTAAGCTGGAACCCATTTTTCATGCCGCATATAAAGATTTCCCAACCAATCATCATCCTCCAATCCATATTTCTCCATAATCTTACTCCATTCTAACTCAATCTCTTCAATAGTGATTGTATCATGGATGCAATAGTAAAATTATTCCTGAAAATGTGGATTTTTATTATATACATGGGACAACTGTTCTGAAACTTTCTGTAAAATATGCCACATACATAATCTATAAGTTGCATTTGGCAATACATCTGCAATTGCCTTAGCCATAGCCTTGTCATCGTCTGTTATAATTGTAGAAGGAGGATTTCCAAGCATTGTATTAAGCCAAGTCTTCAACAACCATGTATAAGATTTTGTTGTTTCATTGACAAGCAAAGCACATCCAAACATCACAGATTGATGATGGTGGTTAACCCCTGTGAAAGGAACAAAAAGCATCTTGTAATGATTTGTTGGGTATGTAGCGTCAAAGGTAACGACATCTCCAAAATATTGGTATGCCATTCTTGACCTAGCATCTGCCTGAAAGCAATTACCCATGTACCCATATTCATCAACTTCAATTGCATAAACAAAACCTGGATTTTTACATTAACTCTCAATAAAAAATTTGTACATTCCTTAAGCATCTCCATCTTGAAGCAACTTTCTTCTTTTACTACCCAAATAATTTTGAATATCAATTGGAATACATCCAACATTATAATCACCATCATATTCTTTACTTAACATAGACATTATCTTGCTTGGGGCTATACTTGACTCATTGAGTGTATCTATAAGATTCTTTTGGACGCTTGTTATCACTCTATGCCCAAGAAGCAAACTTGTACTTTTAGGGGTAAGAAGCTCATGATTATGACCCTCCATGAACTTACATACAATCCATGTATCATCAACTTTCTTTAAACTTATCATTGCTTTGCATCTCATGATTCTTTTGGACACTTGTTATCACTCTATGCCCACGAAGCAAACTTGTACTTTTAGGGGTAAAAAGTTCATGATTATGACCCCCCACGAACTTACATATAATCCATATATCATCAACTTTCTTTAAACCATCATTGCTTTGCATCTCACTCTTATTTCTGCACGCTTTAGATCTGTTCTTTCATTGTCTTCATTACATTGACGACGGAATCCTTTCTTCGAACAAACATATTCAATTCCAACCCTTATTTTATTTTTATTCTTTTGAGTATGATTTACTTGTATACTAAAACCCTTTCGCCTTGCATATGTATTATAATATGCATGAGCAGCCTCTAAGTTTTCAAATACCATATCAAGATGTGGTTCTAAATGCCTATTGCATGCAAAAGGTTGATCTGAATCAACATATGACAAGTCTACATTATTTTGATCTTCGTTAATTTCTGACTCATTGTGTACTAAGTCATCCACCATATCACAAAGTGAGATTGTTTCAGGTTCTTTGTTGCTCGCACTCATATTTTCAATTCAAGTAATTTTATATTTCAATATGACCTAAAAAAAACAAAAGAGAAGAAAAATTCATAAGCAACAATTAAGAATAAATTTTAAAATTTGTGCTATTACAATACTAAACTTGCCCAATATGACAAACTTGTTCTATTACAAAATTAAAATTTAATTGGAAAATTTTACGCTAATATTACAATTATCATTAACAGTAGGAGAAAATTGACATTGGTACATATAGCTCCAGGTACATAAAACAACTATCAAATAGGTCCAAGTACATAAAACAACTATCAAATAGGTCCAAGTACATTGGTACATATAGCTCCACTCAATAAACTTTATTACATAAAACAGCTCCAAGTACATCCTTATTTGCATTTTGGTACATATAAAGAGCAAATTAACATTACAAGTAGGAGAAAATTGACA
Organism: Quercus wislizeni; assembly: GCA_023055345.1. Lineage (NCBI taxonomy): Eukaryota > Viridiplantae > Streptophyta > Magnoliopsida > Fagales > Fagaceae > Quercus > Quercus wislizeni. The sequence continues at coordinate 31,095,502 of JALGQJ010000001.1, forward strand.
TTACAAGTAGGAGTAAATTATATTTGAAACTAAAAATATTTTAATAGCTATCAAATAAATGATACCAGTTGTGTCCTAGAGGCTAAAGTTGACAGCGGAGAATTTAATAACCACATTAAGTAAACTTGTACAAAAGGCACCTGTAAGAAGCGAAATTGAAAGAAATACAAATCCAAGAAAAAAAAGAAGGAAACAATTTAGTCAAGGTTTAAAAAAAAAAAAAAACACAAATTGAAAAATTGAAAGAAATATATATAGGAAACAATTCAACAATCCTATCATACAATAAGTAACATTCTTTTGAATCTTCTAAAACTAGGTTAGGTAACTACCAACCCAAAAAAAAAAATCAGATTCAATTTAGTCAAGCAAAATTGAGCATAATCTATGTTAAATGACAGTCATCTCCTACACCTTATGTCTTGGACTTGAGCATTAAGCTGTCATAGCAGAGTCATACACAACAAACAGGACTGCATAAAGATATAATGATTTGCATAATAAAAATCAAACAGGACAGCATAAAGATATTTGAGCAAACATACACATGGTATTCATTAGCAGATAATAGAAACTATGATCAAAATTTTCCCTGCAAAAGTTTCATTGGCAAATAATACTCTCTTAGGTATCAAATCAGTTATTACACTTTAGTTTTAAAAATGTTATGTATCTGCAAAACATTTTTTTTAGTGGACAGTCTGAAATATGAGTATATTAACAGGCTATGAATTTTGGTGCCAGCATTCATATAAAAGTTCCCATTAATAAAACACTATAATTTCCATTCATTGGTAAGTGAAGAAAAGATAGAGCGAGCATGCCTTTGCCATGACAAATACAAAAGCATTTAAAATAATATTAGTTGTTACAATTGTGATGGCATTTGAGTACCCCTAACCAAGCATATAAGCTTTATTCATATTATCTTCTAAATTCACAATCCAGCTAACTCTTCCTTATCGACATATGCCTTCTAAAGTTATCAATTTGAATTTTCAATTCCAACCCCTCACCACACACACAGAGAGACCTTAAATTAGTTTAAGGAATTCATAGAAAGAATAAGATGTGTTAACATATTAGAAAGTTTTTTTAACTTAACCAAAAAAAATTAAAAAAAAGAAAATACAAATGTAACAGAAGGCTAAAACCTAATTTCTTGCACAATCTCTTTCCTCTTTAAATGGGACATGCCAAGAAACTGATTAGATGACAAAGATTGTAGCATGCATCACTTCCATTCATACAAGATTTTCCCCAAGCAATAATGTATCCCAATTCTTCATAAATCCAACAAGCAATAATTAATAGACACAACATATATAATCAATACAATTTTTGAACCAATAAGATGACCACTAGTTGAACTGTTGCAACATTTGGACCAAAGTCCTAGGTAAGGTATCTGAATCGACACAATAAGTCTTGATAGGTCCAGAACCAATTGAAAACTGAAGAAATAAAAAAGCTAACTCTGGAGAGGATTACCTGTACATCTCCAACAGCAAATAAACCTTCAACTGAAGTTTTTGCAATACCCTTTAAGTACAACAATCAAAAAGCAATCAGAAAAACAGAAAAACCAAAACAATTCAAAATCCAAATTGGGGAAAAGGGAAAATCATGAAAAACAAACTTTTGGATTGTGGTTCACGGCGGCTCCGGTATGTTTCCAAGCTCCACGCATAACTCTGGCAACCTTTGTGGCGGTGAGCTTTGGTGTGTGGTGTGGTGGAGCTTTGGGCAAGCAAAGGATGGTACAACCCCAGAGGAGGAAGCAGAGGGCACGACAAGAACTCTTTCTTCTTCGAAATTGTTCTACTCCGGCATCTGTGTGGCGATGGTAGAGGTTCGGTGTGAAGGAAGCGGAGGAAGCAGAAGTGAATGGCATGAGCTTTTGTCTGAGGGCTGTGCTTTTCTTTCTTCGCTCTCTGTTTGGAGTCTATTTGGAGAGGGGTTTAAGTGAAAACTTAATATTGTCCATATGGCAGGAGTCTATTGGCTGGCATAAAACACTAGTTTTACACCACAGCCTGATAGAATGTTTTCTCACATTAATATGATATTAAAAAATATATATGCTAACTCAAATGCATTAAAGCAACAAATATTATGATTAAACAAACAATCAACTTATTACACCACATAATAACTAATTTCTAATGTACTCTTTAGTCTAAATTCTTCATCCCCTTACTTTTGTATTGCATTATGAATTTAACAAAAACCTCTTCATGTTATCTTAACATTACCTGATATTATTATCTTTAAAATATTTTGAATATTCTATATAATCTTCTCATATAGGAGCTTAAAATATTATTTGTGAATTGCATAGGCTCGTTACTAATTACTAGTAATAATAGTAGAATGTTGATGGTGTTTACATTGCTTGGGATTATGTTTAATCTTATCAGCTTCATGTATTTATTTGTTAAAAAAATAAAGATAAAATGAAAAAAAAATAAAAACCTCAATTTCGAGTTTTTTGGGCTATTTTTTGCAATTATGTTTATAAACTCTAACCTTTCTTTTATTGCAGCGATAATTAGAGACTGGCAAAAAAAGAAAAAAAGAGAGGAAACTATACAAAACACTAAAGAATGAATTCACTATTTTTTTTCTTCTCAAAAAATAAAAGGTATAAGAACTATCTTTGTATCTTGTATGAAGATAGTTTTTTTTTTTTTTTTTCTTCATTTTCTTGTGTTTGGTAGTATCCCAAAAAATTTTTTTTTTGAGAGAAAACTATCTTTTAACTTTCTTTATTTAGCTTGACATGAGATAGAGTTGTTTCTACAAAAATTTTTTATAAAAACAACTCGATCTCATGCGAAACTATATAAGTAAAACAACTACATTTCACGCAAAACTAAATAAGGAAAGTTCAGAGATAGTTTTTGTTCGGGGGCCTTTTTCAGATGCCTAGCCACGTGTGGTCCGTTGGAGGGATAATCTTACTAGGCCTAGGTTCTTTTTGGGGAGTTGTGTCCGGAACTCAACATTGGGCCTCGTGGTCCAACGGCTACCGGCGTATTTTTTTAGCCTATAAAATCATTAAAGCCAAAGTCTAAGAATCACGATAATGGTTGAGTAAATATGTAATACGTGTTTGATATGATAGCTTTGATTAGTAGTTGAAATAACAGTTGAAATAAAGTAGTATTTATTTAGAGGTAAAGTAATAATGTACTCAATGATGTAAACTTAAAGATATGCAAGCAAAGTCATTTATCTTTGTATTATTTGTAGCCCAGTTATGTAGCATCAGTGGGCTGATAGGATTCCAGCAGAATGCCAACGGTAGAGGCTAGTTTATCATGCATTTAAATGAGTTTAAGCCTTGGTTAGTAGTTGTAATAATAGTTGGAATAAAGTAATATGTATTTAAATGTGAAGTAATCATATACTTAATGATGTAAATTTAAAGATGAGAAAGCAAAGTCACTTATCTTTGTATGATTTGTAGTCCCAGCTGTACAGCTTCTGTGAGCTGATAATATCCTAGCAGAGTAACTCCAACGGTAGGGAGGTAGGTTGCTATGATAACTTCAAGATTGAGGGGGAAAAATGGGTGCAACTGGAGGGAGAAAGAGTATGCCCAGCTGTGTGTAGATGTTAAGCTTGCTCCTCTTATCATGCACTTAAATGAGTTTCCCCTTTGACAATGCTCTTTTAATTGTTGTGAAGTCATGAATAGAGTTGCCTTCCACGAGAAGGGCTTTTGTATGGAGTATATGTGCCTTCTAAGAGAAGGGTTTTTATAAGAAGTAGTTGTGCCTTGTAAAAGAAGGGCTTTAATATAAGATCTTGGTGCCTTCTAGGAGAAGGGCTTTAGTAATAGAAGTTCATGCCTTCCATGAGAAGGACTTTTAGTATGAGTGTTTGACATCTCTTGAAAAGTGTGGAGATGGTAAAGACATAGATGTTTTGTGGGATGTAGTATTTGTAATATATATGATATATGAAGTATGAGAAATATGGTGGTTAAAGATAGTGAAAATATGAGATTATAACTGCTGGAAAAATTGTAGAGATTGCTTTCTAAGAGGAGAAATTTTGTAAGAGAAGAGTATGGAGATGTGTTTAGGTATTTGAAGATAGGAGCAGTAAGATAGACGTATTTTCTGGATATGGAGAGTAAGAGAATGAGTATAAGAGTGTAGTGATGTTGTAGTGTGTTTAGCAAAGCTGTTGGGAATTATTGCTGGGAATTTCTGCTGAAGGATGTATGAGAGCTTATAAAGGCATTTATAAGCTATGGGCTGAAAAGTTTAGTTCATAATCTGGAAACTAAAAAACTCAAAAGCTTAGAACTTCATTAAAAGCTTCAGAAAATTATTAGAAGGAGAAAGGATAGGGAAGTGTATGTAAGAGTTGTTCTCCATTGGTGTTCCCTTGAGGTATTAATGAAGGGTCCCATTTAGCTGAGTTAAAAGGGGTATTTTAGCAAATAATTTCAGCTAAAATCTGTCCCAAACAGAAATGAATCTTCAGAGAATCCATCTTAAGATTTGGCCAAAAATGGTATGTTTAGCTTTAAGATATTTTTGTTGTTTCGGGTAAGAGTTACTGGGGAAAGAGCAACATAAAAGGAAGGTATTTTAGCAAGAGAAATGTAGTTCCAATAGTTGGTTTTGGTTTTAGCCAAATGTAGGAAAAACAAAGATGTTCAGGCTGCTGGGTCAGTTGTTACAGTTGAAAAGGCTGTTCTACCTGTTAGGAAAAACTATGACAGCTATCATGAAAAAACTGTCCCAGCTGTCAGGAAAAGCTGTTTGCTTTGGGCAGAAGCAAAAAGGTCTGATGGGTGATTTTAGACTGCTGAAGAGGTCATTTTAACATCTACTTTATGGATTTGGCTAAAAAATGGTAAGATCTCTTTGAAGGGTATCTTGCTATTTTGGGTATAATAGCTGGTTGCTAGGATTTCAGCATTAAATGACTGATGATATCACTCCCAGCCAGGTGTCAAGTGCTAAATACATTGCTGGGGTTCAGCTGGAAATGTTTCCTTTTCGGGTGTTTGTGTTTTTGGTCCAAGGTTCCATTACAACACATTTCTAGCAAGTAATAGAATGATTGGTTGAAGGCTATGGAAGCTTTAGAGATTTGGTTAAGGTCTCACTAAGTTGTGACATAATCTTGGTGAGCAAAAAGAGTATTTAGTGCTCTACTCTGGTAGTTGGCAAAGAAATATATGGTTAGATTGTGGCAGACAGCAGCTAGATATTAAAGATATCATGAATATTTTGTATATAGTTGGAGATAAAAGATAGCCAATTAGATTATGCCATGTGTTTGAGTTGGATTTTAGCTGAAAGTAGTAATGAGATTTATGTAGAATAATATAATGAAGTTTCTAAATATGTATAGCAACGACTGGGGATTGAATGAACAGTTACCCAGCAGCTAGATGGCTGGAGATATTGAGTATGTGTCACATGATGAATATCAAGTTTTAAGAAAAGAGCAATGGAGAATTATATCATTTTAAGTGCTACGTGATAAGAGATGCTTACCATATGTTACCCGTTACACACGGACTCGTCAGAGTTTAGGGAGTTGGAGAAGACATGCCAAGCAACATATTTCCTTTATCAACTTTAAACCGCTGGAGTTTTACTGAACATACCTCTTGGCCCTCCAAACCACGACTCCTAAAGTTTCCCCAAGAGAATTATGAGCTTGGATCATAAGCCGAAGATGAGATGATGTACCTCGGGTTTTGTTGTCATTTTGTGTAAATATGGGCTCTTGTTGAAGAAGCCGCTTGCCATAAGTGTAAGAGATGTAATATGGGTCGTGAGTTTTGATTCATTGCTTAAGCCCAATCCATATGTTGATGTTGATAATGTTGTGGGATTATAATCCCAATTGATGAAGAGGAAATATGGACCATGAATTCGCCTCTTGAAGTAAGGATCTTGTAGGCCATGTGAGCCCAATCCATGTAGTTGAATGAGATATGAGCTTATTTTAGGCTTTAAATAGATTTAGCCAAAAAATCAATAATATATTGATGTGGTATGGGTTGCTAATGAAGTAATGCTACGTGGGCCGAAAAAACAGTCCTCAACAGTTTTCCAACTCTTTTTAAGATTATTACCAACTATAGAAAAATGAGATAATTTTTTTAAAACATGTTTTTTGAAAATGATTTTTTTTTTAAGAAAATGTTAATATTTGAAACTCGAAACAAAGAGTAAAAAAGACTCCTTTAACCAATAACTAAGAAACTTTGATGGACGAAGAATAGAGAATAGCTTAATTTTTATCCACCAAAATAGCTTAATTAGTAGAATGTTGATAGCGTTTCGATGGCAATTTGGTATGGACATAGCTATTGATATTTAATTTTCTTGAAATTTTGCAGATATAGAGGATATAAGAAAAAGATGTAATCCAATGGTGGATTTGTCAAAATTCACCTAAAATAAAAAGATATTAAGTGAGTATATAGTTTAAGGTTACAACCGATTTTGTAGCTAAATTTTGTCATAAATTTTATCATCTTCACATATTTATTTGTTTTTATTTTTGTTGGGGGTGGGGGCGGTGCTCAATTTCAAGCTTTGTGGGCTACTTTTTGCCATTATGCTTAAACTTTAACCTTTGCCGGTCTACACAAAGAAAAAAAAAATCAACCTTTTTCTGTGAGCCCGTGACAATTACAGTATTTTGTCATTTATGCATTACTTACGCATTCCACTTGATCAAAGGTTTTTATATCTGTGATGTATGTATGATATTCCGAATTATGATTACTATAATTGACCCTTATTATTGACCACCAATCGCAGCATTGGATTGAATTTTTTTATTTTTAATTATTATTTTTATAATCTTGGTCAGAAACTATACAAATAACCCCGTCCCATCCCGCCCCACAAAGCCACTCAAACTTGGGTCCGTATTACCCCTTTAAGCCTTTTGGCTTGGAGAAGTACCAACTAGCCCAATGTGGACAGTGGTAGCTTTGGATTTTATTTGACCCTAGAAAAATGCTATAGACGCATATATATCAAAAACATAACCATTGTATACCTTAATTTTAGTCTTTTTGGGAACTTTATAGGTTTAAGTAGCTTATTTGCATAGTATTATATTAAACTAGTCGCTAACCCGTGTGATATACTGAAAAACTATTGACTTTGAAAAAAAAAAAATCAACAATGAGTAAATAGACATTTTGCTAGTTAGTATTTTTTTTTTAAAAATGAATAAATATTTAACTTCTATACTTTTCCATAGTTTAGAAGTGTTGTCTAACATTAAACGTTATTGAGTTGCAAGTGTATAGTTACCGAAACCTACAAAATAGTTTACAGTTCTTAAATTAAAAAAGCAAAACTCCCAATAGTTACACACACTCAAAACTAATATAAATAGCAAATATATAAACAAAGACCATGATATGAGGAAGACATGCTAAGTTTCAAATTTAAGTAGCAATATGACTTTCTCGTAGTAATGAACAATATCAAAATTATAATACCTAATTCCATTATTTTTTATGTTGGATCCAAACTAATAATTAATTAAAATTAATCCAAATAAATAATTAATCAACCAAAAATCATAGCTTTTAATAAGAAAACAAAAAATCACATGAACCTAAATAAAAAGCATTTAAGGTGAAGAATTAAAATCAATCTACTGAGACGCAAATACCAAAAATCTTAAGACTTAAAACTTCAAAAATTATAGTCTCCAAATTCTACTTTAGAACCAAACCAAATTCAACAAATTTATATATAACATACAAAATACAAATTTATTGTTCCCTAAGCTAGAAGACATAGGTTGCATATTTGATTTTTCTCCTAAAAAATAGAGAAGTTTTATCTACTATGTACAATCTAAAAAAATAATTAGTAGAGATTTTAACCTAAAAACCAAAACCACGATTATCGACGTGAGTCTTTTTTTTTCAATGTTAGTTTTTTTTTTTAGTCCTATCATAATTTTTGTTTTTATATAGATTATCAACGTTCAAATTGGACTTGTCAGAGAGATAGAGTTTCACTACTTGTTAAGCTTTGATTAAACAAAAATAATTTTATTTAAAAACATGATAATGATGAATTTGAGTTTAAATTGGACTTATTAGAGAAATAGAGTTTTCACTCATTGTTAAGTTGAATTGAACAAAAATAATTTTATTTAAATAAAATGATAGTTTTATTTAAATACTAGCATGTAGTCTGTGCTTACGCACAGAAATATTAACAATTGTGATGATAAGATGTTTATCTTAGTAGATTTAGTTTCCACATTGAGCATTATGAATGGAAGTAACTTAACACCAACATTTAAAAATCAAATTGGACACATAGCACAAAATTAAACTACAATTAGAAATTAATTTGATTCAATTTGAATTCTAAAATTGAACTTCAACTTAATATAATATATATGATTATATTTTTGTCACTTTTAACAAATTAACAAAATCTTAATCCAGACACACTAAAAACTATTAAAAAATAAGAACTGATCATTAAGCTTGGAATCTTCTTGGAGGCGCCAATGAAGCGCTAATGTATGAGAGTGTGAAGCAAGGAAGAGTGGGATTGAACATTGTGTTTGAACCCGTCCTTACTCTAAGAAATCCGTAAGGAGGAGGAGAGGGCAGTGTGTAAATCTAGTTGGTAGAGGTTGAGAGAGGAGGAGACATGGGATGACGATATAGAATTAGGAGGAGATGATGTTTTACTTTTATAGTCTTTCTCGTTGGACTCCTTGATTCTGGTTGTGGGATTAGAAGAGCTTCCGACTCTATTGAGATCACCCATAAAAGTGTGCAGGTGAGATGTTCTTGCTTAGGCCAATGAGTATTATTATTGTGGTTTTCTTGGCTTCTGTGTTAAATGTTAATGCATCATTTATTTGGGCACAAAAATTAGAAAATTTAGATAAGATACATTACACAAAATTGAAGTCCAATTTATAATCTCCATAAAAGTGTGCAGGTAAGATGTTTTTGCTTAGGCTAATAAGCATTATCATTGTGGTTTTATTGGCTTCCGTGTTAAATGTTAATGCATTATTTATTTGGGCACAAAAATTAGAAAATTTAGATAAGATACATGACACAAAATTGAAGTCAAATTTATAATTTAATTAATTTTTTTTTTTGAGTTTTGGTTAGGACAAGTGGCGCAATATTGAGAATCCAATTGAAATCTAATTAGATTTTCTTTGTGCTTCACCTATTATTATATATATAGATTATGTTAACATGGAAAATTGTGAGAGATTCAAAGGTTTTGGTTATATATATATATAGATGTGTAACGGACACCATTAAGTAACTTAGAATGTTAGAAATAAGTGGTATTAAGCAACTTAGAAAGTTTAAAAGGAAGAAAATACGCAAAACATTCTCGATAAAGAAGTAATAGCCTTACCCAAAAGAGAAAAAGGAAAAACTACCTGCCCAAAAAGAGAATGAATATTACTATGACAACTAAGGACTAAGCTCATTAATCATAACATAAAATAAGTTTTTCCCTTTACACGGGTCTCTAGATTTAAAATATAAAATATATTTTATATATATATATATATATATTTTTTTTTTTTGAGAGAGAGTGTTTCAACCTATGACGTCCGCTCCTGATGATAGCTCTTTATCATCAGACCAAGACACCATTCAGTTTTTGGTGTAGGCGGAGATTGAATCTCAGATCTCTTATATAACCATCAGAGACTTTACCAGTTGAGCTAACTGGAACCCACATATTTTATACTTCTTGATTAAACCGTAAAGACATAATACTGGTTACATTTAAAGTTTAAATGTGCTCTGCGTACACTAAAATGGATCAGTTCTTGCAAATTACGAATTGGTTATGTTGGTCTTAGCCGATCCAAGACCAATCTTGGCCCAATCGGAATTCAAGAGCCCAATATACTAGGCCGTACTAAGCCCAAACAATATGGCCTTGACGAATTCAATTCAGTTGGGCATCCAACACATGGGCCTTCATTGTGTTTTTTTTCCTAATTTTTATTAGCATAAACATATGGGATTTTGAAATCCATTCTGCAACATGTTACAGATAAATTTTTTGAAATCATTCCGCTAAGGAGACAATTTATCACAATCCTTTTTGCAACTTATTACATGAAAAATTGTGATTAGATTACTTTTACATAAGCCAATTTTTATATTACTTTAATTAGCACAAATCATAGCAATGGTTAAAAAATTTGTTTCTTTAGACTAGTTGTTAAGCTAAATCCCCTGCTTGCCTTGTTAGTTTTTCCAATGTTATAGTGGCCCATACCTAAATCAGCTCCGACAAACTAGACCAAGTTGTTTGTATCTTGTTCTATTCTAATACCTTTTCTAGGTTCTGCTTTGATGCATTCTTGGGAATGATCTTAAACATTTTTTATAAGACAATTCAGAAGAGTATAAAGAAAATGTCGGATCTATCTCTTTAATATATTATTATAGAGATACTTAACCCAAGTTTTTTTTTTCCACTGCATGATCGGCTCTACAACATTTTTGTAACTACTCTAAGTTCTTGACTCTTATGGAAGTTCTTGACTCTCAACAATAAGAGTACTGTTAGAATAAAAAATATGCAATACCATGATAAAATCACTTATCTCTGAAGGTTAAACCAATAGGAAATTGTGAATTCAATCATTTAATTATTATTTATCATTCTAACATGTTAACATAAATGACAAATTGCAGAAATCAGCATGTTCTAAAAATAATAGCAAACAAGTGAGGTCTGTTTGCAATAGCAGTTTAAACAATTGTCCTTGTACACTTCAAATAAGAAGGGGGTACCTTAAATCATTGTATCAACCTATGATTTAGAATGCAATAAAGCTCATATTTCTCTAAACATCTTGTCACTCATTTCATGCCAATAAGAATAATTTTTCAACCAAAGATGGTATCAATGGGACACCAACCCAACAAAGCCTTAAAAAGACTTACTTTGGTATTCATTCTGCTAGGGATACCTAAAACTCTAGAGGATCCCAATCTCTATTTAATATCCATTAAGTGAATGCATGCCATATGGTCCTCCTTGCTTAGCTTGAGATGAACAGCATCTCATAAAATTCTAGGCTTTACATTCCTTCCAAAGATAGGCACGGACCTTGCTAATCTGAGATTCTGAGCCCTGCATCATCTGATGCATGGACAAAAGCCTAACTATGTAATATTTTTCTTGATAGCTTAAGCAATCAAAGTTTGGCTATTGACTGAAAGTTTAGGCACATGCTATAAAGTGATTAACTACTAAAATAAATGACAAAGTCCAACAAAAACAAGAAAAATGATGTTAATTCAACAACTTGCAGGATTGCAACCAAAAGCGCCCATTGGTAATAATATATTTCCATGACTTCCATGCCCCTGTTTCCCTTTGTTTGAATCTGCTTATTTGGTGCAAAACTGCCCCTAGTTTTGTTAAAAATGGTCCCACAATACAAAAAATATCAACAAGAGTAAAATAAAGCCTCACTAATGTATCTTTACATAAACAGAAAGGGGTGCAGAGAGAAAGAAACTCATGATGAGCATTAAAATTTAAAATAAATAAATCAACCAATCAGGGAAAGTTCTCCATATGAAAACCAAAGAAACAAAACTTAATTTACAAGTGAGAGCTTCATTGACTAATTGATTTGAAGATATAAGAAAGTACACAGAATCACATGGTAGTGGTAAGTTGAATTTGGACTTTTTTTTCTTTTCTTTTCTTTTTATCGTTGCTAGTTTCAAGGCACACAATAATTTTTCCTTTCAATGAGGTTACAGTTGATCTGTAACTACCATATCTTCAAATCTAACCAACTCTAATTACTATGTAGGTAAAGATCTCCTGTCTGAGCCTATAAATATTCCCTCAAGTGACCTCTGGTTTGCAAACAGAATCAGATAGAAGAATATGGAGATCCCAGTGATAGATTTTAATGAGCTCAATGATGAGAAGAGGAGCAAAACAATGGGGCTTCTGCACCAAGCTTGTGAAAAATGGGGCTTCTTTAAAGTAAAGAAGATCTCTTCTTTTATATTTTATACTAAACACTTTACTTTATATCTAATTTACCGTTCATTCTAATGAAATTTTTAATTATGCAGATAGAGAACCATGGCATTGACAAAGAGTTGATGGAAAAGGTGAAGCACTTAGTAAATAGTCACTATGAGGAAAACTTGAAGGAGCGCTTCTATGAGTCTGAGATAGCCAAAGCCTTAGAAAACAAAGGAAACAACTCTGATATAGACTGGGAAAGCAGCTTCTTCATTTGGCATCGCCCAACTTCTAACATTGATGAAATTGCAAATCTCTCTGAGGATCTTCGGTGAGTCAAAAGGAGGTCAAAATCATAATCATAATTTGTACGTCTGATTTTCTGTTGTATGCATATAAATTTATATTAACTAATATGATGCATAATGCAGCAAAGCTATGGATGAGTACATAGCTCAACTGGTTAAACTAGCAGAAAAGCTGTCCGGGCTCATGTGCGAGAATCTTGGTTTGGAGAAGTGTTATATCAAGGAGGCATTCTCAGGGAGCAAAGGTCCTTCTGTAGGGACAAAAGTAGCAAAGTACCCTCAATGTCCTCATCCACAACAAGTAAGAGGACTTCGAGAGCACACTGATGCTGGAGGAATTATACTTTTACTCCAAGATGACAAAGTCCCAGGTCTTGAATTCTTCAAAGATGGAGAATGGGTAGAAATTCCACCATCCAAGAATAACACCATCTTTGTGAACACAGGTGACCAAGTGGAAGTGTTGAGTAATGGAAGGTATAAAAGTGCTTTGCACCGTGTCATGGCTAACGATAATGGGAGCAGACTCTCTATTGCTACTTTTTACAATCCTGCTGGTGATGCCATTATCTCTCCAGCTCCCAAACTCTTATATCCAAATCATTTCAGTTTTCAAGATTACCTGAAGCTCTATGCAACCACAAAATTTTCAGACAAGGGTCTCAGATTCGAATCCATGAAGAAAATGGCTAATGGTCACTATAATGGCCTTACCTAAAGTAGCAATGTTCAAGAAATATGTGTCCCTCACTTATGGGTTGCATTTGTCAGCTTACTATTATTATTATTATTATTATGTTGTCTGCTTTCTACTATATTTGCTTTTGTCCAGCTAGTGAAACAGATATGTTTTTCAATTCTCAATAGACTGAATATTTTATGCTATTTCCTTTCAGTTTAGTCACTATCCTTTACACTATATTTTAATTTAATTCCTATCCTTTACACTATATTTTAATTTAATTCCTAACTTTTCAATTGTGTCAATTTAGTTTCTAACATTTTCAATACCGGATCAATTTAGTCATTACCTTTATCTATTAAATGAACTCATGTGTCAAACAAAATAATAAAAAAAATATTTATCATACCACATCAGCGGCCCATTGTAATGCTATGTCGTAATATTACATTATTATAAAAAAAACTCCAAAATTGACATGTTCACAATAAGGCACTCTAGCTATATCAAGTTCCGAATGTCTTCTTATATCTGAAAATTCGATTTATTCCCAGAAAATTCATTCCAAGTTTCAATCAGGATTATCGAAGACAAGATGGTGGTCAGGGCCATGGGCTCAGTGCTGAGGAGTTGCCAGCCACCCATGAGACCAGCATCTCCTCCAGAAATTACCTGCCCAATCCTCCACAAAGTTCAAGAGGTACCCAAAACCTCCACCCCGCTTAACAACGATGCAAAATATGGAAAAATCCATATTCAAGCCGGAAACAAATAAACATCCAGGATTTTTCAAATCAAAAGCCCAAATTTGAATCATAAAATTACAATTAACAGAAACTTACAAATAGGACATCGAGACCTTCTTAAAACTTCACGATGAGTTCATTCTAACAAAACCCAAACTTTGGGTACCTAAGAGCAAAGAACTTGAAAATGAAAAAAGCAGCCAAAGCAAAGAGGCAAGAACTTGGACTTGGCAGTTTATCTATTGAGCAAAAGAATAAGACTAACGGAAAAACCCAAAGGAACCACAAAGAATTAGGCCTTTTAATTTGATAACGCCATGTTTGTTTTCTGGGAAAAATTTTAAGTTTGATTTCTCTTTTTTCTTTTTCTTTTTTTGTTAATTGGGTAAATTAAAATATTACGGATTGAAACATAATTTGGTTGTTGTGATTTTTTTTTTTTTTTGGTGTGTGTGTGTTTGAGTTTGAGTTTGATTTTTGTGAACATGTTAATTTGGATTTAAAAAAAAAAAATATATATATATATATATATATATATATTAATATGATGTGGTTGTACAATTGGCCGTTGATATGGTATAGAAAATAATTTTCATTATTCTATTTGACATATAAGCTTTTTCCATCTTAAAGATAATGGCAAAGACTAAATTGACTTAGTACTAAAAATGTTAGACACTAAATTGGCACGATTAAAAGGTTAATGATCAAATTAACATATAGAGTAAAAGATAGAGACTAACGTTGTAATTTACCCTATATTTTTTTTTAACAGAAATACATAATTAACGTTGTACTCGTAAAGCAGCTTATAACCCTCCTAATTGAAAATCGAATCTTAAAACAAATAAAGCAATAGTAGAATGGCAACAGAGCAATATTATCTACATCTATATTACTATTTAAGGGGTTTTTCCTGTTTGGATTCCTCATTTTTTTAGTTCAAAAATACCCTTACACCCTTATATTTATGTAGAGACAAAATTAAAGGACAATCCGGTAAAAATGCAACTCTAACTCCCACTAAAACATTGCCTAAAAAATAGGACAAGTTTTCTGTTAATTTTCAAATTGTTTTATCAACTTATGAAGTAGATTGTCAAAATAAAAATTATATATATAAAATAAAAACACAGATTTTGTTTTTTTGCTAAAAAAAAAGTCTCATCACACGCACAAAATGCGTGTGATGAGGCTAGTATATAATTAATAATTATGTACTATATTGACCAATCATTATATCCATTATGCCAAAATTGACTCAAAGATGCCTTGTGAAGTAGAGGTCATTAGGGCAAAATGTGAAGAAAAAAAAGGGAGGATACAACGGTATTATATAGCCAGTTTTCTTATAAAAGTTAGAGCATCAAGCTAATTATTTGGTCCTTTTGGTATAGAAATGTTCCATGCAATTTGAGATCTTTCTTGCATAAACAAAATCACAGGTTAGTTAAATACACTAGCCTCTTAGCATGCACTTTACATGCGCTCACGTGCATGTTTAGAGGCTCCCTAATTTTTTGGGTAAAGGTTAATTTAAAACATTTATTATAATTTGGGATTACTAATCACAGAAAAAACCTAGGGGTGTGATGAGTATTATGTGTGGTGAAATAATTTTTTCATCACATTCCTAGGTTTTTTTTTTTTTTTTTTTTTTTTTTTTTGGTGATTGGAAAATGTAGTGTAAGGTCACGATTTCTAGGCTCAAACCCAAATAGTACTGGATCCTGGCCCAATGAACCCTAATCAATAAATTTGTAGAGAATGAATTGAAGAACTGGGCTCCAGTAAGTTTGACAACAATTATTATGGTGTTTAATAGCATTTTTCAAGAAAATAATGGACATGATAATCAATAAATCCCCGATCCGAGGAGATTTTTCTCTTTTAGTTACTCCACCCCTCTCAAATAATCTAAATTTCCTTTCTCTTCCGATTCCTTTTTCTCTTTCTTCCTCCCCCCCCCCCCCCCCCCCCACTTTCTCATGGAAGATATTTCTCATTATATAGTCCCCTTGAACTATCTTCCCCCTATACTTGTTCATCATCTAAGCCATCACTTGAGTATTTGTCCCATCAAACTTTTTCTTTAGCGTTTTCTAAGTTGTGATCTCTCAGGAAACATTGTTCAGAGGTCTACTCCACATAAATGTGGCCATAAAAGTAGGTACAATGCATTTAATGTGGTGGTAGCAACTTTTCTTTAGATATTTTGGAGTCTTCCTTCTTCCCTGTATGTTCGTGAGGCATCTCTGCGCGGTGGGAACTTTGTGGAGAATTATTATAGTGGTCCGAATAAACAATTGAACCGTGTTCAATAGATCCGAGGAGGAATATCTCCTCGAAAAGCCTCCTGGTTATTTCCCACACCCTAAATCTTAGTTGGTAAATCTTAGTAATTTTTAACTACTCATTCATCCCTCCTCGAACATTCAGGTTCTCGGATAAGACCTAGGATCCAATACTTATCAATTTGGACTCTCGCAAGCCCAAAGCCCAGTACACATGAATTTTGGACTTTTGCCCCTACAATAGCCCCTCAAAACTTTGGTTTTTCCCTTTCATTGGAGGAGAAAAAATGGGGTTTCTCCTTTTCTTTTTGTCCAATAAGAGGAAAGGAAACAGACAAGTCCTTGACTGTGGAAGCAATGGTCTCCAACTCTTTTTCAACTGCCTTGATTTTGTTCTTCAAGTCTTCAATAAGAGTATTAGAAGACGAAAAGGTATGATTGACTGCTTCAGCCATCTTTTGCTGATTATCCAAGATTTTTGAAAGGACTTTATTTTGTGCTACAACATTCTCTGCTTGCCAATTTAAAGCTGCTTCTGCCGAAGAGACCTGCTTCTTAGTACCATATGAATTAGTTCCAACAGGATTCTTTATTTTCCAGACATGTTTGGTGTTGGTTTGAGGGTGGTCAAAACTTTCTAATGGGGGAAAGTTCTGGGAATAGGAAGGGGAGGCCTGGTCAAACATGTAGCAAGGGGAAGATTTGTGTCAGACTTGCTATTGACGCTTCTAGGTTCGCAAAACGCTATTAAATGCTCCAGGCGGCGCGCTGTCACGCACATCCAGCGGTGAATCGCAGATCCAACGGATGAGCTTTTTCCTAAAACTTTTGAGCGAGATAACTCCCACTCACTTTAACTTCCTATATAAAGCATACAGAGACATCATTTCTCCATTTTCACAAGTCTTTAGATTTTCAGAGATATCACACATTTGAACTCCCTACACTTTCTTTTTTTTTTTTTTACTCAAGAGATTTTCGAAACATCTTCTCTAAGGTATCATAGATTATCATATACATTAGTTTCTGCAAACTTATATTTTCTCAAACAAATTCTTTTCTTTTCGACTACTCTCCTCGGCCACTTGCTTTTACTTTTATTTACTTATAGGATTCAATCATTTCATTCTAGGTTTATCTAAATGGGTAGATTCGCGAGTCTGGTAAATTCCCCTTCAAAAATAGAACTTTTCAAAGAGAGATATCACATACCTCAGGAAGTGGGCCTACGATATTGTTCTACAGAACAAATCGTTACAAATAGGGAAATGGGGGAAGTCATCATTCCTATAATATCCTTTATAGAAGGTAGAATGACCCTCCCCATGGGTAGAATAACAAGGGACTACCTTATCAATCATAGGTTGTGCCCTCACCAGTGCGCACCAAATATGTTTAGGATCCTAGGCTATGTCAATGCTCTTAATGAGCATCTTCGATTAGGGCTCACATGACATGACATAGTGCACATGTACGAGTGCCATTCCCAAGTTGACGGAGGATTTTACCTCAAGTCCCGGTCACCCGTGGTTAGGCTCATTTCGTGCCTCCCTAACTCCAACAAAGGAATGAAAGATGACTACCTCATCGCCTCAGGGGCATGGCACGATAGTCTCCACTGCCCAACCCAAGAGAGAGAGCTAGGTGGGATACCTTAGAATTAGGTCCCTTAGTAAAACACTTTAGATCTTCTAATCCTCATCATGTAGTTATTATCCTTTATTTTGCTTTATCTTGATGATGGGTTTTCATGAGCTAACCATGGCTCTTTTCTCGGCTATTATTGCAGATAGGAGGCTAGTTGCACCTTGGCTCAGCCACACCAATGTAGCAGCCTTAAACTACGTGCTCCGATCAGAGATTTTCGTGAGCAAGGATCGATAATTGCGAGCCATTCATTTAATTTTGGATTTTGAACCTATTTCAAAGACCTTTCAAGAGATAGGTCATGCCATCAGGGTGGGAGATCCTCGGATAAACCGTATCGACGTATCTAGGCCAGATTTCTTGGCTCGAGACGATCTTCCTCCTGTCAGACTACCCATTCATCAAACCCTTCCTCCGCTCGTAATTCCATTGCAACAAGTTCTCCTGAAGTAACAGTCGCAGCAGAAGAGGAAATCGCATCCTTTCGGCTATCCCTAGAGGAGGAAATAGATCGATTTCACTTCGTGGAAGATGAGGGAGCGTCTGAGAAGCCAGTGGATATCTCAGACTCCGAGACTGAATCTGCTAAGCTTTCTTCTATTCGTCCAAAACAGTTGGTCATTGCTTGGATAGATATGGAATCCGAAGAGGAAGAAGAAGCAATGGACCTGAAAAAAAGACCTGGTTTGAAAGGCCTATTAGTTAGCAAGAACAAAGGGGGAACTTCGAAAGAGGCCCCCAAAACACAACCTCCTGTCGTTCTTCTTCCTCCTCCTCCTCCTCCCACTGATCTCGACCTACAGGCCATGCCAAATTTGAAGAAAAGGAGGACAAATCATGAACTAGAGGAAGGCGAGGTGACTCCTCGGAAGGGTAACAAACAACAAAAAATAGCCAAAGACCCCAGGGTTAAGAGGGGTACATCCGTAGATAGTAGGGATGAGGCTGAGGTATGACGGCCTCAGCGGACTTGGGCTCTTTGGATAGAATTGGAGGGTGCTCCCATTTCATGGGATGCTTCAATATGGGACGCGCAAAGAGGCCATGCCAATCACCTAGCGCAAGCCCTACATCAACCTCTCCTTCTCCCAAGGGACATGGAGTCCATTCGACGCACAAGACAGCCCGATTTATTCATGTCATTAAAAAGAGATCTAGCTATGATTAGCTGTATCTTTCCTACTCAAGCGTTTAAGAAAAATCTTTTTTGTTTGTTGTTTTGATCGCACTTTTAATTATATTTGCTATTTCCATGTAGGTCACTTAGCAGGTTTACGTGGCCGAGGAATGGGTGCGAAGTGCCCATAACAAATTTGATGCAGAATCTCAATCTTAGCGCGAAGTCGAAAAAGTTCTCGGCACAGCAAACCATGAAAAAATGCAGTTGGTTGAGAAGTTTAAGGCTGTGGAGAGTGCACGTCAAAGTGCTAAGGTCCGGTTGAAAAATGCTGAAGCCCAAGTTGAGGAACAGCGCAAGCAGCTCTACATTACACAGATTAACCTTGCCATCGAGAAGGCAACGGTTCTAGATCTAAAGGCTGAATTGTAGAAAGCCCAAGAGGCATTAGCGGTGGCCAAGAAAGCTGCTAAGGCCACGGAGGCAGTAGCTTATGAGCATGGGGTAGTGGAGACGGAGGCAAAGCTAACAGCGGAGGTAACGGTAGTTTGCAGGGACTATTGCGCTGAAACATACTACGAAGCCCTTGATCGGGTAGGAGTCCCTGTTGACTCCGATTTGAGGAAAGCAGACAAAGTATACTATCCAAAAGATATCAGAGAGGATCCAACTGCTCTTCCTCCTCTCGTAGCCCTTCCCCTTCCTCCTCCTGAGCAACCTCTCACCACCCAAGACCCTTCACAGGGGATTGAAATCCCAACAAGGGCTCAAAAAGAAAAAAAAAAGGGTGATGTAGGGATCTCTCGGCTAAACGAGAAGGCGAAGGGTAAAGGAGTTCAACCTCCTGTTGATGTCAATCCTTTTGAGGACGCCCTTACTATTGAAGATATGATGTCCAAGGCTAAAGCTGCTGAATCCAAGTCCAGGATTGACTTTAAAAAGGATTCTCATCAATCGAAGACCCAGATATAGGGTTCTAGCTTTGTTTTTGCGATTTTTGTAATGACCTTGTGCTTCTCGATGTAATACTTGTATTTATCATCTAATGAAGGAAATTTTCTTTTTATTTGACTTAGATCCTGAATGATATTATGAATGACTTTAAGTTATTATCACTTTATCCTTAATAAACATTGTTAACAACATGTCTTTGATCATTTATTTATTTCAACTAAATGCCACCCACCCAAGCTGTGAATTGATATTACTATATCAAAGGTCAGGTTCAATACAGACAAATAATACCCTTAGTAAATTATTATGAATACATGTATACTTGGAGTCTTAATGAGTGCTTAATCTTCAAATAAGCATCGACTAATGTTAAATTGATATAAGTTAATTTCATCTAAGTATGTGGTCTGAGAGACTTGACATACCCTGAAATCTATTTAATAATTACATAGATATCAAGGAACATTAATTTCACCCAAGTATGTGGTCCAAGAGACCTGACATACCTTGAGATCTGTTTAACAATTACATAGAGAATAAACAACAATTAATTTGATATATTTACATAAAGGAATGTTAATTTCACCCAAGTATGTGGTCTGAGAGACCTGACATACCTTGAGATTTGTTTAACACTTATATAGATGCCAATGAGTGTTAATTTCACACAAGTATGTGGTTCAAGAGACCTGACATGACTTGAGATCTATTTAACAATTACATAGATGTCAATGAATGTTAATTTCACCCAAGTACGTGGTCCGAGAGACCTGACATACCTTGAGATCTGTTTAACAATTACATAGAGAATAAATAGCAATTAATTTGATGTATTTACACAACAAAACAAATACTTGAAGAAATGAAACTTTTATTAATAATAATACCTTCTCAGGTTGCTTACATTCCAAGGACGAGATATTCCACGCTCATCTAAATCTTTTAGAAAATATGTTCCTATGCCAGCCGTTGAGGTGATACGATAGAGTCCTTCCCAATTGGGTCCTAATTTCCCCCATGCTGAATTTTTTGCCGTGCCCAAAACCTTTCTTAGTACCAAATCCCCAGGATCTAGTGGTCTCAATTTTACCTTGACATCGTCGTCCTGTTTGAGTTTGTGCTAATAATAAGCCAATTGGATCATTGCATTTTCTCTTCTTTCTTCAATAAGGTCCAAGCTCCTTTCCAAAAATTCATCATTATTGCTGGAATTGAATGATTGGGTTCTTAATGTCAGAAAGCCCATTTCTATAGGGATAACAGCCTTAGCTTCATAAGATATCGAAAATGAGGTTTCTTCGGTTAACCTCCAAGGAGTGGTTCGATACACCCATAGGACATGCGGTAGTTCTTCCACCCATCTTCCCTTTGCATTGTCCAACCTTTTCTTAAGTTCGCTCACTATGACCTTGTTAACAGCTTCAGCTTGTCCATTCCCTTGGGGATAGGCTGGAATGGAATACCTGTTTGTAATTCCCAGTTCACAGCAATACCTCCTAAAGGATTTGCTGTCGAACTGAAGTCCATTGTCCGAGATGAGAGAATGAGGTATTCCGAAGCGGGTGACAATGTTTTTCCAGAAAAACTTCTTTACGTTCACATCTCGGATATTCGCTAAACGTTCAGCTTCAATCCATTTGGTGAAGTAGTTTGTGCCGACCAGCAAATATTTCTTATTTCCAGCTGCTTTGGGAAATGGGCCAACAATATCTAGACCCCATTGTGCAAACGGCCAAGGACTGGAAAGGGGGTTTAGCAATCCTCCTAGTTGGTGTGTGTTTGGTGCAAATCTTTGACATTGATCGCATTTCTTTGTATATTCTAGTGTTTCCTTTTGTATGTTTGGCCACCAATAATCTTGGGTAATGGCTCTATGAGTTATGGATCTCCCTCATGTATGGCTCCCACAGATCCCTTCATGTAACTCCTCAAGAAGTAACTCTGATGCCTTAGGGTGAATGCGGAGTAGATATGGCCCAGAGAAGGAGCGCTTGTACAGTTTCTAATCCTCGGATAGCCAGAACCGATGAGCCTTCCTACATATCTTTTCAGCTTCCGATTTGTCCTCTGGTAAAACGTCTTTACTCAGGAATTGAATAATGGAGTCCATCTAGCTGGGCCTTATTCTGACGTGGTGAACGCAGAGCATATTCCCTCTTATTCCTAAGGGCTTACATAGATCTTCTATGAGAATAACACGAGGTAAATTCTGCGCAAAGGAAGTTACCAGCGTGGCCAGGGAGTCGGCATGAGTATTTCCACTTCTAGGGATGTGTTGTAAGTTGAATAATTCAAATTTTAGTTGCAGGTGCCTGATTTGAGCCAAATACCCTTGCATTCTCTCATCCCTTGCCTCTAATTCGCCCTTCACTTGACCAACGACTAGCCTTGAATCCGAGAACATTTAGCTGACTTTCCCCCCATTCTTTGAACCATAGACATTCCTTCCAATAATGCTTCGTACTCGGCCTCGTTGTTTGTGGCCGAAAAGCCTAGCCTTAATGATTTTTCTATGATGAGTTTTTCAGGCGAGATCAAGACTAGCCCCACTCCAGACCCTTTTTGGTTCGCTGCCCCATCCACGTATACCTTCCACTGCAATGGTTCTTGCACCGTAATCAGGCCAACCAATTTTTCATCCATGCGGTGTTCCTCCGATTCATTTTTTACGGGGCCTTCAGCAAACTCGGCAACCAAATCTGCAAGGACCTGACCTTTGATTGAGGTGCGAGGCATGTACTTAATGTCGAAAGCCCCTAAGATCGTGCCCCACTTTGCTATCCTCCCAGTGTAATTAGCACTTCGAAGTATGGCTTTGAGTGGAAGCTGGGTTAGGATAACCACCGTGTGTGCTTGGAAGTAGTGGGGGAGTTTTTGATTATCATGCATCACCGCTAGGATTGCCTTCTCTAATGGTAAATAGCGAATCTCGGCTTCGTGTAATGACTTGCTCACGTAATAGATTGGTCGTTGTCTTCCACTGTTGACTCATATCAACACCAAACTCATGGCATGATGAGCCACAGTGATATAAGCGAACAGAACTTCATCTGTTCCAAGGCTAGACATAATAGGTGGTTGAGAGAGATAGTCTTTAAGTTGTTGGAATGCCCGAGCACGTTCCTCAGTCCACTCAAAGCCTTTCCATTTGTTCATCAATAGAAAAAAAGGTCTACATCTGTCTGTCAACTGAGAAATGAACCGATTCAAAGTTGCCATCATTCCAGTTAACTTTTGAACCTCTTTGGGATTCCGAGGCGGTTACAAATTATTTATGGCTTTAATCTGGTCGGGGTTCACCTTGATTTCCTGGTGAGTCAACATATAGCCGAGGAACTTTTCTGACCCTACCCCAAAAGAGCATTTGGAGGCATTAAGACGGAGCTTGTGTCCCCTTAGAATTTCAAAGATGTTTGTGAGGTCCCCTATATATTCGGACACTATCTTACTCTTCACCACCATATCGTTTATATATACCTCAATATTCTTACCCATTTGTGATTCGAACATCTTGGTCATCATCCTTTGGTATGTCGACCCAGCATTTTTCAAACCAAAAGGCATCACCTTATAGTGCTAATTTCCCAATGGGAGTGACAAAATCTATTTTCTCCTGATCGTCTAAGGCCAGTGGTATCTAATGATATCCTTGGAAGGCGTCCAGAAAACTCATTCGAGGATGGCCTACCGTTGCGTCCACCAACTGGTCTATCCGAGGAAGGGGGAAAGGATCTTTCGGACAAGTTTTGTTCAAGTCTGTGAAGCCTATGCACACTTGCCACTTTCCGTTATTCTTTTTTACTACCACGGTGTTGGCTAACCATTTGGGGTAAAATACTTCCTTGATAGTCCCTGCTTGCTTAAGTTTAGTTACTTCGTCCCTAACAACTTCATAATGGTCTTTGGATGAGCACCTAGGTGGTTACTTTCTAGGAGTGATTGATGGGTTGACATTCAGGTGATGGCAGATGAAGTCAGGATCAACTCCTAGGGCTTCGTAAGCATTCCAGGAAAATACATGAACATTCTTTCGAAGGAATTCTATTAGTTTTTGTTTTTCTTGAGGAGGCAATTGAACCCCGACTTGAAAGAATTTCTCCAGATCATTATCAATAACCACTCTTTCTAGATCCTCACAGCTCGCCTCCTCGGCTGATCCTTTTTCCGATGAAGCCGGAGCTTTTGATTACTATAGGAGCTTTTTGGCAAAGGCTGAGGGCGCAGCCTCGGGTTTGTGCAAGATGGCCGCCACCATGCATTGTCTAGCAACGGATTGACTTCCCAAAATCTCTTTAACTAGGCCTTACGAGGGGTATTTCACCTTCTGATGCATGGTAAAGGAGACAGCCCCTAGGGCATGAAGCCAAGGCTTGGCCACAATGGCTGTATAAGGGGAATAAGAATCTACCACAATGAAATCTACCTCCACTACTTCTGAATCGGTTTATATGGGTAGCCTGATCTGGCCTTTGGGAATGACAGTCTTTCCTTCAAAAATTACTAGAGGAGATTCATAGGCCGTTAAATTCTCGGGTTTCAAATTCAATCCCTTGTACAGATCAGGGTACATAATTTCAACGGCACTACCCTAATCTAGCAACACTCGTCTCACGTCATACCCCCCCTATTCTGAGCGTAACCACCAAAGCATCATCATGGGGTTGGATGGTTCCGGTTTTATCGTCGTTCGAGAAGTCCAGAGTCGGTTGAGTTAGTATTCTAGCCCTCTTCAGCTCTGAACCATCCTCATCGGTTGACAATCGAGCTACTGACATCACCCTGAAGGGGTAGGATCCAGTCGTTCCAGAAGCGGCGAAAATGACATTGATTGTTCCCAAAGGAGGCCTAGAATGAGCATTTTTCCGGGAGTCTGAACTTGTTTGGTTCCCTTGGCTACTAGAATGATGCAAGAGTGATTTTAGTTTTCCTTCTCGGACAACCTGGTCCAAATGATCCCACAGGTTCCTACAGTCTTCCGTAGTGTGTCCCTGTTCCTGATAGTAATGGCAGTAAAGGATTTTGTTTGGCCATTTGAAGAATAGTTCGTTCTTAATCTTCTCTAGAACTTGCCGGACCGGATCTCGAAAAACTGCATTAACTGTTTGGGTATTGGTAGACACTAATTATCTTGCATAATCCCCTCTCGACCGGTTATTATTGTATCGGTTCGACCTGAAATCTCTCTTTTCCTGAGGGATAACCTTAGCCTTCCCTTTTCCTTGTTGTTGGTCATCTTCGATACTCTTGTACTTATCAACTCGATCCATGAGCTGGCGTAAACTGGTGACAGGTTTACCTGTCAGAGATTTCCTTAAATCGTGCTCGGATGGGAGGCCGACCTTGAAAGTTTTAATGGCAACGTCATCAAAATCACCATCAATCTCATTAAACATTTCCCAGTATCTGTCTGAATACGCCTTTACGGACTCTCCCTCCTTCAATTGACATGGACAATAAGGAGTCCAAAGGTTGAGGAACCCTATTGCATGTGATAAATCGGGAGCAAAATGCTTGGGTGAGCTTTTTAAAGGAGCTAACAGAATTTGTCCTTAGCCCGTCACACCATCTCATTGCCGTTGGTCCTAAGCTGGATAGAAATACCCTACACATCAAGGCCTCGTCCTGAGAATGGATAGCCATTTTCTGTTTGAACTAACTTACGTGTTCTATAGAATCCGTTCGATCATTATAAATGGTGAACGTAGGCTGGTGGAATTGTCTAGGAAGTTTTGCCTTTTCTATTCCCCGTGTGAAGGGTGACTTAGAAATTTGACTCAATGCCTTTTTTATAACGTCATTTCCCACTCCTTTGCGAGAAGGGCTTTTGCGTTTTCTCTGGTGATGGCACTCTTCATCATAGGAGAAGGATTCGCTTGGTGGAGTTCTTAACCTCTATCTGTAAATAGTGTCCTCTTCATCATTGGAAGAGACATTGAAGCTGGAAGGGGATCGCCTCTGTTGTGCTTGATGGAGTTGCTTCTTCAAGTCATCAATCTCTCGTTGCATGACTTTATTATCATCTCGCCCGTGGGAGATGTGGCTTCCCCTTTGAAAGCGGCTTCCACTTGTATGGGTGGTATGTACACTGCCTTCTCGATATTTTTCCCAATCTCTTTCACGTTCGAGATTGAGGAAATCATCTTGTTGATGAAAGTTCGCAGATTCCGCCTGATGTGGACTTATTTGATGTGAACCTGATCCTGCCATATTTAACCGTTGTACTTACTAATGCACAAGTTCTTCCCATAGACTGCGCCAATTGTAGGGTCACGATTTCTAGGCTCAAGCCCAAATAGTACTGGATCCTGACCAATGAACCCTAGTCAATAAATTTGTAAAGAATGGATTGAAGAACTAGGGTCTAGTAAGTTTGATAACAATTATTATGGTGTTTAATAGCGTTTTTCAAGAAAATAATGGACATGATAATCAATAAATCCCTGATCTGAGGAGATTTTTCACTTTTAGTTACTCCACCCCTCTCAAATAATCTCAATCTTCTTTCTCTTCCAATTCATTTTTCTCCTTCTTCCTCCCCACCCCCCCTTTTCTCAAGGAAGATATTTCTCATTATATAGTCCCCTTAAACTATCTTCCCCCTACACTTTTTCAGCTTTTTCTGAGTTGTGATCTCCTAGGAAACATTGTTCAGAGGTCTACTACACATAAATGCGGCCATAAAAGTAGGTACAATGCATTTAATGTGGTCGTAGCTGCTTTTCTTTAGATATTTTGGAGTCTTCCTTCTTTCTTGTATGTTCGTGAGGCATTTTTGCGCGTGGGAACTTTGTGGAGAATTATTATAGTGGTCCGAATAAACAATTGAACCGCGTTCAATAGATCCGAGGAGGAATATCTCCTCGGAAAGCCTCCCGGTTATTTCCCACACCTAAAATCTTAGTTGGTAAATCTTAGTAGGTTTTAACTTCTCATTCATCCCTCCTCGAACATTCAGGTTCTCGGATAAAACCTAGGATCCAATATTTATCAATTTGGACTCTCGCAAGCTCAAGGCCTAGTACACATGAATTTTGGACTTTCACCCTTACATGTAGTAATCCAAAATTATAATAAATGCTCCAAATTAACTCTTACCCAAAAAATATAAGAGTCTTTGAGCATGCACGTGAGCGTGTGCTCAGAGGCTAGTAAATAGATAAAGCAATTTGAAAATCATCAAGAGAATGATCCTATTTTGTAGACAACGTTTTAATGGGAGTTAAAGATGTATTTACTTTTCAACCAAAAAAAAAAAAAAAAGTGTATATATCTATTTAGTTTTTTTTTTGTTGATAACTATTTTTTTTTTGGATTTTTTTTTTTTTGGATAAAAAATTAATACTAATGTTTTTTATTAAACGTAGGGTTTTTTTTTTTTTTTTTTTTTAAGGAAAAAAACAATTGAAACGTAGGTAGTTTAACTTATTTTTCTATTAAAAAAAAAAATGTATAGTTGCTTTGAAGAAGTGTGCTCAGAGACTAGTAAATGGATAAAGCAATTTGAAAATCATCAGAAGAGTGATCATCTTTTGTAGGTAACGTTTTAATGGGAGTTAAAGATGTATCTATTAAAAAAAAAAAAAAAACGTATATATATCTATTTAGTTTAGTTTTTTGTTGATAACTATTTAGTTTTTTTTTTTTTATATATAAAAATAATAAAGTAGTATTCGAAACTAAGGTTTTTTTTTTTTTTTTTTTTTTTTTTTTTTTTTCAAGGAAAAAAAAACAACAAAAACGTATGTAGTTTAACTAATTTTTCTATTAAAAAAAAAAAAAACAATAAATGTATAGTTACTTTGAAGAAATCGGTTAGTGGAAGAATGTTCCTATTTTGTAGGCAATGTTTTAGTGCAAGTTAGATATATATTTTTACCGGACCATCCTTTAGTTTTGTCTTTACTTAAACCTAGGGATGTAGGGGTATTTTGGAACAACCATTTATGGCTTCAGACTACACACACATAACAAATTATCTTATATCTTTGGTATTGATGTTATATCTTATATCTTTGGTATTTTGCAAGCCACCAGATATTCTCTTATATCTTTGGTATTGATGTTTTGAAAACAACCATTTATGGCTTCAGACTACACACACATAACAAATTATCTAAAGGTGGATTCCATATTTTTATTAATAGAGGGAAACTGCACAAATACATCAGTTGTCCAAGGTGATTTATGGGACTTTTCCTGGACCTATTCAAAGTGAAATTTCAGTTTGCCACAAAACTCTCACATCATATTCTAGCAAGATCACATTATAGACTTGTCCCCCATTTAAAATTATTCATATTATTTCCTCGCACTCCATATTTAAGATATGACAATGAAAGGATAAGCAAATGTGTAGAGAGAAGGATGTCCTACTTGCTAGCTCATAAGTACCAAACATGGTAGTAATTTAAGCAATGTATTATTGCAGATCATTATCAAAATAGCCAGGAATAAAACCCTAATAAGCCCCTATAATAATTCTGGCTAATACATATCAGGAAAAAGTTCGTAGCAAAGATCTAATAAGAATACAGTGTGTATATAGTTAGAGATTGGCTGAAGCTAACAGCAACAATAAATATCTTGATATTTAAAAGAATAGCTACAAGCTAGACAATTTAGATAATACAGATTTGGTGACAAGAGTACTGGTGTTCTCAACAGCTTCAATCAGCGAGAGCTTATGAGGTTTCAATAACAGAGAACATTTGGTGACTAAACATAACAAAAAGTGTCCAAATTTTAGAGATTTGGAAAAATTTTCAGTCAATTGCTGAACCTGGTAAACAATATGATCAACTGAATCTTGAGTCAAATGAACATTATGATTTAATATGATTTGGAACAGGTTAAACAATGATTCTGTCCATACCAATTCACCGGATATTAGACGTTGGTGGCAGGGAAGACAGATAAGCCTCCTCTCGTCCTTTTCTCCACACAATAGCTTCTGGCAAAAAGCAGAAACATGAGCTGGGTGCAAACATTCCCTTATGATCCTTGTGATCACATCACATATGGGATTATTTATGCCTTCTCTACGGAGAATCAACGGAAACAAGAGTGCATAAACAGCTGCTTTCGGATGAAGCTTACAATATTCCATTATTGCAGCCACAAGAACACGAGAAGCTGGTACTTCCAGTAATAACAACTTGGGAAGGATTACTGAGCAAAGAACCTGGCTTGGCCAACCAAGCTCTTCTTCACTTTCATTCACAAGATGTGAAATTAAAACTGAAGCAGTCTCATCATCTGCCAGCCAAGGTTCAATGAGACCCAAAACCACAAAAGAATCTCTGCCCTTGTCCAAGCAAAGTTGGCGAATTTCATCAGCTAAACCCACAGTTTTCAAAGAAGATTCAAAATTCAAAATTCTAGCTTTCAAACAAGTAGCCTTCTCATGAATCCCAGGATCAAGAGGAACATTTGCAGGACAATCAATCTCCATTCCCTCCACAACTTCATTCGCCTCTTCTTTGCCATCCTCTCCATCTTGCTTCGACGAATCTACACTAACTTCACAACTACCAAAAGGCGTCACTGAACAAAATTCGTCTGGCAAAATAGGAAGCCAAGGGAGAATCACATCATTGGCATCCACAGCTGCCTCCTTAAGCCAACCTGGTATTGATTCGAACTCTTCATCCACGCCTTCCTCCCCAGAATCCAAACTCAAACAGGAAATCCACTCGTAATTCGACTCAGACAATAAATCGAGCAGATTGCGTGCAGCCTTCTTGACCCAAAAATCATGCTCCTGATTCCCACTCAACACATTCTGGGCCAGCCTCGACAAGTCTCTCTTGCAAAACCTCTGACGCTCATAAGCAAGAAAAGAAAGAATACGCGATTGCACCGTAGTCGGTAAAGTGTCTATAAACATGACCCTGTTGATCAAAACCCCATACAAGTCAAATAAACCAAACATTATATTAAAATTGAAGATAAATAGCAACTGGGATTTGGGTGCTTTTTGTTTTTTACCGCTTTGCCCGAGGAGGCTTGGGAGACGAAGAGTCATCGTCGTCGATGACAATGGCGTCGCTGGGCTTTGAGAGCAAGGAGAGGAAAGAGCTTGTGGTAATTGGGGTTGTGGTTGATGAGGCATTGAAAGATTGTTGTAACCATTGAGATGCTTCGGTTTCGGGAGTTGGGGAGTTGAGGAAGATCTTAAAGAGTGGAACCCATGACTCCATTTTCGCGCTCTATTGCTGTGAAGCTGAAGCTGAAGGAACTGGGTTTAGGAGCAGAAAACGCGGGAAAGTTTGTAGCTTTAATTTAACCAACAAAATTAGGAAATTTTTACTTTTACCGCTTTAAACTATACAATATACATCAAGTTACATTTTAGGCTCTAAACTATTTGAATGCCCGTTTTACACCGTAAATTATAATCTTTGTTACATTTTGTATTTCAAGATTAATTTTATTGTTATGTTGGATGGAAATTTATAACACATGACTTGCACATGAACTTTGCTTAAGTAACACAAAGTTAAGACAAAAAAACACCATCTTCTCAATTAATTAAAAACAAAAGTCCTGATAGGAAGGGTTTTGGGGGGAAGAGGAGCTACTGTTGAATAAATTAATAGCAGCATGATAAAATGCGTTGATTTGGGTTGTCCTAGTCTTTAGGAGTTCAGTAGTTTGTTTTTGTTTGTTACCTAGTTTGTAAGAGTTGTTTAGCATGATGTTAGTGTTGCCTATTTTTGTGTTTGTAACCGTTTGTTTTTAGCCTATATTATGACCATTTCCTTATCAATGAAGTAGTAGAGTTTTAGTCCAACTCTGTTTCCCTTTGTTTTAGTTTATTGTTTTCTTCTTCCATCAGTGGTATTAAAGCTTGGTTAGATTTCCACAATGGCTTCTGAAACTTTTGTGCAGCCAGCCATTCCACGCTTTGATGGTCACTATGACCATTGGAGCATGCTCATGGAGAATTTTTTGAGGTCTAAAGAATATTGGACAACTGTTGTTTCTGGAGTAGCAGAACCAGTAACATTTGTTGTGTTGACAGATGCATAGAAGGTGGAGCTTGAAGGGCAGAAGTTGAAGGATCTCAAAGCAAAGAATTATCTCTTCCAGGCAATTAATCGTTCCATCCTGGAAACCATTCTTTGTAAAGAAACTTCCAAGCAGATCTAGGACTCTATGAAGAAGAAGTATGAGGGGACAGCACAGGCAAAGAGGGCATAGCTTCAAGCACTTCGAGGCAATTTCGAAACTTTATACATGAAGTCTGGAGAATTAGTGTCAGATTACTTCTCCAAGACGATGGCAATCGCAAATAAGATAAGAATCCATGGTGACAAAATGGCAGGTGTCACTATCATTGAGAAGATTCTTCGTTCGATGACAACAAAAATCAACTATTTGTTTGTTCGATTGAGGAATCTAAAGACACTAACAGCATGTCCATTGATGAATTGCAGAGTTCTTTGTTGGTTCATGAGCAGAAAATGAATCGGTAAGACAAGGAGGAGCAAATGTTACAAGCCTCGGCATCAAAATGAGGAGGTCAAGGATGAGGAAAAGGTAAAGGCAGAGGCAAAAATGATGGTAGACACTCAAATCAAAAATCTAAAGATTCTGATTCTCAAGGGAGAGGAAAAGGCCATGACAACAACAACAATCATTCAACGCCTTCCAAGACAAAGTCAGCAGACAAATCAAGAGTTGAATGCTACAGGTGTCACAAGTTTGGCCATTACAAGTCAGAGTGTTGTACTAATCTAAGGAGAGAGATGGTGGAAAGCAGTGAGGAAACCCACAAGAAATTCTTGTGGTACTTAGACACTGGTTGCAGCAACCATATGAGTGGAGAGAAGTCTGTATTCTTTGAACTGGATGAAGCTTTTCGTGATGTTATGAAGTTCGGTGATGGCTCTACAGTCTCCGTTATGGGAAAGGGAAGGGTAGCAATTCAAACCAATAGAAATTCTATTCAAACTATTTCTAACGTTCTCTTTGTTCCAGATTTGAGAACAAATTTACTCAATGTTGGTTAGCTACAAGAAAAGGGATATGGAATCTCTATAAAAAATGGAGTTTGCAGAATTGAAGATGAGAAGTTGGGCTTGATAGCTAAAGTCAACATGACATCCAACAGAATGTTTCCATTGTATCTCCATGACACCGCTCACTCATGTCTTTCTGCAAGATTGGGAGAGAAGGAATGGCTATGGCATTTTCGTTATGGGCATCTTAGCTTTGGTGGGTTGAAAAATTTTCAATAGAAGAATATGCTGACTGGTCTTCCTCAAATTACAACTCCTTCTGAAGTTTATGAAGAATGTGTTGTTAGCAAACAAAATCGTAATCAATTCCCACAAGGGAAATCATGGAGGGCGAAGGCTGCACTAGAGCTTGTTCATTCCAACATTTGTGGGCCAATAACTCCATGCTCTAATGGAGGTAAGAGATATATACTTACCTTCATTGATGATTTTAGTTGCAAAAGTTGGGTTTATTTTTTGCAAGAGAAGTCTAAAGCCTTTCTAGCCTTTAAAAGCTATAAAGCGCTGGTTGAGAAAGAAGTTGGCAATCCCATAAAAATTCTTCACATAGATCGTGGTGGAGAATATAACTCACATGAATTTGCAAGTTTTTGTGAGACTCTTAGAATAAAGAGGTAGCTTATAGCAGCTTAT
Source organism: Quercus wislizeni (assembly GCA_023055345.1). Lineage (NCBI taxonomy): Eukaryota > Viridiplantae > Streptophyta > Magnoliopsida > Fagales > Fagaceae > Quercus > Quercus wislizeni. The sequence continues at coordinate 31,127,926 of JALGQJ010000001.1, forward strand.
ACACCCCAACAGATTGGCATTTGTGAAAGGAAGAATTGCACTATTCTAAAGATGGTGCAAAGTCTTTTAATAAGGAGCTGTATTCCAAAGAGCTTCTGGCCTGAAGCAGTTAACTAGAGCATTCATATATTAAATAGAAGTCCCACACTTGCTGTTCAAAATATGACACCAGAGGAAGCATGGAGTGGACGGAAACCAGTTGTTGATCACTTTAGAATTTTTGGGTGTGTTGCATATGCCCATATTCCAGATCAAAAGAGGAAGAAGTTGGATGACAAGGGAGAAAAATGTATTTTTCTTGGTGTTAGTGATCAGTCAAAAGCTTATAAGCTTTACAATCCTAACACTAAGAAAATAATACTTATCAGTCGAGACGTTGTTTTTTACGAAGATCAAATCTAGGAATGGAGCAAATTGTAGTTGGAGAGCCAATTCCAACTAGTTTTGACGGAGAAGATGGTGATGAAGCAAATTAGTCGTAGCAACACCTTGCTCCAGCAACTGATGCATTTGAGAATCCTTAAAATGAAACTCTCATAGCCTCTGAAGTCACTCCAACAGCACCAGAAGCAGCAGTTGAATCACGTTCTCATTGTGTTCGAAAGAGGCCAGCATGGATGTCAGATTATGAGGTAACCAGAATTGATCAATCTGAAGACACTCACTCATTTTGCTCTATTTTCATATTGTGATCCTACCGTGTTTGAAAGTGCTGTCAAAGAATCAAAATGGCGGAAGGCTATGGATGCTAAAATTGTAGCCATAAAAAAGAATGACACTTGGAAGTTATCTGATCTTCCAGAAGGGCATAAAACAATTGGTGTGAAGTGGGTCTAAAAGACAAAGCTGAAGAAGAAGGGTGAAGTCGACAAGTACAAGGCACACTTGGTGGCCAAGGGCTATAAGCAAAGAGTTCAATGTTGATTATAAAGAAGTCTTTGCTCCAGTTGCAAGGCAAGACACAATCAGATTGGTGATTGCATTAGCAGTTCAGAATTCATGTCCAGTTGGACGTGAAGTCGGCGTTCCTCCATGGAGATTTGAAGGAACTAGTATTTATCGATCAACCTCCTGGTTATGTGAAATTTGGAAATGAGCATAAAGTGTATAGACTAAAGAAGGCTCTATATGGATTAAAACAAGCCCCACGAGCTTGGTATAATTGTATAGAAACTTATTTTTTGAAGGAAGGATTTCAACAATGTCCTTATGAACATACATTTTTCATAAAAGTTGAGGATGGAGGGAAAATGCTCATTGTTTGCTTTTATGTAGATGATCTAATCTATACTGGAAGTAATGGAGGAAGGAAGAAGCCGAGAGGGTAATGGAGGAAGTCCATTAAGGGATTTGTTGCTCTTATATGAATGGAAAAATGTTAGCCAAGAAAATCCTAAGGATGAAGTACTATTGGAATACAATGGAGACCGATTATGTGGATTATGTGAAGAGTTGCCATGATTGTCAGACACATGCCAACTTGAACCATGTACCACCTAGTGAATTGTATAGCATGACTTCTCCATGGTCACTCTCAGTTTGAGGCATAGATGTGATTGGAAAGGTAGCTCCTAAGGCTTCAAATGGGCATGAATACATTTTAGTGGCAATTGACTATTTCACCAAGTGGGTGGAGGCAGTCTCCTACTCTGTATTGAAGGCTAAGCATGTGGCTCGGTTCTTAGAAAACAACATTATATGCCAGTTTAGGGTGCCCCAAGAGATCATTTCTAATAACGATTCCCACTTTGAGGGGGAGGTTTGAAGGATCACAGAGTTGTACAACATTGAGCATCACAAGTCTTTATTGTATCGAACACAAGCTAATGGTGCCGTATAAGCAACAAGAATATGAAGAACACTCTAGCCAAGATGGTAATGACATACAAAGATTGGCTGAAAAGCTTCCATTTGCCTTATGGGGTTATAGAACTTCTATCTGTGCATCGACTAAGGCAACACCTTACTCTTTGGTTTATGGTAGTGAGGCGGTACTTCCTATTGAGGTAGAGATACAATCTTTGAGGGTATTGGTGGAAACCAAAGTTCTGGAAGAGGATTAGATAAGGCGAGATATGAACAGTTGGCTTTGATAAATGAGAAAAGGGCTAGGGCACAATATCATGCACAAAGGTACCAAAAAAGGATTGTGTTAGGACATATGTGAATCATGTTAAGAACATATGTCATTTAGAATTGGCTTATCCTTTGACAAAACACATTTTACTTGTAATTGGATAGATCTATGATGGTTTAAGTCTTCAAGAAACATGTTGTTCAAGTCAAAAGTTAAAGCGATGCAAATCTATCCAATAAACAAGTGAAGAAGTGTTGTATTTTAAAACTCGACAGCTAACTCGATAGATTGTATTTATCGAGGTTTAAAAGGAAAATTTAGCCCAATGCTCGACAGCTGTTCGACAGATACCCTATCTATCGAGATTTATGAAAATCAATTTTTCAGATCTAATTTCACGCATATCCATGTATATGTGTTTAGGCTTTCTTTTCTCTCAACCTTAAACATATATAATGATTATTTTAAAGGTCGTCAAAAGGTTGTTGCACTTGTTGTTGCAAGCATATTGTGATCAGAGACATATGCCCTAGTTCATCTTTCTCTTAAAGAAGCTACTGTGTTTATACGCTGTAGGGTTTTGTAACCAATGAGTTTCTTGATCATCATCGTGTGGATGAACTGAAGAACTTTGCAGCCAACATCCTTCTCAAGTTGGTGTGTTAGTCACGTATTTGGATCCGTGCATCGATTGGTTAGTCACGTATTCAGAGCCATGCATTGAAAATGAAAAATTGTCACTACAAAACAAGTCTAATTGTGTATTGGGATAAGGGTTCAACTGTAGGTTGGTATAAGGTACTGAGATTCCTTTATTTGTAACCACTTGTTTTGATAATAGTGGATTCTTGACAGTGGTGACTTTAAATTTACCCAGTGAGGTTTTTGCCTAGAGGTTTTCCCCATTCGTAAACAAATCATCGTGTCAACTTTATTTTCGCATTTAACTTAGTTGGTGATTTGTTTGTGCTTCCACGCATATTGCATATTAATTCATGGGACTTGGTCCTAAAGATACTTAGAGATGAAACTTTTGACCCAAGAGGAAAGATGAAACCAAAGTGGTTTAGGCCTTTTATCATTAAGAAGATCATGTCTGGAGGGGCTACAAGGATCATAGATTTGGATGGAGAAGAGATGCTTCACCCAATCAACATGGATAGACTCCGGAAATAAAATATCTAAATTTTTTTTAAAAAAGCATGCTAGGTTGAAAATCCAAAAGGGCAGCCTAGGAAAAAGTTAGGGCAAGAAAACCCCGCTAGATGAAAACCTAAAAGGGCAGTCTAGGCAAAAGTTAGGGGAAAAAATCATGGGCATGATGAAAATTCCCGAAGGGACGTCATGGGCAAAAATTACATGGCAAAGGAAAAAGAAAAAAAAAAAAAGAGATGACAATAAGCGAAGATAATAAAAATGTGATTATCTTATTACTCAAAGTAAAGGATAATAAGATTGTTTTCATAGGGGATTTGGAACATTCCAATCCTTTATTAAATTCAAAAACAAAAACATGAGAATCATAAAAGTTCAGAAAAGTAAAATATAGGGCCTATTAAGGTGGTCACTCAATCCTCCTTACTTTCTTGCTAGTCTTTATGTAAGATTTTTCATCCCTCATAATCCACTTCATGTCATCCTCCAACCATTGCATGTACCTCACAATGGGATAGATGTATTGAGGAAGGACAATGCCTTTCGTCACCTTACAGTGTGGCCAAGCCTCACTAATCCTGCCCAAGATCCTATTGGTAAACATCTCAGTGTGGAAGGCACCTTCATCATTAGGGGCTCCTTGACGTTCCGCAAATTGCCTTGAGATACGACAAGTGGAGTAGTATGAGTAGTAACGAAGTCCAACTAAGGTCACACAGCAGTCCTTGCAGCAACTATGGACCATGCTTGAGATGTGCCACCACTACATGACCCACTAAATGTCGGTTTCCTTAAGGTGAACCATAAACTCCATGTACGCCTCGAAGCTCATGTCATTTAGATGAAGCTGGCTGTCCTTAAGATGCTTATGGAGGTGGGTGTTGAGAGGTACGGTAAGAGGTTGAAACAACCAAAGTCTCTCTTGTAGCCATATTTGGAAAAAAAAAAAAAAGCATGAGTGAGAAAAAAATAAAATAATGATGGAAAAGACGATATAAGATGCCTCGATAGGTTGAAAACTGAAAGGCAACCCATTCAAAAATTAGAGGGATTCCATTAGGTTGAGAACTTAGGAAGAAGTTAGGGATTATACTTGCAAGAGAAGAGGACTACCCACAAAGAAGCTTGCTTCCTTCCTATGAAAGGCATCCAAACCATTGAAGGTCTTCACCAAGATCAAGCCCATTGGGTTACCTCTCTTTAGCTCAAAAGCCACCATGCACATCTGAAGGTCCACATAATATGACTTTTGAACCAAGAAATATCTTTCAAAAGCACATAAGCAAAAGACACGAAGAAAGTATGAACGTGGCCTCTCACCCACGAGAAGGGCCTAATAAAAAAAGTACTCAAGAACCAACCTAAGGTTGAGCTTGCCAAAGACACACCACCTATTTGCTGTGATGGAAAGGACGCCCAACACAACTTGTAACAAGGAAGGAAGGTCCCTGCCCATGGTTGGGAAGATGAGATCATCAATCTTTGGTTCACCCATGATGGCGCCAAATTATTCAATAGTGGGGCATAGTTCTATTCCATTGAAGTGGAAAACATGCCAAGAAGGAACCCAATAATTGGCAGCAGCATGAAGAAGAGGCTCATCCACCCTATTTGATGGTGTGGGAAGACATAAGAAAGACCATAGGGGGCGATGGAATCCTTGAAATCGGGACCAAGCCTCCTAATCTAACCCGAGACATCAAGTGGAAAGTTTTTTGCCATTAGGGGACCTCAAAAAAGGGTTTTTTGGGTTGAAAATATGTTGGTGAGGGTTTTAGACTAAAACGGCTACTTTTATACTTAAGTAAGTCGATTAGGGTTTTTTTTTTTTTTTAAAACGCGGCCCACATATGCAAGGTCAACCCTGCATACGCAAAGTCAAAGCTGCGTACACAGGCCCATCCCCACGTACGCATGGCGCTTGGCAGAAGCCCATTCTCCCCTGTTTTGAGCATAGTTTTCACTTCAAGGCATTCCTAGGATTCCTACAACCTAAGGGATCATCCACGACATATTCCAAGCACAAGATTTCAAGCATCCAAGAAGCAAAGTTGTATAGAAACATACAATTAGTCATATATCTTGTAAATTAAGTGCTAAGTCCCAATTAAAAGCATAAATGTAAAGAGATGTTTTTAAGTACACTCTTTTGTCTCAAACTAAATCCAAGTGTTGGCTAAAGAAAATAAAAAAAACAAAAGCAACAAAAAGAGAAAAAGTTTTGTTTTGTGTGCATATATGTTTTGACTGCAGGTAATCAATGGTGTCGCTTCTTCTTTGACTGATAGCTAGAAGTTGCCTCTGAATCCTCCTCATCACCTCCATCATCATCATCATCATCACCACCATTGCTCGAATAGGCCTCCCCTCCAAGACCATACAAGTTCCTTGAATAATTGGTCACCTCTAGCTTGAGATTCCCAGCAAGCCACACTAACTCCTCATGCTTTTAGATAGTGGGTTGCAATTCAAAGAGAGAAGGGTTAGTGACCGAACCAAAAAGAGAGAAATGCCAAAAAGAGAAAGAACGAAAGGAAGGAAACACTCACTACCCAGGTGTTGGGAGGAAAATGATAACCCGTGACATTGGGATTGCGGGGTATGGCATGCCCCCGAGCAAAGCCATCAGGGCCATAAGCATAGACCGTCCAAGGGAGATGTGGAGGGTCAATAAGCTCACCGGCAATATGTACCTCTTGTTACAGTTTTCCACATTAGAAGTCATGACAAACTAGGTAAAAGAAAAGAAGAGAAGAAGAAGAGATTGAGTATATACCTAAACAGTGAGGGAAGGCATGAGGCGAGTGATGTTGAACTCCTCATAGTCCAAGCCTCAAGAAGCTGCCCGACATAGGGAACGCCACTGCCCCACGAGTTGTACTTAGCATCAGTCATGGAGTGTGGGGCAAGCATGAACTCAGGGAGGTCCATTGGAATCTTTAGGTCATCCCTACCTACCAACTGGCACTACACCATCTCCGCTAGGAATAGCACCCTCAAGCCCACTCCTTCCAAGGGACGGGTAATCTCTACAGCAATGAAAGTGGCAGGCTCCAAGTCTCGGGAAGCATAAAGAGGCTGGCCGGCCCATGGAGTCTAGTTAACCTATAATGACACAAGGTTAAAAGAAGGGTATCCAAAGGGAAATGCATGAAGAAGCATAAACAATTAGAACTCTTAAACTTACCTCATTTGAAGTCAACCTAGCAAGGTGGGCCTTCACTCGAGGGAACTCCCTCAGAACTAGATCAGTGCCTGGGGTTAGGAGGCCATACCTAACCACCTACCACTGCAAAAAGAAGCATAAGCTACAGGTTAGATGCAAGATGACAGTTTGCAAGATGCAAGACAATACAGTTTGCAAGACTACAAGCTACAAAGGAAAATGCAAGGAATGGGAAGAGAACTAACTTCAAGAAGCTTCCAAGGCCCCACAAGCTGTTGCAAGGTGCCCCAGTTAAGAGTGTCGAGGGTGGAGTAAAGATAGGCAAGACATGCCTGCCCCTAATTGGCTCTTCGTGCCTCTTCAAAGTCCTAAAAAGGGTCAACCACCTTAAAGACACCATTTTCCCACCATTGGCAAAGAGGTAAGCCCCTAACAAGTGAAGAAGGAAAAGCCTAGCCATACATACATGCTCCTCCCTAGTCCTCTGTGGGAAAAGCATGTAATTCGACACCAAGTCAAAGTAATGGATGGTCCTAGTGTAGTACTTCCTCCCTAACATGTTGAGACTCAACTGGATGCCAGACACACTGTCCAAATTAATGATGGCCCCTTCAAAGCAAAGGTCGGTCATGCGGTAGAAGTCGTAGGGAGTCACCATCATCTCCTGCTCAGCAATATGAAAGGTGTGAGCAGTATCCCACCACCTCTCAATGAGGCACGACACCAAGGTAGAACTCGCAGAATTCTCCAGAAGAAGGCTAATGATAGGCTCGAAGCCTGCCTCCTGGATATAGGCCCTAGTTTCAGTGACGAGAAGGTTGTACCATTCTACCACCTTATTAATGCTTCCCTTACTTGTATAAGGGGATGATGATTGCAGAAAAGGAAGAAGATGACATTAGATTCTTGATTCAAGCAGAATTGATAAAAAAAATAATGTTTTTGATGCAAGAATGAAGATAAAAGGAAGAATATAGTGAAACTCAAGTGAAAAATATCAAAGAGGTGTGTTAAAATTGCATATAGAAGTGAAATAGATGAAGAAGAAGTGAAAATGGGCAGAGTAGGGCTTCTACCAGACGTCTCATGTTCGCGGGTCAAAGCCCACATACGTAGATAGGACCCCGCGTATGCAGAGCCTCAAGAACAGACCTACGTATGCAAGAACAACATTATGTAAGCATGAATCCAAGCTGCATACACAGGCCCGAGCCCACACATGCAGAAGCACAAACAGAAGCAGTTTTTTGACATTTTCAAGCATACATCATCCAAAATCAATTTTAAACATATTCCTACCCCTCCTAAGGTGTCAGGTTTTCATCTGAACCCATCCCACAATAAACCCCAAGCATTTACATGGCCAAAAACACATTAAAATGGAAGATCAAAGAGAAACTTGAAAATGAGAAAAAAGTTTAAAAACTTACAGATTTAGCCATGGGGATGTGATTCTCTGGCTAGTATGTCAATGGTGGAAGCCCCATCAATCTCACTACCCTACTCTAGCAGGTAAGGTGGAATGCATCAGAAGAAAAGACGTAAAAGGACTTCTTGTCCTTAGGTGCCATTGGAGAGGATGAAAAGAGTTCAGAGAGAAAATGAGAGAATAAGAGAGTTTGAGATAATGAGAGAGTCAGAATGTGAGAGGTAGAGAGAGGAGAGTGAGGTTTTTATAGAGAGAAGAAAAAGAGAAAGAAGAGTTATGAAGAATGTGAAGGAATGAGAGAGATGAAGAGAATGAAGAAGAAAAAGAAATGGTTGGTAATTGTTGGAGAAAAAAATGAAAAGGTGGGAACACACCTAATGGCTAAACTACGTGTAGTTTAGGCCCCACCACTAAACTACATGTAGTTTAGTCATGAATACTAAAAAAAAAAAAAAATTCTTCTTTCAAAAAAAGAAGAACATCTCAAGATTGCCCCAATTAGGCACAAAATCATCAAAAGACTCCTTAGTGAGCGGTAAAGGAAGTAGAAGACTCTTCCCTCAATGAAGCGTGTACATCCCAAAACCATTTCCAACAGACCGCACAAAATCAAGAACATTATACCTAGTAAGGAAGCAGAGGATTCTTCCCCAGTGGATCAAGCATATCAAAGACACTATCCCCATGGTGGAAGTAGGAGATTCTTCCCCGATGAACCCAAGCATATTTAAATAATCCCTAATGAGGATGCAGAAGATTCTTCCTCAAAATATCCCCGGTAAATTAGGTACACCTAAAGTATCCCCTGTGAGAAAGCGAAAGATTCTTCCCCAGTGAGTCCAATACACCTAAAAAAAATCCCCAGCAAGGAAACGGAAGATTCTTCCTCAAAGTCCTTAGCAAACCATGAAGGAAGTAGAAGATTCTTCCTAGTAGATCACACATTTACACTACTCCTTAGTGAGTCCATTCCTACTACTCTTTAGCGAGTTTCTCATCCCCAAGCAAGTCATGAGAGGTAGAAAATTCCTCCCCATGCACATATACTCCTCAACGAGTTTTCACCATTCCCAAGTGGATCCAACAATTAAGACTACTTGTGCATATATTCTCCGGGAGTTGGACATGCAGGCACGGTAGAAAAAGTTAGAAAAAGAAGTGAAGAAGACAAAAGGAACAAGTCACCCAAAGAAGTTTAAGGCAAGAGTCCTAAATGGACACCACAAAAACTATATCCTTTTGTTGTTTGTTGGGTTAGCTCATAAAAGCACCCTTGCTTGTTTTCTTTTTTTCTTTTTAAGTGACTCTAGGATAGTGAGTCACTTGCCATTTGTTTGCAAGTGGCAAAACAAGTTCTAGGATAGTGAACCTATCGTTGCTCGTTTCTCAAGCAAAAAAGGTGTGACTTCAGACATACGAATCACACGCAACTCTTCGGAGTTGCACCCCGCCCCATGTATGCGTGATGTGTGTTGTATGCGTGGGTTGGGCTCAAGCCGTATGTCGAAACAAAATATTTTGTCTCTTATTCTTTGGATTCTATTAGCGAAGCTCATGAATCAAAAAAAGGGCATCTGTAGACACCGCATTTTATACCCTTTATGACTTAGGCCCCCGTTAGCTAATGATACTCGAACTCTAAGGCCCAAGGCCAGTTTAAAGCCCAATCAAATATCACATTAACTTAAGGAGTGTTAAAATGGAAAATATAACCTTTTAAATAAGCAAAAATTTATTTTTGGAAATAAAAGACCAAAGTGGCCATTGGCCCACGTACGTGGGCCAAAGCATGCATACGCAGGCATATTCCTGCGTACGCAACTAGGGCTTCAGAAGTATGGAAAAGACAAGTTTTCTGTAATAATGGTTGAGGTTTGGAATGAATCCCACATCTTCTAGGAGCCATTCCAAACCCCATTTTTTCCACTATAAAAAGCCTGACATGGTACATTTTCAAAACTCACAAAAATCCCACGGGAAAAACTTAAGATTCACAAGAAAATAGTGAATCAAAAGGGAGTTTTTTCACAAAATACCCTTAAGTCAATTTTATTTGATTGGGACCTTTTTTGGCCCTAATCCTTTTAGTTTATCGTTGCTAATCGCTTGTTTAATGACTTATGATAGATTTGACTGAAGGGAATGGTCAAAATCAAAGCTTGGGAACTCCTTTTTGAGGTATCAAGGTTTGACCTTTCTTTTCTCTTTTTAGTCTTTCTTTTGTTGTTTAATATGTTTTTCTTGCTTTGTTTGTGTTATAACTTGTTTGTTTTGAGTAGCTTTTTGTTTTTCTTGCATGTTTTGAGTTAGGTTGTTAGAATTAAGGTTTTCTTTTATGCTTTATTTTTCTGTTTTGTGTTTTTGGGTTGGAGTTTTGAACAAGTCCCATGCATGCATGCCATAAGCATGCGTACGTAGATTAAACCTTGCGTACGCAGGCCTTTGGCTGCGCACGCAGGTACTTACCCAGAAACCCTAATTTAGATTTCTTATGTTGTTTGGTTTGCTTGTTCCATATGTTTTGTCTTTATTTAAACCCTTTTCTTATGTTTGTACATATCTGAGTCTCTATCTTTTATGCTTGCTTATCTTTAATATATTTAGATTAGGGTTTCATGTTTATGTCTCGTTTAAACACCATGATCATTCATTCAAATGTCCATGCACAATGCTATAGGTGCTGAGATGTTGCAAGGTAAGTAAGATAGGTTATTCATTCACATGTACATGCATGTTGTTTGTTTAATCCTCTCTTGATATATGTCTACGAAGTTGATGCCTCGTTTTTTATTCATGATATGACTTGCTTTACTGCCATGTTTAGGTTGCTACTTTGCATTGAGATATATGATAGGGTTTCACATGTTAGGGTTTCTCATATGTGTTTCGCTCTTTATTGCTTTATGGATAGATATGTGTTTTGGGATGAATGATGTCATGTTGTATGTTAGATGCATGCTAACGTGTATGTGAGTTAGAATACAACTGTTGAATTTGTTTTTAATAAGGTTAAGACAGAATACACTACGATGAGAGGCCAACCATAGGGTTGGGTAATCTTGGGTGCCTAACACCTTCGCAACAATGTACCTAAACTCCGAGCCCATACTTTGGTAGTAAGATCAAAGGTCCTTCCTCGAAAGGATGTTATATATATGGTTCCTAGACCATTGCAAAAACTAGGTGGCGACTCTCTCCTTGTGTCCACAACATGTACGCACTATTAAAATGGGCCTAACCACAAGTGGTTAAACTATAATTAACCATTTGATTATAGACATCAATTTTTTAATTTATGTATTCTTATATATATATATATATATTAAAATTAATTAATTATTAACCTAGTAGCTAGACCAATAACCTAATTAGGGTTGTTTACGGGGAGGTGCAGTTGGTTTTAGTGGGTGATTTTGCAACACATTTCTCCCTGTAGTTTCTCAACACCAGCCCCCCTTTCCCCCCAACCGAGCTGCACCAAGGAAGGACCGTCAATTTGCAAGGAGGCAATTTTAAATGCTTGGTCTTATTCAGCTTGGTTGGCACTTGTTGATGATAATGACAATGACAGTTGGCTTAAGGAACAATTAGTACAGGAGAAGAAATGACTCATAATCAATGGGAATGACCGAAAATTGAAGGGGAAAACAACAAATTAGTGAGGAGAGAGAGAGAGAATAAGTGTATCTGTTTTTAATATATACACACACATACATATATGTCAACTAGTTTGGTTATTGGTTGATTTTCAAAACCCACAGCCAACAATCAAACCACTGACATTAATTTTGGCATACAAAAAAAAGTGCCAACAGGCAAGCTGAAACTAGTCGGCTGCAACCAAAGTTGGTTGACTTAATGTAGTTCTACTTACTTCGATTGGCATAGGATCAACACTAAATTTAAAGGTTGAACCAATAACTATCATACCATTCTTTTTTTGGATTTAACCTTATTTAAAATTAATATGTGAAATGCACAGTGAATAGGTGCTATTCCAATATATAAAGTGTTGATCATGTGAACATTATGTAAAGCTCGTAATACATGTAGTATTGTCAAGAAATTTATAACACCATGCGGTTTGATCAATTAAAGGTTCACTTTTTGCTATGAAGTTTTTCCATTCATCTTATTCTCTTATTTACGGGGAAAAAAGGGTACTAAAAAGTAAAGATGCGCTTTAAAATCTATGGAGAAATTATCAATTGTTGTAGAGTTAAACACTTCGGCAATTTTCTTTTTGGGGAGAGGGGGGGGGGGGGGGGGTTGTTTGATCCCTTTTCTACAAATTAATAACTATATATATATATATATAGTTTCTAAATTTTTTTTAAAACCATTAGAATTTAAAGCTATATTTTCAAACAATACATCTATTCACAAATTGTACAATACGATGTTATCCAAACTTCAAACTCTAAAAGTCTAAACCCATTTTAAAGCTACAAATGGTACAAATCTTGTGAATTTAAGATACAGTTTTACACACAACTCAAGGTACGATTTTAATTATTTTTTGAGGTTCATGAAAAACTATATAAAACAATTTATATGCAACAAATTTGGAGATTCTGGCATTTTACCCTAAATTTTTTTAAAAATTGGCAATATGCCCCTGTTTGCAAACTATATAGAGGCATGCCCTTGTTTCGATACTCAATTATCCTAAAATCGAGTTCAATTAAATACTCGATTTGTAGAAAATCGAGTTATGCGCGATCAAACTTTAAAAAAAATTAAAAATTAAAAAAAAAAAATTGCATGGAACTCGAGTTTCCTGAAATCGAGTTCCATGCAAAAAAAAATTTATAAGTGTGATCGGCCCATATTCAAGGAGCCCTATAGTGGCGTTTTTAAGCACTATAGTGACATTTTAAAGCCCTATAGCAGCGTTTTCCTGCAAATTTTTTTATAAGTGTGCTCGCCTCATATTCAGGGAGCCCTATAGTCGCGTTTTTAAGCCCTATAGTAACGTTTTAAAGTCCTATAGTGGTGTTTTCCTGCAATTTTTTTTTTTTAAGTATGATCGCCACATACTAGGGTTCAGGGAGCCCTATAGTTGCGTTTTTAACCCCTATAGTGACGTTTTAAAACCCTATAGCAGCGTTTTGGAACTCAACTTCCCTACAATCGAGTTCCATACATTTTTTTTTTTTTTTTAGTTTTAGTTTTATTGGACATAACTCGATTTTCTACGAATCGAGTATTTCATTGAAACTTGATTTTAAGGTAATCGAGTATCGAAATAGGGGCATATCCCTATATAGTTTCGAAATATGGGCATATTGCTAAGTTTTTTAAAAATTAAGGGCAAAATGCTAAAATTCCCCCAACAAATTTAACTCAAAAGAGGAAATATAGATGTTAGTATGAAATTACTCCTACTCTAAACAGTAAAAGTCAAAAGAGAACTCTTTTGCCTTCTCCTTTCCCTTTTCCTTTTGTCGCTGGATCAAATCTTTCTTTGACCCTTATCACCCCTCAAAGCCATAGTCATAGAAACATAGACAACTATGTATTAGTTGTTTTCAAGGCTTTAACCCATACTCATTTATTAAAAAAAAGAGGGCCTTTAACCCATAGTCTTCACCCAAGCATACTACAATAGGAGCACCCAATCTACTTCCCTGCATATTTCAGTTCAGCCCCTTTAAATCCTCTTAATTTCTTTATTGAGAGGGATGAAATAAAAATAGATGCTTGTATGTATGATACGTATTTATATAACAAAAACACTAAAAGTTTAAAAGTAAGTATGTATGTATATAGTATGAGATCAATTAAAACGTATGATCTCTTTTCTCCACAAAAAAAATATATATATATATATATATCATTTCATAGTGAAGTGTGTATAATTTTAGACTTTAAAAAACTAATTATTATAAAACGTATTATTTCATTGTAGTTAAAAAAAGAAAAAGAAAACAAGAGGCTTGAGAAAGGTAGAGGCTGCTAATATAGATAGTCGGATTTGAATTGCACGATACGATTATTGTGTAGTTGAGAGATGTAAAATTTTGAAAGATAAAAAATAAAAATAAATAAAAGCTAAAAGGTTTTTTAAAAAAATATTATGTAATTGTGAGATATAAAAATCTGAAAGATAAAAAAAATTTCATTCAAGAGAATTTTTTATTTTAGTTGTTTTACAACTACAACAAAATGTTGCAACATTTTCACAACATTTGATGTGTTTGCCCAGGTTAAAATAAAATATTATACTTGCAAGAGAGGAGAGCCAAGATTTTTGTGGGGGTGTGGAGGAATTGTGGTAATAATATAAGGGGAATTGTGGTACTAATATATTAATCAGGATAAATTCTCACGTATATGCATAAACATACTACACAAATATATGTTAGAAGTATAGTTTTGAAAATTGTCCAAATTGATTAACAAAGTTTTTTTTTTTTTTTTTGAAAGGGTTTCAACTTATGACATCCACGCCTGATAATAGTTCTTTATTACCAGACTAAGACACCAATCAATTTTTTATGTAGGCGGGAATTGAACCCCAGATCTCTTATACAACTATCAGAGACTTTACCAGTTGAACTAACTGGAATCCACAATTGATTAACAAAGTTACAGAGCCATATCAATTATATATCAATAAAACAAGATATTCTCAAATTAACTTATAAGCAAAATAAACAAGTGCAAAAGCATATAAAATTAAAAATTAAGTAAAACTTATCGCCAAGGCACGGAACTAAATCCGTTGTCCTTAAGAACCAATTTCGCTTCCACTAGAATGAATCCATCGGTGCAAATGGCTCAGGTGGTCGCTCTCCAAGATACAACGGCAACTCTGTTAATGTGCACTCACAAACAGAGTTTTGAACTCGTCATAAATTCCCAAGAGAAAATTTTCAGCAAAAACAGAGGAGCTAAAGTATCAAAGTAATACATGTTTTATTGTTTTCAACTAATATCACATATGCAGAATTTTGATAGTCTTAGAGCTCTAAAAAAGGAAGTAGCTAAAGATGATTAGAGTGAAAAGGGAAAGGCAAAAACAAAGGAATTGATGCCGCAAGCTGCTATGTATTTTTTGCAAAATAGGGGAAGGTGCGGCTGACTATTTTTCTAAGGAAATATGAGATGATTGAGGGTTTTGTTTGCTGCCAAAAATTCTCACGCTAGCCAAGGAAAATTCTAGAGCATGGGCTTGGGCTTTACAACAAAATATTATGGGTTTAAGCTTTGAATATACCCAATTAATTTTAAAACATACCCAACAATAGAAACCTTAATATTTAAATACTAGAGTAGGTCATAATTTATAAAAATATTGTATATAAAATTATCAACTTTGACTTTTGTATATTCATGAGATAATTTTTAAGGAGAACTTATCATCTTTTAAACTTTAATGAGTATACATAAATTGTCTAGTTTTATATTACACATATACAAAAAAAAATAATAATAATAATAATAATAATAATAATTATTATTATTATTATTATTATAATAACAAAAAGAACTCATTATCTCCTAAAAAAAATTATGCTTGATGAAAATTCATCTTTTGGCCATTTTCATAGTGAAATTCTTAAAAATTTTATTTTCAATATAAATTACAAAATTCTACCAAAGTGGATAAAAAAAATTGGTGGAACCATATGAAGACTTTGAAGACACAAATGATTAAAACTTGAGTAGATACAATTATACAAGAGCAAATTATACCCCAAAAAAAAAAAAAATTTGAAACCGGAAAATTAAAATTACATTGTTTTTAACTATTAGACCAATTGACAATTATTGTTTTTGTTTTAAGATCATTATTAGACTAACTCAGATATTTGGATCTTGAGTAATCAAAGACTACTACTGAGAGCACATGTACTCCACTTTATATATATATATATAATTTTAACTTAAAGAGTCCATTCCATAATGATTGCTCCTTATCAGTTAGCGGCAGAATTTGAACCCCAAATAATTTTAACCTAAATTGTCCACTCTATAATGATTGCTTGTTAGAGCATTAGCAGTAAGGTTGCTAAATTGACTAAAAAGTCAATTTAGCAACCAATCCCCTTAAAACAACTTCTATATCAAAGAAGCTAACAATAAAAGTATATGAGTTTCGATAGCAGCCCACTATAGCTCAAAACTCAAACAAAAAATAATATTTTAATGTAGAGTATTAAAAAAAAGTATTTTAATGTATTGATGGTTGTAGTTGTTGTTTATTTTGTTATATATATTAGGCAAAAATGCAAAATTGACCCTCTAACTTTCACCGTTTTTCATTTTAATCCTCTAACTTTCAGTTTTGTTAATTCACTCCTCTAACTTTCAATTTTTGTCAATTCAGGACTCCATTACAACTTAATTAGTGGTTGCCGTTAGAACCCCTGAAACGACGCCGTTTTGTAGAGTTTTTTTTTTTTTTTTTAAAATGTAAATTCAAAATTAAAAGAAAATAAGAAAAATCTAGAAAAAAAAAAATTAAGGCTCGTCATTCCCATTCCCCTGAATCAAAACAAAACAAAAACCCAAATCCTTAATGTAGAGAATTTGGGGAAAATGAAAAGAGGTTGAGTCGGATTTAAGAGAAAGAGGGGGTCAGCAGTTTGAGAGAGAGAAATCGATTCTGTTTAAGAGAGAGAGATTGAATTGTTTTTCTGAGATGAAGGTGACCAAATCGGTTTTGAAGGTGACTGAAGTCTTCTCACTAGATTGAATCCTAACACTTCTTCACCGAAGCAAAACGGGTCTAGTGTTCAGGAATTCACTAGCCAATCACCTGGACTTGGGAATGGGAATGGGAGTAACAACCAGGTGGACTGCGGTGAAGTCACCTCCACATGTTGGGGGAGTAACACGAGTTCAAGTTTAGACGAGACATTGAGCCACCACGGTGACAATGACACTTCTCATGATGCTGATGCATCCGCCCCCGCCACCAGCACTATTGAGACGTCCCAGGTTGTGATGGAAATTCTCAAGGATGTTCAGTTTACTGGAATAAGAAAAATTACGTTTAAGTTTAGTAAAAGAAGAGAGGACTATGATAACCAGTCGTGTGCTTTGGTGGTGTCTTAGCCTAAGACTAATGGGGTTGCTAACGGTATGTCATATGGAGTCCATTTTTAACGAGTTATTCGGCAACAATGATTGATTCTGGTAGGGGCATGGTAGCAAGCACATTTGGGAAGGAGTACCTCAAACCCAGAAAATCGAGTTTAGGTAGTTCTAATAATGAGTTTTTTTTGTCATTCAATGTTTCTCTATTTTGATTTACGTTAGGGATTTGTTTCTTTGTTTTGTTTTGATTCAAGGAAAGGGGAACGACCCTTTAATATGTGTGTGTGTGTGTGTGTGTGTGTGTGTGTGTGTGTGTTTTCTTTTCTTTTTTTTTCTTTTAATTCCGAATAAAATTTATAAAAATTAAAAATTAAAAAAAAAAACCTACAAAACGACGTCGTTTCAAGAATTCTAACGGTAGCCACTAACTGAGTTGTAACAAAACCCTGAATTGACAAAAATTGAAAGTTAGATGATTAAATTGACAAAACTGAAAGTTAAAGAACTTAAATGAAAAACGGTGAAAGTTAGAGGGTCAATTTTGCATTTTTGCCTATATATTATTTTATTGTGTTGTTTATATTATTTTAATGTGTTGAATGTTAATATAAAACTTTTACTGTGTATTATTGTTGACACCCCATTTTGCAACCTATATTTAGCCTCACATGGAGAGTAAAAGGGTAATTTCACTTTGGGAATATGCATGTTGATTTTGGTCATTAGATCCTTAATCTCATTTCACAAAAATGATCTTAATGTTGTAACAATTAAATCAACTAGTCATAAGCCCTAATCAAACTATTAAATTAAAAGTTATCATCAAATCAAGTTTTAATGGCCGAGATGTACTATCACAAATTGAATCCAACTATATGTAATTATGAATAATTAATTCAAATTGGTTATAATTATAATCAATTTAAGATTAATGACGTGTCATAATTTGATTAGTTAAGACTACATTTTATGGTAAGGTTGCACACATTTAATTAATTAGATAGTCAAATATTAATTATTCAATGAGTAATTTATGCAATTATCTTTTAATTAAGGTAAATTTGGAACTAATTAAGTCTGAAATTGAAGTGATTGGAGCCTATTAATGTTAATTGGAAACTAATTTGGGACCTATTAATGTTAATTGTGTTGAAATTATTTTCTAACAAATGACCTCTGCTTACCATTTCTTTGATATCTCTCGGGCTATTTTGAATCTGTGAATAAGGTTAATTTTCCCGGAAACTAGACATCTGGGGCTTCAATTTGAGTACAAGAATGAGACAATTCCGATTAGAATTGAAGAATATATGATTTTTTAAATTTGGCTTTACATGCTGTTATAGTAACTACGGAAAAATCGAATTTTGCTTGCTCCTCACTCCCACCAATTTCTAAATTTAATGCACCCGATTTCTCCAACGGCTAAAATAAGGTCTAGGTTCATGATTCTTTGTCAACCTTCATTAAAATGACCTTCTATTCATATTTTCTCCACCACTACTATATAAACCCTTCCTCTCCTCCATTCCAAAGCACACAAAAACTCCATGTCTTCTCTTCTCTTAAGTTCTAGTTAAATAGAGTAATCTTATTATATCTTGGTCTTCTTGAAACTCAAGGTATTGAGTGAGACTCACTCTCCCTCTCCTAGTTCTTATTTTCTCCTTCTCCCTTAGGACTTCCACCAAGAGCCTCCTCCTCCTCCGTGTGGATCTTGCATGCAAGTATAATCTTTATCCTTAACTCGTTTTTCATATTGCTATAATGTTAATTTAAGATTAAAGCATGCTAATGTTTATTTAAATTCCTTGAATATGTTTGAATGTTCTTAAATGTTCTTCACATGTTCTTGGTTGTTCATCACATATTCTTGGTTGTTCATCACATATTCATAGATAATACTATTTTTGATCTTAAATCCACATGAAAAAAAGATGTTTGTTTAATAATTTTTTCAAATTCTTGAATCTAGGATATCATCATCCGCACATATTCACTAGAATTTATTTTTCAATTCAAATGAAATACTTAATAAATTGAATTAGGGATTATTACATGCACACTCATTAAATTCAACATGCAAATTGATTGATAACATATAAAATGATGTGATATGAATGTCACGGCTTTCGAACTTAGATCAAGCATTAGTAAATCAAATGCTTATCCATGTAATTTTCAATTTTTAGATTGTAACTAAGAAACAAAGTCATGTACTTTTATCTTAGATTATATTTAGGAACAAAGTCATGTAATTTCCTATGATCAATGTAAATTAAATTTTAAATTAATAAAATGAGGAATTTTTTAATTTTGATTTTCTTATTTATTCCAATAATTAAATAAATGACGACTTCATTATAAAACCTTTAATTTAAAGGAGAAAATATAACCAGTCAAACATCTATTTTAAGAAGTAATAACATAACTCCACCCATACACATAAATTTGACCCAACACCATAAAAAAGAACTGTGCATATAATAAAGTAATATTTTGATTTGTTAAAAAGTTACATTTTTTAGATTGTAAATGTGAATATGCTCTTACCGACCAGCGGTTTGGCTAGCGGATTGAGTTTAAACCCAAAAGCGTACTCCACTTGACTCTCGTACAACATACGCTAATTGTGATACCTCTTGGTCCAAGACAAAATATAGTAGAAGTGTGAAACCAAGAATTTCACCCAAAAAAGAATTTCACCCCAAAAAAAAAAAAAAAAAGGTGTGAAACCAAGAAAGCACTACAAAAAGTCCTAAAAACTCCAAACCCACGAACCCCCATCTTTTCATCACTCGCTACTCTCTTTTCCCTCGCACCCTCTCGCTCTTTTAATATCTCTCTCTCTCTCTCTCTCTCTCTCTCTTAGTCCAAAGCCTGTAACCAAATCAACAACAACCATGGGAGTGAGCAACAACATAACAGCAACTCTGAACTTCATAGCCTTCCTGGCCTCCATCCCCATCATAGCCTCAGGCATATGGCTAGCTTCAAAGCCAGACAACGAGTGCACCCACTACTTCCGATGGCCTGTGGTCATCCTAGGCTTTCTCATCCTCCTCGTCTCTCTGGCTGGCTTTGTCGGTGCTTACTGGAACAAGCAGGGTCTCTTGGCTTTTTACCTCATATGCATGGCCATTCTCATCGCTCTCCTCCTTATCCTCCTTGTCTTCGCGTTCACTGTCACGCGCCCAGATGGCTCCTATTCTGTGCCTGGTAGAGGCTACAAGGAGTACAGGATTGATGGGTTCTCACAGTGGCTCAGGGACCATGTAACCAATTCTGATAATTGGGGTAAGATTAGGTCCTGTTTGGCTGAGTCTAATGTTTGTGCTAGGCTTACCCAGAATTACATCACTTCTGATCAGTTCTTCTCTGCTAATATCTCTCCCCTTCAGGCAAGTCTTTCACTTTACTCTCTCAGTACAAGTTTTTAGAGTAAATGGATCAATTATTTGAAAACAACACTAAAGTTAAAAGGGTCTACATGGGGTAATATTTTAGGCAATTTACTTTTTAGGCATGGGTGTTATTGGCTTTTAAGACTTTTGATGTAAAAGATGTATACTTTTTCATTGGTTTAATTTGGTGGTTAGGTTAGGAATTTTGTAAGATGTATATGATAGATGGGAAATTTTAATTTGCCATTGGTTTATGGAGAAAGTGGAAAACAATAGCTACATTGTGTATTGTATAAGATTAAATGTCAATTCGGTGCATTCAAACTAGACTTTAAGGTTTTACACTTTACTAAATGCCACCGCTGCGCCGTTGTGTCAGTGGCTATCATTGACGACTTTTTGGTCCCAAAGATAATGGATAATTTCTAAGGCTTCTGTAGCCCAAGAACAAATTCTTACCTTGACTTGCAGGTTGAGACGTACGTTTCTGTTGCTTAGGCCTGTTTGGCAAGTAATTTCTGACACATATTTTCACATTTTAAACATCATTTCATACATTTTTACCCGCACGTATATCAAAAATACCTAAACAATATTACTCAAACTCCTCTACCAAACGGGCCTTAATCGCTAGACCATTGGATTTTTTTTTAGGGGGTCAAAAAAACATGTTTTAAGTCTACAATATTATTATGGGTTCAAGCAATAAAATGCCAAAATTAATTGATGTTTTAACTTGAAAATAAAAAATAATTATCATGAAATGATCACTATAGGATAAAATTCTATCATATATATATATACATAGATATAATTTTTTTTTCTTTTGATAATAGCAATAATATATAACTTATAGTTATGTAGACACCTACTAAGATATAAAATTTTTAACACTTTCTTTTATTTATTTATTTTCACAAAGTTCAAATGACAATGTCGTGATTAATGCATAATAAAAATGTTATGATTCACATGAAAATAATGTTATACGAATTACAAATTCTCACTTTAGTAAATTGCAAAAAAAAAAATGTAAAAAAGTTTATATTCCTTAAATTTAAGGTTCGATTCATCATACATTTGAGATTTAAAATTTTAATTTTTTATAGAAAATTTGAGATTTATAAGACGAAGAAATATTTTCATATTATAATGGGAGAGATTTCTATATTATAAGGTGTATATATATATGCAGGTTGTAGCTTCAGTTGGGATAATTATCAGTTTATCACCTGTTTTGGATATGTACAGTGCCGTCTTGTACCGGTCACTTGCCAAGATTAACTTATGGCTGATTTTAACGTTATTTGCAATTCTGAAATCTGAACATGGTGGTTTAATTTACGATTGTAATTCATGATGAAATTGAAGTGGGTTCACGAATTCAGTTGAGTAGGACACGACGAGAGGTTGAAACTTCAAATCGTAGTCCAGTTTTACCTTATAAATAAAGAGTTCATTTGGACCCACTAAAAAGTTAATTTTATAGCTAAGCAGTAGGCCACGAAATTCATGCTTACCTTACCCTACCAAGTACCAGGGAATCAATGCGGTCCATGCTTGAGTGCTGGACTATTCTTTATCTATGCGAGCTCTAGATCAGCATGACTTCAGAATGAGTTAGAAGTAAGAGTGTTGCTTCAGAGTTCAAACATTATAAATTTTATATGTTATCAATCAACCAAAAAAAAAAAAAAAAGTGCTGATGAAATGACACCAATCACGTTGTTCGATTTGTAAACCTTTTATAATAAAATTTATAGTAAATTTAACATTTTGCTTAGAAAGAGAACATCCCAGGCTGTGTGGGGTCTTCCCTATGCTCTAATGGAAGGAACTTGTTCCCATCAGTGTTTGTGCCAAGAGTGTGGTACCTTCCAAAGCTATTATTATGAGAAATTATGAAATATAGATCTGATTAAAGTAATATAACCAACCTAGAATGATTGAGACATGATTTTGTCTTTATTGCAGAAGATAAAAGAGATGGTTATGGTTGCCAGCTTTTGCTTATATACTGACATTTTTTTGTGGGGGCGTTTATCCTTTTTGCCTTTTGTTGTTTCTCTATTGTTATTATTATCATTGTATTCTTCTTGAACAATAAGTTTTAGTTCTTTTGGTGTTCCAGTCAGGATGTTGTAAACCTCCAACAGCTTGTGGGTTCAATTATGTGAACCCAACATTGTGGGTAAACCCAGTGAACCAATTGGCTGACCCAGACTGCCTTTTGTGGAGCAATGACCAGAGCTTACTGTGCTATAATTGTAACTCCTGCAAGGCTGGTCTGTTGGGGAACCTGAGAAAAGAATGGAGGAAAGTCAATGTGATTCTTATTGTGGCAGTTGTGGTGCTCATATGGGTCTATGTCATTGCCTGCAGTGCCTTCAAGAATGCCCAAACTGAGGACCTTTTCCGCCGCTACAAACAGGGTTGGGTTTGATCTTGGTCCCAAACACATTCCCACTTGTAATAGGTGTTGGTATTGGTTTGTGTTCTTTTCTTATCCTTTGATGAAAAGTGTCTTTTTCAGTTTTCAGTTTTCACCACCAGTGTATATATTCCTCTGTTGTTTTCTATCTAGAATGAAACAGATAGTGAAAAGCAAGTTGGGAAAAAAGAGTTTGCAAATCCTGAATAGTGACTATTTTATGTAATTTTCTGTTAAAAATGAGAATAGAATCCCAATAATTAGCTTTCCGTGAGTGTAAGATTCTTCTATTTTCAGTGGAGGTGGTTGCTTCTTAGATAAAGTTCATTACTTTCAAGCTTCAATAATTAACACTTAATTGCAGACATCATCACATGCAAGAGCACTCACATCAATTAAGCCTTTTTATATGTGTGTGCTTAGGTAAAAGGCACCGACATCACCAACTGGGAAGGAGATAATAAGCGCTTTCCAATGTTTCAAGATCTCCCATACATATTTCTTATACATGATTATGATATAAGAAACTGTCAGTGAGGTCGGTAGTGTAAACATGTTTTGTGTAGGGCTTAGGAAACAGGCATTTTTTTTAGAAGTGTTTCAAGATCTTGAACTACTATTAATCTATTCATGATTACAGAGCAAGAAACAAGAAATTAGCACCGAGTACACATTGCATGTCCATCAATCATAATTGACTACTCTGGCGTGTTGTAAAATTAGGTGTGTTCCATATTTTATTCATTACCGGGTTAGTAAGCATCTTTGAAATCAAGGCTGTTGTTTTTAAAAGAAGTATTTTATACCACCAATACCAAATTATATGCTCAGATGGCACTCCAGTCCAGAAAAAAGAAAACGATGGTAGTAATAATCAAGTAATTTAACAGCCATCGACATCAAACAACTTTCCCTATAATAGAATTATATATTGCAACCAAAAATGCCCCTAAAGCTCAACGTATTTTATAGCTCCATTACAAAAAGTGGAACCATCGCCATTAAATTACATGCATGTTACAAAGAAATTATTCCCAGAATTATGCTACTAATTAGAAGACAGGGAACCACAAATCCTCAAATTTGCTTTCTCTTAAGCCGTGGATACCTTTCTAGAGTATACGATGTACATAGGATCTGAGCGTCCGGGATTAGGAGAGATATCCACAGCCTGCAGACAAATGCAACATAGTTAGTGGCTTACCCTATTTATGGGGGCTCACGAAGGGATATATGCTGAGTGTGTATGAGCACAAGCTAGCACACACACTCTTGAGCATTTCTATAGAAGAACCAGAGGTAAGTAAATTTATGGAGGGAGAAGTCTGGGAAGAGAATAATGTGACAGTGGTTACAGCCAAGTGACTAGTTGTCCTCAAAATTAACTGATCAACAGGTGAGCAATATGATGCATTTATCTGAGAACATTTTTATGGCTTTTCTCCAATTGCCACTTGCTTTAGAGAGGACCAAAAAGAAAATGTAGAACTCAGATGTTAATTACCTGGGGAGGTTCAAATCCTCCAGCATAATGGAAATATGATCCAACAATCAAAACATGATCAGCATCACCAGTAGACGTCCATATTGAAATTGCTTTTGTAAAAAAGCATCGGTTGGAAAAGCTGGTTTATAATCAATATCACGAGGTTAGAAATGGCTGAATAGAATGCAGACATGCAAGATAAGAAAAGAAAGATGGGCTTTGAATAGGGAGCAAATGTGCATGACAGAGCTTTGTTTGTTTTGGTGCAAAATGAAATAGGAAAAGATTTTTGCGCATGCTGTCATATCAGGCCATAAATCATTTGAGTATGTAGAATTATACCAAGTTATGTTAAAATTTCCATGACTTCATTGAAACAGTTAGTTTTATCAGATAACAACAATTGTAGTTAGTCTTACTTTTAACTTAATTGAAAATGGACAAAATTTTACCTCATTATGGCCAGTCCACCTGGCTTAAGAACCCGGCGCATCTCCTTGAAAATATCTAAAGGCTTTGTTAGATAATCAACACTGACCTGCCAGTTGTAAAGAATTCAGATACCAGAGCATGTTAAAACATTATTTCTTTAACAGCACACTTAATAAGGAGTTATTTGGACAGATCTCGCACATAAAAAAAACTCTAAGACGGAAATCTTAGCACAGATTGGATGGGTAGCAAATTTCTAAGTAGACAACAATCACAGCACAAGTTTCCCACTACAAGTTCTAGGAGAACAAAAACATAAAACATGAACTCCCACTGTTCCCTTCAAATTGCCCTTCTCCACCAAAAAAGGAAAAAAAGTTCTGTGATTTATGTAATTTAGATGCTTGAAAATAAAAAAGGCCTTATGTTATCGTAAAGATGAATCACTCTAACCTCTGCTTCAGCAGACTGCAGTGAAATTATACAAAAATAATGGTACATGATTAATTCCCTGCTAAAGCAAATTATATAAGTTCATATCTAAAAAGTTGTCATTTAAGGCCAATCACAGTGCTTTTAGTCAGCTGATTGACAAATGGGGTGGGAAATTTCATCAATATACACACATGAATAAATTCCAGCAAGACAAGTTTTTGAAATTATGCACATAAAGATATTACTCTATTTTTCAATCTTACGTGGTAGCCGCAAATTCATTACACAATGAAATCATTGTAGTCTATAGTTCTTGTAGAACTAGAGAGCATTTCTGTTGTAAATATCCCCAACAGTTTTCAGATCTAGTGAGGCTAGCCACACCTTTAAGATCATAATCAATTGAAGCCTAAGCTTTAACGAGAATTTATAAATAAAAAAACTTGGTTAGGTGCAGACATACAACTATTCCAAAGAAAATTTTCAAAATTTAAATGCTAAACATGCACTGCTTGCACTTCTTACTGAAAAGGAGGATAAATAACGTGAGAGAGAGGAAAATTTTTTACATACCACATTAGTAATAACATCAAAGGAATTATCTTCAAAAGGGATTTTAGGGTTCAGATTTAAGTCTTGCACAGCATACTCAGTCAGAACCTGCAGAGTCAGTAGATTGAATTAGATGTGTCTAGGTTCATTACTACCATTTCCACATAAGCAAATATGAAATGCACACAAACCATAATCTAAAATTTTTTTTGGTGGAAAAAATCTAATATTTAAGACCTCTTACTGTTAGTCCATACATACATGTGTACACTTTATTTTATATTATTACATATGATATGTTACCCATGAATGCATGCTGTTGATTGATTTTCTGCAGATCATAACTATTTCACAGGTGCCTATTTAGAGGGCTAGGGTTCTCTTGTTGAATTTTACACAAGATATTACTATATGGGAATTAGCTTAAATTTCAATAAATCTCACTTACCAATTACATTCAAGTAGTGGGACCCTAATTGAGAGTAAATATTTATATATAACTGCACTTGTCAAATTCAGCCTTAAAAAGGGGCACAAAGTTCAAACTTTGGATTGTTTGATTATAGGTGAGTCATCAAAAAACATCACCACCAATGGTTAGCAAAAGGATATAACAAATAAAAGCATGATCTCACCGGATTCACCTTCAGCTCTTCTTCATTCATGCCTAATCCAACTATCCGATCTTGCTTGTATCCTGCTGGAAAATGGCTGACCTAAATATAAGGTTGATAATGAGGTTATGACAACATAAATATGTGACATAACAAGACCTAAAGATTTAAGAAATTTCTTACCCAACTGCTACACATATCCAAGATGCTTACTCCTGGAGTGTTGCTAGGAGGAAAGACCTCTGAGTAATACTTCATCAGTGCAGCAATGGCAGGATCATCTATATGTGTTACCAAGCGTGGGATTTCGTAGAACAATGAATCTGGTGACCTACAGAAATCAATTGTAATGCTTCAGAGATACACAATTTAATCCTAGTACTTAACCTGAGCAATACAGCACTGGAATTTCAGTTTGATTGTAGCTTCTTTAGAAACCAAAAACCAACCCTAACAGTTTTTCCACATCCCAATGTCTTATTATATGGCTTTTTTAACAAAATGAAATTGCAGAATACTATTTCACACTACCAGGCCTACATCAGGGATTGAAAATTGTGGTTAACATAAGCTGCTATAGATTGTCAAGGAAATGAAGCCACTTCAGGCATTAAACACAGAACACTCAAAAGCACAAAGCAAATTCAAAACCCTAAGAAATAAACAGGACTGAGAACAGAAATTGATGCCAATAAAAAATTTAGTTTAGAGCCTTTACTCATCAAAGCGCTGGAAGTCCTCCTCTTTGAAGGGGAACTGCTCTGGCCATTCCGCATTCTTCAATATCTTTGAGAGGAAATAAAATGTAGATTATTGGCAATGTCATCAAGTATGAAAAAGAACAATAAAATTCAAGCAACAATTTAAACAATTCAGAGCCTAGTGCATTATCCTTTAGCAATGGCCTTGGAAGCTGGAACCCTGAATTGGCACTATGTAAATTTAATTTGCAGAATAGAATCCAAGTATTTCAGATAACCACTACACAATTGGTTTGATAAAAACAATGATATCCACTGCACAATTTTTTATTTCATGTTTGGAATTCTTGTCTGCACTAATGTCTATCCCCATTTTTTCAGCATGAATCGATCACAATGATTCTAAAACAAAAAGACCAAACTCTAAAATATCTAAATTAATAATCAATGAACCAAATTCATCAATGCACCACCCATTAAATTAATTGTTTTCTTTATATTACCATCCACCAATTCTCGAAAATAACCAAATAATACCAGCCCAGAAGCTAAACAAATGCAATTAATCAAATTCCCAGAAACTAAACCAAGAAACAAGGATTACTCTTTGAAAATTCAAGTCTATCACAGCATTTCATCAATATAGCACCAACCAGTCTTCAAAATTGAACATGCAAGAAAACCCAGAAACTAAACCAACATTCAAGTAAATGAATGGTGAAAGATTTACCTCTTCAACAGCACCTTTTTGCCTAGCAAAGGCAATGAAAGAATTCCCTCCAACAGAACCACCAGCCATGCTCATATACTGAGTCCAAAATGAAACCCCAAGTCCCAATATCAAGCGCCGAGGGGCTCTGCCTCCTCCTCCTCCACTTGTCCACTTCTTCAGTGCTTTTGATAGACTAGGATGTACAGAACCAATGGCACAAGTGACTGAGTAAGAGGATGGACAAGGATACACACCACCAGCTAGAACTACTGGCAGCCTGTGATGTATTCCGAGTCCAATACGATTGGCCATATTTGACCTTCACTGGGACATGTTAATATGTTTACTATTCAACTTTTGCTTACGTACGTGTGGTTATATTATATAAACGTTGGAACATCTGCACGATGAGTATGTACAGTGTTTGGTCATGGCTTGGAATTTTTTGATCAGATACTAGTGATGGACATGCAGTTACGTGGCTATGTGTTCAATCTCAATTGTCTTATATGGATTTCTTAGCCCAAAAATTATGTCCTTTATATGGATGATGGATCATTGGAATTGTCTTATATGGATTTCTTAGCCCCAAAAAAAAAAGGTCTTATATGGATCATGGGAATAGAATTTTATTTGTAACTAGTTAGATCACTTAACCGAAAGGTTGATCATAAATTTGGAGAATTTGCTTCTACACGGAAACTAGACTTTTGACTTTGAGAACTAATATTGGACTGGGAACTGGGAAGAAAAAAAAAAAAAAGTCTA
Organism: Quercus wislizeni; assembly: GCA_023055345.1. Lineage (NCBI taxonomy): Eukaryota > Viridiplantae > Streptophyta > Magnoliopsida > Fagales > Fagaceae > Quercus > Quercus wislizeni. The sequence goes on from JALGQJ010000001.1 coordinate 31,156,336, forward strand.
AGCACACATGGCACGAAAGAAAATTCGATTTGATTTTGATAATCCGTGGGCCAAAAAAAAAAGTCTTATATGGATGAAGAGCCTCCAAATTATTTTATTTTAAAAAAAAAAAAAGTCTAAATCAGAAGCAAAACTTCTTTGACGGGCCAAGTCATTAATTAAGTAACAATTTAATTTAAATAGTTATTTACAATTGTCTAAACCTCCAATAAATAATTGACATTTTCAAAGTGAATGTGGATGGGACAATCTCTAAAGATAGGTTATGAATGCCGGAGAAAGAGAAACCATGGCAGCAAAAGGAGGATTCCAAATTGTAAAAGAGTTGGGTCTCCCAAAAAAAAAAAAAAAAATTGGAGACAGGGCTCTTTATTGGTGGTGATGGGTGCTTTTACTGAGGCAAAAGCAAAATTGTAATCGATTTGGAACCATAATTGAAAACGAGCATTAAAAGAGAATTTATCAAATGTGAGTGAGTTCATGAAAAGAATTTGTAAATAAATAGTTCAAACGTTAACAGTGGCATAGGAGGCCACAAAAATAGAAAATCCAAAACCTCATAAGCAAGCCCATGCGTAGGCCACAAATAAAATATAGAAAAACAAAAATAACTGATTGATCTTACTGTATTTGCTCAAAATTTCATCCTAATTACTTCAAACCATGAAAAATATTCTGACTTTATTAAATGCTAATTAGCGAGATTACTCAAATTTAGTAAGTTCTTTAATGGGGCGTTTTCCCTAAAAATGCATAGAAAAGCTGGTTTGGCTAATCCGATAGATTATCCAAATTGGATTGTTATAATAACCCAAAAAAGGCAATAACTTAAGGCTGCCATCCTTCTAAAAATCCAGCAACCAAGAACTCCCAATAAGATGAATATTAGACATGTTCCTGACCTATTAAAGCATTGTCCCAAAGTCATGCATTAATCAAATTTTATCTATCTCACCAACCACATTCATACCTTTAACTTAAGCCCAATCTTCTAATGATCTATTTGGGATCCGTTTATTTTGTTGAAACTGAAATTTTTTTGCTAAAAATACTATATATAAAAGTAAAAGTTAGCTGAAATAATACAGTAAGACTCATAAATAGTATCAAAAAGTGCAGTGAGCCCATAAATAATAGTATAAATAAGTTGGCAAAAATAATTTTTACCAAACACACACTAATTGTAAGAAGCAGACTTCCAAATTAAGTTACTCTTTTGTGTGTGTGGTAGCACAAATGAGTCTCTTTCTCCTTCTCCATCTTCTTTTTTTTTCCCTCATTGTATTATGATTTTAAAATAGCAAGGGTTATTTTTTTCAATTGATGTCTTCCTTTTTGTGAGCAAGTGTATTTGAGAGGTTCTTCTTCTTCATGAAGTATCACTAGCCTCCATTTTTTGTATTGGAGTGAGTAGTGGGCTTGTCTCTTTTAGATTTTTGGAGCCTGCATTGATAGGCCCAAAATTCACTTTACTTGCCATCTCAAATCAACTTTTTTTTATCTGTTTACTATTTTAAGAAGGCATCTCAATTCAACCTTGACAATGATTTAATGGCTCATGTGATTAAAATATGTATAAATAGCCTTTTTTAAATCAATACATAATGGATTAGAATATATTCCACTTTAGAGGAAAACTTTGATTGATCATGAGTATTAGTAAAAGCTTGATAGCATTAGAAATCACTAGTCCCCTTGTTAGTGTATGGCTATAATTGGTGATCACACTATAATGTGGTGCACCTATATGCGTGCACACACACAATAAACTCCATTTGGTAGATGTTATTGCTTCACAGGCATAACCATATTTTTTTGGTAGAAGAGATGTATCCTTTGGATAGAATATATATTTTCACCAATGGATATGTCTAGTATTTATAAATAGGACTCTCACTTGGTTTGGACACAATATTTTCTTTGCAGGCATATTGTTTTGCATATGTGATCACCACTCTAACAAGATTGTCATCCACATTAGGGACCAACACCCTCCACCCTATCTCCCCTTTCTTTTTAACATAGAAAGATATTGCCATACTAAGTTTAAAATGATACCAAACCTAAAAAAAAATTCACTAGTACTACCTATCAAATAAAAACAAAATCACATTACAAAAAAAGGGGCTATCCCAACGTTTGCAAAACCGCTGGGATAGCCCCAAAAAGCAAAGGAATAGGCCCAAAGTCACCAGACCTGTACCAGCGCTTTTCAAAAGCACTGGGATAGGTCTCGACGCTTTTCAGACCTTGTTTCGGCATTTTTACTTGTATCAAGACAATCTTTACCAACAGCTTTAAAGACCTGTATTGACGGATTTCAGGGCCTATACCGGCGCTTTTTAATATAAAAAAAGCATTGATATAGGTCTATCTATCCTAGCGGTTTTATAACCGCCCTTATAGGGTATTTACAGAAATATGAATACAACCTATACCAACGCTTTTAAAAGCGCTGGCATAGGTAGTACCTATTCCAGCGTTTTCGAAAGCACTGGTATAAGTCTTCAATAGATATATTAACAAGGCCTAAACCAGTGTTTTTAAATAGCCATAATAGGGTCTACCTATGCTAGCGCTTTGAGAACCGCCGGTATAGGGCATAACTGTCTTGCTTATGCCCATACCCTATTCCAGCGTTTTTTAAAGCACTACAATAGGGCCTTTTTATTTATTTATTTAAAAAAAAAAATTTATAGCACTTGTAATGTACCTACAATACATATTTTCCAATACATATTTTATAGCAACTGTAATGAACCACAATTCATATTTTCCAATAGCAAATACAATACCGCATTAAACCAACAAATTAAATATATTTAATTACACCATATCAATAATTACATTCCAAATGTCTAGAATGTTATACACAAAATAATACATCCCAAGTGTCTAGAATGTTATACACAAAATAATACATTCTACACAACTATGTAGAATGTCCTACACAAAAAAAATGCATTCTAACTATGCAGAATGTCATGCACAAAATAATACATTCCAATTGTCTAAAATGTTATAATAAAGTTTCCAACTATGATGTGTATATATATCAAAGTTTGAAACTTTATTACAAATATCAAAATGTCACAGTAACTACTCCAAAATAGGGCCCAAAGTATCGCCTAATGCGTATCATTAGATGATAAGTGTTGAGCACCGAGAGACTGGATATCCATTGCAGAATCACTGTCACCATCCTACAAATTAAAAAACACACAATGGATTAGTGTACTAAACAACAGAGTTAGTAACTGAATGACACAATATCACTAGTATTACTACCAAATGCCACATTAGCAATTAAAACATTGGTCATATTCAACTAGTATATGAAACAATAATAATTTTGTGTCAATTATATAATACTTGTAAATTTTGAGATACTGCTAGTTTTTCGGAATATAAATTTATAATTTTGAGTTGATATATCTACATGGATATACAATGAAAGAAACATTGCTTAGGTGACATGATGTGACCACCACTAATTGTAAGGTCAACATCAAAACTAAAATACAAAAAGAGAAAAGGTTTCACTTGTGTTATCGGTATTTCTACTGGTGTTGATGCATAATTGGACACTCTAAGGAAAGGGTTATTAATGTGTAAAATTTTGAATCTTGTGGTAGTGGAAGTTGAATTACATGCTAAAATTGTGTATGGTTGGATAACTAAGGAGTATAATTGTAGTTTACTTCATGGTTCTCTTATATTGGATTGCAGGACCCTAATCATCCAAATTTATCAAGTGTAGATGAGTCACTATTTCCGTGAAACGAAGAAGTGTGTTGACGCTTTGATAGAAAGAGCCTCAGCTCTTGATCAAGACATTGTGTTTTTTAATAGTTTGTCTGTGAATCTATGTATGCTTTTGTTTTATGACAACCGAGGTCGGCTTTGATTCTATTTGTTAATGCTATCCTGGTATTCACCCAAAAAAAATAATGGAATGCTTGTTTGTCACTTTCTTGCATGATAAAAACTTTGAAGTTTGAAGCACGCTTTAAATAAAATGCATGTGAACATAATTTACCTGACCACAGCTTGAATTTTACCCTTGAGACAAAAATTAAAGAAGAAAAAGACTGCTTGTTTGTCTAATTAGTAATTCTAGCGGCGAGACTATTTTAAACTTTCTTGCATGATGTGAATAAAATGCATGTAAACATAGTTTTTCTTTCCAAAGTTTGATTTTTTACTTTTAAGATATGATAAAGAATCACATCGAAAAAAGCTTAATGCTTTTCTTGGGATGGTAATGATGATGAATTGATGATATATTCTCTCTTCGTCAAAAGAGGCAATATCTAGACTTTTTGATATCTATATCCAAAGTTGTTATCTTTGTAAACGTAACGAAAGGCTTTTGCTATTATACACGGAATTTTAACATTACCAATTCAAATTGTATAAATCGAAATTTCTTGGTCAATCTTTCTCTAGTCTAAACCATTACCAATTCAAACTGCTAGTCTAAATATCCTGATCAAATTCTCTTAAAACCATTGGTTTAATCACACTTTCTAACATATATGATGATTATTTGGTTGGGAACTCTGGTTCTATATGAGAAGCACACATATACTTGATGTGTTTTCAAGTGGGGCTTTACATGCTTGAGAAATATGCTATATATCTATATGCTATATATGGGTTTTACTAACCTATACTCTTAGGATATATATTAGTAAATTATTTTAGAAAACATTTTTTTATGAAAAAAGTGACTATCTTTTTTTAATAGTTTTTTTCAATTTTTCATAAAATTTTTTTTAAAATGAATGATTAATGTATGACCTGAAGGCATACATTAACCAACCCTATATATATAGAGCAGGAGATACTTTCTTACTGTTAGAGCCCTAGAGAGTGGATGACAGGGGAAAAAACCAAAATTACAGGGACCCAGTCTTAAACAGCTGAGCAGGCCCATTGTTTTGCAATTTGTGACCTTTCACCAAATTCATGAGCCATGACTACCATTGAATTTGATCAGGCTCATCCCATATATGTATATAAACAGTTTTTGAAATTAGATGCAGAATCTATATAGGTGCATAAAGCCATAAACAACAAAATGTGAGTAAACTAACTTGGTTGTCATAGATAGGTAGGTAAAGCTTAGGGGCCCCCATGGAAGAGCAATGTAGGGTGGACAATTGAGTTCTCTCAAATCTAGTGACAAAAAAGAAATTGTAGTTATCTCTGATTAGAAAGGGTATGAAAACAAATATTTTAACAGAATAATGAATGGGGATAAAATGCTTGCAAGCTTGCAGCAACTACAAGTACAATATAAAATAAAAATTGCCAAGTGAATGTGAATGTGAATGTGAATGTGAATGTGAATGTGAATCCAATGCCATTATTATCAGCTGGCATAGGCATATGTTTTTTAGTTAGGTTGCATGTGGGGAAAGAAGTCTTTTTTATCATTTCTTTCATGGATCATTTAAAGTAATGTTAAACCTGCCACAGAGAGAGACTCACTTGGGACACTACTCACTAGCCTATTCAAAAAAAGTATGCCAAAATGTATCGTTATCGTTGCTCTTAACAAAGTGCTAAAAGCAAAATGTAAAGTGTAAAGTGCAAACGCCTGTGTCACTTACTATTTATTTTTCATATCAAACACCACTTGCTGAAATAAACAAAGTAAAAAAATAATTGTGCAAACAGATAAGGGGTGTGTGGATTGAACTTAGATCAATCAAGTAGGAAACAATTTCTTGAGGGCAGCTTTGGCAACCTGAGAACCTAATAAATATTCTAGGAAATTTAAATGTGATTTGGTCATTTTACACATCCCTAAAATTCGCTAAAAACATAAATTTAACAGCAATCATATCATCTTATGTTACTGGGGGGAAAAAAAAAAGAATCATGATCACATTTAAATTTATATTTTTAGTGAATTTTAGGGGTGTGTGAATTTTATATTTTCATATTCCCAGTCCAATGATGATGGAAAATTATTTTCAAGAAAAGGCTTAAGATACTGTTGTTTGGTTGTATTTGATATGGAAGTTGACCTGTCCTTTGCATCCTATCAATAATTTACATGCAAAAGAAAAGGCAAAAGGTGGTGGTGGATCACTGGATCCCCTTTCTAATTTTGTTATAAAAAAATAAATAAATACTATTTTGAGTTACTTTTATGCTATTTCTCAATCAAGTTAGCTTGTCATATTTTCAACGAGAAAGGTTATGCTTCCACTCAACAAAATATGTGACATAAATAATAATATTTATTTTTTTGATAATGACAAAAATCATAATTTGGCACGAGGTGGCATCTAGAATATCATGGAGGTGGCGGACGTATATATTTTACTTCATGGTTATAGTACAAGTTAACCTTCAAATAAAATCTTGGTTTACTAGGAATATTATTAGAGCTTATATATAGGCTTATAATTAAGAGTGAGGCTTGTGTTAAGTGACCAGTTCTACTGGACATTGTTATGATACAAACAAGTATCTAAAACTGAACACGTGTATTCATCTTAACATGTTCAATAGAATTGGCCACCGAACATATGCCCAACCCTTTTATTTAAAGTACCTCCTATAAACTTATCTAATGCACTCCTTTAACACAATGAACAATTAGCTAGCACTCAAGTACACCCCAGTGTCAACTGTCACGTGGGAATTCATCCAATGTTTCTGTAGTTTACTTCAAATATTTCATTGAATATCACTAAGTCAAATGCCAACAACACAAAGTGTGTTTTCATTTACCTAATGTTTTACTTTATTGTCCACTTGAGCCATACATATGATTATAGTGAAACTTAAGACTTAATATAGTTTATACAACTCAAATGCAAGAGTTAAACTTAAAGCAGCAAGTAGCTTATCAAAACGAAATCTTACTTGACTTGGAACAAAGTACCTTCTCCAATGCGTAAAATTCCTTTGCTAAATGCGTGGTTCAAATTGAAACAATGGGTGAGATTCTTCCCTCTTCTCCTTTTGTCCTGAGATACCTTTTTCCTCTTTCTCTTTTCTGCTTGGAATCTCTGGTTATCTTATATATATAATCAACTTAAACGTTTTCAACGAGATTACTCATTCCAATATCTCATCTTTTAGATCACTCAATGTGCCCCTACATATTTTCTTCTAGATAACCAAATAAAAAGCAAAGTCCATTGCAAAGTAATATTAGCTTTTCTCACACACACATCGAAAAAACAATTCTATAACTCATAACCTTGTTAGACATGCTAAATATGTTACAGATTTTTGGTATGGATAAAAGATATTTCTCCAAGTCTTAATACTGTAACCCTAACCAATTTAACTTTTCTTTAATGCCTTTTTTTCTCGAAAAACATAAACATAAACTTCTAGGTAACCAAATAGAAATACTTGTGATAGTTGTTATGGCAATTCTGACAAATTTGGAGTCGGTGGGTTTATTATTACGTGACTATCTACGTAGACGGATGGCAAGTTTCGCCTACAATTAGGTCATACTACCAGCTTTATGATATAACTTTTGGACTGTTTGCGTGAGCAGATATCTACCTCTGCACATCATCTTGATTAAAAACACATAAAACTAGAATTTGAGATTAAGTTAGCCTTTTTAATTAAATTTCTTTTTATTTATTACTTACATGCTTTTCTTTCCAAGAAATTATACTCTCAAAATACAATTAACATGATACTTTAGTTTCATATCAATAAAAACAAACCATTTAATACAAAAAATATGACACAAGTTCAAAAACTCTTGTGAAAAAGTTAAATTCGTATCAGGTGGTCTATTTTTAATGATGTGGAGTATCATGTCTTTGGTGCTCTTCTCTTATTAATAATTGTAGGTTCCCACTAATTAAAGGCATGATGGATTGAAGTCATGTTATGTCTATTAGGAACCTAACAAGTATACTGACCGTCTGATACTCTTATGGTGTAACCTATTAACTTTTTCATAAATTAAAATTTATTATAAGTTTCATAAGTTAATAAAAAATATATAAAAATTTCATAAGTTGGTGTTGTAATTATTAGTAGGATGCTAAGAGTTTTGTAACTTAACAAATTAGCACCTCATATTTTTAACAGAAACATCTATAATCCAAATCCCCTCTCCAAATTATTGTTATTATTTTTTTAAATTATTATTATTATTTGGATGGCATGCAATTAGCTTATGTTGTTAATGGTTAATGAGTATATTAATTATATATATAAGAAATTGTGGGAACACAATCTATTTGTCCGCTTTGGGGGGATTTTCACCCCAGGCCAAGGGCTAGACCTTGTAACCTGTAAGGCTTGACACCCCGCACGGCTTTGTCCTCTTTGCGAGTGTGGGCATGCTCATTTTGCAAAATCCCACATCGCTTAGAGAAGCGCCCCCCCTATGCCTTATAAGCTTGAGCTCAAGGCATAAGGGTACCATTACAAGCTCAGAGCTTGTAATGGTAGAGGCGTGCCTTGTTCTTCGGAACGGCAACAAAACCGTGCGGGTGTCAAGCCTTACAGGTTACAGGTTACAAGGTCTAGCCCTTGGCCTGGCCTGAGGTGAAAATCCCCAAAGCGGACAATAACTGGAGATGGGCACTGCCCTCAAAAGTGCCTTTTTGTGGGAACACAATCTATTTGTTCGCTTTGGGGGGATTTTCACCCCAGGCCAAGGGCTAGACCTTGTAACCTGTAAGGCTTGACACCCCGCACGGCTTTGTCCTCTTTGCGAGTGTGGGCATGCTCATTTTGCAAAGTCCCACATCGCTTAGAGAAGCGCCCCCCCTATGCCTTATAAGCTTGAGCTCAAGGCATAAGGGTACCATTACAAGCTCATGCCATTTTGCAAAGTCCCACATCGCTTAGAGAAGCGCCCCCCTATGCCTTATAAGCCTGAGCTTGTAATGGTACCCTTATGCCTTGAGCTCAAGCTTATAAGGCATAGGGGGGGCGCTTCTCTAAGCGATGTGGGACTTTGCAAAATGAGCATGCCCACACTCGCAAAGAGGACAAAGCCGTGCGGGGTGTCAAGCCTTACAGGTTACAAGGTCTAGCCCTTGGCCTGGGGTGAAAATCCCCCCAAAGCGGACAAATAGATTGTGTTCCCACAGAAATATTAACATTATAATTATTTCCTTTAAAATTTGGCATGAATGAAGGTTGTGGGGGGGGCGAAAACTCAATTTGTGACCCTACAAAGGTTATTGCATAATTTGTAAATTAATGATTCCACCTTTATTTATTGTTGTCGTTCTCTTCTCCCAATCCCTCTCCCTCCTTCCAACCTAATTTCAAGGAGATCTCTCTTCTTCCTTTGGTGTTTTCAGAATTTTATTCTAAAACGTAAAATCAACCTCAATAATAACAATTTTAAATAACTTGTTAAATAATAATAAACAACCAGGCTTTCACACAAGGTCCAAAATAATTTTACTTAAAACAAAAATTAGTTTCAATAAAAAAATCCTACCTCCCCCCCCCCCTCTCTCTCTCTCTCTCTCTCTCTCTCTCTCTCTCTCTCTCAAATAATATAATTAATAAAAAGAACTAAGCCATCACATAATTTTAAGTAAAATTAAGTCATTATAGCTTAACTAATTGGTACCTTGAGACAAAGTTTGACTTCAAACAAAGTAGGTAGAATCTCTCAATCCATGACGTGATAATACATATAACAATTTATATATTATATATAGAATAGTTTTTATTTCACACACATTATTGCACATAAACACTTTTTTGCACTAAACCACGATTTCAATGCAAAATAAGTGCTTGTATGTACTTTAAAACAAATCAAGTCAAAAGTATATATATATATATATATATATCTTATTGCAGCTAAAATACAAGTATACAAGTAAACATATAATGGACGGTTTCACCTTGCTCATCAATCCACATCGATTGAATATTTTCTTGATCCCAACAAGGTTATGTCAGTGACAAGTTTACATGAAAATTTAATCTAATCATGTTTCGTATACCCATTACATGACTACCTCTAATTATGTTTCGTATACCCATTACATGAAATCCCATTGTCTCTATTATGCTTCGTTTGTTTCGAAGTAAAATATTTTCAATAAAATATTTTCCTATTTTCAAGTGTTTGTTTGCATGTAAAATATAGTCAAAGTTGTAAAATATTTTCAGTTTGACCAAAGTTTGTGCATAAAAACTTGGAAAATATTTTACCAAAAAATCAATAGTAAAACATTTTACAAAACTCTCACTCCTTCACACTCGATCCTATCTCCCTTTTCTTCTCAGTTCTTTTCTCCCTCTCTCACACTTTTCTCCCTCTCTTAAACTCTCTCCCCAGCCAAACCAGTGAGACCAATGACAACACCCACCAGCAACGGACCACCGATGGCGCCACTTCCTTTCGAATCTGACCCAATTCTTCAGCTTCGAAAATCACCCATCAAGACCCAGATTGAAGAGATTAAAACCATTCATCTAAGATTGTTGAGTTGAGTTTTTGGAGGTCGGATTGTGGTGGAGCTGCTTTTGGTGGGTCGGATTACAATGGATTTGGTGAGTGAATGATTTTTGTGCTGATGGATTTTGGGTATGGTTTGTGTTTGTCAACAATGGCAAAGGCAGAGTGATGGTGCCTTGATGGATAGCATAAGTTGTTTGATGGGTTTCATTTGTCACGGCGGTGGGTTGATGGTGGCTTCATGGATGACTTGGGTTGTTTGATGGGTTTTGTGTATACTATGTAGATTGGTGGGATCTGATGATTGTTGTAGTTTTTTTTACTGGGTTGTGACTTTGGATTTGCTGGTGATGGTTCAATAGTTCCAACTAGACAAAATTTTGCTTTGATTTCCTCTATTCTAGTTGGACTTTGCAATGATCCAGTGGGTAATGTGGTTAGAAAATTTTTACAAAATGATTTCCTAAACATTTTTACAAATGCTACCAAACACTGTAAAATAAAAATATTTTACATCGAAACAAACGAAGCTAAATTTCACTTTTAAAACAAAACCAAACTCAAAATATTTCAAAATTTCCTCTCTTTTTTTAACACCTCACTAATTAAGTAAAAACAAAAATAAAAATAAGAAAAATATCCCAAGCCCATCTATAAATAGACCCATCCACACTCCATTGTTTCTCCCCCCTCCCCTTCTTCCCTCTCCTAGTTTCCGGGAAATCTCTCTCTCTCTCTCTCTCTCCAAAGTCTTAATCTCTCATTTCTCAACTCAATCTTTCAACCCCAAAAACCCAAAAAAAAAAAAAAAAAAAAAAAAAAAAAAAAAAAAACTCCTCATTCTGAAACACATGGAAGAAACACAAGTCAGATTTGTAATCCCAGCCTCAGAGGCCGAATCCATGGCCCAAAAAGCCAACCTCCCTTCCGTCCTCCACCTCCTCCCTTCCCTAGTCCCCTCCGCCCAGCGCCTCGCCCGCACACCCATCTCCAACTTCCACGTCGGCGCCGTCGGCATCGGCGGCGTCTCCGGCCGCGTCTTCCTCGGCGTAAACGTCGAGTTCCTCAACCTCCCTCTCAACTACTCCATCCACGCCGAGCAATTCCTCCTCACCAACCTCTCCCTCAATGCCGAGCCTTCCCTCTCCCACTTCGCCGTCTCCGCCGCCCCCTGCGGCCACTGCCGCCAGTTCTACCAGGAACTCCGCAACGCCTCCTCCCTCAACGTCCTCGTCGCCGACTCCGATCTCCCCACCACCGCCACCGCATTCACTCCCTTATCCCACTTCCTCCCCCACCGTTTCGGCCCCGAAAACCTCCTCTCCAAACACCTCCCTTTCCTCCTCGAGCCTCACCACAATGGCTTATCGTTTCTAACAAATTCTCAACCCAACGGCTTCACAACCACCAACACTCTCGACAGTTTACGTTACGCCGCCTTAGACGCCGCCAACAAGTCGCACGCGCCTTACAGCGGGTGCCCCTCCGGCGTTGCGCTCATCGACACTGACGGCAACATACACAAAGGGTCGTACGCGGAATCCGCCGCGTACAACCCCAGCATCGGCCCCGCCCAGGCCGCCCTCGTCGCGTATATCGCCAACGGCGGCGGCGGCGGCGGCCACGGCTACGAAAAGATTGTGGCAGCCGTGTTGGTCGAGACGGAAAGCGCCATAGTGAAGCAAGAACACGCGGCGAGGTTGCTGCTTCAGACCATATCGCCTAAGTGTGAGTTTAAGGTTTTTCTGTGTGTTGGTGGTACTAAAAGGCCCTCATCAATATGAAATGTGTGTTGTTATTAAAATTTATATTAATAACACTGGTTTTTCTTGTGCATTAAATGAATGGATTCCAGTAGTTTATTCTGTTGTTGCATAGTAAGTGAGAGAGAGATAGACAGCTACAGCTTAGGCAAAAGCAAAGCAGAAACAGTTATATATGTCAACTGAATATTGTCATGCAAATATTGTGTTGGGAAATTACTGAAGTCTGTATTGGAACTTGGAATCTGTTGCAAATATTATTGCACCTACTTTCATTTTCTTGTGATTGTTGTTAAATCAAATGTAGTAGCTATTATGGAAGTATGAAAAACTATTGGAGGAATTGGGCTGCTAGCGCGGAGCATTGCTCCAAGAACACCTAAGTTTTTTTCGCTAACATGACATTTTTTTGTAAAATTTTCTTATAGTGCACATCGATACGATTTCAATTATAATTCTAAAATTGTGAAATCGTGTTTTAGTGTAACACGATTTCAAATGACATCGTGTAAATACTCTGTACACATCGGTGTGTAATAATCAGCGGTCTCCATGTGTAGCGATAAGGGGAATCAGGCCCTAACACCGGTGTCATTCAAATGATAACATTCTCTCCATTAAGTGATGGTCCACGCCCCAATCGCAAATTTTGATTGGTGGGTGGTGGAGTTTCATGAGGTGGAGTTTCATGAGGTGGAGTTCCAATAATCCAACATTTTTGAATACTTCCATAACTCCCAAAAAGGTACCGTTTAATAATTGTTGGCCACTTTGTATTTGTCTATTTTAACTCTTTTATTTTTTTTGGGTTTGTTTTGGATATTTAGTCTATGAGCAATAATGCATTTGAGATAATAAAAAAAAAAAAAAAAAAAAAGAGACGGGTTAAGTTGGCTTTATGTGGTGGTTTGGATCACGTCAAAGTTAAGTGGTACTTCTGTTATGAATAGGTACAAGAAATAGATTGGCATTTAGTTGTTTAATCTCAATTAAGACTCCTTTAATAATTCATTTCAATTTGTGGTTGGAAGTCCTTTAAATAAATTGTGGGATTGACCACATGATTACTAGTTAAGCAGAACTCCATAGCAGTACAATCAGAGCTTGATATATGTACAGGTGTTAGATTCTTAAAATTGGTTGGTTCTACTTGCATTACAATTAATGTGACGTACGGAAAGGTAATTAGAGTATCAAAGAGGGGAGAATATCTTATGAGACTACCATCTCACTATATATACGCCCCACACATAATATGATAGAAAAATCTCATAAAACCGATTCATAAGATATTTTTTCCTTAAAAGAGATGCACTAAAACATTGGCGACTAAAAAGGCAGGGCTAACTAGCACTAGCCAAAACAACTAAGAATATTCACCAACCACCATGTATCCGCATCAGCCTCAATCCTCATCTCCAAAGTCTAGCTCAGCAACAGTTGACCAAGTTGAGATGCCAATTGCAGAGAATTTATCAGATACTAAACTATTCTAGCCCACCCAAAAATAAAAACAAAACAAAGATATTATTCACTGTGTGAGCATCTAATTCTCTCTTTTACATTCGGTATTCCCATGCCAAATTTCAGCATCAAACCCTTTTAAAGAAGCTCTCAATTTTATTTTAAAGTTTGAGCACTATCCCAACCCTTTGGGAAATTTTCAGAAATTACAAGCATAGAGTCTATGTTAGCATTCATGAGAACTGTTATGATATGTACTATTGCATGACAATAGTAAAACACTAAAACCATATATGGTTAGACACTGAAAAAAACTTAAATATTTCTTAGTAGTGCTTTGAGCTCTCACAAAGGAGGTAGGTCCACACATGGGACCTACCATGGGACCCACCCCCTTCGTGAGAGTCTGGAACACTACTTTAAAAGTACGTAAGAATTGTCCGTTAGACATAACCTATTTGTATCCCATTTAATGTACTAAAGCAATAGATAAAAGCTATGCGCAGCTAGATAATAACAAAATTATATAATAGCCACATGCAGGCCGGAAATGTGTTAATTATTTTTCTCACCATATGTACAATTTTCAGCAATACATGGACAAACTCTTTGTCACATAATAAGAAAGACCAAAATTTCCCCAAATTTTCCAAATTCTAGCATGGCTAATTGACTATTGACAGCTCACTATGCTCGAAAGGAGTGGTTGGAAACCTTCATATAGGCCATGTTACGAGCCTAGCTGTGATAGCTGATTTATCAAGCATATGACATTGACACTGCTAGTCATCGTCAAAAAAATTTGAGAATTGAGTTTTCCTAGGATAGTTTTCTATTTTATTTTTTTAAAGAGGATGGATAACTCTCTAAAAAGTCAATAAATGCCAATCTGGCCAACACATATACAACCAATTCAATCCAAGATCTCTTTCCAGGAAAGGAGAAATAACATTAGATTACAAAATCATTAATGTTTCTTGGGATAAACATGCAAAAATTTGCAACGTTTGCAGCATATATCATGCTGAAGTTACTTGGACTAATAAACTGACAACTGGCAAAATCAATGACTAATCTTGCTTTGTCACATAATAAGAAAGACCAGAAATATTTACCATAATGTCTCAACTAATCTTGCTATGGATTAAACATCAGCTTTAAAAAAAAAAAGTAATAATGGTGGGGAACAGCTCATGTTTTGGATGGTATGAGTCAAAATAATGACAGTCAACTTTGTCTCTCTGATTTGACTCTTGGTGTTGGAAAAATTCATTAAGAAAAAATCTTTCCTAGGACTTTTATTTTTGTGAACTACTAAAATCTAAAAAGAACTCATTGTCACAAACTCTAATCAACAAAGTGACAAACAACAAAAGTTACACCACAGTTGTCCTGAACATGCATTTCCTGTGCCAGGAAAGATAGCTTTGGCAAGTATAGTCTGGAGAGACCCAAAAATAAAACTTGGTTTAGTTACTACTTCATCTTTTCTGGATGAACGAAGTTGTACTCAACCCAAAAAAAGAAAAAGTTAGTACATAATCAAATTTTATAAGCAAGAATTTAAAGGAATAGTTTACATAAAAAATTTCAGGAATGTAAAAAAGGAATCCCTTATGATTCTTAACATATAATCTTTCCTCTTCTAGTATGTAAGATTCAAGAAAGAAGATTTTCCAACCCCAAATGAAAAGTAGTGAAGAAAGAAGAATAAGAATAACAATACTACATACATTCCACATAAAGGAGATAGACTCACCATGCTAGTCGTTGGCATATTGTAGATGGTGTTGTCTTTGCTTAACCTTTGAAGATATCATTCTCTTTGTCTTTGAATTTTGGCGGGGTAAAAATGCATTCTCATATACAAACTGCGTTACTTTATCAAATTATGATATCATTATCATAGAGGAAGGAGCAGTGAAAAAGAATGCATTTTTCCCCTGCCAAAATCTAAAGAGAGAAGAACCCAGAAATCTTCTTATGCTTTATGAGCTATCTCCGAGGCATGATATATATATATATATATAGGTGACAAATTAGCCAAAACCAGTTCATCTTTCTCATGTCAGGAATGTTGTTCTGGTCTATGTTGTATGGGCCCCAATTCAACAAGGATGACCTATTATTTTACTTGGTCCTTGTGACCGACTTCAGTTTTGAACATTGAACAATTAGAATTCAAAGCACGCTTTTTTTGGTTCTCACGGTGGGTGTGGAACTAAATGGAAAAGGCATTGCCCTCCCTTTATTTCTCTTTGGATTATTATAGTAGCTTTTGTGGTGTGAAATTGTTTTGCTTTTTCTCTTGCTTTTTGATTGGAAGTAGTCTCATTTTCTTCTAGGTTCAAATACTTGGTCAATTTCAATTACCTTTGATTTTATTCCATTGAAACAGAGTCTAGAAGACAGAGAAAGAGAGGTCAAGGGATCTAATTAATTTTCAGTGATTTTCCATGATATCATTGTAACTTATTGGGCACGGTCTAAGATGGGGAAGCCTTGCATTGGAAAGGCTAAGGGCTTGAATGGAAGAATATTATTTTGAATAAAAGAAAAAGGTAGAGATGTGAGAAATAGAGTGTAAAAAAAATAAAATAAATAAAATAAAAATAAAAAATAAAAAAGAAGAAGAAGCTAAACGAACCCCCCCCCCCCCCCCCCAAATTGGGGGAAATTATATGTTACACAACAAATTAATCAATCATCAAAAACCCAAGGAAAAAACAAAAGGGGTGAAAAAAAAAAAAAGGCTAATACATTTCTCACCTCTTGTGATTCTAGATTGAAAATCCTCAACGTGATGAAGACAAACCCTTATGACAAACTAAAAGAAGAGGAGGCAGGATTTTTGAGAGGCATTTTCATATCTCCCTTACCACCTGATACAATCCCTTCGTCTCCATCCACAAGGACCAGATTATCTGTCTCCTTCAATGCTCCATGAACCATTACAACCACAAGTCCAATAGCAAGTGCTACTATGATATTTTTCTTGGCATTTGTAATGAAAAGGCTAAAGACAGTGATTGGCATTAAGGTCAGCATCACCATTCTATCATCTATATCATACCCCATGACAACTAATGGTTCGTCGCGTAGAAAGTATAAGAACAACCATGCAACCATCATGACAATGAAGACAATCATTGAGACGGGGTGCCAAAGCAAGCTGAGGAAGAGAATGAACAATATGATAATGGCGTAGTTCATGCGGAAGACTGCGACGTTTATCTTGATTCTTTGGATTACTTGAGAGACGCTGGTGGGAAAGCTGAGATCTTGAAGTTTGATCATCTCCTTCCATGGCCTCGGCATACCAAGACCCGAATTGATCCGTTCTTTTGCAAGTGAAACAAACTGTAAATTTGATGATGATGATGATGGTGTTGCCGCTGGGATTGTTCCATATGTCGTCATTTTCCAGAGATTTGCATGCAGAGAGAGAGAGAGAGAGCGGCAATGCTAGAGGGGAGGGGATTTAGGAACGTGTATCATGAAGTTCTAATTTTGATTGGTGCTGTAAACAAATGGTACATTCTATTTTGGGTAAACTCTATGGCTAATTCTATACCAGAAAATATTACATGTTAGTTAGATTTGGAGGTGATGATTCATCAAGTCGTTGACCAAGTTAAAGATCTTAATTACGGTATATGGGGGATTAAGGACCATGTTAGTGAACGCAATGAATCACCTTTCTGCCATGACATAAGAACATGAGCTAATTACCGTCAAGTTTTTACGCCACATCAGAGAACAGATTGTAGTAAGACCATCATGTTGATAAATTTCCTTCAAAAATTCAAATGAAAAAAAATTAATTGTGTAAAACACTTGGCTTAGGGACATATGCCAGGCAAAGTGAAAAAACTAAGGTTGAGTCTTTTTTTTTTTTTGAAGGATAAACGACAGAAGGTTGAGTCTATTTTTAATTAATGTGTTTTGTAGTACATTTCTGAGTCCCAACTCACGTTTTTTTGTCCAGTGGACCATTTACATGTTTGACATGAGATTCTTTTTGAGGTTTATACCAAGTTTTGCGACCTCCACTACTGATACATACATACATACATACATACATACATATATATATATGATAGGTTTTGAAGCCTATAACATCCACTCCACTTAATGATGATTTTCTTCACTATAAGGCTACTGCAGATAAATGATGTTTTGAAGTATCAATACAAGGATAAGTTGTTATCATCAGTAGTAAAAGAGTATTTATTGAATACACAGATCTAAAATGCCACTCTTTGACATAGAAGACTTCAACAATGCACCGGTTCTACCTCTAACTTGGAAAGCAAAATGTACAAGACCAGATAAGATATGCTTGATAACCCCACCCATTGAGAACAAACTCATTCATCTAAGAAAAGAAATACTTTTCATATGTTCATATGTTTGTAACATTGTGGTAGAGTTGCTTTAGGAAATTCAGCTTCTGGAATACATGAAAGTGACAAAGTAGGAAGTCTGATAACAATATTGTAGCTTGAAAGAAACAGAGAGCCTTGAACAAAATTACAAAAAGAGGGGGAAAAAAATAGAGAACAACCTTTCACTGCTAGGATCATCATGAGCAAAAAAGTTGCAAGTGTCCATTATGATCAAGCACATTGATACGCATAATTTTCGTCATTTGACATGGTAAAAAATGCACCAGTTTGCAGCTCAGATGCAAGAATAGGTAAGAAATGCACTTAAAATGTCCACACCTGTTTATATATCAGGAACCATTGCGGGAGAGTTTGATTCATATCATGATTCATAAAAGCTTTCTAATAAAGAAAGCATCAAATGCAATTATACAAAAGTGAATAACCAAAAGAAAACCATAATCAACTTTGAAGAAGAAAAGACAATCAAATGAGGTTTCAGATTTTTTTTCAATCCTAATATATTGATGATCATATTCAAGGAAACACTAAAAGTATCTCTATATAAATTACAAAACATCTATATCAGTTAAAAAGGAAGTAAAATGGTAGAAATTCAACACAATTGTTTCTCAGTAAGAAGCATCATCTTTTTTTTTTTGGATAAGCTCAGTAAGAAGCATCATCAAATCAAGGTTTTCCTTCAATTTTTTTTCTCAAGCAATAGCAAATTCTTATTCACTAAGTATTACCAAGCCTTAACATTCGTAAAATCATTGAAAGGAACAAAAAGTGAAATGGCAGAAACTCTAACACTGTACTCCAACTGGATTGTGGCTTTCATGGATTGGGTGTAAGGGCCTCCCCCCTAATTATTCTCCAAGGTCCATAATAGAACTTTGGCTGCATTAGAGGGACAGCTTCCCCAGGGTGATCTTCCCAATACTTCTCCTGCACAATACAACAAGGCACAGTTCTTAGATCCTAGAAATTTTGATCCCAATTATTAACGGCAACAGTAGAAATTTCTATCATTCTTAAAATGACAACTGTTAAACTTCATATTAATTGGATACAAAAATACCAGACTCATAATTCTATTCCAACTGACGCTATAAAGAAATCTAGTCAATGCCATCCAGACCTCAAGTGTATCAAAAAATGGCATGCCATGAAACTCAACAAAGTTAATTGCCATTCCACTAGGCAGTGTAAGTTCCACATAATGCAAATAAGGATTTTCATTTTCTCTCTTATCTTTGTTGCACAAGATGATGATGACACATAGAACAAGAACCAACAACTCAAAAGAAAATAGCAAAGAAAAAAAAGGCTAAGTCCGAGGATCTTGACCATCTTATTCATCCTTTCCCTGTTTTTCTTGGTTCCTTCTCCATGGTCAGGGAATATCAACTTCCACGTGATCAGCTTTGTGAAAAAGTATTATGAGACACAAATAGTAGCAATGATAACTTACTGATAGTACCTAAGACATAACTATAAGCATAGTTTACTCCCGAATCTAGAAACAAAGCTATCCCTCAAATCTCCACATCTAACACAAAGGTATCATTTATATGACAAATTGAACAACAAAATCACATAAAGAACAGTGGGGAAGAAGAAGAAGATACCTGGAAAAGTGTTCCAAATAGTAAATAGTTACCTTGTGGAGTTGTTCTGTGATGGCAGAACCAATGACCCCAGTGTAGAAGGCAGCAATATAGATTGTGACTAAAGGTTTAAAGGACTTGGGTCGCCTGTACGGATCAACCATGTCCCAAAGTATTGTTCTTTCCCACTTCGTGTACACATAGTCTGCGTATTTCCTCCATAGATAGCTTGCCATTAGCACTATAATCTTAAGAAGGTTAGGGTCTTTTCCTTTTGTTCCCCTAAGGTTTTCACCAAAAAGAGAGAGAGAGAGAAAATTAGGAAATGTAAATTCTTTTAATACAGAATTTCACACTGACCACCACACTCTTCACTGAGGGGTGAGGACCAAGCACCTACAATCATCCCTCACTGTCCTAGGTAAAGACCCATACAAACCAAACTCATTCATTGTTTGATTACTCAAAGACCATCACTATTCTATTATAATGACCACAAACCCGCACTATGCATAGGTAAGTTTCAACTCAGTACATTAGCTTTTGACAATTAATATTTGTAATTTTTGCTTTTGAAGTTTTAGTTATCTTCTAGTGGGGTCAGTGGAAATTGCCTTTATTAAAACAAAAACAAAAACTTCTAAAATGACCATTTGATAACTTTACATTCAAGTTTCTCACATGACACTTCATCAAGAACTTGTTCAACACTGAAAACAACAAAGCTATGATGGGCAAAATATAATGATGAATTAATTATATCAAAAGAAACAAGAAAAGAGAAAGGCCACCAGATAATCTATCAACAGTTTCTTTGAATGCAGTTTCCATACATCTCCAAGAACACATGTAATTTTTTTTTTTTTTTGGTGGGGTAATATATATACAATAACTAGCAAAATAGAACTCCAGTCAATATATGTCATTTTCCATTAGCATGCTTTAAGTATTTAAGATTTTCAAACCAAAAGAAAAGTCTTCAAGATTTGTCCAATTCTAAAGATGTCACATTCTTCGTAGAATGTCCTCCCTGCCAAATTGACATCCCTGATGTGACCTATCAGCAGGCACATTTGAAAACTTTTTCATTAAGATAGGAACTACTGGAAAAATCATAAGACTAGTATTCACTTCTTCTAGAGCATCAAGAACATACCCTTAAAGTTGACAATCCAATCAAAATATTTACATTGACAATGACTGGTAAGTTGACAATTGTACTACAAAACATTCATATAGCTATTGATTTTATCTAGATATACCCCAAAATTCTAATTTAGAATAGTGAAGCTGTCTAGTGTTTTTTTTTTTTTTTTGGATCTTAATCTAACAACAAAAGTATATGGATTTTTCACCTGAAAGAACTCTTATATAGTGAAGCTGTCTAGTGTTTTTTTTTTTTTTTTGGATCTTAATCTAACAACAAAAGTATATGGATTTTTCACCTGAAAGAACTCTTATATAGTGAAGCTGTCTAGTGTTTTTTTTTTTTTTTTTTTTTGGATCTTAATCTAACAACAAAAGTATATGGACTTTTCACCTGAAAGAACTCTTATTGCATTTTAATTTATCTTTTGAAATTCTTTTTCCCCCTTGATCTCTCTTGCCCTCAATTGATGAACTCAAAAGCACTTAATGATAGATTAAGCATGCTATAGAAAAGACTAACAAACTGAAAACAGACAATGGATGCAAAAATTTTTGAAGGGAAACAAAAGAATCAAATATGTAAAAATGACTTGATAGATTAGAAACAATAACAAACTGATTCATGAATTTACCCTCAATAAAAATACTAAATTACAAAGAGATTGGGAAACTAAAAATGTACGATTGAGCTCCCAAAAGTTTCCAATCAAAATCATTTAAGTTTAAACATAGGCCATCAACATTCATCATTCAGAAAAGCTGCTGTTAATTATTTTGCCAGAGGAAAGAATCAAATTCACATTCATAAACCATTTACAGTACTTTGCTGCTTGTCTGAAAATATCTTCAAAGGAGCCATTAGTTAATGCTTCAGGGGAGCTAAGGTTGTTCCGCAAAAGAAACAATAACTTCACAACTTGATTGAACTAAAAAAAATGCTAGCATAAAGAAGCTGAAGAAATAAGGTAAAAAGGCTTCATACAACTGATATATAATATGTTTCAAAAAATTTCTTTTAAACACAATTGCTGCTAGCAGTTACATAAATACTATGACTATATTATGTTTCATTATTTCCAAATAAAATTCATTTTAGTTAGTTTCATGTGAAAGATTTGATATTAAACAGATAACCCCATCAAAGTCTGTATCGTCTATCTTATGCTTATTTAAGACTCAACTGATTGCATACTTTTATTTTTAGAGTTAGCTTAGTATTAGACCTTTGGAAATCCATCAATCTTTCACATTTCAGTTCAAAATCAAGTTCTCCTATAAAATATAGTTTTGAAGAGAAGATAAGCATGGTTTGTTGATGAACATGTCCTTGAATAAAATGAACCATTAACCACTATCTGCAATTATATTCAAAGCGGCCATTCATAACGGAAATTACACAAATGGGGGAGAGCATTCATATGCAAAAATATAAATTTAAAGAAAAGATAAGAACTGTTTCTTGGTTAATCTGTCCATGAATTTTCTGAACCATTAACCACTATATGCTATTATATTCCAAGAAGCCTTTAACCTAGATCATTGAAGTACAAATATTTGTAGTATTCTTAACATAATTATAAAGCCATTGCAGGCCTATGTGACAACAATAATTCATATATAAAAATTCCCACTCAACTATAAAGGAACTGTTATGACTCGAGATAATGTGCTGGATAAATTGTTATTTGCATTAGAAGTATTTAAATTTAGGCTTGGTGATAGATCTTTATTTGGATAAGGTAGTAGTAGATTAGTATTGTTATTTTCTTGTATTTAAATTGATCCCTATATTTTAGGATTTGTTGATAAGGTTATCTCATCCTTCGCTATTTATGTACGTTGAATGCATTAATGAGAATTAAGCAGAAAATTAACCAAAAATGTCTATTCTCTCTCTCAAGTTCAGGAGATTGGTCATCTCGAATCGACTAACTATCTTTTGCATTCAGTCAATTATCTTGGTTCACAACAGGAACAATGAAAACCCACAACCATGTCATGAAAAACACATTAAAGACCCACAAGCAAAATGGAAATTTCGGGACCTAGAATACTGATTAAAATCCAGAGAGGTGTGACCATTAAATATGCTTAGGTAAAGAAAATTGAGCTTTTTTTAAGTAATCTATCAACAAAAGGGAAAAACTATATAAAGATAATATATAATCCCAAATACTATGAAAAAGAAAAAAGCCATACTTATCAGTCAAATATTTTGTTCCCTGCTCCAAGGAATCCTAAGAAAGAAGTTAGAGATTTGTATATATTTAGATGGGATTAAAGGATAATTAGCCTAAAATGATGTAGCAATCAACTGAAACAGTAACAACCCATTCACAAAATAATACATACATATGGGAGGCAAACCAATTCTTCAGACGTAAATAAATTGTATGGTTAAAACAGAATTATGAAATAATAATTTCCTTCAAATCAGGGAAGTTGCCAAGAGAGGTGAACTCAACCATCATTACCCTGGTTCCCAAAGTTTCAAATCCATCTAGCATGGGATAAGTCATGTCTACATTCTGTTGTAACATCATCTATATATGTATAACTAAGATACTAGCTAACAGATTAAGTAGAAGCCAGACTGCATTCTTCCCAGGCACGAACATTGCACAAAACATCCTTTTAGCTCAGGAATTGGTGAAATCCTACATAGGGATAAGGTGCCTGCTAGATGCACCATTAAGGTTGACCTCATAAAAGGATATGAATCAATTCATTGGGATTTTACCTTACACTGCTTGACTGCTATTGGAGCCCCTGTCAAATTTGTAAACTAGGTGGAGTGCATAGAAACACCTTCTTTCTCTATTGCTGTTAATAGCAGTTGAGGGGGGAGGGGGGGTGGAGGGGGTGCAAAATTAAAGAAAGGGTGATTCCTCATCTCCATAACTGTTTGTCTTAGGTATGAAATTTCTTTCTAAATTCTCCAAGAAAAGGCACAAAACTCAGGAAACTTCATAATCCCACCCAATGTGCTTTGAACCCCAGTTTACACACATAGGCTTTGCTGAAGATCTAATGGCATTCTCAGGAGCTGATCTAAGGTTGATCAGGATCATTAATGAAGCTTTAGAGGAGTTCAAATGCCTATCAGGTTTATGCGTAACTCTACTAAGAGTGAAGTGTTTTTTTTCTGGGGTGCAGCCACATCCTTTGAAGAACCGGATTTTAGAATTGATTGACTTCAAGGAAGGGCATATTCTAGTAAGATCTCAAGATTGCAAACCCCTGCTGGATAAGATCAAGGGCAGAATATCATCCTGGACATGCTTAGCCCGTTAAGGGTGAATGCCCCTGCTTGTAAACGAGCCAAGCTTTGTCAAGTATTGAACGTTTAAGCTTGGCTTGACATTAAAAATAAAATGTTCAAGCTTGGCTTGAGTTTGAACCAAGCCTACAAAACCTTGTTTGAGATTGAGCTTGTCAGATAATCTAAACCAGCTTGTGTTGACTTGATTCATTAGCCAAGTTGAGCTTGAGCTCAATATCAAGCTTTTGAGCTTGAGATCCAATACAAGTACTTATCAAGCTTTTTTATCAAGGCCTATTGTTCACGAGCCTGTTCATGAACCTTTTGTTTTTTGCTTGGACTCAACTTGTTTATTTAACAAACCTAAAATTAAGGCTAAGTTTGGTTCATTTATAAACAAAGAAATATGAACGATCTTTGTATTGAGCCAAACCGAGTTGTTTATGAACAGCTTGGTTCATTTACAGTCCTAATGCTTTACCGGCAACTAGCTAGAGATGAGTCCAAATGCTCTTTTTAGAAAGGTTGCCTAATGAAGGGAGTGTCCAAATAATCCAAACTCAGGAAATTTAAACACTGAAGAGCGAGCAAGTGATTGGTGAAAGAAGGAAACATGTGAAATCCAGAATATAAAACAAGTGCAAACCCATTTCCCTTTTTTTGTTGTTGTTCTTCTTCTAGAGTGTCTGTAAATGTACTCAAATGAATCGTTTGTGTTTCTTCTGCTCTTTAGTATTTGTGGTAATGTGCTTTGTGATTGAGAGAGTGAGCCGTCTATGTTAGCTTAGGCACTTGCTGTACTTGTGTTCCTGCTTTGTTCTCTAGCTTGTTTCAATCAAAGTTTAAGTTTTTCTTAGATTAAAAAGTAAAAACAAACACACACACACACACAATATAAATGGGTCAAACGGAATTATGAATTAAAAAAAAATTGCAAAAACTAGTTGAAAATTCCTTCTCATCGCTGAAGAACCAAACCACAACCATGCAAACCCAAAACACTAAAACAATTTCACCCACAACCACAAACCAATCAAATTTTACGAATAATAGAGAGAGAGAGAGAGAGAGAGAGTGAGGGCGGGAATTAATTGAAATTCTTACCTCTGAATCGGTTTTGGTATGCTCAGAAACTGTTCAACAAAAGCTTCAGCTGCAGAGTGAGAGAGAGAGAGAGAGTGAAACGAAGGAGAGAGAGTTACAGGTGTGGGTAGGGGTGACAGACGGGTCTGGGATCAAACCCACCAACCCGACTATTCCTCTTTGTATTCGTGTGGATTGGTGAGTTGGGTTGTGCTGAATTTTATTTTGAGCATTATAGACTTGGGTCCAGGGGTTGTTAGGGTTAGTACCGTATATAATTTTGTTTAATTATTTTTATTTTAAAAAAAAAATTAGTTTGATTGATTTTTTAGAATTATGAGAATTAGTTTGGATGAATTTGAAAATTTGTAATATAATTTTGATATATTATATGAACTATAATAATTTACTGAAAAAGGTGTTTATAAATTTTTTTAAAAAGTATAAAACATGCATATAATTATGAGAATTAGTTTGGATGAATTTGAAAATCTGTACTATAATTTTGATATATTATATGAACTATAATAATTTATTGAAAAAAGTGTTTATAAATATTTTTAGAAGTATAAAATATGCATGCATAACCTACTGACCTATGTGTATTAGGTTGGGTTAAGTTGGTTTCTACACATGACGAGTTGAGAATTTCTCAACTCAACAAAGCCAGGTTAGGTTGAAAAAATCTTTCAACCTGGATCATGCACACTACACCTAATGATAGAGAGAAAAATGGGTGGTGCCCTGGTGGGTAACGATATCAAGTGTTAAACAAATTGAGTTAGTCACAGAATTTGTCACTTTACATTGCTGCCATTGACGGTTTGAGGGAATCTCCTTCAACCCAACCTATGTGGCATAGCATACTTTCCTTCATAAGAAAAACTAGGGTTCGAATTCTTTCTTCTCTATTGTTGTAATTATAAAACATGACTATTCATTGATTAGAATGTTTCGCTAATCAAACAAAGAATTTGTGCTTCAGGGGAAAAAAAAAATTAAAAATGAAGAATTTAATTTGTGCCTTTTGTTGGAAAGGCATATCGATTTTCACATCCAGGACCCTTGCCTACTAGTTGAGTTTTGACCTACCAAGTTCTCCCCTTTGGAACTCGGTAAAGATGGTTTCAGGTTCTAGCAGTTCAGTTGTCATCTCATTTTTTTTCTTTTCTTTTTTTAATTAATAAGTAATTACC
Organism: Quercus wislizeni; assembly: GCA_023055345.1. Taxonomy (NCBI): domain Eukaryota; kingdom Viridiplantae; phylum Streptophyta; class Magnoliopsida; order Fagales; family Fagaceae; genus Quercus; species Quercus wislizeni. Next base: position 31,182,686 of record JALGQJ010000001.1, read on the forward strand.
AAGTAAACAGACTATTTCATCCACACTATAATAAAATACATAAGTAGCCTAAAAGAATTATGCACAAAACAGAGAGTGAGTCTTTAAAGTCTAAGAGAATTGTTACTAATGATACCCCACGCATGAGACCAATCATACATAGCTCCAATCATCAAGGATTCCAACTGAGACATGGAGTTCTTTGCATCTTCAAAAGGGCAACTATTTCATTTCCTCCATAATGTCCACATTAGACAGTGTCCAGTAGTAGTCATCTTTAACCCCCTTTTTTTTTCAGCCCAAAGGCAAAATGCTGCATAACCCATTGCTGATCCAATTACCACACAGGAAACATTCCCTGGTAAATTTCAGCTGATTACTAAATATAGTTGTGATTAAGTTTTGGTTAAATTGAGTCAACTTTTTACACTAGTAGTAAGTAAATGATTTGAAGATATCAATATTGCAGCTAACATTTCATTAAAGATGGTAATTCGAGAAGTCCCATGATCAAGCATGGAAAACTAGTTAATGAAAAACAATCATAAATCCAGAATCTGAATACCCTTTTCACCAATTTTTGAGGTACATACATAACAGCGAGATCATGATAGCAAAGAATGCAGTAGGATACCACTTTCTGCGTAGTATTCTAGACAAAATATACAGAATATGAGTAGATAAAAGTCACCAATGAGGTTCTTTTGGTGTGCATCATATACAAGGATGAGCATTAAAACCGAAAGGCCTGAATTGAGGAAGTTCTATGCTGATGTAGATCCTGATGGTTTGTCGTTTGGAGCAAAGGAGGGTTCTAGTGTGAGATCTCCAACTCCCTTCGGTGGGCCAATGCTGCAACGAGCTGTGCTGTGTGTTTGAATAGCATCCTTAATCTTCTGAAACTGCAAATGATTTAGAGATTAGACATATTTACTAATGAAAGATGTAAGTACTGATTCAAGAGTTTTCAAAATTGAACAGTCACAGATAACTGATCATATGCATTACTTTCGTACTATACAATCCTAAAGATACTGAAAGTGAAAGGCATGATTTGTCCAGATAGTCATGCACCCAATCTCATATATATATATATATATATACACACACATATTGATAGAGAAGATAAAACTTCATTAAAAGAGACTACTGCATGGAAAAGGACATGAAGAAGATTTGAGAGTTTAATCTAATTATGGGATTCTAAAATATAAATTTCCCATTCTAGATTGTGTCAACCTGCATTTAAAAGATCAAGATAGACAGTGTAAGATTCTTGTACCTCATCTTCTTTCTTTAAAGTGTATGATTTAGTTGCCAAGAAGCAGAGAAATGTCATGTCATTCTTGTAGGTCTCCCAGTAACCAATTAAAGAATTTTTGTTTTCTGAATTTGATGCTGGTTCTAACAAAAGCATGCCATAATTAGAGTTAAAAACTCACCTTTGCAAGTGAACAAGAAAAGGCCTCCAATTGTCCATCAGCTCCACGATAGAAGTGAAAATAAGGAAGCACCTTAACATTCATACTTTTGCACATCGGCTTATTCTCATCAAAATTGATTTTCAGGAATAAAATTTCAGGGTGTTCTTCAGCTGTTCTGCAGAGCTGACAAATTCATTACAACAGAATCAGGACAAAAACATCACATCACCAAAAAGTATTTCTAGAAACAGCATAAGAAATTGCTAATTATTTAATTATCCACATCTGTCTCACGTCCAGTGTGATGGCAAGTGCCTTCCACCAAAAGCAACGGGTTGTAGGTTCAAGTCAGAGAATCAACCTCTCTAAAAAAATAGGCTACCTACCAATAACCTCTTCCAAACCCCACAAAAGTTAAAGCTTTTATATTCAATCCTTTCTGTGTTCCAAGGAAAAGAATAACATCTCTCTTCAGTAAAATTCAAGAGGTTTTTATCTAATCAGTAAGGTTGACGTTGACAAGGCATAAGATCCACTTAAAATGCCCTCAGACCGAACAAAAATATAGGCTGATATGTCTCCACTTGTGTTTCTCAATGGCAGGTGACACATTCAAGCTACCTGAACCTATCTGGTCCAATCGTTCAGCTGCTCTTTCTCAGAGATGGCAATGTAAGTAGAAGACATGATATTTTACTCACAACATCCATTGATTAGTAAAACATCATAGTTTTATGTATTCTATTCTCTAGAATTATCTGGAAGTTGTTGGAAACAAGATAACAAGAATGTAACTAGAGCTTATTTTTGTCAACATGGAAGCTTTGATAATAATCTTAGAAATGAAGAACGGACAGATGTAATGAACAAAGCCTACTGGCAACAAGAGTTACCTTAGGGAATAATGCCCGGCAAGAAGCACACCAGGTTCCATAGAATTCTACAATAACTAATCTCTCCCCGGCTTGACCTAGTGCACTCAAAAATTCTTGTGTAGAATGAATGTCAACCATATTTGGTGCATTCCTTTCCCACCATTTTGGTTGGTCAGTTTCAGTCACAGTTGCCCGAACCTACAGTGATGTATACAAAACTAGCATTAGATTACAAACCATAAGAAAAAACATTATTCACATGCTTCAATCATAAAAATACTAACTAAACATAAACTCCAAAATAATATCAGAATTGCAGGTAACAAAAGGTAACCGACTTATACATGTAAATAAGTCCGCACAGAGACATGTGTCAGCTAGCTTTTATGAAGCTCTAGCTCACAAGTCCTAATCAGAAGGACCAGAAAGAAGAAAGTCTGCATCTTTTATCGTCCTCAGGAGATGGTTACAACTTTCAATTGGAATGTTAATTTTGTTCGTCCGGTACAAGACTTGGAATTGGAGTCAGTGGTCACCTTTTTGGATTTGATTTATTCTGGCTTGGTGAGAAGGAATGGAGTGGATCAATTATGCTGGAAACCTTCTGCCAGTGGGGTTTTTTATGTTAAATCTTTTTATAAGGTTTTGTGTTCTACTACCCATTCTTCTTTCCCTTGGAAGCCTTTATGGAGGCTGAAGGTGCCAACAAAGGTTAGTTTCTTCATGTGGACAGCAGATTTGGGGAGTATTTTAGCTACGGATAATTTGCAGAAACGCAGAGTAGTTGCATTGGATGGGTGTTGCATGTGCAAGAAGGATGGGGAGTTCATTGATCATTTATTGTTACATTGCCATGTAGCTAGAGAGTTGTGGAATATGATTCTTTCCTTATTTGGGGTTCACTAGGTTATGCATGCCATGTTGTGGATCTCCTAGCAAGCTACAAATGTAGCAGACGTGAGTCCTTGGTGATTTGGATGATTCCTCATTGTATTATGTGGGGGTATTTGGTGGGAGAGGAATCCTCATGCTTTTGAAGGATGTGAGAGATCAACTCACGATATGAAGTTGTTTTTTCTCCAAACTTTGCTAGAATGGACAAATGTTTCAGGTGTTTTGACTTTTAATTCTTTGACAGATTTGTTAGATAGTTGTGCTTTCTTTGCTTTATAGTTTTTGTTGTTTTTTCTGGTTCCTTTGTACACTGCCTGTGTGCTTTGGTTTTTTTTATTGTTTTCTTTATTCAATGAAGTTGTATTACTTATAAATATAAAAGTAAGAAAGTCTGAATCTTTGAACTTGCCTTCCAATGCCTTGCATGATATACAAAGCATTTTAGAGATAACATGTGGGCTGAAGAGAATGGTTGTTGTTGGGGTAGAAGAACGTTTGATTGTAATGTTAGAAAGGTGATGATTCTAAGAGCTAGGACAGAACTTAATGTTTATGGTCATAATAAAAAATGATAAAATGTGAATCTGATGAGGTGAAGACCCACCCCCCACCCCCAAAAAAAATAAAATAAAATGTAGAAATTGCTTTTAAGTTTTAAATTGTCATATCAGAACATATGAGCAGAGGACTCCTAAAAGTTGCTTATCTATTATAAGGTTGAAGCGTTTTGAAGGTAATGACGAGGAAAATCCTAATAGAGCATTTAGTTAATGAACTAAATTTGAGCTCATATCATATATCCATATATATAAATTATTATACAACTAAAAAAGTTGAAGCAGAAGGAGCAAATATAAGAATTGAGCAAAAACTTCAATTATATGATTTTTTTGCTAGCTGCATCTTATTCTCTCCTAGAGTTTATCCAATCTCATATTCCTCCAGGTGAAAGGAGTGACACTCTTTGTTGGCAGCTCAAAGGAGATGGTAAGTTTGACACCTGGTCTTTCTACCATGCAATTCAGGGAACTCAGGATTCTTTGTTTCCTTGGAAGGGTGTTTGGAAACCAAAGGTTCCTAAGCGAGTGGCTTTCTTTTTGTGGGCAGCTACTCATGGTCGGATTCTTACTTTGGATAATCTCATACTTAGGGGTCGCTTTTCGACAAATCGATGTTGTATGTGTCGTTGTGATGGGGAGTCGGTGGACCACCTTCTTCTTCATTGTCATGTTACACATACCTTATGGACTTTTATGCTTCAGGCTTTCAGTATTCATTGGGTTATGCCAGGATTGATGGCAGGATTGTTATTTTTTTGGTATCAATGGCTTGGGAATCATACTTCAAATATTTGGAATTTGATTCCAGGTTGCTTGATGTGGATTGCTTAGTTGGAACGAAATTTGTCATTCCTTTGAGGACACTAAGAAGACTTTGGAAGAGTTAAAGGTTTTATGCCAGCGTTGTCTTTTTTAGTGGTTTCTTTGTTGGGGTTTTACTAATTGTTCTTTTCTCTTTGAGTTTATGTTTTCTCTTAGATTTTTCCTGATTTCCCTCTTTTTTGTTGTTTGTTTTATCCGTATCTTGTTGTTCATCATCATGAACAACTTGTATTTTTACTTTCTATTTTCATGAATAATATTTCTTTGATTACCTATAGAAAAATAAATAAATCCTGAATTCCAATTCTATGAATACGGTCGCCAACCAGAGGACCGGCAAATTAGCATCCAAACCAAAGCAACAGCATAAAACGATAAAAATCTACATTACAAACAAACAAATTTCAAACTTTTTTCCATTTTAATTGGGTCAAATCTAGAATTTCAACTCTAACTACAAACTGAACCCCTAATTGAAACACAATATATCATCATCTGGCAAATTTAACAGATGGGCTTTTTCTCGTTTTCACTTTAATGTACATAAAATAAATAAATAAAAAACACAAATTTTTCCAACAATTACTAGCAATTGCAACACAATATCACAAAAATCCAACAATTTCAGCAAATGGGTCCTCATAAATTCAATCAATTTTTACAAATACACCATAATAATTGTTAAACGAACATAGATAAATACATAAAATAAAAAAATAAATAAATAAAAGAAAAGGGCAAGCGCTTACCTTTAAAGAGACCAACTGCTTTCTGGGTGTGAAAGCAAAGCGGGCAAAATCTCCAGCAGAAGAAGAAGAATACAAAAGAGGATAAACCCTCTTATCTGAGTTGGGAATGGGAGGGAGACCCGGTTGGAGACTATTCAAGGAGGAAGCGAAGGAGGTGAGCAAAGAAGAAGAAGAAGAGAAACGGAGAGAATGAAATGAAAATCGAATAACATCAGCCATTTACACACAGAGAGAGAAGATAGAGAAAAGCTTTAGGATTGGAATTAGTACTAGTATAAATTTTTGTTTGTAATGGATTGAATTACTACATGAGGAGGTCAAAGGCACACACACAAATAGCCATGAAATTGAGTCTAATGAGTGTGTGTGTGTGTGTGTGTTTGTGAAGCACAGAGACCATACAAAGGAAAAAGCTTTCGACGATAATTAATGTTGTTTTACTACTTCTTGTTGGTCTACTCCTGGTGTTGTTCTTTGTAAGCGTTTGGCTTACCCACCAAGTTCCTCTTCTGTTTGGATGACACTTTTTCGGAGATGTTACGGGCTTTCTTTTATCTGTCAGGGCTTGGATTGAGCTAGATTTTTTATTTTTTTTATTTTATATATACATTTAGTCAACGCAAGAGTTTTTTTTTTTTTTTTAAAGATAATTTCAACTCATAACCAGTCGAAAATAATAATTTTTTTAAAAATTTACCAATTGAGTTAATTAGAACTCATAATAAAAAAAATACTTAAAATAAAATAGTTATTATAATGTGTGAATGCTCCACTAACATTATTATTAGTTTATAATGTTAATATATATTTGAAAGTCACAAGTACAATCCATCATGTTATCAATTTATGGAATTTTCAATACATCTCAAATTTTTAACCATCAACTGTCGAATTGAAAAAAATATAAAGTAAGTGATGGGCGATGGCCTTAAAAGCTAAAAATTGGAGGAGGAAAGAGGTGACCAAAATTATGGATTTTTTTTTTTTTTTTTTTTTGCGATATATTTACCATGAATGAGTTATAACTTATGATTGCCATTAGGGCCCTATTCATACAAATCAATGAAGGCCGTTATATTGTATTGTGAAAACACTTAATGAGAGACATTTAAGCAACTAGCAGTCTCAACATTAGGGTACAATGAATAATAGTCCTTCTACACATATTTGATCACGTCTTACTCACATAACATTTGAGGCAGTGATCAACTAGGTCCATCACAACACAAAAACATATTGATGGTGTGAAATAGTCGGGGACACTCAACATTCAAAGACTTTTCCATGAAATAATTCTCACATATTACAGTTTGCACTTTGTAGGGTTTGTGTTTTAGTCCTACTATTGACACTAAAAAATCACTTACTTTTTTCACATCTTATTCACACAATATTTGATACAGTGCTTAATTAGGCCCATCATAACATAAATACACATGAATGGAGTGAAAAAGTCAATGGTATCCTCAATGTCAAGTGATTTTTCCTTTGAATGTTATGCGAGTAAAATGTGAAAAAATATGTGATTATTTTGATGTTCGTAGCAGCACTAAAAAAAAAAAGGGATAAGGTTTCAGTCCAAAAAATTTAAAGATAAACTCTTTAAACTCCTACTATATCTTTTTATTGAATATAAATTTTGAAAATCCAATAGTTTGATTATATGTTTTTTATGTTCTTAACACGCATGTCAAATTTTGTTTAAATCAAATGTTATTTACTATTCGATCAATAAACTTATTTTTTATGCATATATTTTTTATCATAAAAATTTGAAATTTAAAGATGTTATTAATAACATAGTTATTGATCTTTGATTTTTTTTTTTTTTTTTTTTTGAAATTTCATAAGCATGGTTAGATTTCAAAGTTCACATATAATAAAATGATATATAAAGATATATAAGGAGTTTTGGAGAGAAAGTTGTGCTATCCACATCAATTGTTTGTACCGTCCCACCCAACATTCACAAGCCTAGTCAACAAGAGTGCGCTTGAGATAACTTATGTTTTTTAGTTTATTTTTCTTAAAAATTAAGTTCAGTCAAAATACAAATTTTTTTTGGGGGGACAAAAAAGAGTATCCAAGCCACTTCGATTATTTGACTATGAAAAAATCTCATTGAGTGACTCCAAGATGCTGGTAAAAGATTTCGAATCCATGATCCCATGAGATGTTAGGAATCCCTTAGCTAACCTCTTGGAGTTCAGTCAAAATACAATTGTAACTAGAATTCTAGAAAGAAGTGGAAATTTTAAAGACCGTGCCAAACCAAATAAATTAAGTACATTGCTTTACTCTCAACATTGCTTTAAATCCAAGGTTACAGACGGCTGCAGCCAAGGAAGATAGTTTATACTGTTATACAAGATAGCTACATCACAACTAGATATAAGCCTGCGATAAAAAATAAATAAATAAATAAAAACTAGATATAAGCCCTACCCAAAGTTTGCACAGACCCATACAAGAAATCAGTAACATCAGCATCTAAAATTAAATCTATGTATGTACAAATAAATCTGTTTCGCTTGACTTTTTATTGAATTTATTTTACTTATTTGCTTATAAACAACTTGTTAGTCAAAGTCTTGTATTTTAACCAGTACAAATTAGTGTTTCCAATGGAAATGTTTAGCGATTTAAAATATAATAAAAATTTAAACCTCCTCTTTTTTTTTCAGCTATAACTGTACATTTACTCAACTATAAAGCTTTAATAATCTGTACATAAACAAATAAGTTAAAAAAAAATAAAAATAAAAACTAAAAAGAAAAAACTGTTAACAAATAAACAAACAATGTAACACTCATTTTGACTGACATATTGGCTTTTAACTCAACTTAAATGCCTCTCCAACAAACGTAAGACATAAAAGAAGTTTACTGGAGAGGGACATCAATGGAAACAGTTTTGACAAGTAGCCTGTAAGTTTTTCATTTTTCACTAAATAATGAGAATTTATTGTGCAAAATAAACAGTGGAATGACCCCCTTCTCCACCACAAAGTAAACAAGTACATACTATGCTAGGTTTACATTAAGTAAAATAACTACAATGGTCTCACAAGAAAGTAATAAGCACAATTACAAGCAATAAGTCAACTCAAAGAAGCCAATAGCCTTTTAAAATTTAATTCGATTAATACTTCTGATGTTTCCGGTTCAAATCTGCCGTCTCCTATTGTAATTATCAAATTTATAAAAAAAAAATTAAAGTCAACTCAAAGAAAGAATGTCCACATTGGCCTTCAGAAAATGCAATTTCAAACCCATAAACCATTATAACAAAAAGATACAAACTGATTAATTGGTCTTAGTGCCAACAGGTATGTCTACACAATGAGTGCTATGATGTCCTCTAAATGGATCATGCCAATCATAACAGAGGCAACTAAGAAGCAATACTGATTCTAAGACAAACATGGTTATGACTTGTGGGATGAAATATCTTTATTATTAATAAAAAATGGTTGCTGACTTGAATAAGCAATGGCCTGCAGTCAACATAATCTAGAATCAAAAGTTACTTCCATCATGTTACAGTTCTGGATCTAAATGGATACTAGGGAGATTATACGAATTAAAATCCACCAATTTTCTCCTTTGTCCACTGTGGAAGCACAAACACAATTAGACATCCATGACGCCCAACTATAATCTTTCCTCTGCTGATACTTCATACATGGGACAAGCACACCATGAACAGCAAGAAATTTCACAGACAAGTCACTGAAAATGAAGAAGACCCTGAGCTAAGGGTTTTTTTTTAATTTTTTGATAAGCCCTGAGCTAAGGTTGACTTGGGTAGACAGGCTTATTCAAATTATAGTTGTCTGGAGCATCACCAAACAGTACCATTCAGGCAAATTTCTTTATTTTTTTCCCTTTTTGACTATGTTTCTACAGAAAGACCTCAATACACGTCCATAGGACACAAGTAGACATGCATTTGTTGGAGTCCATGTACAGCAAGCTAATTGAATTATTGCAAATTTTAGATAATTTAACCAACTGCAAACTTCAAGCAAATGAAAATAAGTGCCACAAGCAGATATCAAATACAATGTTCATCTAGTTCTAGACTCAGTCATGCATCTGGTATATGCATCTAGATTATATGAAAAATACATGGAGTTGTAGATCCAAATGCTACTGATTCTACCTCAAGGAAAACCTTCAAAGAACTTTACAAAAATACAATAAATTCTTTTTATAATGCCGGGGTGCTTTTCTTACTTGTGCAGCTCCTAATAGTTGCAATTCGAACCAAAACCATAGCAAGTAGATGGAATATATTATTTATGTAACTAAGTATGACTCAACATGTTGCTCATGGGATTCTAAGACAACTGATACTGTTACCTTTCTTCAGAGCATCATCATTTTATACATAACCATCTATCTTTGCCCGCACATATTGCTTCATGATAGAAAAATCTTGCCAACAACCGCTCCCCCAGGATTTGGCAGCTGACTCCACTCGAGAGAATGTTTACCATTGGATTTTAGGAACTAGGCAAAAGCACAGAGTTTGGAAATGATGCAGACCCATTATTGGGAGCAGCCTGAACCTTGAGAATCGAAGTGACCAAGTTATATATCTGTACATTCTCAAAAGATGGAACTTTCTTCCCCCTTGCAAATTGAGGACCATGCCCAATGAAAATGGTCCTCATGGAGAAAACAGAATTGTCATATCCATGTGAACCACCGCATTCTTGTCGCTTTGATCTCTTCTGCTCCACCTTAAATGCCTCTTCAATCAAACCTATTACTGGTGGAATCCGATCACTAGAAGCATAATGAAGCCTACTAGGCAGATCCTCCTTGAGATACATTCTCAATTTATTCCCATTATCAACCTTCCCTGACTGTAACCCTTCATTCATCTTTGCAACAACATCCCGTGGCTCAACACCAGGAGGCGGGCGAATTGCCAGCAGAGGTGTGTGTGACATAACCCAATTAGCTGGAATCTCAATCCAAGGATTCAAATCACTTAGAAAAATAAGTTTTTTATCACATGTACCAACCATCCCATGATCACCCACCATAATTATAGAAACATCCTCAAACACACCTCTCTTTTCTAAACCTTCAATCAACCTCCCAATCATCCTATCAATTCTAGCAACAGCTTCAGTTATCTCCGGATCATCGGGCCCCACACGGTGACCCTGATGATCCGGGTCCTCAAAATACAGTGTCATAAACGAAGGAATATCACCACTAGGCAAATCAAAATAACTTAAAACAGTATCAACTCGTTCCTCAAAAGGAACAGAACCATTATAATACATACAAAACTTAGCAGGACAAGTCCAAGAACCTTTCTTTACCTCAGAACCAGGCCAGAAATACGTGGCAGCCTTCAAGCCATGATTGACCACAGTCTCCCATAGAGGTTCACCCAACCACCACTTAGCATCATGGCTCCCCATAGTGAAAGCCTCACCAGTGATTGGATCTAAAAAGTAGTTGTTAATAATGCCATGATAAGCAGGGTAAAGGCCAGTGACAATTGAGTAATGGTTAGGAAAAGTTAGAGATGGAAAAACCGGAATCAAACCCATCTCAGCCTCCGTCCCGTTAGCTATTAAGCGACGGATATTGGGTGTGGAGGTCTTGAATTGGTACCCAAATCGAAACCCATCTGAGGAAACCAACAAGACCACAGGATGTTGAAGTTTTGAGAGATTTCGAGCTTTTGACTCTACGGAAAAGGAGGCAGATTGGGAGGTTGAAGAAGAAGAAGAGGAAGGGTAAGCGGAAGAGAAGAAGAGAAAAGCAAAGGCTATGGCGGCTGAGAAAGCAATACATGTGATGAGAAGAAGAGAAATAAAGAGGATGGTAGTTGTGGAAGCTTTGTGAGGAGAGTCTGTTGAGGAAGCGGAGGAAGAGTCTGTGTTGAAAGAAAGAAGAGCAGCGGATGCGTTTGAAGGGTCATCTTCCTGGGTTGGTAATGGTGTAGGCTTTGTTGTGGCTGAGATGGAGGAAGAATCAGAACCCATGTTGGGAAAAAAATTGTTTGCTTTGGTGGGTTGTTTCTTCTGGTTCTTCTGAGGTTTTTGCTTTCTATTCTTTCGGGTTTTTTTTTTTTGGTGGTGGGTGAAGGAAATTGAAATTTTTGAAGGGTATATGAGTTTGTATTTAGTAAAAGAAGAGATTGAGTTTGAGTGAAATGCAAGGGTTTGGGTTGGTACTATCAGCGTTTGTTGAATGCTGATTGTTGATAGGTTGCTATCTGAGATTGAAGACTTTTCTAATCTGATTATTTGTGTGGAGTCTGTGGACTGGTCTTGTATGGTGGTAACCAGTGGCTGAGTGAGAGATTCGAGTTTCGAGGGATATTCTTAGGATAGGTGGAATTCATCTATTGGTGGAGTTTTCAATGGACAGGTGGAATTGAGAAGAAGAGAAAATTATACGTTGTACCCGGCATATACGCCGGGTCTCTCACACATAGAAGGGACTGCTTGCTTTTTTTTCTTTTTTTTTTTAATTATTTTATGTAAAGTTTAATAATTTACAATAATTATAATTTAAAATTACTACAATTTTTTTGGGTCTTTTTTTTTTTTGTTTTTACACAATTTGATACTTATCCAAATTGCTCTACTGTAATAGTACTAGGAGAAAATCACCGTACTATTATAATCAAAGAAAAGCAATAAAAGCAATGAGTAAGTTTTGACCCAAACGCATATTATTACTGTTATACTCCTATTTGAAAATGAATAGAATGTAAGTAATTTTGTTTGAGAGTAACATAAAGGGAATTAAATGGAATCATTTTATGACATTATTACTATTAGACCCCTATTTTAAAATAAAGAGTTGAATATATAAGAGTATTTTGAGAGTTTTAATAAAAAATTTATTAAATCTAATTTCATTCCCTCCTATTCCTCCCAATTTCAGAGGGAATGAAAATTTGAGATTTTAAGGAAATAAAGAGAAATGAATGTTCTCTCCTACTCATTCCATTCCCTCCTACTTAAACTCCCAGATAAGGAAATAGACTTCTCATTTCCTTTATTAAAGCTCTCAAACAAAAGAAGTGAATAATATTTTAAAATTATTCTTTTCATTTATTTCTATTCCATTTCATTCCCTGCTCCTAAACGAGGACTTAGTCAATAAGTCAGGGATAATAAAAAAATTCACAATTGTTGAATCAACTTATCTATTGTAATTGATGGATAATAAAATGTTGTCTATTAATTATTGATGCATAGTAAAAATGTTGTTTAATGAGGGGCAGACATATAAAAAAAGGCAAATTAAACCCACCTATGGTTTGACCCGTTTTCACTTTATCTACTCATGGTTTAAAACTTAACACTTTGTCCATCTGTGTTTAGCTCTGTTTAGTCTCCGTTACCCAACTTTGGCTTTTTTGTTTAAAAACAAATTTTACCACCAAAACATAACATCACACGAATCAAAAGGCTAGGGTTTGAATTTTTTTTCGAAAAATATAAATGAATATTATATATAAAATTCCAAACAATTACAAATCAAATTGTTTGAAAGAGCTTGGGCTAGGAAGTTGAATTTACTGTTTGGAAGATCTCCTTGCCATAGTAGAAAATGACATACTTGGAGATGTTGCCAAAGAAAACGAAGTGGGAAAGAATGATGAAAGAAACAAAGCCACGAATGTCTTTAAAAACACTTGAAGTTACAATTCATTTGCAGGAGCAAATGACACAAAAATTCAAAACATAATTGGAAAGGATGTTGAACCACATAATTGTTGGTATTGAACGAAATCCATCTCCTTTCATTGGTTTATCAATTTTAGCTTTTTTCTGGTAGAGTTAATCTTGTTAATCTTTGAGTGCAAATTCGAAACTTTCAACATGTTCTGCCCATTATTCTTTCCTATGCATCATAAACATGAAATCAAAAATCAAACAAGACAATATAATTCCAACTTCAATTGCTTATTGCATTCAAAACCCCCAAATCTCATCCTCTCGCCATTGTCCCTCTCTTTCTCTCTCATCCACCTATAGCCAATGCAACCACCATCAAAACCCACAAGCAACCACCATTAGAACCCACCACCACCACCGAATGCCCCACAATCCACAACCACTACAAGCCACAAGCCACAACACCACCAAAATCATATCAAACCCACAACCCAAAAGCAAAACAAAACAAAACACAAAAAATGAAACCCACGAAGTGGTACAATCCGATTGGCCTCCTTAACTCTAGGTGTTGCTAGCTTTTCATCTAATTAGCCTCCTCAACATTGGGTTAGTTGGGTTTTAGATGTGGTGCCCAATCGGTCTCCTTAACGCCACAGAGAGAGAAGAGATGAGAGAGAGAGAGAAAGAGAGACAATGGGAGTTTGAGAGAGAGGATGAAGCATATGAAAATTGATACCCAAGTATATCTATTTACTTTCTTTACAAGATCCCCTATTTGATCTTGTTTCTTTTGTATGTTTTTGATATTTTTATGTTGTTGGAGGAGCAAGACATAAAATATAATAAAAAATACTAAAACACCCTTGTTTTTAACAAAGGTGGATAATAAAGACCAAACAGAGCTAAACATAGGTGAGCAGAGTATTAAGTTTTAAACCACTGGTAGGTAAAGTGAAAACGGACCAAACCACAGGTAGGTTTATTATAATTTGCCCTAAAAAAAGTGACATTATTATAGTAACAATTTACCGAATTCTTGTGAAAAAAAAATCACAATCAATCATATAATAAATTGAAAAATAAGAAGAAGTGAATTTCTCATTTGCAAGACTACAATTGATGTGAAAATAAATTCAAATTACACCTATTAAGTTTGGTCAATTTTCATTGTGGTCACAATCAATCTCTCTCTCTCTCTGGTGTTTGAACTTGAAGTGAAAGAGAGATCACATCGCAACCTTGGGTTGTCCTTGTTGCCACCCATCGCGACTGGTTGGTATTATTACCTTAGTCTTCATTTGTCTCTTTAGGATTTTCTAGGAAACATTGTTTCATTGTAGCTCCAATTGTTTAGCTTGGAGTTTCACTTACATTGTTGATAAGGCAGTGTATCCATGAGGATGAAAGGTGAAAGAATGTAATTAACTGTTTGATTTCATTGAATAATTGCTTGAGATGTTTTATGGTAGTGGTGAATGTAATTTTTTTTTTTAAGATACAATATATTTCAAATATATGGTACATGCTTCATGATGATTGCTTTTTATCATTAGTCAAAGATATCAATTGGTTTAGGCGAAGATTAAACCTTAAATTTCTTATTCCATGACGAAAGAATTTACTGGTTGAGTTGAGCACTTAAGTTAACTAGAACTCATAGTGGTGAATAGTGAACACAATTAGTCACGAATTTGGTTTTTTTTTTTTTTAATTTTTTAATTTTTTAATTTTTAGATGGAATGTTGTGTTGTCAAGTGCTGGGTTTATTTGATTTGGATTTGTAATTTTGTAGAAGCTAGTGGGTATCGATCTAGGGTGATATGGATTGAAATCTTTTGGTGTTTGATTTTTGCTGAATTCTTGGTTTGATTTTGTTAAATCAATTATGGTTTTGGGTTGATTCTCAAAAAAAAAAAAAAAAAAAAATGATGGTTTTGGGTAATGCTCTATGGAAGGAGCTTTACTATTTTTATTTATTTATTATTTTACTTAAAATGAACTTGTTTATTATTAAAAATAATAATTTTAAATAGTTAAAGGCAATTTTGGATGGAATGATTAATGGTGAGAATGAAGGTAAACTAAAATTACTATAACGACAAAAGTCAAATTTAAAAATCTAACCAAACTTAATATGTTTGCAAAATTTTCATAACCAAAAAAAAAAAAAAAATCATAAGAAAAAAGAAAATTTTAAAATTTGCCTTCTTTATCCTTTAAATAATTTTCTTTTTAAAACTACAATATAAATGGGTTCTAATTAGTTCAATGGTTAAAGTCTATTATCATAAAATAGAAAATAATAAAATTCAATCCTTACATCAAAAACCAGTTGTAATGATTAAGAAGCTTTTGAAATATTGACATATCTAAATAAATAAAAACAAAAAGCACGTGTGATGGGGCTTTTTATTTTATTTTATTTAGTGTTATAATTTTTCATTTATTCTAATTTGTTATTTACATTTTTCTACAAAAAATTTGCATTTACTACTAATATTGCTAGAAGGGTCATAAGGTTAGGAATGTGGGTAGATAACCTTTTTTTTTTTTTTTTTAGAAAAATTTATAATAAGATAGATAACTTTTTTGTTAGAACATGGTTTTTTTTATTAGGTTTTTTGTTTTTAATTTTTAAAAAGAAGTTAAAAGTAGTTTAAATTGTAATCAAACTTGTATGTATCTATTTATTTTTATTTTTGGATAAACTTTAGGATGTTTTAAAAAATAAAATTGATTTGAAGATAAACATGAGGATGATTTTTTTTAAAAGGGGAAAAAAAAAAACCTATAATTGCTTTGAAGAAGTGGTCAAGTGGGTTAGTAGAAGAGTGATCCTATTTTGTAGGAAATTTTTTAGGCGAGAGAGATATATTTTTACATTGTTATCCTCAAAATTTGCCCCTACTTAAATGTAGGCTGTAGGAATATTTTGAAAAAAAAAAAAAAATTCGGCCCAAACAGGAGAAGCCTTTTTATAGATTACCTGCAAACACATAATACTCATCACACCTCTAGATATTTTTGTGATTGGAAAATGTAGTAATCTCAAATTATAATTAATGCAAATTATTAAATTTTACCAAAAAAAAAAAATTAGAAGAGCCTTTGACCACGATCGTGAGCGCATGCTCAGAAGCTAGTGCAATCTAACAAATTTGTGAATACGTCAACGAAGGAAATGGAGAAAAAAAAAATTGAAAGCTTTTATAAGGTAAAGTGTTTTTTTTTTTTTTTTTGAGGTAAAGTAATTGTTAAAATAGTCAGAAATAAAAATAACATCATGGTTTTATTTTTTAAGCAATTTAATATCAAGAGGTGAAAAAGTACAACCAAATAAACAAACTATGCTTTTTCATAATCTCAAAATTCATCTCAAAATCGACGGGTTAATTTTTTACATTTATCAATTTAATGTACAATCAATGGTAGAATTCAATAAAACAATTAGACAATATTAAAGGAACATTCAAAGACTTGCAAATATTGTTTTGGAACATTTTTTTAATAATAAATTTAATGCAACAAAATATGTAAACAATGTCTTCTGTAATGGTAAATAGTGGCATTAATTTAAAACAAATAAAACATGAAAAAAAATCCTATATATCATAATTTTTATTAGAGATAGAGTTTTAAAAAATAAAAATAAAAAAAACGTGAGAGGGGGAGGGAGAGAAAAAAGAGAAGAAGCTATTATATATATTTTTAAACATGGAGAGGAAAAAAAAAAAAAACTTGAGAGAGTGGGAGAAAAGAAAAAGTTGTAGCTGAAATTGAGGAGTTTTTAATATGGATGATAACTTTAGAAACTTGATATCTATGTTTAACGAAAAAAAAAAAAAAGTAATGTGATAATTGGGAAAATTTCAAATTGTTGGGTAGAAGTTTGGAGTTGTATGTGACTAAAATGTGGATGTACAGTGTTTTTTTTTTTTTTTTGGGTAATAATGGCAGATGCATTTGGTTTTTTGATCAATACGTAGTATGTGTTTTTACAAAGAAATAAAGAATATGCGTTTGTTTTAATTTAAAATTTTTTTTTTATAAATGGATAAAAATAATTTGAAAACTTGAGAAGAGTAGTCCTATTTTATAAACGGATAAATAACCTAAGGTTTATAAGTAATTTAAAGTTAATGATTCAATGAAAAAAAAAAAAAACTAGTCCCTTCTCCCCAGTTTTTTTTTTTTTTTTGATAGGTAACATGATAACTATTATTAAACAGAAGAAAACATTACATCATGATGGAGAGCTTGTTCCAAAAAATAAGGATTCTTTTCCATCCAAACCATAAAGTCAACAATACTAATAGCATGTTTTGCCAAGATATGGGCAGGTCTATTTCCTTTTTTACATACATGAGAAAACAGCACTTTTCGAACATCATTACAAGAGCTTTGGATCCCATAGATGATAGACATCACCGAAACTGAAGGAGGCGACATTCCTTGAAGGGCACAAACCACATTAAGAGAATCCCCTTCTAAAATAAACTCCTGTAATCCAACATCTTTGGCAAAGAGCAAACCAGATTCAAATGCCTTGGCTTCCACCTCTAATGGACCCAAAAACGCATGGAATTTTTTGCACATTGCAGCCACCACCAGACCATTAACATCACGTATAATGATTCCCACCCCCGATTCATTTCTGTCCTTGAAAATTGCCCCATCCACAGTCACCTTATACATTTGATTTGAGAGAGGCAGCCATGTACGTTGGAACACAGGTTCGGACTGCACAGATGCCGTAGCAGCAGTGGCCTCATTTGCTTCCTGGAATTGCAGTAGCCAGATTGAGGCATCGTGATATAACTCCAATTCGCCAAGCCTCTTACCTCCATGACGAACTTCGTTTCTGTTTCCTCACAACCTCCAAGCAATCATTCCCATCATAGCAACCATACTATCATGACAGCGATCAACCATTAACATTTTCCATACTAACTCCATGAAACTGTTGAAACCTGCAAAATTTGGACCTGCATAATCTGGATTAAGAAGCCCAGAACAGCGCCACACCTGTTTAGCTCTCGGACATGACCAAAAGAAATGAGCTGAAGTTTCGGCCTCTAACATACATTCCTCACAAATATCATCAGATAACACCTTTCTTTGCATAAGATTTGCTTTAGTTGGAAGAATATCATGGCAAGCACGCCATAAAAAATGTTTAACCTTATGAGGAACTGGTAGCCGCCATACTTTCTTCCAAAAACAGTGAAGGTTGCTGTCATTTGAAGAAGATGCACCCCCGGAAACACTATAATTTCCATAGCCAATTTATATGCACTTCTAACTGTGAACAAGCCATTAGAAGTTCCTGTCCATATTTGCTTATCTGATGGAAGTGAGTAACTAAGTGGAATGCTACAAATTTCCTCCACTTCAAACTGTAGGAATAGTTGCTGCAACAAATGAAGATTCCAGCACCTGTTTTTACCATATCAATGAGCTCTGAAACTCTAAGGTCCACATGAGGATTCAGCCTAGGAGAAACCACTTTATAAGTTGAAGAACTTGGCAACCATTTATCATTCCATACCTGCACTTTGAACCCGTTTCCAATCTGCCATCTTAAACCATCTTACACAAGCTTTTGAGCAGCCATAAGACTTCGCCAAACATATGATGGGTTAGCACCAAGAGAAGCTTCTACAAAATCACAATTAGGAAAATATCTTGCTTTAAAGACATGATAAACAAGGGAGGTCTGACCCATTTGCAGCCTCCACCCTTGCTTGGCTAATAAAGCCAAATTGAAAGGTTTTAGTTGCTTAAAGCCCATTCCCCCATCTTCCTTAGGCATACACAACTTCTCCCAACGCATCCAATTCAGTTTTCTTTCATCCTGTTTTTGACCCCACTAAAAATTTCGAATCATACTCATCAATTCCTCACAGAGAGTATCAGGAAGTTTGAAACAACTCATAGTATAAGTTGGTATTGCTTGAGCCACCACCTTAATTAAGATTTTCTTACCTGCCTTAGAAAGCAATTTTTCCTTCCATCTAGCCAGTCTCTTTGCAAGTTTTTCCTTGGTGTCATTGAAAGTTCTTCGCTTGTTTCTTCCAACCAGTGAAGGAAGGCCAAAATATTTCTCATGTTGCTTGATAACTTGAGCTCCAAAACTTCGTTTAATTTCCTCTTGAATTGAATGATCTGTATTAGATCTAAAGATAAGAGAAGTCTTTGCTCTATTTAATTGCTAACCAGAGGCTTTCTCATAAACCTTGAGAATCCTTTGTAGAGAGTCACATTCCTACAAAGATGCTTTACAAAAAATGAGACTGTCATCTGCAAAAAATAAATGAGATAATTTGGGCCCACTCCTACAAATAGAAATACCCTCTAGCTGACCATCACCAACCCCTTTCTTGATCAAAGCAGAAAGGCCTTCAGCACATAATAAGAAAAGATATGGAGATAATGGATCACCTTGTCGTAATCCCCTTGAAGGGACTATATGGCCATGTGGCATCCCATTAATTCGAACAGAGTAAGTAACAGTGGAAATGCATGTCAACAATAACTTCCTCCATCGACTATCAAATCCCAATTTCTCCATAATTTTATCAAGGCAGCCCCATTCCACCCTATCATAGGCCTTACTCATATCCAATTTAAGTGTCATCTCTCCTTTCTTCCATCCTTTTTTCAAATTGATATGGTGCATAGTTTCAAAAGCCACTAAAACATTGTTAGTAATTAATCTTCCATGCACAAAGACGCTTTGAGTGTCACTAATTATAGATGGTAAAATCTTCTTCAATCTATTTGCAATCGCCTTAGAAGCAAGCTTATAAGCAACATTACACAAGCTAATTGGGCGATAATCAGTAACTTTTTTTGGCTCTTTAATTTTAGGAATTAAAACAATATGAGTTTCATTAAAATTTGGAGGTATAATTCCAAAATTAAGAAAATCAAGTACTGTTTTTGTGACAACATTTCCAATTAAAGGCCAAAAATGTTTGAAGAAAAGAGGGGGCATACTATCTAGACCAGACGCTTTTAGAAGATACATTTGCTTTAAGGCTGTCTTCACCTCAGATTCCTAGAAATCCCTAAGAAGCATTTGGTTCATAGCACCAGTAACTTTAGGCTCCAAAGCATCAAGTAACTCCATAAAGTCAGTTGGGTTAAAGGATGAAAATAATGCAGAATAATAATCAACAATTATCCCCTCCACAATGCCAATATCCTCATGCCAAACACCATTCAATTCCTCCATACCATCTATTAAGTTATTTTGATATCTAGCAGAAGCTTTGGAATGAAAGTACCTGGTATTTCGATCTCCCTCTCTGAACCAGTTAATTCTCGACCTTTGTAACCACATGGCATCATCCTTTTCCAACCAACAATTCAACTCAACTCTTGTTTTCTGCATCTCAGTAATGATTTAAGGAGAAGTGGGCTATAACTCCAACCATTCAAGAGTTTTCTGTAGCCGTGCAATTTGCTGCCCAACATGCCCAAAGTCATTCTGATTCCATGCATCTAAACTCACATGACAAGACTCTAAATAAGAATTTAAAGGGAAGGCCGAATCCCTCAACAACCTCTCATCCCAAGCTTTATGAACAACTTCTTCACATTTGTCATTTTTTAGCCACATGGATTCAAACTTGAAAGGCCGATGATACCTGCGTTTCTTTTTCTTTCTAACAAAATTCAAAGCTAGTGGGCAATGATCAGAAGCAGAAGAGGAAAGATGATAAAGTTTTGCTGCAGGAAACTTACTCATCCAATCACATGTAGCCAAAGCTCGATCCAACCTTTCATGTATCTGTGTGCCATCAAATTTCTGATATAACCACGTAAACCGAGGACCAATGAAGCCAAGGTCCATAAGTCCACACACATCAATTACTTCCTTAAATCTTACCATCTGACTTGCAGGTCTAGAAGCTCCTCCTTCCTTTTCAGACAAACCCACCAATTCATTAAAATCACCAACAACAAGCCACGGTAATTGAGAATAATTACTAAGAGATTTAAGCAAAGACCATGATTCACAACGTCTAGATGTTTCCGGGTTACCATAAAAACCTGTAAGATGCCACCACCCATCAACACCTCCATCGACAAAAGCATCAATGTGGGAAGATGAGTAATTCTAAATGTGAACAGTAATCTCCTTCCTCCAAAGTAAAGCTAGGCCACCACTAGAGCCATCACTAGGCACAAACAAACCATTTTTAAACTGACATTGATCACGAACATATTCCATCTAGGCTATATTAGATTTAGTTTCCATTACGAAAACTAAATTGGGAACTTGTGCCTTGATAATCTTTTTCAAGGCGTTAACTGTCCGTTGGTTCCCAAGCCCTCGACAATTCTAGCTTAAAAGACTCATTGGACCCGATGGGGCTGATCAATAGCCTCCGCCAATCCTAAATGTGAAGCCAAAATGTCACTCTACTCATTAGGTTCATTCTCCAATTTAAACTTCTTTTCTGTCTCAGTATCTTCAACCATAGCCTCAAATGTTCCAGGAAAATTATGTTTTATACTCGAACTGGTGGAATTATTAGACTGCAGTTTATCAACACCAACTCTACCACTTAATCTCGTCCATCTACCTTTTTTGAGTCCACCCTTTTGTACATGTCCTAACTTGGCTTAAGTAGCAGGAAATGCCCTTTGTTCTATTTCTGTATGCTGATCCTTGCCTTCATGTACCATAACATCATTAGTCCGACCTGGTGTAAAGTCTGCATTAGAAGCCTGTATTAGATTAGCACTAATTTGATGACCCTCTTGTTCCATAACAACCCTAATAGGAAGTAGGTGAATTTGACCATCATTATCTCCTTGACACTCTAAGGATCAAGTTTAATCCCAATGTGTTTTGAAACTTGTACAATACTAGATTCCTCTTTTTCAATCGGTTTCAAACTCCCTACAACACCTAAATTTGTGACACAAGCCTCACCATCTAATGATATGGCAGACACGTTAGGCTCATTAATGACGTTGGCAAAAGTTGTCATTTTATTTCCAAGCAGCGTGATCTCCTTGTTTGCATCTTCCTTCAAATCTGCAACAACTACCTGTAACTGTTCCTCAGAAAATTGCACCTGTTCCCTCTGTCGTGCATCACCCACCGGAGAAAATTCCCTGACAAGTCTCAAATTAGCCCTAATACTACAATCTGCTTCTCCAGTTGTTTCAGGAACCGGCTTTAATGCTAGAATCCCCTCATGCACAGAAGAAAATCTTGTATCTGAAAAATTTGAGACACTGCTATGAGTATCTTTCTTCTCAAAACCCTTGACATCCATGACAAATTTCCGAGATGGATTGACTAGTGCAGCTCTTATCTAGTTACCAAATTGTTGATCTTCAATTTTCAAAGAACCCTTACTTCTCAGTCAGATAGAGCAGTCTTTGTCATCGTGAGAAACCATTCCGCACTAGTAACAAATATTGGGGAGCCTTTCATACTTGAAGGTAATAAAACGATCATCATTAGAGTCCAAAGTAATTATTCTGCCCTGACACAAAGGTTTAGTTATATCAATAAGCACACAGATTCGCATAAAGTTCCCACCAACCATATTAGAGATACCTATGGATGTGTTAACAGTCCCCAACGATTCGCCAATTTCCAAAGCAACTTCAGGAGTCAAACAACTAAGAGGGAGATTATGGATTTGAACCCAAAAAGACGACTTCGAAAAATCCACTTTGTCCATAGGCAATATCCCATCATATCATTGCAACACAACCAAATGTCTATCAAAAGACCATGGCTCACCCATTAGAACCTTTTCTAAATCAGATTCAAGTTCAAAAGTGAAGAGTAGATGATTATCACCCGCATCACGGATACAGAAATCACTACTTGTATGCCATAAAGGTCTAAATGTTTTAGCCACTGCATCAACATTAACATTCCTCTTTGTAAGAAATTTGGCCGCAAGAACAAACTCCACCATTTTCTTATTTTTTACCAAGGCCAATTTCTTCCCCTCCTTATCAGACAAGGAGAATTTTTTCCAACTTATAGTAAGATCATCCATAGTACCCCACGAAAATAAGAGAAGATAAGTAAGCAAACTAGAAAGGGAAAGAAACAGACTAAAAACACGAAAGAAAACCAGTCATCTTCACAAATATGGAAGGCAATGGACTACTACGACATAGGGAGTTAGGGGAGACTAACTGCCAAGGTTGAGAATGATTGTCCCCTTCTCCTCAGTTCATTGTTCACGTTTCTTGCCCTTAAAAATAGGTCACACAATTGTAAAATTCAAAACACACAATTATCCATGTTGGTAGCCCACATTTGATATATTCATTATTTAAAGGAAAAAATAAATAACAACGTCTAGTTCTTTTTTAAAAAACAAACATCCAATTGCTTTGAAAAAGTGGATTAATGGAAGAATGATTTTATTTTATAGGAAATGTTTTATGTGAGAGTTACAGATATATTTTTTCTGTTTTATTTTCAAATTTTGTCACTACTTAAACGCTACTTAAATGTAGGAGTATTTTGAAAAAAAAAAAAAATGTAATACGGAGAGAAAAAGTCTTTTAAACAGTAATATAGATTATTTTATTCATTAACAACTCTCTACGAGTAAATGGAAACTCTCATTCCAGTGACTGTAAAAGGACATAGGAGCACTCATACTCTCTCTCTTATATATATATCGTCACTCAACCCATCATAAACCACACTCAGAAAACACAACACTGAACTCAAAATCCTTTCTTTCTTTGTATTACTATTGGTCTCCAACTCAAATCAAATTTGAAAAAGCAAAAAAGAAACAAAAACAAAAGCAAAAGCAAAAGCAAACAATGGCGGCGTACCCGGGAATGAGCATGGGAGAGGCGCACAGAAGAATAACGGAATACCTAAACCGCTTCTCCGACGCCATATCGAACCAAGACGCCGCCTCTCTCCGCTTCCTCCTCTCTCTCTCCTCCAACTCCCCTTTCCTCCTCTCCCTCGCCGACGCCCTCAACACCTTCCAGGACTCCGGCCGACTCATCAAGCACTCCGATCACTACTCCCAGTACTCCGATATCCTCTTCAACCTCTTCCGCTCTCTCCAAACCTATCGCCTCGGTAACCTCTTCGATTCCTACCAAGCCTTCGAAAAATCTGCCAAGTAAAACCCTCTTTTCTCTTTGTAAACATTCAAAATTCCACTAATTTTTTAATTTTTTTTTAATGAATTTATTTATTTATTTATTTTGCAGTGCTTTTATCCAGGAGTTTCGGAATTGGGAATCGGCGTGGGCTTTGGAAGCTCTCTATGCTCTTGCTTACGAAATTAGGGTTCTTGCTGAGAGGGTATGGATTTGGTTCTGTTTGATTTTTTTTTTTTTTGGCTAAATTACTATTTATATATCAATGTGTGTTTAGGAGAGTATTAAATTGGAGTGTTGGTGTTTGTAGGCTGACAGGGATTTGGCTTCCAATGGGAAATCGCCGGAGAAGTTGAAGGCGGCCGGCTCGTTCCTCATGAAAGTCTTTGGGGTTCTTGCTGTATGTTTCTCCTTTCAAAAAATCTCTTAAACTAGTGTATACAAATGTATATGTGTATGTTCATGTATGTATGTTTACCATGAGATGTACTTATATTAAAATAAAAATAAAAAAATTTACTTTCAATAACAATGACTAAGTCTTGGTCCTAAAACTTTGGGGTACCTTGTATATATATTTATGAAATGCCTTTGTTCTGTAATGGTTTGGTTAAATGAGCTGCCTTTTGTTCTAACTGTTTGGAATGATTTCTATGTTGTAGGGAAAAGGCCCGAAACGTGTTGGAGCATTATATGTGACTTGCCAGTTATTCAAAGTTTACTTTAAGGTAATATTTTTTATGTTTCTTTCCGCGTAGTTTGGTGGTATCTTGATGTTTATTTTATCTTCTAGTTTGCTTTTGGTAGTGTGGTGACTTAAGATTTGATTAATGAGGTTGCTATTGTGAGTTAACGGGTAGTAGTGTTATATTAAGACATGAAGAAAAGAGCAATGTAGAAGGTAGACATAATTTAGCTGTTAAAGATGTCTTGACTCTTCCATTCTTTTGCAGCTTGGTACAGTTCATCTTTGCCGCAGTGTGATCAGAAGCATTGAAACTGCTCGTATATTCGATTTTGAGGAATTTCCTAAAAGAGATAAGGTTGGTGTTGAATTTGGTTGTAGAAAGATTTTTTTTTTATTTTTGGTTATTGTTACAACGTTGATAATAGGTTGCCACTATTTTGTGCTAATCTTTCCCCCAGAGGCCTTGACTATCATGATATGCTATGCAGGTCACCTACATGTACTACACAGGGCGTCTGGAAGTGTTCAATGAAAATTTCCCTGCTGTGAGTGGATTAAATTCCTTTTAAGTTAATCATATATTTCTTGCTTGTTCAGACATAAAGTTGATTTTTTTTTGGTTGGGGACTTATCCTTTGGGGCTTGGAGTTTGACACTTTAATTCATACCAAGTTATTGTCATTATTTATTTAATTTTTTAAAATTTTATGATAAATAAAAACTATTGATCAACTAGAGGGAAAAGAAAGGATACAAGATATTGGCACAAAATAGCAGTTATTAAATATCAATAACTTCAGACAGGAACACTGAAAAGAAAATTTGTGGATTAGGAACTCACAACTTGAAAATGAAAAAAGAAGGAAGCTTGCAACCCAACAGCAACTAAGACAGTTAATACTAATAGATGAACAAATAGGTTGATAACATGGAGAAGTGCCCTTGTCTCACACAAGGACTTGCTTGTGTTGTTTTTATGATATTTGGTGGCTACTTAGCTCATCCTTTTCATCCTGCAATGGAGTCAATGGATTGTAAAACAGAAGCCACTTCTTTAAAGCTATTCTAGTAGAATCTAGCCTTTCTTTCTGGCCACATCTGATAAATATGGCCATTTCAGGCTAGCATTATTTATTTATATATTTGTTTTGTTTTTGGTGAACATTACGGGCCAACTTGAGCTCCAAAACCCAGAGAACTTGCCTTTTAATCTTCTTATAGCCTAATTTAACTCATCACCTTGATAAGTCACTCATGCACCCAATGGATTTTATACCCATGAACTCACCCTCCACCTAGAACTTATAACGGAAGGAGCTGCCAGTTGAGCTAGAGCTTATTGGCTTAACACATCACTCCAATTATCAATTGCCTATCACTTTTCCAGAGTTGTAGAGCTTTCTGAAATAAATCTTTGGCTAATGAATCACCTAAAAAAAAATAAGTTATCATGCTCTGTGTCATCTTTCTACGAAAAGCACCAAAGTGCTTTTCTCACTTATTGTTGTGCTGTTAACTTTGATGGGGCAAACAATTTCTTACTTCTTATGATGTTTAAACTGATTGGATTAAATGACTTCTGCTCATTTCTGCGCGTGCAAGAGTTCTGAAATTAAATATTTGACTTTTTCGTAAGTTCTTTTAGTGACAGAGTCTTAACTTTTTGACTTGGCAGGCCGATAATAAATTATCATATGCCTTGACACATTGCAATCCTCGCAGGGAGGCAAATATAAGGTTGGTCCAGATGAGCTTGCTTCATTTATTTTGCATCTGCGTGATAGAGAGACTTTAATGGGCTTCTTCATTATCTATAATAAGAATTTCATGTACATATACAGAAATACATGCTTATTGCTGGTTAAGTTTTGGATCTAGGATATCAATTTTAGCATGTATGTTGGCCAAACCAACTCCTGAATATTAATTTTTAACCATAGAAAGTTCATTTATTAAGATGATTTATGAAATTGGGAAAGTCAACCTTGAAAAATAAGAATTGATGGTGGTTGAATAGCTTTATAATTATGACTTACATATTCCTTTTTTTCATTGGAATAGGATGATACTGAAATATCTGATCCCTGTGAAGCTTTCCATCGGCATCTTACCTAAAGATTGGCTCCTGGAGAAGTATAACCTGGTTGAGGTATGGCATGCCTATTAATTTTTTATTTTATTTTATTTAAGTGTCTGTTCCATGAGACATTTTTTTTAATGTTGGGCAGTTCTTGCCAGTGGACATGAGATACCTTAGTGTCACCTAGGTTGGTTGTATATGTTTGATTAGTGCAACAATATTGACCAGTGATCTTTTCGAGAGAAAACAAACAGAGAGCAAACTAAATTAAAAGAATCAATCTGTGCATGTCCTCGTTCACATTTACTAGTTTGAACTTGGATAACAAGCTTTTAAATGTCTCACAAGCATCAATGCACATAAAACTTTTCTGATTGGGTTTTACGTATCTAATGAACTTTTTTGTTTTTGTTTTGTACTTTCACAGTACAGGGATGTTGTGCAAGCTCTAAGAAGGGGAGATCTCCGACTTCTTCGCCGTGCTCTTCAAGAGCATGAAGACCGGTATGTTTGACTCTCTCTCTTTTCACTTTTTCAGAGAATTGGTGCATTGAAAATTTTTCTTGAGAGTGAACATTGAGTCCTTTGTTTTATCAGCTTCTTAAGATCAGGCGTATTTCTTGTCCTAGAGAAGCTAGAACTCCAAGTTTACCAAAGATTGGTAAAGAAAATGTAAGTTTCCATGTCACTTTCATTATTCCAGAGTTAATTTTTAAGTGTTAGTCAGAAGATGTGCTTATGATTAAAACATGCTTGTCGTACAGTTACATCATTCAAAAGCAAAAGGACCCAACCAAAGCTCATCAAGTGAAGTTGGAAGTAATTGTTAAAGCATTGAAATGGCTTGAGATGGACATGGATGTGGACGAGGTACTTCTGTCTCTCTCTCTCTCTCCATCTCTCTCAATTAGTAGTTTTTCTTGGTGGGAAATCTCATCAGATATCTGTTGCAATTTTTGTAGGTGGAGTGTATAATGTCCATACTAATATACAAGAATCTTGTGAAAGGGTACTTCGCGCACAAGAGCAAAGTGGTGGTTCTAAGCAAGCAAGATCCATTCCCTAAATTAAATGGAAAGCCTGTCAATTCATAGGATCTCAATGGCAATAGATGGTTCCATTTGTTTATCCATATGGCTTCTGTTGTATTTGATGTAGAAAAATTGGTAAATTTTGATTGGGCAAGGATCAGCATTGCACTGCGCTGATTATTTTAAAGGGGTTTTTTTCACCCTCATGACTCATGAGTAATAAAAAAGTACGAGTTCACTTACAATTTGCAAATGGTCTAAAATTCTGAAACTTTCCATAAAGGTGGACACTGATAATTCTCACTCTTGTATTGTCTACAAGTTGCCAAGCATGTTAAAAGAAAAATAAAACAAAAGTTCAGGAATCAATATATATATATATATATATATATATAGATAGAGAGAGAGAGAGAGAGAGAGAGACCTTATGTTGGAGAGCATGGGGTTGTGTCATGTGGTGTATTTTTTGAAGTTCTTTTTATTTATGTTTTTACTTTAACAAAGTTTGTATTTATATCAGGTTAAGTAAATTTATATACTAATTATCTGTAATTGTGCATTAATTATTTATATTTATATTAAATGAATTTATAAGATTATTTTTATAAACTAGAAATAATTTTTAGTTGGAATAATAATAGATTTACAATATGACATTCTTCCTCATGTTTAGTTGTTTTGACACAAAAACTAAAAAAAGAAAAATTAAATTAAATATTTATGAATTTACTAAAATTAATCTTAACTCTTTAAATTTCCCAACTCTTTTAAGTGACACAACCATTTAATCTTAACACACACACGTACGTGCATGCATACATACATACATATATATATATATATATATATAATATTGTAGTATTTATTCTATCTAACTAGAAAGATAACTAATAGAATGAATGCATTTATTTTGTTATATTTTTTGAAGGCGAAACTGATATATTATTTAACTAAACTAAGAATCAGCGTACACAACTTGTAGTGTAGGTGGGGGTATATCCTCCAACCATACAACTTCATCCTCTATACATCTTGCATATCTAGCTAAGGAATGAGCAGCAAAATTTGCTGAGCGACTCACACAACTGATAGATTAATTATAGCATAATAAAATTTTAATATCATTTTTCTAAGTTTTATATGAGAAACAATTGATTTTTAAATTTTTTTTTTTTTTTTAATGTGAGGAACAATTGATTTGAAATATGGTAGTCTTACTCAAATTTTAGTTGTCTTTGCAACAATTGAAACAATGTCTAACAAAAAGGATAAAAATAAATAACTTTACTAACACAAAATCCAAAATTTAGAATGTAAAAAAAAAAAAAAAAATTGAAGGATATTTGCATTTTTTAATAGACATGAAACATGCTTATCTATATGAGCCACTACATCATGCAATTTTCAATTTAAAAACACACACATATATAGTATGATCAAATCACTACACTATTTTTAGTGTCTTTATATTTTGTCTATAAAATAACTAAAGATTACCTTTTTTTTTACAAGGAAAATTATTGAATTTTTTTTTTTTATACATCAATGGTTGAGAGTGGGGATATGAATCTCTCTATTGGAAATTGAGGTGCTAACCAGTTAAGCTAAATCTTATTAAAATATTGGAAAAAACTAATAATAAGTTGTATCGCATATCGTGTGGGAACTTAGCTAGTACCACAGTTTAATCTTTTTGTTTAAATCAAAGCTTGAAATGATATTTATCCAACTAACGACATGAAGGTTCATCCAAGCTATGGCTAATGCTAACAGAACACCGATCCTTGTAAATAATTAAAAGGGATAAAAAAAGAACAAAAACCCAATATTGAAATCGGAAAATAAATCAGAATCGAAGTGACGCCTTTTCCTTTTTTTTTATATCAATAAAAGTTTAAATGGGTACAAATTGATCCACATCCCTAAGCAAACCAAGGAAAAGGAATATTTTCATATACAGTTAAGAGAACGTAATGGTGGTTCCATTTCCAAGAAACTTCATAAGGCATAACCATAGGTCTATGCACTAGCTGCAGCTTGTTCTTCAGCAACTTCAGATGGAGTAAGAAGGGTACAAATGAGGTTGCGGTCACCATACACATTGTCTATGCGTCCTGGTTAACAAAATCCAAAGAAGTTCAATTAGTATTTAGCATTCATTTGTCACTTCAGAATATATGCACATAGCTAATGCATAGGCTTGGTATATCATTTTGTGCACATTAAATCCATGGGTTTTAGGTCCTGTTAGCTATATGGAACATATGTGTAAAGTACAAAACAACTTAGCAAATACTTCAAAATTTTCAACATTATCAGACATACCAGTTGAAGGCCAGAACTTAGCAGCTCGCAGCCAAGAAGCAGGGAAGGCGGCATACTCTCTTGAATATGGTTTTGTCCACGTATCCTCCATGAGTAGCGATGGAGGATGAGGAGCGCCCTGTGCATGTAATTCTCAGTTAATTTTGTTTCAAATACATGTACGTATATGTGCTAATAACCAAGCTATTACATACAAAAAGTATAACTTTGACCTGTGCAACCCCAATTGCAAAGAGTAATTCTATATCCGAAGTGTAAAAAAACTAATGAGGCAGTTTGTGGAGAAACATATTTTGTTTACCTTGAGAACATTGTTATGAATATCAGCTTTCCCATTTTCAATCTGAGCAATTTCTTCTCTAATGGATATTAGAGTGTCACAAAATCTGTCTAACTCTGCCTGTAAAGAAGATAATAATTTGTTCTTAACCAACACAAGAAGACAAGAAAAGGAGGAAGAAAAGGAACAATTGGTATACCTTGCTTTCACTTTCTGTTGGTTCAATCATTAGTGTCCCTGGAACTGGCCATGACATTGTTGGTCCATGAAAACCATAATCCATAAGACGTTTAGCAACATCTTCAGGCTCTATACCAGCTGTGTTCTGCAATTAAAATGACTCACGGTAAGCCAATGTAAACTTACAGAATTGGGAATCCGTAGGAAGAGTATGATTTGAGATACCTTGAAAGCCCTCAAGTCAATGATGAATTCATGGGCAACTGTTCCATTGACTCCTCGAAAAAGAATGGGGTAGTGGCTCTGTAATGTCCACATCATTATATTAGACTAAGAAAACAATGAACTTCTATTTCATGCTGCGCAAAGCCAAATGAAATTATTTTTCAAAATCAACACATATATGCAAACATAAAACCAAAATATAAAAAGGATGATTTAAGAACCTCCAAACGTTTTGCCATGTAGTTTGCATTCAAGATTGCTATCTTTGAGGCTTCAGTGAGTCCCTTAGAACCCATCATGGCTATGTAAGTATATGAAATTGGCAAAATAAGTGCAGAACCCCAAGGAGCAGCAGAGATGGTACCAAGAGGTTGAGCCCTTTTTGGTGCTGGAATACCAACTGCTGGTACCTGCAAAGGCAAGGAAAAACATTATTGCGACAGATTGATGAATGTATCTTATAGAATTGCAATCCAAAAGTTGGGAACACATTTTCTAGGATTATCAATGAGAATCTTAAAGCAAGTGGTTCATGTTAGATGCACCAAAATACCGGGGTGAATAATTATTTTTTCATGTTCAATATACTCAACATGTTTGACAGTTGTTTAAGGGTTTGCATATAGTAGTATCATTATTCACTCAGAAAGTTAAAATTTTCAGAACAGATTTAAGACTTATTCTAGCGTATTTTGACATCATATGTGATGTGACAGGTTTCTCTTACCACAGGATGTGATGGTAGAAATGGTGCCAAGTGTTCCTTCACGCCAATGGGACCCATACCAGGACCACCTCCTCCATGAGGAATGCAAAATGTTTTATGCAGATTGAGATGGCAAACATCTGCTCCAATCCAACCTGGGCTTGTTAAACCAACCTGTAATGAGGAAAATAATCTGAAATATCATTAACAAGGAGATGCATATGTTCCTAAAATTAATTAATAGTCACAAACAGCTCAACTCATCTAAGCCATAATTCCAACTGCGGTAGCCAATTTCTAGGATTCATGTATGCAACCTTCTATTTATCTACACTTTGTAAATAGATAACCTGGTAATTACTGGAAATTGGATCCAGCTTTGAGGGAAATTTACTAGTTGGCAAGTAAAAGCAATAAGGTGAAGAAGATTTTAATATTGATTTATGAATTACTCTTTGAAACACTCTTCAATCACTTGTAGGATATGAAATGAATTGAGAGGAGAGAGAACAAACCTGTGCATTCATGTTAGCCCCATCCATGTAAACTTGACCTCCATTGTCATGAATAATCTTACATATCTCATCAATGCCTTCTTCATATACGCCATGAGTTGAAGGATAGGTAACCTGGTAATGGAGTAAACAATCATGCACTTTGACTATGTGTAGTGGAACTTTTGTTAAAGTCAGTGGTTTTTTTCAAATTTTTTTTATTTGAAGTAATAATGTTAAGAATGCAGCTAACCATACCATGAGTGCGGATAAATTCTCCCTATTTGCTTCAGCAGCCTCTTTTAACTCATCAATATTAATGTTTCCTTTTGCATCAGTTCCAACAGCAACAATTTTCATTCCACACATAGCAGCACTTGCAGGATTGGTACCATGTGCAGACACAGGTATAATACAAACATTGCGGTGATGGTCTCCTCTGGCCTGCATTTATTATTGACAGATGGGTATGAAAACTAGAAAAAAAGAAGAAGCATTTTTTACTGTGTTAAAAGAACTCAAAAGAAAACAATAATGTAAAGATATGCACTTCCAAAAGGAACAACCAATTTAGGTTTGAAGATTTCAATATACCATATGGTAAGCACGTATGACCATTAGCCCAGCATACTCTCCAGCAGCACCAGCATTGGGTTGTAAAGAGAAAGAGTCAAATCCAGTGATGGTGCACAAGAGTTTGCCCAAGTCATCAAACATTTCCTAAGAAAATAGAAGATAAATGGTCAATATGATGGCTAACCTTTGCCTGCACACATTTGAGATCTCAAAGCAAAGTAAAAGCCACAGAAGAAGTATCTTACCTGATATCCCTGGGCTTGTTCAATTGGAGCAAAAGGGTGAATATTAGCAAAGCTAGGCCATGTCACAGGCATCATCTCTGTCGTGGCATTTAGTTTCATTGTACAAGATCCTAGAGGAATCATGCTGTGGCACAAGGACAGATCCTTTGACTGTAACCTATGAATGTATCTGAGTAGCTCATGCTCAGTATGATACCTGATAAAAATTAAAAAAAATAGTCAGAGCAGCTCTTGGATTGAAAAGAACAACTACTGAGTCATTAGAGTAGGATTTCTACGTGTTAAAGATCGGATGGGTAAGATATGGACTCTCTCTGATAAGCCCAGTTGGGATCAGGGTATCAACCTCTGGTGCAAGAGAGGCAGCACTGAATGTCACCTGACAATTGCAATATGAAACACTTAAAATTGAACAACCAAATAATGGGAATAGTTTCAAACATTTTATCATAAGTAAGAGGGATGGAGGCTCTCACTGGTTTGCCACAAGCAAACACTTCAAAAAGCTGGTCCACATCCTCTAGTGTTGTTGTCTCATCAAAGGAAATAGTAATCTGGAATGCCCAAATAAAATGATTTCTCAATATCACTATCAAATGAAAGCATAAAACAATAGTGATCATAATGTTATCTAAAACCACAATTACCGTGTTTGAATCAACAACCCGCAGATTCATTTCCTTTTTGTAAGCAGCATCAGCAACTGCCTTTGAGTCGGAGCACTTGATCCTCACGGTGTCAAAGAAAGGAAGCCCCTGAACCTCCACTGTGCCAAGCTTCTTCAGACCACATACAAATGTTGCAGCAAGACCATGAACTCTCTGTGCAATGGTCTTGAGTCCTTCAGGCCCGTGGTAGACAGCATACATGGCAGCCATATTTGCAAGTAATGCCTAAAATTCAAAAAATATTTTCCTTTAATAATAAGCATAGTCTGCAATTCAAACCTTCAGGTTCCAATTTTTTCTTTTTTTACATGAGAAACAAGCAAAGGGGATATAAAGGCACTTATGTTATTCAACAAGGTATGCATCATTGTGATAGTATTATTTCCAAAGGCTGCACATTCAAACATATGACAACAAATAAAATTTGAAATTAATGATCACTCACTTCTCCACAAATTTAGTCACAATATCAGTTATCCAAAATTAGCACTTAACCTTTTCGCGGGTTCAAATTATCACTATATTTATTCATTTTTTACTTCTTTGCACTGAAGCGTTGCAAACTTAAAATAATTTATCATCTACTTGAAAATTATACTAATTCTAAATATGCAAGGCAGCCTAAATCAAAACCATAAGTTTGACCGACTGGATAAATAAAACTATCAAACCTGAGCAGTACAGATATTGCTAGTGGCTTTATCCCTCCGGATATGCTGCTCCCTAGTCTGCATTGCCATTCGAAGTGCAGGCTTTCCCGTAGAATCGATACTAACACCAATAATTCTCCCAGGCATCATCCTCTTATACTCCTGTGAAGTAGCTAAGAATGCAGCATGGGGACCCCCATAACCCATTGGCACACCAAACCTCTGAGCTGACCCAACAGCAATATCAGCACCCAATTCGCCAGGTGCCTTCAAGATAGTCAATGCTAGAAGATCAGTTGCCATAACCACCTTAACCCCTTTAGCATGTGCATTCTTTATAAGCTCCTCATAATCCAAAACCTCGCCTTGTGTCCCTGGATACTGAACCAAAACCCCACAAACATCATTGGATCCATAATCAAAATCCTTAACATCCTTAACAACCACTTTAAGACCAAACCCACCAGCTCTAGTCTCGCAAACATCAATGGTCTGAGGGTGACAATTATTAGCAATCAGAAATGTCTTCTTTTTACCCTTTTGGATGTTATTACACATGGCCATTGCCTCTGCCGCCGCGGTTGCTTCATCGAGCAATGAAGCATTGGACATTGGCAATCCAGTAAGGTCAGAGACCATGGTTTGGTAATTGAGCAAAGACTCAAGCCTGCCCTGAGATATCTCAGCCTGGTAAGGTGTATACTGTGTATACCAACCTGGGTTTTCCATGATGTTCCTTAAAATCACAGGAGGGACATATGTGTTATAATAGCCCATCCCAATGAAGGACTTGAAAATCTTGTTCTTTGAAGCCAAAATTTTCATGTGCCTTATCATTTGGCTCTCTGTCAATCCCTCATCGAACTTGGTAAAGTCCATCGACCCAATACGGATTGACTTGGGAACTGTGGCATCAATGAGAGAATCGAGGCTTTGGAAGCCACAAAGTTGAGCCATTTTGGTTTGTTCCTCCGAGGTTGCAGAGTTATGGCGGCGAGGAAAAGTGTCACTGGGTTTGAGTGAATCCACGGATATGGATCTGATTTGAGAGTTAAGAGAAAACCCATTTGGAATTGAGGCACTGGTTTGAAATAGTGAGCGAGAGTTTGCAGGGATCGAGGGAGCTAGAGATGAGAAATACCTTGAGGTTGAAACAGAGTATGTAAAAACAGGGGAAGGAGAACAAGAAGAAGAAGAAGAAGAAGGACGTGGGTGTTTTGATTCGGACACGAGTCGTCGGAGAAACGCCTGGTTGGCGAGCCGACGAGCACGGTCCATGAATCAGAAATAGAGTCAAACAGAGGAATGTGGAAGTTGGTGAATGAAAAGAGAGAAACAGAGGAAACAGAGGATATGGACTCTACTAGTAAATATTTGGGCTATCTTAAGTTATTTTGCATGAAATGAAAGTGGGATTTTTTTTTTTTTTTTTGAGAAAGAAATGAAAGTGGGAATTGGTGAGAGAAAGAGAGAGATATAAATATGTTTATATAACAGTAAAGTTCTTGTATACGAAAGTGGGGATTGGGGGTTGGTGGTTGGTATTATTTTTTCTCTTTCACATTACAATTCTATTTAAATATTCATAATTAAAAAAAAAAATTGTATCTAAAGAAAGAGGAAGTATATATAAACTCAGGCATCCTTTGAATTGGAATCAAAGATATAGATAGAGTTCTAATGTGTGACAACATTTTCATGATAGGTTAAAAGTGTTAGTAGATTATAAATCAAAATAAAATAAAATAATATTTCAAACCACTACCACTCAAAATAAGATTTTTCTTAAAATATTCTGCTATTTTATTATATTTGTGCACAACTTTTTTTTTTTTATGGATATTTGTATACAATTTATTTGTTGTGAAAATATTATGATATGTCAAAAAAGCTTACTGTAATTATAGATTTTTTGTTGTTGTAAATTTTATATCAATTACTAATACTTCATTCTCAAAAAAAAAATTACTAATACTTTATTTTTAATGCAGGTGATAATTAAAATTTATTGACGGATTGATGCTCTTTTGGAGTGACTAATTGTAGCAATAGCAGAGAATATGCATGCACTTCTCCACTCTTTGCTAGCTGTCTTTGCAATTTATTTTCTCATCTGACTATCTATATTTTCTATTCTAAACAGAGAGAAATTATATAGTTCCCAAGATGAACAAGTGATACAATCTACTACTTTAGTAAAAGACTCCCACTCAACTTGTGACATCCTCAGAGAATTTCTGCATCTTTGGAATCATGGGGAGTTGGTAGCATGCGCAGGTCAAAAGATTCGGTGCACGTTAGTCATAAAGTGCACACGCTTCTACCAAACTTGGCAAGCATGTGACCAATTCACGGGATTGGCTCTGCTTTGATCTCTCTGTCAGTGCAGAATTTTGTCACGTCTGTCAAGCTTTCGTTTTACAGAAATTGGTACCAAAATATCTAGTACCACAACTCGTTAAAGGTGTTACTTGACTTGTGAGCTGTGAACTTGTGATTCATTGTTATAAGAATTTATCATTTACATTATTTTAAAAAAAATAAAAAAATAAAAAATCTAATGAAGATGTCCCGGATGCACAAAATAACATATGTTGGCCACCTTT
This sequence comes from Quercus wislizeni, assembly GCA_023055345.1. Taxonomy (NCBI): domain Eukaryota; kingdom Viridiplantae; phylum Streptophyta; class Magnoliopsida; order Fagales; family Fagaceae; genus Quercus; species Quercus wislizeni. The sequence continues at coordinate 31,219,528 of JALGQJ010000001.1, forward strand.
TATTTTAAAAATTTATCAGCCAACATATTTATTTACATATACTTAGGGAAGCCAATTATGGTGCACAATATTATTATTTTTTTGAGATTATATATATCCTATTTTTTATGAAGAGAATGAATCCTTTTATCGAATGATCAAAGAAAAATGGGTCCGGACCTCCTGCGGGAATGATTTGGAAGTTTGTTCATTTTGACGACTTTATCATATTATTTGATTATATTTTACCATACTAATTTCTATTTTACCTTCCCAGAGTTAATTTTACAGCGTACTCCATTAAAATTTAAAACATTCCTATGGAGTCCTTCCAATCTACTTATTTTATAATCTCAGTGGAAATCATAGAAAGACAATTTATATTTAATATAGCTATTTGCAGTCACATAACAGAATCTCATACTTTCATATATGAAGTTCCTGTTTTATATATATAAAGTTTTACTTTTACTTATTGTTTGAATTTTTAACTTGAATAGACTTTAAGATTCCCAATCATCTTTGATGTTGAATGAATTTCTTTTTTTAGCTAAGACAACGGAATTTGATTAACTATTATATTTTAAAAGCCACAAATATTCAAAATAAATTTTAAAGTTTTAAAAGTTTCAAATAAACAATAAATTTTTTTTTTAAAAAAAAAAACCCTAAATTAAAACCATACACCCATTTATAGTAATGTTATTGATAGAAAAATGTTTACAGTGATGTTATTGATGTCGTTTTGTTTAAACACTTTTCATTAACAGCGTCATGTAAAATGAGTTTATGGTTTGAATTATACGTATTTGAAAATTTAGAGTTTATTTTGAGATTTTTGAAATGTGAGGTTTAATTTTAAACTACCCATATAGTAATAGAATTGAAAATGTAATTTTTCCATTAATCATTTGTGTACATCATGCTAATAACATGTACAAGATGAAATTGAAAATGTGAGCGTTTGTATAATTGCTCCAAATAACATGTACAAGATGAAATTCACATGTTTATAAAATATGGCAATTCATTGGTTGGGTGGGTGATGCTAACATTCTCCAAATAATAATAATGATGCTACGTGCTGATGATGCAAATTACTTACCAACCAAGCACCCGAGCCAGAATCAATCAACCTTCAAATTTCTTAGAAAACCTAGCAATATGAGACCATCCTAAATAGAGTAATGTTACGTGCACAAAAAATTTGACAATAATTTTTATATCAATTAAGTTGATAAGTTTTTACTGATCTTTATTTGAGCCCACCATTGACATCACATTTTCATCTACCATTAACAATTTGTCATGTTAACATATCTTAAATTTTTGTCAAATTTGTTGTGTCTATAAACTTTCTCGCCAAAGTATTTAGGTATTAGTCAATTCATATCTAAGAAACTATACTTTAGGTGTGGAACAACAAGAGCAAATGAATCCACATAAAAATCAAAGTCTTTTTATTTATTTTATTATTATTATAATTTTAAATAATAATAGTCAATTGCAAATCATAAATTAATAAAGACTCAGTCTACTAACACAAAGAATTTCACCAAAGATTTCACAAAGCCTTGAGTATCTTGTTACCTTACATATGGCCCACGAAAATTTGAACTCAAATTCAAATCATGGACTCAATACGAAGAGACATCAAATATTTTGAAATTTCGGGTCTCAAAGTGTTACTATAAAATTAAATGATAATCTTACATGCCACAACCCTTCCTTTAGATAGAAAAAGTATATTATGAGATAATTTCTTGAAATCTATCTCTTATAGTATACGTAAGTTTAATATTTGTGAGTTACACGTACTATGAGATAGTGATCTCATAAAATATTCTTTAAATACCAAAATTTCTAAATTTTATATTAATTACTCACTCAATTTTTTTTTATAATTCTCATGTAACAAATTTGAGCTATTATCCAAATCCTTTGCTATTTTTATAGGCATTCAGCAGCACCCACTTTTAATCTGAAAGAAGAAAAATCTAAGTTGCTTATTATTTTCCAAGAGCATAGTACTAACACTTAAAAAATCAAAAGCAGTTGGTGTAGGATAAATGCTTCTGTCCTACCTTTGTCTCCGCCGGCCTGACTTAGTCAACAAAATATTATACTTTAAGCACAAGGAGTTATTTTCACCAACCGCACTACCAACCAATTTGTGTGTCAGTGTTTGTCATATCCCAACTCACAAGCCAATAATAAATAACTAAGCTGAGCAACCAATGGTATATTAGTGTTTAACTAGTTTTGGAAGTCATAGGTGCTTATGAAGATGCCAGGATAATTTGTGGTTCCAAACTTATAAGCATTGGCCCCAAATCTACCTAAAAATAAATGTTCAATCAGTAGTTTCTAATTAGTAGAACATCCCAACAACAACAACAATCAAAGTATTTAGTCCTAAAATCTTGAAATTTATCGGCTACACGTATTCTTCTATTACTTACCTATTTCATTAGAATAAAAATAGATTCATTTATAAGCTAAATCTCACATTGATTGTCAACTTGTCTTCATCCTCCTTTTTTCTGGCCTTGAGATAGGTTGTGAATAAAACGTTTGCCACTAAGCACAAACAAATGCGGAAACACGTCTTTTTTTTTTTTTGTGAGAAGGCGGAGACGCATGCCTTGTAGTATGATAATACAAAAGAATAACAATAATAATAATAATAATAATGGCTTTTGGCTATTTACAATTTATTGACTACAATAATGACTATTAACTATTTACAATATTTGTCTTGCACTTGTTGATTATAAGAGTCTGTCCATCATGTATAATTGTCCCTTTACTGTTTGTAAGGGGATCCATAACACTTCTCACATGTTTATCTTTATATCTCCCTTCTAAATGTCATCAGATTTTGCACTAACAAAGTGGACTCACCTTTGAAACAGTTAAGGAATCTAGGTGGGGGAGGGAGGGTGGGTGGGGGTTTAATTTGCCTGCCTAGAAATTCCGAAGGTTATTAATTTGTCTTGTATTCGATTTGCTATATCCAATTCTCACCCTTTTTCTTCTGCTCGCATCTTTAGAGTATTTTTTTTCCTATAACTTTTTTCTTCTTTTTTGATAGATTTCCATTTATGTATTTCTTTTTCCATTTATAAAATAAGTTAATAACTATTGGTTTTTTTTAGAATCAAACACGCATAAGGGAGAAGAAATGATGTTTCAACACAAAGACACAATACAAATTTCACTCAAAAGTCATGATAACTTTTAAAGGAAGGTATAATTTTTTTTTTTTAATATGCAAACTTCATTTATAAAAGAAAAAGGAAATCATTTATATTTTAACAATGTTTTCTAAAGGCTCAAAACCTACAAAAGAAAAGCAAATGTTGAAAGAAAATAAATAAAGCAGAACAAGTTTTATTTGAAAACATTAAAAAAAAACAAAAAACAAAATTATTACATTTGAAGTAATAATAAAAAAAAAAGAATCGCAAAATTCTAATGTTATAATTTATCTTCCTCAATAAAAATTTTGTATAAATAATAAATTCAAAAATTTAGAATTGTTTTCAAGTTAAAATTTCTTTTCTTTTGAGGGGCAATGGCCAATGGGTTATCTACAGTTTAAATTTGTGACGCAGTTTCTCCACAATTGTGGCTGGTGACTGGTCATGAGATTGCTAAATCTTGCATTGCTTTCACAGTCTTCTTTATATGACAAATACATTAAAAAAAATACAAAATTGAAGCAACTCTGAGGCTTTTCAAAACTTTTGGGAGCAACAGTAACAACACACCCAGAAAATAAAAAAAAAAATTTATAAATAAACAAAAAAATCTCGGAAATATTTGGCCATAGTAAGGGCAGTTCAACCAACCCTAATCCGAGCTCCAGGCGATGCATGCATTAAGGCAGCAGCTGAGGTCTGCCATCACATCAATGCCACCTGGAAACATACAGCTGATGCATGCAATCACACCATTGAAACATATACCAAGGACCATATGTGAGTTTCAAGCACCCTCTGAGGGGAGGGTGGTCTGTATGTTTGAAGGCATCAGGATGTTAAAACCATCTGCTGCAGTAGATACAATCATTCCTGGAATCTGGGAATGCCAATGAAGTTCTTTCAAGTCTTTCTGACCCTGTTTCAAGTCAAAGCACAGATGATTTAACAGGCTGAACTAACTTTTCAAGATCAAACAAAAGATTATATATATATATATATATATATATTGGAAAGAGAGGGATTTACCTGGTGAACAAACAGTAGTTGTGGAGGTAGATCTGCAGGAGCATTTACTTGTTCTTTTGTTTGAGCTTTGAACTCTGCCTCCTCTTCCTCATCCTTTTCTAATGAAAGGTCCCATATTCTAGACAAGGAAGCCAAATGAGGGAACAAACCATTTATACTTCAGAAAAACATAGCTTAACGGAAGAAAACAAAACATACTTCTATTCAGAGAAGAAAAATAGCATAGTACAAACTTATGTTTGGATGATCCCTTCTATCAGGTTTTTCAGGCCTCCATTGCATTATTACATGTTACTTACGTGAGTTGATTGTCTGATGATGAAACAGCCAAAGTAGAGGCCTCATGTGCACTCCACTCAATGGATGTGATAGGGTGTTTATGGTATTCAAAATGTGCTACTACTGAATCTCCGTCCTGCTCACAAAAAAATCACATCTCACATCAGCATTATCAACTAATATCCTTCTTCGGTAGAACAGAAACTTGCAGCCAATTGAATAAAACCAAAGGCCTTCATATATATACACTTCTTGCTATCTTGCTCAACTAAGACACGCACCCACCCCCACCCCCGCCCCCACCCCCAGCCACCCAAACCCCCACACACACACATATAACAATAGAGCAGGGTGAGAGAAGAAAAAGAACACTAAGGTAAGAAGAGTAACAGAATCAAAAACCAAGTTACAGATCAACTTGGCCAGCTTTATCAAGACTAATAACAGCCCCATTTAGGAGTGTGCCAGTGACAGATCTGAATTTAAAGATTTAGCAATGCAAATCATAAAATTGAAGTAGAAGAACAGGAGATTGACGTTATTTCAGATGAGGCACATGAAAAGGCAAAAAGATTGATGCTGTAATACACTAAAAAGCCTTACTTTGAGAATTTATCAACCTATTTTTCTCAAGAAAATACGAAAGAATATCCTAAGTCAGACCAGGCATACCTTGAGCAATCTGAGATCGCGAATAGAAAATGTACCATCGTCACTTCCAGATGCCAACATACAGCTAGCCAGCCTGATCAGAATCAAGAAAATGCCAAAGATCTCATTAAATAAATGAAATATGAGACAAGTAAGGATTTTCAGCTCAAGGAAAAACTAGGATTATTAAACACCTGTTCCATGAAATGACATTCACATCTGCATTATGTGCCTTAAAAGATGCTGCTGCTGACTTCCCTAAACGGGTATCCCATATTGCAATAGTCCCATCCACAGAACAAGAAGCAAACACATGAGGTTCTGTGGGGCTCCACTGCACAGAAAAGAGTTGGAACAAGAATGGTTACAGGAATGAAAAAATAAAAAGAAAACTATTGAAGTTGAATCATTAGCTTCAAATGCATATAGTTAAAACCCAAAAAGATACAAATCAACTACTGATGCATGGTTCAAATACATACTTGCAGATCTTCAACACTTGCAGCATGACCAATAAATGGAGTAGCATCAACATTCCATGTTGCACCAGATGTAGGCTCCCACAAATAAATACAATTCTTGCAGTCCCCTTCAGACAATGAAGAACATCATCAAAGCATTAGACCATTTTCCATACATTAATCAACTAGGAATTAAAGGTTCTTGTAGTGGAGAAGCACAAACAAAAATAAAAATATTATCTAACAGTACCAGATACAAGCCTTCCTGGGACAAGAGGACTCCAGTCTATAGCATAGCCTTCATCTTTGTGCTTGAACTTCATTAAAGGAGCCTGATTGAAAACTGAAGAAGCTCCCTGGGCACCTTGTGATTCTGATTCCGCTAAACTATTCAGATGAGAGCTGAAGTCCCATACCTGCTCAATAGATTAGCAATTATTACAAAAAACAAATTTCACAAGTTCAATTTTTAAGTTCATATTGTTTAATTCAATTTTTTTTTTTTTTCATTTTCCAAAAACTTAAAAAAAAAAAAAAAAAAAAAGTTCATATAAAAACTGGATTAATCATGTCATAATTTTTTGGGGTAAGTTACACATACACCTAGTTGATTTTCAACTTACAAACTCACCCTCCACCCACTCTTTTAGGAGGGGGAAGTGCTATTTGAAAACTGTGCCATAATTTCCAAAGACTATTTTATGTTATCTTGAATATCTTTGTTGGTCATTGACACTTTCTGAAATTTTGAGCACCAATGTCAGTCTGTCACTTATAATGGTATATTACTAATAAGGGAATAATATACAAATCTCCCTATGCTTTCCCCTTAAATCACTAAACCCCCCCTAAATTTTCAATTGTAACACTTAATCCTCCTATGGTATTATTTTATGTGTAAACTGTTAATTATGTAACACTAAATCTAACCTCCCGGAGGTTTTGAATGAATGTAACTCTAAATCCCCCCTGGGTTTTTGAGTGCAACACAATACCCCATGTAGTACTGTTTTATGCGAAAATAATATGAAAGTATGCCATCACATGAGCAACTCACAGTTTGTTTTCACAGATGTTTAATGATTTACACATAATGATATAAAACCAATGTAGTCAAAAGCGAAAGGCGACCTTAAGGTGCCAAGGCCTTTTATCGCCCGAGGCGTGAGGCGACAAAAAGGTGCTAGCCTGAGTAAAGCAAGGTGCCAAATTCTTAATATATTTATTATACATATAGAACTTAAATCATATGTACCTAGTGTATTATAATATTATAATGAAGTTTTTTTCAATGTGAAGCACGAAGAAATTAGGTCTATAAAATTATTTCAAAATAGGTTTAGCATGCTTTAGGCTCTATTAGTTAATTCTAACAATACGTTTTACAACAAGCTTCTATATAAGAATAAGTTTTACAAAACAAATTTGTAAATTAATTTAACTAACAATAGGTTTTATATCATGCCTTTTGAAATTAATAATCTTAAATAGGTTTCACAACAAACTTCTATAATTTTTTTTTTTAAATTTAAAAAAAAAAAAAAACACACACACACACACAACTTGAGGCTCTCACCTTAGTGCCTTTTGCATGGCTTAAGGCGGTCGCCTTGCTCGCCTAGGCTCTAAAGGCGAGCGCCTCACTAAAGGTGCCTCGTCTTAGAGCCTTTAAGGCGCCTTAGCGGCGCCTTGCCTCGCCAGGGTGCCTAGGCAAGTGCCCGGCTCACCTTTGACTACACTGTATAAAACAGTAGGGTTAAGTATTACACTAAGAACTTCCTGGGGCCAGCGGTGGGGGGGTTCTGTTTTTTGTGGGAAAATCCCGAGGTTGTCTTCTTCTTCTTCTTTATTTATTTATTTTGTTTTCTTCACTAAAAAGAATGTTCAGTTTATTTTCTAAATTGCACATTACACCCCCAAAGTTCCAAAATTTGATTCACTCCCCTAACATTAGGGTTTGTTTTGATTGGGAGTCATGTCCATGACAGTGCTGAGGTGGCCGTTAAGTGCCACCTCATCTAAAAACGATGTTGTTTTCTCCACGTCAGTAAAAAAATATAATTTAATACTTTGGAGGCGTTTGGGCTCTGCGTCCACGTTTTCCCTTCACGTTTTCTGCTTTTTTTTTTTTTTTTGCCCGCATTTGTTGACTTTGGGAGACAAATTTTACTGTTATGAACAGTGTATATACTGTTTACACACTGTGCATACACTGTTCACATATTAAAAAATATTAAAAATGAGTCCCACGATACTATTTACACATTTAAAAATTATTTTGCTACAGTGTTTTCAGTTTTCAGTTTTCAGCAACAATAAGTTCAATCCAAACACACCCTTTATTTTATTTTTCGTTATTTATTTATTTTTCTGGATTTTAATTAATAATTTTTTCCCTATCATCACTTTTTCATTTTCCATTTGATTTCTTAGGAAACAAACATGGACACAAGCCCAGGAAACAGATCTCAGCAAACCCACACACAAACCCAAAAAAGCAAGATAAGAAACATAGCTCATCCACCACCACCTCAAAGCCTTATTCCCAAATTTTAGGGGTCGGCTATGGATCCTCAACAATGTAGTTAGAGTTTTCTCAGAGGACCCTCTTTGATTGGTCTCGTTGTTGGGGTTTCTCATATTGTTCTACCCTTACGGATTTTATTTCTTCTATTAGAATAGATTAGGGGATGTTTTGTGTTGTTGTTTCTTTTTCCATTGTTCACTATCGTGAACTCTTTGTGTTTCTCTTGCTTTTCTTTTATTAATAATATTCTCTTCTTACTTATCAAAAAAAAATGTAGTTAGTGTTAGCCACATGTATTATTTTCCTCCATTCTATTCTACCTTAAGTCATACTCTCTGTTACTTCTTTCCTAATTGACATGTCTTTTTTTTATTTTTTATTTTATTACTTTTACTAATGTTATTTTTGGTCTTCCTCACCTTTTTACATTCCCTCAACTTGGATCAACTCACTCTTTCTTACTGGTTCATTAATCGCTCTCCTCTGAACATGACCAAACCATCTCAAGCAACTTTCCCTCATCTTTTCATCAATAGGGGCTACCCTATCTTTAAGAAAATTTCTTCATTTTCCATAAGTTACTCATTTTCAGAAAATCATACAAAGTTTTCTTTGCCAAACACAAACAACTCAAATGGAATGGATTTTCCAACATTTTGTGGACATCCAAACAGAATGGATTTTTCCAACCTTAAAAAAAACCCTAGCACAAACGCAATTACTTCCCACACAACAATATTTAGATCTACCAACTATAAACCCCCCAAAAACGATTCCCTACGAAGCTTGGAAAGGTATATTGGAAAGTAAAACAACGAATTAAATATGAGAAATCAAAGATGCAAACAATCAAAGAATGTATGTAAAACATTAGATCTTGTGAAAGAAAAGTAGTGAAAAGAAAATATTAGATCTTGTGAATGAAAAGTCAAATTAAAAGGGAAAATAATAATGTTAAATTTTTGTGTAAAAAAATTAAAAAACGATAAGATTTCAAGAAAAAGAAAATCGGATGGATATGTGTGAACTGTGTAGGCACCATAGTGAGCCAAGAGCTTAATGGGGTCCTTAGTATAAGGACCATAGCACTGGCTGTCTAAGATGCCGTTGTTTCTATCAGATCCTCTGCAACAATAAGTGCAAAGACAGCTTTCCGAGGTCCCGTATTAAGGAATAAGTACTCGGCTGCTTGTCGGAGGACCTCTTTTTGGGGTTTCAACTTTCACTTGCTCCTCTATTGCAATTTGTAGAAGCAACTTAAGAAAGTGAAGGGCCTTCTGTATTCGTATTTTCTGTTTTTGTTGTTTACATTGAGATCTTATTTCTTCCAACTCCACTTGTTCTATTTCATTTCATAAATGGGTTTAGATCGAGATGCAAAGAAAATCATGTTAGAATTTTATTTTACTTTATTAGTTTATGTAATTTTTGGATTTTAAAAAAGTTTTTCTAGGCTATTTAGTTGATGTGGCATAATTAAATGACATGACATGTTTCATTGGACCAACTGTCATATGTGATAGTCTTTTTTGATAAGTTCATATGTGCCTCGGGTGGCATTTAACTGCCAGCTAGGCACAAGCATGGATAGAAGGGTTCCCAATCAAAATGAACCCTAATGTTTGGGGAGTGGATCAAAATTTACGAACATTAGGGAGGAAAATGAAAAATGCCCAAACTTTAGTGATGTAATTTGCAATTTAGTTTTTTTTTAATAAATAAAAGATTTTAAGGGCTATTCCTACAAATGTACATAGCTGCATATTATAAGCAGTTCACTATTGAGTGTCTAATTCATGAATATCTAACCACAACTTGGACACTTTGTTAGGAACCTGGCAATTCCTAAAGGGGATGGAAGGGCAGTGCATGGAAATGAATAGGATTTGTAAGGAAATTGACTTGATCCAAGGTAGTCACCCCTCCAAAGAATTTAGAGTTGAGAAAGACAATAAAAGATTAAGAGAGAAACAACAAATTGGTTATTCTTATTCAATGCTTAATTGTGAATTACAATGATGTATTTTAATTGACTAACTGATCTGCCATGTGCTATTACTAATATCACAAGTGTTTTATACGAAATACAAGTAATAAATGTGATTAGCATGCTAGACTACTACCTTTTTTTCCCTTTTTTTTTTTCTTTCCCGATAGTTAATTAGTGTGCTAGACTCCTAACCAACCCATTCTTGCTTATCCAAATGTAACTAACTTTCCTAATCTAATTCAATCTTTGGGATCTCATTCATCTAAGGTATTTGGGGTTCCTATAACATTTTCTTTAATTAGCACCTTTCTTGGGAAAAGAGTGAAGAAGAATGAGGGTTAGGTTTATGATTTCAAACCTAAACAACCCCATAAATATGTGATGCAAATGTTATTTTCATGCCCTAAACTTGAGACTCCAGAATCTGAAGTTTTATTGCCATCATTCCACAATGACTTCTGCTACATTGACAGCAAGACAAGAAAACTAACCAAAAAAGGTATCCAAATCATGAAGAAACCACAATATATGGACACGAAGTCTGACCTGCACATGACCATCATCTGCCCAAGATGCACATATATGGGGATTTTGTGACATAGCACGAATACGATTAATACATCCTTCATGAGCTACCTTTCGCAACTGTAAAGGCAAACAAGATAAGGGAAAAATATATATAGATTAGGAGAAGAACAGGCAGTGTAGATAGAGGTCAGTCATGAAATTAACAAAATGTCAAAGAAAACAATATGTTGCCTGCAAAATTGGTGTCCCAGATCCACCCAGCTCCTCATCTTCACCATCTTCATCACTATCACTACTCTCACTCTCCATATCAGCATCGTCAGTTGTGGGTTTGGAAGGCACTAATTCACGTCTTTTCCCAGTGATGTTAGATACTTTAAATATTCCAATAGAGTTCCAAGAAGGTTTCTCTGCCTGCAGAAAAGAACGGTGATGTCAAGATAATACTTGGGTAATATTTGCGTAGAAAATATCAAAGGAGTAATTCTTGTTTTGGCTGAATTATCAAATGAGTAAATCAGAAGGTCAAACAAACTTGAACATGCCTCTCCAAAATATTCAGGAAAAAATTGCTACAGCATATTGGAGTAACTTAATCCTTATTTTTTTAAGGAAAAAACAAGGAAAACATAAATACGTACTGCTGCACCAACACTTTGCAAAGACCAACATAGGTTTCCATATAGAGATGATTATACCAGAAGTATATTTATGTTCACTCCATAACCATATATAAAGACATCAACAAACAAAGCTCACCTGAGTCCCCGCTACAAAATACACTGTGTGTGGGAACTCTGTCCGAACCAACCCCAGTGTATCACGTACAACATCAAAGCTGTCAAAACAAAAAAAATTTTGATAAGCAAAGCTGTCAAAAATGATTTCATTCTAACAGTAAATAAGACTTCTTTAAAAAATTAATTAAACAAGAGGGGGGGGGGGGGGGCTGCCTATGCCTCCTATATGCCCAACAGGCAGTTTTGATTGGTCCCGGAAAAGAAAATATAAAAAATTAACACATTCTTTTTCACTTCCTGCAATCTCTAGTCAGAATGAACCACTAAGGTGTGAAAATAATGTTTGCATCAATCTTAACAATCATGAATCATGTACAAAACCTAATCTTTCAAAACTAATTAAATTCTAATACTAAACTAAATAACAAGTCACTAAATTTTCAGCTTGTTCACATCAATAAGAGAATTAAAAATGTATATTTTCCTTAACCCACCTAGTATTCAACAAAAAGATCACCGTTTTATGTCTATTTAAGCTTCTGTTCAATTTGAAACTTTCTGAGTTCCCCAATTTATCAAAAACCCACCACTCAAAACTCCAAATCCTACCCTTTTTTCCTCTACTTTCCCATTAACCAAACAGAAAACAAAGAGAATTAAAGGCACCTCAGGCAGGGCCACCCAATATGGAACGCGTGGAGTGAATTGTAAGCAGAAGGGTCACACTGAAGCTCCTCTCCTTCCTCCAATTTGTCCACACCTGGTTGCCACACCTTCGCCGGCATTGACGGTATCGAAGAAGACGACGAAGACCCATCTCCTTTTTTCGAGTCCTGCACACAAAATCACAGATGGTTGTCAAAAAAGTGAACCCCATTAACTGAAATAACTAACCCAATAACGGTAAGGAAAAAAAAAATTGAACCTTGTTCTTTCTCTTGGCTTTCTTTGGGTTTTTTAGGCTGCGAACCATTTCTGGGTCTCTTTCGGGGGACGATGGTGGTGCAGACAGAGTTATGCAGAGGAGGAATGAGCTGTGGAAGGGTTTAGGTTCAGCTAGGGTTTTTGTTTTATACGCTTGTGAAGAAGTACCACAATATTTTTGGGTATTTGTAAGAGTTACCTTTATCTTTTGTGGAATTATATTTGTTTACATACATTTGTAGTAAATGACTATTAAGGGCTTCGAATTTAGTTTTTTTTTTTTTTTTTCTTTCCCAATTCTTTTCGACTTAAAATACAAAATAATACACTTTTAAATTTGAGGTAATTTTTATCTCAAAAAAAATTTTTGAGTTAATTTTTTTTTTTTTTTTTTTTTTTTGTGGGTGGAGAATCAAGAAATTTTGAAGTTGAACCTTCAACTTTTAAAGTTTGGGATTTTTAATCCTAATGTTTTAGAGCTGTTTTTAATACATCCGTAGATGTTAATGATGTGACCATTAAATGCCAATTAAGAAAAATTCTAGTTTTCCTCAAAAAAAAAAAAAAAAAAAAAAAGAAGAAGAAAAATTCTAGTTCTATAACTTATTTTACACTTATTTTCACAACTATATGATATGGCTGATTGTGAGTGATGGAGAGAAAATAGTGAATCTATATGAAAATAGCAAGTAGTTAGTCACAATTTACTACATAAGATAATTATGAAAAAATGTGTGATAAATGTTGTGGTCCTAAAATAACTCATTTTAATTCATGCTTAAGTCATATCAATTATCAACATTTTATTTATTTATTCATCACATAATTCTTTTTTATTTATTTATTTTATTTTATAAATTCAACATATGAGTATATGACACGTAGCTTCACATCATTCATTTTTTTAATATTATTTTTTCTTTTATTTCTTCTTCTATTTTCTTTACCCTTTTTTCTACTTGGGTTGCATTGAGTTGCTAATATTCTTAAATTGGAACAATCTTTTGATTTGGCTCATTTTTCTTAAATCTCTAGCTTAAAGTTTGTGATTAATTTAGTGGTTTGGAGATTAGGGGTGCTCACTTGTGAGGGTTTCTGGTGGTTGCAAGTTTGTAACAGTCTATTTCATGGTCGAAAGGTTAGTTGGTTTGTGCTTGGATGGGTTATGGCCAATCTGTTACTGACCAAGCCCGTAGATTCCTATTTGTTTGTTTCCACACAAAATTGTTCAAAAAAAATAAGGCTTTGTAGAAATGAAAATTTGTTTTGAATTCAATGTTATATGTTTTTTTGGGTTTTGAAATGATGAGAATTTTCCTCTATTGATTTGACTTTAGTGAAAACATTTTGAGATGATAGGGTAAGGATTGGGTCCATTGCATAAGGCACCAGACTTGTTGAAATTTTGACATGTGACAAATATTTGACACGTGTTAGCATCTTAATGTGTCTAGTGCATTAGACCCAAACTAGTTTTGAGATAATATTATTTGAGATTAAAGCAAAACTTAGGTTTATGACGAGCAAATGAGTAGAAGGGTGACCCCCTCAAAATGCTCTAAAGTGTTAGGGATTAAAATATATATTTTAAAATTTTAGGGATCAAGCTCAAAATTATCTCAAATTTTAGTCTATTGATTTGACTTTAGTGAAAACATTTTGAGATGATAGGGTAAGGATTGGGTCTAGTGCATAAAGCATTAGACCTGTTGAATTATTGACATGTGACAGATATTTGACACGTGTTTGCATCTTAACGAGTCCAGTGTATTAGACCCAAGCTAGTTTCGAGATAATATTATTTGAGATTAAAGCAAAACTTAGGTTTATGATGAGCAAATGAGTAGAAAGGTGGCCCCCTCAAAATGCTCTAAAATGTTAGGGATTAAAATATAAATTTTAAAATTTTAGGGATCAAGCTCAAAATTATCTCAAATTTAAATAGCATTGCATTTTAGTCCTTTTTTCCCCTAAGCAGAAGGGTAAATAGGAGCGAGCGGTGAGACCTACCGGGACGTGACACTATATATTTGTCTTTATCCACCGATAAACCTTTTATGCACCAAGATATCTGACAGTAATAAGGAGGCTTTTAGGGGCTTGAACATGGTGAAAGTAATAGTGAACTCCAATTATATATCCAAAAATATTGATTAATTAATTGTCGTATTCCCACGGTGTTATATCTTAGTTTTTCAAGAATTTTCATGTTGCTGTGTCTCATGTCATGTATGTGTCTGTGTCCATGCTACTTAGGACAGAAGTTGCTGTGGCTGTCATGATATATTGCTGCCTACTTAAGAGGTCCTGAAGTGTTGGACTTGATGATATTACCTGTGTTTGATTTCTTAAAACAGAATCACATACAAGTTGCTTGAAGATAATTTGTGGTGTATTTTGTTGTTTTTAAACATGTCTACAATGTAGTTATATTGGCTTAAAAGAAATTTGTGTTTGAAATTGAAAAATACATTGAAGCATTTTACATATAGTGTAAAGAACAGAAAATTCTCATGAATACAGTTGGGTCTGGTTGTCCACATTTACTTTCAACTAAAAAAAATGGAGAGAAGATTTGTAAAACATCTTGGATACAAAAGAGTCCCTTGGCATGATGGTTGTTACATTTATTAACAGAATCTTCTATCTGCAGTTCCAGAGTTAAGAAAATCATGTTAGCATAAATCAAGTGAGGTGCAGATAAGCTGTTACCTCTTAAAATCACAAACTTGTTACTATGTTAGAATGCATGTCTATCATGTACTGGAATGAACCTAGTCTATGACCTTACTCTTTCCATTTTGAGAATTTGGACTATTTCCACATAAACCATGGTCCAAGTGCATGTGTTCATGAAGATATACTGCAATTACTTGTATTTAATCTCTACTACATGTAAGGAAAGAGCACTTGATACTTATCCATGCAATCTGTGAGGACTGTATCAAAATATAGTTAGGCTGTTACTCAATAAGAAAACAAATGCTACAACAATTTGTTTATCCAATTTCGTAGTGGAGATGATGGTAACATACTGCATTAAGTTTGGCGGATCCATACAGTTCAAGGCAAGCCAAGGTATAGATGAAAAGTCATTCAACACAAATTCAAGTTGATTGAGAAGGATCTGCATACCTGTAATTTCTTTTTCTAGTAAGGAGAACAAGTATTCCAAATCCTAGCATGATTGCAACTTTTATTGCCTGAGAAGGACAAGTATAATCTTAGCATTTTTAATTATGGACCAGAGAAGAAGTCATTCAAGAGCAGTTCAAATAAAAATGAAATGACCTGCCCCACTGGTCCTCCAGAAGTTTCGATATCCTCCAAATTCTCAGGTTTTGATTTTCCTATTTTGTGGCAATCCTTGTCTTTATCAGCCTTAATAACAGTTCTGGCGTCCACACTATGCTGTAGATGATGTAAACACATTAATTAGATTATCTCATTACCAGCTTTGAAAAGGAAAAAAAGAGGGAACCTTCTCCAACATGTCAGGTCCAAGGTTCTGATGGAAATGCTTCAAAAGAAATACTAAGAGTGATTATGTATAACAATATTTTGAATCTGAATACCGCAACTATGCAAGTAGCACATGTCAAAGCAAGAAGTAAGATCTTGTTAAAACATCTGGCAGCAGGATAGTACAGGGCAATGGCTCACTATGGATCATACTATGTGTGAGAAATGGATTTAGTTGCTTTATCAGAAGATTGTTTCTACAACTGGTCTCATGAGACATCTGTCCTGACAGTTGCATTTTATCAATGCCTCCCAGACTGCCATGAAGGATGCAAGCTTACAAAAGAGAATTTTATTTTATTAAGATTTAGAGCTAACAATTGGTTACCATCTTGACAATGTTAAGTGTGGACATATTATGGGCCAAGTGGCCCCTACCAATTGTAGGTTCATGTACTTGTAAAACAAGCATATTAACTTTAGGTTAGTTTATGGTTAGCCTAGGGTTAGTCATATATTCCCTAGTATATAAACCCTACATTGGATTCATTGTAAAACAAGTGCTTAATATAATATGTAACCGTCAAGGGTTTTATCACTGTGGACGTAGGCTGAACCATGTAAAACTTTGTATGTGCTCTCTTTTTCATGCTTCCTTTCACATTAAGAAAGTAATGTTTTCACGATATTTAACATCTTTAGCAATTTGATATCAATTGTCTACTTAGATGGGGAGTTCCATGACACATTTAATTGTGTTTTAAAAATGAACACTATAAACATCCCCTGTCATTTGACAAAACCAACAGAGACCATTCACTTTTTTTGTTTACCTTTCTTATGCTTTATTACTTCTATTTCATACACTCTGTGACACCAGTAAAGTCAGAACATTGTGGTTGTATTTGGTATCTAACTTCTAAATTTTTAAACATAGATTTATATATAGTGAAAGATTTATCAAGTACCAATTTCTTATTTAAAGGAAGAATTTCTTGAAAAGGGAAAAGTTTTAATTCCTTTTATTTAATTTTACAAATTTAAACTCAATTATTTGCCAATGTAACAAGAAATCAAAAGAATTGGGAGAATCGTACCCATGGCACGATGGTCACTCCACGAGTATAAGTGCTTGTGGAGAGTGGGGGGGGTAAGGGCCAGGGTTCAAGTTTCCATAAGAGAGTTTCACACACATATACACTTGGATTAGGCTAGAGTAGTATAATTTTTATCTTGTATAAAAAAAAAAAAAAAATTGGGGGAAAATTCAGATACCTTCTCCATATTTTCTTGCATAGAAAGATTCACATTTCCTTGATGGACCTTTGGCTTAGTACTGCAACCTCCCATTAGATCCATGACTTTTTTACCACCAGTTGTCACACACAGCCGTCTTGCTTCATCTGGAAATATCCAAGCACCAGAGCTTTTAAATAAGTAATGATTATCTTCACAATAATGTACTGATTCCAGTTTATGGGTTGAAGCTTCTTGAATATTGAATTCTTGTAAATTTGTAAATTGAATTTCCCTTCTACTCTCCTCTATAACTGGATTGCCACAAGAATCTTGCTTGCCAGTGAACAAACTAAGGGGGTGTCCACCTGAATACTCATCAAGGATCCTCCATGATACTGTAGCCGTTTCAGATGTGGATATTCTCATCAAATTTTGATGAGATTTCTCTTCCTCTCTAGCGACTTCTTTATGAACTACATTGAATTTATTCTTAAGACTTGAATTTGTTCCTAATATCCGAAATTTCTTTGCGTTCAACTCCTCTACCTGTCCAGTGTCCTGAGATCTATCTGAAGCACCAAGTAAATTAATTTGCTCTCCTCTTTTTCTGATATCTGTTGGGGTATGTTGCAACTCTTCTGCAAGAAAAAGACTAATGACTCTTCCTGATATTGACTATTCAATCTCAGTAATTTGTGTCTTGCCTTCATTTAAGTGCTGACTTTTCAACTCTATTCTAGACTTACTTGATTGAGATCTTGTTGTTGGTGATTTGATGGGAGATCTCATATCCTGCTTGAAATCAAGAATTACGAATCATAATTGTAGGAAACAAGATATAAAGAGAATATTAGTGAAGTAGCATACTAAATTTACCTGAGCTAGACCACTTTCAAATGCACTTATCATATTCTTCACATTTCTAGGAGATTTCCCTAGCTGACTCTGCTTCTGAATGTTATGACCACTATCTTCCCCCAGATTGTGAGGTATTGAATTGTTTGAGACAGCAACATCTAATTGAGAACCTCGCAACAATAAGGAAGTTTCATTGGAAGAAATTGCTTCTGTAGGAAAGTCAGCAGGCAATGACTTGCTCTCATTCTTCTCAACTAGTTCCTTGTGACTTAGATGGACATCAACTCCTTGTGGCGCAGAAATGGTTGATGAAATCTCTTCATATAGATCTGCATCATTCTAAACAGGTGAAATAACCATTAAAATAATCAATGATACTGTACCTTTTTATAAAAGAATTAAAAGATCACACTACAAAGTGGTAATACTTAATGGGGTTAACTGCTTTTGATCATGATGAATTCCTTTTATGCTCTCAGCGCCAGATTTCTCACCCTTGCAGAAAGAAAGAGGATTTGATACCACTTTGGAGGCTACCTCTTTGACACTTACTCCTTCAGTTTGAAGAAGGCTTCTTTGAGAATCTTGAGAACATGGAGCACTCAAAACATTGAGATAAAGCCTTTCAGAAAAGATGCATATAATACCATATTGACAACTAGAATTTTTGTCATTATTTCCTCCTATTACATTTCTTTTTCTGCCCTTTAAGGTTTTATTTATTTATTTATTTTGGCAATCAGGTAAGTAAAATCTGACCTGAGACCTCATGCCTGAAGCCCAAAGATGATGCAACACTACTACAAGCAGTAGTAGCACCCTGTGAAGTTCTAATACTGATATTGAGAAGCTCATCTTGTTTCTTTTTCAATGCAGATTCTCTCTACGAAAAAATGTAGAAAGACATACTAAACGACGGCGAAAATAAACAATTCATTCCACATTGATAAACAGCAATGCAAAACAAAAATACATGTAGATATCATGCTTCACAAATGAAATAGAATAAAATATACTAGCAGTCAGGAGAACATGGAAACTGGTCAATAACTACATTATTGAAAATGAGGATAGAAAGAAGATACTGTACCATCATACGAATTTGGCTACGTTCTTCTTCACTGAGGACAAACTGCAACTTCATATGTACGTGACCGCCTCCTTCCAGGGGAAAAAGGTCATCCCAAAAACCTTTCTCCACAATAGACTTGATCTCAACCCCTGTCCCAAAACACATTGATCCTCATCTGCTTTTATTCTAGAATAAGTAAATGATTTCAAAAGGGAAAAGTTTCTACAAACCTGCATGAGATATTTTGATCCCCACAGCATCCTGAAGTGTAACAATCAAATTGTCACGAAGAGATGTTAATGGACTGTAAAAAGTGAAAACAGGCACAACTTTATCATCATGGCCAAGAAAATAAAGTAACAAAGATGAAAATCAACACACTATTTTGAAGTTCAATGTTTAGTGAATAATATAAACATTACAAGGAGAAGTCTCCCTTGTCCCAAATTTGGTACTCTATTTTCCCCATGGAAACTGCATTTAAAATATATACCTTATTAGTTTTGAACCAAAAAAAAGAAGAAAGAATCAAAAAGAACATTGTAGACATCTATGAAGGAATATTAAATTAAGTTAAAAGGAAGTAATAAGTGCCAACCTTTTATGCATATTGATGAAGAAGCTAATGCATGCGGTAGCCCCATGAATTCCAGAACTGGAGTTAATGATGTATGAAAATTAGATATTAAAATAATTCATGAGTATAGTTACAAGAGACAGTTGTTAACACCTGAAACTAGGATGATTCCTGGCATTGTATGATAACAAATTTGATCAAGAAAGTTGTTTCTTTCAAGTTGAAGTTTTGAATGTCTGGTTTAAGCAAATGCAAAGGCTTGTATCCTGCAGAACGCGGGTTGTCACAGTGAGAGATAGAGAGCCATGGGATTGGATTGGAAGGATTGGATATGGTTGGACTTCAGGGAAGTAACAAAGGTGGGGTCTGCAAAATATTTGTTACCAAATAACAACCTCAAATGTTGTGAAGCAAATCCCAATTTTTGTCTCACTCATGGCTTGCGAGTCCTCTGGAGATTAGCTACTCACTTCTAAGCTAGACTTTTTAAACAGCTTCCTAAAGTAGTAAAATTATAAAAAATTTTGGGTTAATTTTGAATTTTAGAATGCAGTCAATTGGCTTTGAATGGGGAATTAAGTCACTTTCAGTTTAAAAAACATTTGTCTATTAGCTTTTGTTATTTCCTAATGCAAGTGAGAGAGTGAGACCCATTTGAAGCCTCCTTAACAAGTGCACAAAAATACCCGTCAACAAAAACCTTTAAAAAATGTGCTTCATTTTATTGTTGATCAATATTAGACTATTCAAGGTTTGTGCTTGTGGTTGGATTTTGAGTCTTTAATGTTCTAGATCAAGACCATCAATAATGATCTAACTATCTAAGGGCTTCCAATAATTACTTTGATTATTAAATAATAGAATTTGACCATAAATGATGCTAAAAATATTATAAAAATTGATTACATAAAGATTACTAATTGATGTGCCACCCATCACATTTATTATTACAACATTTTTTTTTTACCACATCAATTGTTTGTATGTTTTATGTAGTAAACAGTAGTATTTTTAGCATTTTAATTTGTGTACATGCAATATACCAACATAACAACTAATAAGAAGGGAGTGATGACATGATGTCTTTCGCACTTCAGCAGACGAGCGTCATTCTCTTTCTTGCCTCACCTTAACATATCTAACTTTTACAAAACCTTATGAAAATGAGTGAATAAATGATCGTATATAGCACAAATTGGGAAAATGTAAGTTATAGTCATCAACCATAACTAACTGTTCATAGATGAGAAACGTTTAGTGAAAGGCCACATTGTGCCCTGCAAGGCATCTCTCTCTCTCTCTTTTCCACGAATATAGGGAAATATGACTTCAATATAGCTTTGTTGTCTAAATTAGCGAACCCAACAACAGCAGGACTTGGTTGCCTTCAATGAAGAATGCTTTACCGTTTGTGGAGGAAAAACTGATTGTAATCAGGATCCTTTTTCCGAATCGTATAGCTATCAATACAATGTTAAAGCCATTGTTATCTAACTCAGTTCAAATCAATTTCGCAACACTTGCACCTAAATGGGAGAGCCTGTCCCATGTAACATGTTCTCTACAATGAGTTTTGATCAAAGACAAGCATCAACTAAAGACCTGGAACAGATTTTGCTCGAATAAACTGTTTGAGAATTGCCTTGTCTTCATCAATTTGTTTCTTCTCTTGAGAATCCTTTGGTTTGATTTTTCTTTTCTCCTCCAACATCCACTGGAAAAGTTCACGCTGCTGATCTTCAGGGATGGGCTGCCGCACTTTCACAGGCTCCATTAATGGTGGAGGGAAATCCAATATCTCAGGAATTGGGATATCTGTATTTGTAATAGGATCAGAGGGGACTTTTGCTGCTGCTTTCTCATCTCCCACACTTTTTTCTGAAGCTTTACTATTAACTATACCTGAATCTTTCCTGCTTGCCCTCACAAACATGTAAGCTGCAAGAAATGCTAATTTGTAAGTGGTTAAATAAAAAGGTACATGATAATAGAGTGACATTATTACGTTGGAACATCAGGAACTCCAGAGATAAAGAATAGAGGAGATATTAAAGTTCATGCCCTGACTGCACTTATTTAAGTTCAGATATGATCAACCAAAACATTAACATTGTCCTGATCTCATCATCAATATCAACTCATTTAACCAACCATTGACCTCAGAAATGATCATTGGTGACAACATTCATTAACAAACTTAGAGAAGGACCAAATTTAATTCCAAACTTTTAAAATTTCTTATAGAAATTGATCAATAACTGTAGCTGAATTGGCAAGAAGCTATGCTGTTTGGACCAATCTGATGTATTATGTGGCATAGCCCAGGAAAGTTCCATGCCCCTTGCAGCTTTTACCATTGATATTTAAGGAATTTTGAGATGACAACAACAAGAAGAAGCCTTAATCCCAAAATTTTGGGGTTGGCTATGGATCCTCAATAGCTTAGTTAGAATCAGCCACATCTATTATTTTCCTCCTTGCCCACTTTTCACTGCAGCCGGGGTCTGATGCAGTGTGTAGCTAGTAGGGGATGCCCCAATGATTGTCTATATTGGATCCATTCATAATATAGTGTGATAACCCAATTTAATTGATTGTGTGATGTGTGTGGGTGTGTGATGAGTCCCACATCGGGTATTTACTGGGTAGATTTGAGCTTTATTACCAACTACAAGGGGCCTCAATTGTGACTAGTCTTTTTGAGGTATAGCGTAGATGTGACTAGCGCTTGTGATGAGTCCCATATTGTGTATTTACTGGGTAGATTTGGGCTTTATTAACAACTACAAGGAGCCTCAATTGTGACTAGTCTTTTTGAGGTATAGTGTAGATTAAATGACACTGGGTTTTATTAACAACTACAAGGAGTCTCAATTGTGACTAGTCTTTTTGAGGTATAGTGTAGATTAAATGACACTAAGCACAGACACAGGTAGAGACACAACCAACTCCTCACTGTATAACAACATCATCTTGGTGAGTTGGCACCACACATCAATAGACACAATAATAGTTCTTCTTATACTATAGTTAGGGAGATAATGACCAATGAGCTATAGCTCAACTCGTATTTCCTCCGCTGATAATAAATGAATCAAGGTGAGGTAGTGGGTTCAAGCCCCACTAGGTGTGCGTGTAACTTACCAATAAAGACTTACTTAAGGAGATAATGAAGTCTATCCAATTAATGATCCAGATACTCTAGTTAAGACTTGCACACTTGAGGTACTCAGTACCAACTTTATCAAGGTCAGCTTCTTAATGACATCTCTAAGCTTCTAAGTGGTCAAAATCAAGCAGTTTGAGATTTAATATTTTGATCCCATTAATATCCACCTAACAGACCACCCACTCATTACCAACATTGTATGGATGATAGGAAGTATCTTCAGGCAGCAACGACTAACTTATGAAAGGTGGTAAAGTAGTAAAATCTTCTAGTCCAATGATCAGGTTATCTTGTTGTTGCATATCAGAATTTTATCAAATACCAGGCAAGACAGATTTTAAAAATTAAAGATGACTAGGTCTTGGGGCCCAATGTAAAAAAAAGAAAAAGGGAAAACACATGCACACACATACCAACTTATTGGCTTAGTAATGGGAATCCTATTTAGTTGTCAAAATCCATTTATCATGATGTTTACCGAAAATTTGGAGAAACCATCTTTCATCATTCAAAATGTTCATCTAGCATTCTATGCTCTGTCCCTGTTACTAACCCTTTAAATGGCAAGGTTTGAAAGTGCATTCTACTCCCCAGTGGGCTAAAAAGGCTAAAGCTTCCTTTTCTCTCCCTTGAGAGGTAGCCTGGAGGAGGTGGAATTTTTGCCCAGTCTACTCTTTATGTGGAGTTTCATGATGATTGGTTTGCATCTCAGTTATTAGGTTTAAATATTCCAGACTCAGTTGTAAGCGACAGCTGGAACTGTTGCATTTGGCAGCATGAAAATTTAGATCATCCTCAGGGTGATATAGTTGAAAAATGGCAAAAAAGAATCAGATTTAATACTGAAAATTGAAGCTGAAATCCAACTTAGTAGTTAGTACTTAAGAAGGAAACCTTCCAACTCTTTCAGTCAAGTCTCACTCAATTATCTCTCTTCCTGACTTAACAACCCACCCACTGGTGGCTAGTGGCCCCATGTGCACTTCTTTAATCAAAATAAGCCCATCCATACCCAAATTTACAATTGAAAAGAAAAATGTTCTACATCAAACTAGTGAACAAATTTCACCTTCTAGAGGAAACGCCCCCACCCCCTTCTTCCTGGGAAGCCAGGCGACCCTACCAGTTGTCTCCATAAATAACAAGACAAAGTGTTGCCCCAGCAGTTAGTGCTACTAGTATGGAGCTAACAATGATAATAACAAGTTAAACTTAATTAAATAATGAACACTTGTTGGTCCAAAAAATATCTCAAATGCCACTAATTTAGGGAGCATGTATTCCCATCCTGTTAAATATTACCTTATGCAAATTCTTTAGCAACATAGCTTACTGTTGGCATTGCTAGACACTCTCATTTGACAGCATTGGGTACATTTCCTTTCCCTATTTCACTTCTTATCTTTTTTCCATTGAAAAATATTCCTTCACAACTCTAAGTCCTAAATTTTACCCAACAAAAGGGTCCCACTAAAACAGCATAAAACATCCCCTCAAAATATATATACAGTCATAGGTCAAAATAGCACTTTAAAACAAAAAACAGTTCAGCAGCAGCTAAAAGATTCATCTCAGTCAATACGTCAAACACATTATAGGCAAAAATGAAAACCACCCGAAACCTATATCACTTCAACGAATCTTATGCTTATGTGAACAACCCATTTCTCAGTATTCCACAATGAAACTGAAACCCTAGAGTTTGAGCCAACCAATGAGCCAAATTCCAATGAAAAAAATCACAAACACGAATTGCGCACACAAAGAAAGAGAGGAAAATGTAGGGGCTGACCTCCAAGAGCAAGATTGGCATTCAAGAGCAAACGCCAGATGAGTTTGTAGCGCTTAATGAGGGACTCTTTTGGAGGCAAAGGTGGTGGTGGCGGCTCCGACATTTATATTATGGTACTACTACTACAACTATTACTAGAGTACTGCTGTATCAGCGTCTGTGAATTGAATGTGAATGATGAGCACAGCGAGTCTTTTGGGACTAGCTCAACTCACTGGTTCTTTGCTTGGAGTTGGTGGGGTTGCCATTCATGGCAATTGTTATTCGTTAAATAGTCCACTTTTAGAAACTTGTTGATTACTCCAGTCAGTTGTTCGTTCTTGACCTGGTTGTCCTTTTTTCTTTCCTCTTTTTTTTTTTTTGGGACCAGAACTTGACTTGGTAAAAAAAAAAAAAAGGGTCATATTTGGTTCATAAACTTAAACACATGTTTTTAGTTTTTAAATAATATTATACGTATTTTCACATATTTTTTTACGAATACATATTTTTTTTAAAATTGAAAACTATTGTTTAAACGCACGTACCAAACGAGCCCTCGAACCATTTACAAAGAACATATAAAACTTGTATTTTTACAAATTGTTGAGGCGATTACCGTAACATCACTCTTTTTTTTTTTTTTTTTTTTTTTTTTTTTTTTAACTTTCAACTAGAAGCTAATCACTGTTCGTGACGGGTAGGTCCTAGTGAGGTAAATTGCTGGCTTAAGAGGTTTTTTCAAAATACAGGTACCTGAACTCGAATTGGAGAGCACACCTAGTCAAACCTAGGACAAGCACTTTGAGACCAAGTGCCCAACCACTTGGTCAACCCACCTAGGTTACCGTAACATCACTTTAAGCTAAGCAATACTGTTACTAACATTACATTTATTACACACCAATCAAGATCCGTCATATTTTAAGGAAAAAAAAAAAATTGTCATCTCAACCAATCTTTGATTATTTGTATAATTTATTTAAGGTAATATAAATTTTACTATATAAATCTTATAAACTAATATATTACTTAATAATTTAATATTTTCAATCATAAATTTTATGCGGTTGAAAACTTAAAATGACATTAAAATCATATTTTCACCATATTAATTTACGTTAATATATAAACTTTTTGTTGTAATATTTTTTTTTTGAAAGTAAAATTTATAATATTTTTCATTTATTATTATTATTATTTTTATACAAGATAGAATTTCTATTTTACCCTAATCTAAATGTATATGTGTATGAAATTCCTTCCTAGAGACTTGAACTCTATCCTTACCTCCACAAGCAATTATATTTGTGAAGTGACCACTGCACCAATGGTGTACAATGGTATTATTTCTTAAACTTATAGGTCTCGTTAACAATATTTCAAGACATTCGGTAAAACATTATATATATATATATATATCCCACACTTTTTTTCCCCTTTCAATCGCATTAAAAATAAAGGTGCTTTAGTTTTTTTTTTTAATGGAGGTATTTTAGTATATTTAATAAAACCTTAAATATATTAAACCCTATATTTATGGAGTTATCTGTATATATTAAGAAGATTCAGAAAGTTAGTTATTGCTTTTTTTCCTGTCAAAAATACCCCTAAATTAATTAACCAACAACTTAAAAATGGGGTTAAAATAGTAAATTGGAAAAAGAAAGTTAGTTATTGCTTTTTTTATTGTCAAAAATACCCCTACCTAAAACTTAAAAATGGAGTTAAAATAGTAAATTGACAAAAATAATAAATTCATACTTCTACGTTGAAATGTCTTTCTGTTTGTAATAAACTCCTACTTTTATGTTGATTTAAATTTCTACTTCTACTCACTAACACCCTACAAAATAGGATTATTATTTTGTTAGTTTTAAAACTCCTCTAATCTACAAAACTCACCCCACGTATTTATTTATTTTTTCTTTTTTCATTGTCTGTATATATTAAGAGGATTCAGAAAGTTAGTTATTGCTTTTTTTCCGGTCAAAAATACCCCCAAATTAATTAACCAACAACATAAAAATGGGGTTAAAATAGTAAATTGACAAAAGAAAGTTAGTTATTACTTTTTTTACTATCAAAAATACCCCTACCTAAAACTTAAAAATGTGGTTAAAATAATAAATTCCTACTTTTACATTGAAATGTCTTCCTTCTTCTAATAAACTCCTACTTTTACGTTGATTTAAATTCTTACTTCTACTCACTAACTTCCTACAAAATAGGATTACTCTTTTGTCTATACTTCTATATTACTATTTAATCTATACTACTATTTAAGGGGCTTCCCCTGTTTGGATTTCTCATTTTCATAGTTCTAAAAAGTCCCTACATCTCTATGTTTAAGTAGAGACAAAACTAAAGGACAATCCAATAAAAATACAACTCTAACTTCTACTAAAACATTGCCTAAAAAATAGGGTCACTCTCCTGTTAATTTTCAAATTGATTTATCCACTTATAAATTAAATTTTCAAAATAAAAATTATATGTATAAAATAAAAACACTTTTGTTTTTTTGCTACAAAATAGGATCACTGAAAAGAAAAAGAAAAAAAAGAAGCCTCACTTATAAATTAAAATTTCAAAATAAAAATTATATATAAAAAATAAAAACATATTTTTTTTGCTACAAGAGGCTAGTATATATTAAGAGAATTCAGAAAGTTAGTTATTACTTTTTTTTCTATAAAAAATACTCATAAATTAATTAACCAACAACTTAAAAATGAGGTTAAAATAGTAAATTGGAAAAAGAAAGTTAGTTATTGTTTTTTTTATTGTAAAAAATACCCCTACCTAAAACTTAAAAATGGGGTTAAAATAGTAAATTGACAAAAATAATAAATTCCTACTTCTACGTTGAAATGTCTTTCTGTTTTTAATAAACTCCTACTTTTATGTTAATTTAAATTTCTACTTCTACTCACTAACTCCCTACAAAATATGATTACTCTTTTGTTAGTTTTAAAACTCCTCCAATCTACAAAACTCACCCCACGTATTCATTTATTTTTTCTTTTTTCATCATGATGTATTTGTTTCTTCTGTCCTCCTTTTTTTTCAATTTTTTTAAAAAAAATTTCATTACACCCTAGGTTTTTTTTTTTTTTTTTTTTTTATTGAAAAAAGTAGAAAATCCAAATAATAATAAATCAAAATTATTAATCTTTACCCAAAAAATAAAAGAGTTATTGTCGTTAAAAAAAAGAAGTCAATTTTTATTTTTCTCTTGAGTGAGAGAGGTAGTTTTTGTCAATTTCTTTTATTTTGGGTCATGGGTCCTATTGGGTAGGTGAAATTACAAGCCCAAACCCAGCCAATGTAATCAATGGCCCACCCTTTATTTTGGGCCACACTTCAAAGGGTGGCTCCTTCCTGTGTCCTGATGAAAATTAGGCAAACTATTATATTTTTGATATATGAAAATTAACAAAATTTAAATTTTGTCTGTGAAAAAAAATTAATGTCACTTTGGTTCCTGGTTTTTGAAAATGTGTCAACGTGATTCTTCTGTCATTATGAGTAACTTTTTTTTTTTGAATTAAAAAAATGGCATGTTAACATTTTCATTTTCAACGAAAAATATTGATGTGAAAGTGAAACTATTATATCTACCTACTAGTAGGGATGGCAATGAGGTGGGATGGGGTGGATTCGAAGGATGAGGTCTTCGTTCCTGCCCTGCTTGATTTTGTCTTGCTCTATCCTCGTCCAATCCCACATGATGGGGAAAACTTTCTAACCTCATCCCCGCCCTTTGGGACCTCGTAAAAGCCTGCCCCACTCCGTGAAACTCTATTTTTTGTTAATTTGCCTTACAACTAGTACAATTTTTTTAATGAAACTTATTTTATTAATAAAAATATACTTGAAATTACAACTAAATTCATCCCATCAAATAAAATCAATTTTTAGAAAAAAATTGAATAATATATCCAAGAGTTTAACAAGATAATCACACAAAAAAAATCTTATAGTATAACACATAAAAAAATAAAGGCAAAGAATCACATTGGGTAGAATAAAATAAGCTAATATTGATATGTTTGTTTAAATAGTAGGGTTTTAAGGTATGAAAAATTTACAAACCTTTAGCAATGCGGGGCAGGGCAGGATGAGTCTAAAAAATCTAAACTCATCCCCATCCCGCCCTGTGGTGCGGGGCTAAAATCTCACTTCATCCCTACTCCACCACCTTTGTGGGATGGAAAAAACCCGCGTGGGGCGAAGTGAGGAGGGGCAAAATTGCCATCCCTACCTACTACATAACATTGCATTTCAGTATTAAAAAAAGAAAAGAAAAAAATATAGGCGATCACCCCACCCCCCTACCTGCCAGTAATTTTAGAGGTTTCAAAATAAACCCTAATTTTTTAAAATTTTAAATTGTTTCAATTCACCATTATTCCCGTCGTATAGTTTTTTTTTTTGTTTTTTGTTTTGAGAATCCCCTCATATAGTCATTGTTAATGAAAAGGAACAAATAAATCAATCAAAATGCACTTGAGAATTATGTAACCACTAAAAGACCCATAACATGAACACCTAGTAGTATTCTTTTTTTCTTATAAAAAATAAAAACTCAAAGAAATAATCCCACATTCATGGGAAAAAAATTTGTGAATTTTTACCAAGGACAAAATTTTTGGCTAAAACTTAAGGTTTTTTAAAAATTAGTCTTACTATAGCCATATGAATCATATATTGTATTTAGGCCCCAAAAAATCCTTTGAAAATTATTTAAAAATCATATATAATTTTACTATAAAATAAATTATTTATAATATCAATAAATTACAAATAATAATTTGATATCTTACCAACTTATTTACAAACTTAAATGGTAAAATCTCAAATCTATAAATTATATATGCATTACATGTATACATATTTACATGTAATATCATATATACTCAAAATCGAATTCTATTCTCATAAATGATTCATAAACACATTATTATATTTAAGTTTAATTAACTTGTTTGTTAATATATATATATATATATATATATATATATATATATAAAATATGTTTTTCCTAATTGACCACCAATTATGCAAAAATAGCTTGAATCATTTACAACCTTAGTTAACACTAGCTTTAGTGGACTTTACTCTTGGAAAATTTTTTGATATTTGCTTTACCAATAAATTTTTGTTTGAATTGAGCTATTTTTGAAAATGATTTGGGCTTGGCTTGAGAAAAAGTTTTGTTGGTGTTTATTTATTAAGCAAACAAATAAAGCTCAAACCTAAGTTTTTATTTATTACTAAGTTTTTATTTAGATATTAAATGAGTCAAACTTAAATACGATAATGTGTTCATGAACAAGATTGTTAGGTAAAAATGACAAAAACTAACTGTCCCACTTGATTCCCCCTATCTTGTGTTGCCTTGCATGGCTTTTCTCCACATTGAAGAGGCAATGAAGCGGGATGGGCTTGCATGCACTTGTGTATATATAGTGGGATTTGCTAGGTTTGAGTAGGATAAAGATATATTATCATCTCTAATGAGGTGACTTCAACGTTAATGAGATAAAGATGAAAGAGAAATGCGAAGGAGAGAGAGAGAGAGAGCAGGACCAGGGTGAGTGGAATTTATGTTCAAAATAGAATTAATTGAACAAAGTCAACACTACTAACTACTAAGCAGGACGAGGGTCAGCGGAATTTATTAGAGGCTCAAAGAGGGGCTTTATAAGCGATAGTATCGAAGGATTATAAATGGAGAAAGACATTATGCATGTGTGTGTTGAAAGTTGTTGGATAAGTTGGTCTTTGGAGTGTGGCGTTCTCTTGGGCGTGAAAATTTGGAGCTGAAATGAACTTCAATGCCAATTCGGAAGGATGCCACCGAAAAGAATGGAATGTTGCTTCGCTCTTTTGGATGCATCAGATCATTGAAATATAAGAGAAGTCGTCAATTGACTCGGCGGTTTGGAAGCCAGTGATCATGTGTGAATTCTTTCAAGGCAAGGGGTGACATGATTCGACTTTGTTATTTACTTTGATCTGATTAAGGCGGTTTTCATTTATTGGCACGTAGGTGGTCTAAGTTCTTCTGGCCCCCGACACTTAGCTACATCCCAAATTTTGAATTTTTTTTCATTCTTCACTCAGCTATTCTAAAGTTATATTATGAATACAACTTTTTCCTAATCAATTTTTTTCACTTGAATTTTTTAGCTTGATTGGGTCGTATTTGGATTTTTGCTATAAATTGATTAAGCTAAAAAAAATCAAGTGAAAAAAATGTTAGGACAAACACACATCCAATCAAGCTCAAGTTTGTTTTCCAACTCATGTTATAGTACTGTCCGTTTGAAGTTCTGTTGCCAGTGCCAGATGCCGTCGATCCATCATCAATTAATTAACGTTGGTCGTCTTTCAGTATAATTCGTGTTGCTATATTATATATATTGTCATGCTACAACTTCATTACTCTGGATGTCCGAACTCCGACATTTTCTGAGATAATCATAAAAGCTACATATACTATCTTTAGGTGACTTAATTTTTAAGGCACAGAAATTAAAGCTGAAACCCTAGTACGAATCATCACCATCATGATTGATAGGCCAGTTCAATAAAGAGAATTTGTGTTGTTGCTTTCTTTGGCCAAGAGCCTTGTTCTAAAGTCCAATATAGATAACCCCAACAGTGTTGTCAAAACACCATTGCTTCCGTTTGTGATATGCTATATACCAAGTAATATCCACAACTGCTGCATGTGACTTTGGGGTCGGGCATCCATATTGTTAACATATATTCGAAAACAAAATCATTAATAAGTGATTATCTACAATCATTAGCAAAATATGAAACCTCCTTCTGAGTTAATGTTATGAAATGGAAGAACCCTAATTTTAGCTCATCAGATCAGCACCAATATATGCAATATAAATAGAAAACTAGAACAAAAATAGCACACCAAAACAAGTTTCACAAAAAAACGTTGGATATTTTATTATAATATATAATATATAGATGAACAAGAGACCCCATTATTTTGGTTATCAACCTGTTCAAATCCACCATATATAGCCTCACAAGGTTACAACACAACTTTATTTTTTGGTTTTATTGGATTTTAGATCCACGCATCCTTTTTCCCACTCATACAGATGTTCTCTAGCTCTAATATATCTAAAATTGGAATACTGATATTTTAAGAACTCAACCATGAACAAGGCCATAAGATAAAGCCATTAGCAGGATTGCAGCTTCCTTCTCATCTTGAGGGAAAACCCGTTGAAAGGCTGAATTTTTACTCAAGCTTATTGTGAAGTCCTCGAAGCAAACCTTCTTTCTGCCATGATCTGGGGTATTGAGCTTGCACTTTTTCTTGAATTTTGGAACATAACTTTTACTGGCTCTCTTATCCTTGTGTTGCACCTTAGTGCTCTTCATAGATGGGGGGTTTGTTGCAAGAATTGTGCCATTTGCTGCTGCTGCAGCTGCTGCCATTGCCCGTCTAGCCTTCCTTTGTCGAATTCCACACGCGTTGCAAAGCGACTGCACCGTGATAATTGTAAAAAAATGTGTAAGTTTCACATTTTCAATCAGGTGGAATAATTTAAATTAATTAGCATATGCTTGGTTCTTAATTATCTCTTCACAACCGCTCTCTAACCCGGCTGGATAATTGGACGGTAATTGTGATAGCTAGACAACATTGATAATGAACTCTTAAATCAAATTGCACCTCTTTCCCTTCTAACAATAAGGTTCAAGACCAATCAAGTGCATATCAGCGCATGTAATTATAAAAATTGAACAGAAATGAAAAGAATATATTTTTCACTATGTCAACATGAAACCTGAGACGACAATCATATAAAAAATATACCTTAGGTCCTCTGGGACCACTCCTCCAAAGAGGGGTCTTTGTTGTGTTACAATCAGCACAAACCCTAACTGTGGGGTTGTTGTTGTTGAAAGAATTGTTGCTACTGTTGTCAGTCTTTGCAGGAGCCATTGGTTGCTTCTGATCTTCAAACTTCTTCATAGAGTTAAGTGGTATATCCGCATGACCTGTTTGTTCTGAATTTATCATCTTCCGCATCATTCTCATCTTTGAAGGCATCCACTTAACAGAAAAAGTCTCACTTTGATCTTCAACTTGACTCTCTTTGTTCCAAAAACTGAATTTATTTTCACTGTAACTTTCATTCTTCAGTGATATATGATCACATGATGATCCACCATGCGCAACAAGTTTATCAACCTAAAAATTAAGAAGACGATGCAAGTATGCTCAGACACAAAGCATTAGAAGTGAAAATTATAATTAAGTACACATATTTGTATATAAAGTTCAAAGACACGAAATCATACATATGTTTATTACCTCTTGATCATTTTGGAAGTGGTTTAATGCCATGTAGTAACACCCTCCTTGATCTTGTGCTGGGTTAAAGAAAATAGGGTTTGAAAAAGAAGAAGATGAAGAAGAAACTTGAGGTGTTGCACTTATTAAGAGTTGGTGTTGATCTTGGTTAAGCTCTAAAGGAAAAGGAGAAGGTGGTGAGTTATGATAAGGAGGAGTCATGAAGAGAAAGAAAGAGAGATGAAAGGATTGAAGGAAGGACAAACACCTTTACTGATCTTGTCCTGTAAAGGTGGAAGATGTTTGAGATGAGGAAGATTGAGAAAAAAGAGAACTACAAAATGCAAAAAGAATAGGGCCTGTATAATAGAGTGGTAAAAGTCTTTTTAAAAGAGGGAACCAGGGCAGACAGAGGGCCTAAAGCTATAACTATAAGACATTCTCGTGACCTCATGACAGCCAAACAAACAAGTTAAAAGAGACAAACCACAAAGAGATGTGTGGGATGCTACTACACGTACAGTACACAGCCTCATATGAAAAAACCCTATCTCCAAAAATTTCACCCCCACAAACCCTAGTTGAAATAAATAAATAATTATATTAATACAGACAAGATTGGATGCTAGCCACACAATAAATTATTGACGTACTTACACATCTTAGACCAATCATCTAGGTTCTGAAGGCTGTCAAGAGAGTAAGGATACATGATTAAACAATTTGGGTCGTTGAAAATGTTTTCCTCATTTCTTGTGATCATTTTTTTGGTGCATCTATTTGTCAAAATGTGAATGTAATTTTGGTAAAATGTTGTTAATAGCAAAATAAATTAATCTTTTTTATCATGTACCCTTAATATGATGATCACTTCATAAGTACAAGTTTTTGTAGAGTGAAGAGCAATGGTCGAGATTCAAGTATTTAAAAAAGAGTTTCACAGTTCGCACGTATATATTTAAATTGGTTTAGAATAGAATTTCTATCTTATATCAAAAAGAAAAATTAATCTTTTGAAGGAAATAAATTATAGATGTGAGGGTTCTAAATGATTCGAATATTTCTAACATTTTAAAAAGCGAATTTGGATGTTGAATGTCCGAAGTTCACTTTTTCCTCTTTTCAAAAGCAAATCTAAATGTTCAACATTCGAAGCTCCAATGTTTTATTTTTTTTACTCCTAAAACTAATATCTAGATTCTACCTTTTATTTTCTTTATCAATGCAAATCCAAATGTTGAATATTGAGATTTCACTTCTCTCTCTCTCTCTAACGGACTCTATCTCTAAGTATTAGGGCACATTTAATATACTGTAATAGATTCTTAAATAGATATTCAGATCTGATCATGTGAATATGAATTGAGGTAATATGATAAATAAATTTGTTGAAATAACTCTAAAAACAGAAAATATATGGCCAAAAACACTAAAAAGTATAAAATAGTAAAATATGGTTTTGGTGAGGCAATTGGAAAACTATTGATAATAACAAAATAGATTAAGTTTTTGTGGTTTGAAGGGAGCAAAATATAGATTTGAGGAATCTAGATATTCCATTTTTTTCTAGGTATAAAAGTGAATCCCGATTAATTTTTTTTTCCCATTCTCCAATCATCTCTATCTCTTTCCATTTTTACCTTTTCATTCGGTTACTCTCTTTTTTCTCTCTCATATTTCATTTTCATAAGAGCAGGTTTGGTACATTGAATAGATATTACATTTTAAGTCACAATCTTCTCAAAATAAAAAACTTTCTAAGTAACAAAATGTTCTCTAAGGAAAATGGGCACAATCACTTCCACTCATTGATGGTTTTACAGCATTGTATATTTTCTTCACCGTAGATGTGGTTTTGGTATCTAAGAGCGACAAGGGAAATCGAAGCATTGTCCACATTAGAATAGGGATGGATTTGGATGGCATGGAACCCAACAGATCCTCACCTTAGTATTGCCGAAGGCATTGAATGCTTGTGCAGCTAATACGTAGTAGTGCAGGCAAAGGGACATGTTCATCACCGTCACCACTACTTTTGCCATCATCAACCTGTGTCTTATTTTATATATATATTCCTTTCAGTTTTTGTCCATAATTTATTCAGATATATGATTGAAAGGTAATTTTTCTTTTTCAGTTAAGTACTTAAGTTACTGGATTTGGGTGAGCTGGTCAAAGCTCGTTGAAAAAGGAAAGACCGATGGGGACGAAAACATTGGGCAGTGGCTGACTCAAAAAGAAATAAGACAAAGGAAAAGTTTAGTCAAAAGCCCCAAATTAGGCAATTGCAAATAAAAATACAAGAAGAACCCAACCAAAGGAAGGCATAAGTTTTTGACTTTTTAGTTGGAATTTGGTAATCAGGTTTGGATTTTTCTTAGGATTTTACCTTTCCTATTTTCAAACCTATTATTTCAGAGATATACAAGATTGCAAGCGGCAATTATTTCTCTTTCTCACAAGAGCATGTAAGTAATTTAAATGCAGGTGGGTGAATTTGAGAACATGAGTCATGTCAACGATCCCTGCCGAAACACTTGAATGAAAACCTAAAATAGAGGAATAACCTACTTCCTAAGCTTTAATTGAACCAACTATTAGGGTTGGTTAGAGGCACTCCGAAACTTAACAAGTGTGTTTGGTTGTAGCCTGGAGGTGTTTTAGGGAGGCTGGAAAATATCATGAGAAAAAAGAAGAAAAAATTCCAGTTTCTCTTGCTAGGTAAGGGAAGAGGGTAGGGTGGGGGAGGTTTTTCTCCATGCTCACAAATCTTTTTCTCGTCAAAATGGAGAGAAAACACGAGGGAGAAAACTTGAGGGAGACAAAATGTCAAGATTTTTCCTACATTTTCATCCTTTTACTTTTAATGATAAGAGCATAATAGTAATTAATTTTCTATCATTACAATTTTTTTCCATCCTCTACCAAATACACATGGTGGAAAACACAAATATTTTCCATTCTCTCATATTTTTATCCTCCCAACCAAATAGAGCCTAAGTCAACACAATAATTATCAAAAACCTTCCAGGGTAAAATTGGAAAGTAACATTAATCTGGAATGTATACCTTCTATGATGGTTTGAGGAGGTATTTGTAGAGTTTTATGGGTGTGGTTGGTAACCATTTTCCTATAAAGTGGGAGAGGTTCCGACTATGCACCATCTCCTTAGGTCAGTTGTGAGGATGTGCTCCTAGGATACTACTTCCAAATTCCAATACTATAAAGTGATGACCCATTTTGCTGTATTAATACAAAATGGTGATAGTTGGCAATCTTGTAAAATAGCGGAAGCTCAAATTACCAAGATTGATTGTAAAAATATTTTAGACTTAAGAAAGATCTCCAAACTAACAATAAGAACGAAGAAAATTAATCTAAAAGAAAATAGATACAAAACATTCTCACAAAACCAAATCCCATATACACTCAAATAGCTCTCTCTCACAAATACAAAACCAAAGAACCAAAGGTTCATAAATGCCAAATACAAATACCAAATATCAAATGCGAATTGCGCACAAACCAAAGAGAGAGCCACAAATCAAATCCAAAAGTTGCAACACAACAAGAGAGAGCAAATCTCCAAACCGCAGAACCAAAATCAAGCGGCAACATACCTCTCTCACTATTCCAAATTGCAACTCACAAATATCAAATAACCAACCCAAGAGATCAAGCCTCTCTCTCTCTCTCTCTCTCTCTCTCTAATTTTCTGTAGTAGCATTACACTTACATAGGAGACTTGAGTCGGCTAGCATATCCAAAACCAAGAAGGACTAGACTTTTTCCACGCACAAAAGGAGAATCACTCCTGTTCCAAATAGAACTCAAAATCAAGTGGTAGACAAAATTTCTAATAGAACTTGATAACTTCAAACAACAGTGACTCAAAAGCAATAAAATTCCTTTCTTATCCAAATCCAACAAGAAGTCGAACTCCAAATTCAAGCCATATTTTACAAATCTCCACCTTGGCTTGAATTCCAGCAAGCCTTACAAACAAAATTTGCAGACCCCCAAATACAAATCCTTAACAAGTCTCCACCTTAACAAGACATCTCCCAAAAACAAATGCAAAGCGCTCAATCAAATTAGAGCATAACCAAAAAAACAGAGTGCAAATTATCCAAAATTACTTCCAAATGCGCCAATGGATACCAAATGCACCTAAAGATAGTGCCAAATCCAAAAAATAAAGTGCATATCATCACAAATGAAACTTCTCCGTCACCTCCACCAAAGCCCCTACGGGCTAATTCAAATAGCAAATACTAGACAAGTCCAAGCAATGCTTGAACTTATGCAAAGGCTTAATCACCATGTCACCACCAAAATTAACATCGTGATTCCTACCTTCGAAAGAAGCAACCTTAATAGGCCCCCACACATCAGTGTGTACATAGTCAAGCATACCCTTAGTATGATGAACTACTATATCAAACTTGACCCTATTTTGCTTCTCCAAAGCACAAGGCTCACAAACTTCAAATTTGCAATTCTTGGCACTCTCAAACAAAGTATTAGCATTGGCATGCTCCAAAAGTCTAATAGTGTTTGAAGCAACCTCCCCAATTACTACTCCACCTACAACAATACTCCTTTTAAGGAAATACAAGTTCCTTCGACGTGTGGCCATCATCACTACCAAAGCACCATGTAGTACCTTAAGAGTTCCATTCTCCATAGCAATCTTGAAACCCTTAGATTCTAATAAGCTGACTGAAATGAGATTCCTTTTCAATTCAGGTACATATCGAACCTCATTAAAAAAATGAACTATTCCATCATGCAATTTCAGCTTGATTTTACCTTTCCCCAAAATCTCACAGGTTTGATCATTACCCATGATGACTGAACCAAGTTCCGACTCTTCTAGGTTGTAAAACCATTCCTTCTTTGGACACATATGGAAGGTGCAAGCTGAATCCAAAACCACTCATTTGAATGGCAAACAAATGTTGAACTAATCAATGCAAAATCAGAATCCTCATTACCATCATGTGCTACATTTGCATTAGAATCCCTCTTGTCCTTGTTTTGCAACAAAGGACAATCTTTCTTCCAATGCCCCTTTTTGCGACAATAGACACACTCATCTTTTTCAAGTTTCTTATCATTGGAAATGCCCTTAACAATCAAAGCCTTAGTCATTGTGTCCCTTTGAGCTTGCCTATCTTTTTTACAATACTCATAATTATTCAAAGCATTAGACACATCATCATACTTAATCTCATCTTTTCCATACAAAAGTGTTATAATTAGATGATCATGAGTATCAAACAATGAATTCAATAACAAGAGAGATTTATCCTCACTTCCAAATTTTGCAAATCAGCAAGTATTTTATTGTAATCATTCAAGTGCTCAGACATAGAAATACCTGCACGATATTGGAAACGAAAGAGCTTCTTCTTCTTCAAGTAGAGATGATTCTCCACACTCTTGGTCATATACTTGTCCTCCAATTTCTTCCAAAGCTCTTTGGCCTTTGTCTCCCTCATAACAAAATACTTTGGATTCTTGGCCAAACACAAACGAATGGTGCTACAAGCTTGTCTATTAATCTTTTCCCAATCCTTGTTCGACATCTCTTCAAGTTTGTCTTCCAAAGTAATATCCAACGAATGTTGGACTAAGACGTCCATAACTTTGCATTGCCACATGCTAAAGTTATTCGTTCCATCAAATTTCTCTACTTCAAATTTGGCATTAGAAACCATTGTCCTAAATGCCAAAGGTTTTGTGGAAGACTCTGCCAAAGCTTTTCTAGAGAAATCCGCTAAAGATTTTGTAGAGGAATTACCTGACATCTTTCTCCCCAATAATCAGATCCACGAACCAATCACCAAAATATCCAAAGAGAACAAATCCAAACACCTAGGTAGTGAACTTTGGCTTTGATACTAGTTTGTTGTAAAATAGCGGAAGCTCAAATTACTAAGATTGATCGTGAAAATATTTTAGGCCTAAGAAAGATCTCCACTAACAATAAGAACGAAGAAAATTAATCCAAAAGAAAATAAACACAAAACACCAAGAATTATGTGGTTTGGCAATAGCCTGCATCTACAGGCGACAATGAATAAATTTCACTATAACAAATTTGGGATAATACAAATTTCTGTAGAGGCATTCTCATAAACCTAAATCCCAAATACACCAAAATAGCCATCTCTCACGAATACAAAACCAAAGAACCAAAGGTTCACAAATACCAAATACGAATACCGAATACCAAATGTGAATTGCGCACAAACCAAAAGGAGAGCCACAAATCAAATCCAAAAGTTACAACACACCAAGAGAGAGCAAATCTCCAAACTGCAGAACCAAAATCAAGCGGCAACAAACCTCACTCACTATTCCAAATTGCAATTCACAAGTATCAAATAACCAAACCAAGAGAAAGCCTATTTTTCTCACACCACTCTCTCTCTCTCTCTAATTTTCTATAGCAGCACTACGCTTATATAGGAGACTTGAGTCGGCTAGCATATCCAAAACCAAGAATGACTAGACTTCTTTTCTATGCACAAAAGGAGAATTACTCCTATTCCAAATAGAACTCAAAATCAAGTAGTAGACAAAAGTTCTAATGGAGTTTGATACATCAAACAGCGGTAACCCAGAAGGAAGAAAATTCCTTTCTTGTTCAAATCCAACAAGTAGTTGAACTCTTAATTCAAGCCATATTCTACTGGTAAGGGCAATTAATGTTGACAAAATGGAATAAAGGACCTTCCTTGAGCACTTCTTTTGAGGTGGGGGTTCTCAGTCATTGAGCTTTAGGTGTCTTTGACCAAGATCCGAGTAGGGCCTTGGCTTTCTAGGTTTTTGGTCTCGTTGTGCCATGTATTCCATGTTTACAAGGGTTTCACTTGGATATCGATGAATGTGTGAGAATGTTGCTTCATAGACCGTCTTGGGGTTAAGCGATCTTGGGCTAGACTAGCTCGGAAAGAACCTTTGCCCTAAGGGTTTGTTCAGGGACCATGTGAGTCGGGGCTCGGAGTTTTTCCCTCTAATAATTTTTCTTATGATCCTCATATAATAAATGTTTGTGCACACTAACCTTAAATAATTATAAAAATCTTGCTATTGGCATACATATTATATATAAACTAGTCGCAAACCCGTGCTATGCACGGGAACCTACTTGTTTGTGTGGTAGACTAAAAAATAATTATATAAAATCTAAAATTGATTATGAAATTATACCATTTCATGAATTTCTCCTGTTTCAATTCAATTTTTGTTACGATTTGATAAAGAAGTCATTGTTTGAATGTGCAATATCTTGCGAAAAATCTACCAATTGGTTTCAGATATTAAAATTTTTGAAAGACCAAAAAATATATATATGACTACACAATAGAGAAATATAAGAGAAAAATATGTTATCTTCAAAAGAATATATAATTCATGGTATAACCATTGAAATCAAATGTAGATATTGCAACAACTAACGCAAAAATATAGATATTAAAACTTTCAAAATGCCAACAAATAAAATTAAAGAATCAAATGATTCAGAGCTTATAAATAAATAAATAAATAAATATATATATATATATGATAGAAAATTATATTATTTAAAAAAATTAAATGATAGAATTAGAGTCCCAAATAAATTTATGAGTTTGAATAGCACCAGGACATAATGGTATGTGTGGGTGTGGCATATGGTGATATATATTTAATTTTTTGTTGTTATCTAATATATAATAGCAAAAAATAAATTAATGCATAATCAAAATATTTTGAAATAAAAAATTATATTCTATAATGTAGAGTTCAAGAAGTTTGGTTGTAGGGTTTTTAAAAAATTAATAAACTTTGTTTTTGGGTTTATTGCAATAAAGCCGATACTTATCCTTTTATTGCAGATTTTTTTTTTTAAAAATAATCATATTTAGATTAAATTCAGCTTAAAATATCAGATTTTATCCAAAAAAAGAAGATGAGTATCGGGTTTTGGAGAGAAAAATAGTTTTTTTTTTAATTTAAATTTATGAGTTTGAATAGCACCAGGACATAATAGTATGTGTGGGTGTGGCATATGGTGATATATATATTTAATTTTTTGTTGTTATCTAATATATAATAGAAAAAAAAATTAACCCATAATCATAAGATTTTGAAATAAAAAATTATATTCTATAATGTAGAGTTCCAGAAGTTTGGTTGTAGGGTTTTTAAAAAATTAATTAACTTTATTTTTGGGTTTATTGCAATAAAGCCGATACTTATCCTTTTATTGCAGTTTTTTTTTTTATTTTTAAATAATCATCTTTAGATTAAATTCAACTTAAAATATCAGATTTTATCCAAAAAAAGAAGATAAGTATTGGGTTTTGGACAGAAAAATAGTGTTTTTAATTTTATTTTTTAAATATTGTATTGTGTTGACGTGGAAAATTATCCAAAAAAAGAAGATAAGTATTGGGTTTTGGAGAGAAAAATAGTGTTTTTAATTTTATTTTTTAAATATTGTGTTGTGTTGACGTGGAAAATTGTGGTGCCACCAAAGGCTTCGGTTTTATATATATATATAGATAATGGAATTAAAATCATATATCTTAATCTGGTGTATTATATTGAAAACTATCATTCTAAACAGTAACAAATTTTCTTTTTCCAAGAGCTTCAAAGTTTAATAATATTGCTTGATTCATCCTTTATAGAGACCTTAACTTTAAATCTCTATTCCCCCACTTATTGTACGGAAAATATAAGTAACAATTTCCCTCTCAACCATAAGAGGCTGCTTGGCATATAATAGAATTAGACCAGTTAAGTTAATAACTGAGGTTTTAATTATTTTTAGTTTAATATCATTTTTGCTTCAAAATATTGGTTCAAACAACCAAAGATTTAATTTAAACAAATTGTATGTTAATTTAAACATATTGGTTCAAACAACCAAAGAATCATGTTAGAACTAGTTTTACTTAACATTGTTAAGTAAAACTAGTTCTAACATGATTCTAGAGAAACAAAATATGAAATGAAAACCAATTCAAAATTGAATTGATTTATTTTTGGTTCAGCTTGTATCAGAATTGAACAGATTTTATAGTCTCCCAAACATGCACTAGTACTAAATATTTATCAAGAGAAATGAACAACTTGCTGAATCAATAATCAATTTTATTAATTTATAACAAAGGCTAATAATTGTGTCATTTTTATATAGAATAATGTAGGAATGACGTGCTGTCAGATACATAGTGATATTTCCCTTATAGATCTGTTAACACCCATTTTCTTAGAAAAAAAGTATAAAACTGATTAGTATTTTACCTATGTAAAAATATTTTCATTCCAGTAATTTTCTTACCTTGATTGATATTAGACCTGGCATTTCTGTCATCATCAACAGTTGATTATGAAACGAGTTGAGGATGAGATGTGGTGACAAGTTGGATGATAAGGTAAGGCAAGAAGAAAAGGGTCCAAACAAGCAAGGGACTTAGAACAGAATAAGGGAAGAGAGAATTGTAGGGTCAAAATCATTATAATTGACATATAACTAATTTTCATCTTTCATTCATGATCTTCACATTTTTTTCCTTAAATCCTTTAGTTATGTCCTTTCTATTGGCATTTTCATTTTCAATATGTCGTTTCTATTGGATGCATATGTTATGAACCACATATATATATATACCACTGGATATTTGGTCCAAGTGGTACTCCCCTAGGTAGTACCTAGGGGTTGAATAGTAGGTGTACCCTCCCTAGGTAGTATGCACATATGAGGGGTTCAAGTTCACAGTTTAGGTTTTTTTTTTGTTTTTTTATTTTTTAAATATATCTAACAATGTATATATTGCGATATCATCATTTAAATTTTTGAATGACATAGCACTAGATACTCTTTTAAATTTTGTAATATTTAATTTAAAACTTATCCATTTCAAATGGAGAGATCCTAATCCCACCCATGGTGTTTATATGATTTAATATTGGTGACTCCAAGTGCAATAATGTATTCATAATCATAATGAATGATCAACTATTTACTTCTATTGTTATACTAATTTACAGAAAAATTAAATAGGTGAAGTCCAAAAGCATGGACCAAGCCCGTGTATACTTTCTATTGAAGAAGATATAAGAGTTGTGGTTTGGAGTGCATAAAAGGACATTTTAAAAACTGTCCTTGAACTCCATGAGCAGCCTTACAAATTGGCTTAGAATGCTTGCAAGCCATGAGAGGTACGTAGTGCACAAGCTAAGTTACACATAGAATCTCATTAATCTGTTGAATACAAGTATTTTTCTCACATATTGGCTATTAAGTTATTTGAAAATCCTACAAATGGGATTAGGGAACCTACAAAACGCATAAGCCCAAGAAAAACACACTATACAGTGGCCTAAAAACACACACAGGAAACTCCCTTATATCTAATGAGCAATTTGATGTATATCATCTTTCATGTATTTTCTTATTCTTGTACATCATGATCATAATAGGGGGCGAAGAACCCCATATGGTGTTGGAGATTTCACCAAATCAAGGAGTAACAATGAAAGAACAAAATGAATATATCAAGTAAATAGAAATTAATGATTGACTTGGAGGCACAATTAAATGCTATCCTTAGACAATATTTGTCCCTATACACAAGTTACTAAAGGGTTTCTACAGACTTGTCTCCAGGATACAACCAACTTTATTGGGTTCTACAAAGAGCAATTTTGAAGAATACTCAAAGGATTTCTTGTGTTTCTTAGAAACTAACTATTGGGTTAAGATTTCTTGACTCCGGTTAATTAATTAAACTACCCAAGTTGATTAATTAGGTTCAATTGCATGAAAATCGTGAAAGCACCAATAAATCACCAAAAATACTAAGTGAAGTGGAAAATAAATTAGACATGGTGATTTGTTGACAAATGGGAAAAACCTTGCAAGATAAAAACCCCATTAGGTGATTTTAAGGTCATCACTCCCAAGAATCCACTAAACAACAATCAAGTGGTTACAAGTATAAGGAATCTTACCAACTACCCTGGCTTATCTTGAAATACTAACCTACAATTGAACCTTTGCTCCAATACCCAATTGGACTTGATCTTGTAGTAGTCTTCTTTCCTTTGATGCACAAACCTCCAATTTATGAC
Source organism: Quercus wislizeni (assembly GCA_023055345.1). Lineage (NCBI taxonomy): Eukaryota > Viridiplantae > Streptophyta > Magnoliopsida > Fagales > Fagaceae > Quercus > Quercus wislizeni. The sequence continues at coordinate 31,263,465 of JALGQJ010000001.1, forward strand.
TAACCCTTTGCAAAGATCCTAAGTACATGACTAACTCCAACAACTTTAATAGATGTTGTTGGCTGCAAAGTTCTTCACTTCATTAACAATGAAGATCTAGAAACACTCGGTTACAAAACCTTGTGGCGTACAAATGCAGTAGCTTCACATAAAGAATATAAGTCTTTTGGTCTCAATATCCATGTTTGACGGCCTTTAAAATAAACCTTATATATGTTTAGGGTTGTGAGAAAAGAAACCCCAAACAAATATACAAGATTGGGCCGAATTTCAGATCTGGAAATTCTGAAATCATAATTCTCAATAGATCGAGCTGCTGTCGAGCTATTTATCGAGCTTCACATTAAGTCTCAATAGCAGGCATCTGTCGAGATATCTATCGAAACTTTATGAACATATTTTCTTCACTTGTTTCTTGGACCATTTTCATGTCTTTAATACTTGATTTGAACAACATGATACTTGAAGTACTAAACCATCTTAGATCTACCAAATTACAAGTAAAGTACATTTTGTCAAAGGATTAACCAATTATAACAAAATATGACCCCAACACTAACTTTTGGGAGGGAAAAAGTAGTTATTAAGTGAATATAAGCCACTATTTATACCTAAATGATTATAACCCTTCAATAGATACCTTTTCATTTAATAGGTACCTTATGGTCAAAAGGCACTTTTGATATATATCCAATATGAAAGGTTATGTCTTTTCAATAGACACCTTTCCATATATATATATATATATATATATGGAACTTGAATTTTTGCACTTTATTCATTTTATAAATGAATACTCCTCAACCTTATATCATTATTACAACCTATCCCTACACACACACACACACACACTCATATATATACAACAATCTTCCACTAGATTGTAATAATATATGTCTCACTTGATTGATATTCTATCATGCATAATAGAAGGTGTCTTTCAACTTAAACCTCATTTTAGTGTAATTGCTCAAGAAATCAACATAGTTAATGGTGGCTTGGTGCTTAAACCAAAACTTTTATGTGTTGAAATTGGAAACAACACATACATGAAAATATCCACAACACATTTAGAAATCCATGTTGTTAGCACTATTATGTCATTGTGCTCTTCCCGATTTAGTGAACATGTACAAGAGAAAACCTTTTTACTCTTGCTAGAAGTGGCACCACTCCTATGTTCACAAAGGTGAAGTTCCTTCTTATGTCCTTGTTACACAGACATTTATGATTTATGAACTTCATTAAGAGTTTAAAACTCATCCTCTATTTTCATTGTAACAGTCTGCACTAATCCATCTTGAATGAGATACAAATTTAGTGCTCTCACTAACCATGTATCAATAGCTTGTTGTTTTCTTTTAAACCTCTTGGATTAAATCAATTCGAGGTTGGGTTCCCACTATTGGTGATTCTCTTAAAAAAAGGGGTTTTAGTCTCATTCCAATGGATGTTATCCTTACCAAATCTCGAGATGCACTTTGATAAAGGACCTATTTTGAATTTACATAGGCAATAGACTAGTCCAACCACACTTGCCTTGCATATTCTTGTCCTAGACTTTTAAGTCTAAGTTCACTTTGTATACAACTCATGTATAGCATAGCATTGTGGTTTCACAACTACAGTACAAGGAATGGCTTATTATGGTCGTGGCCATGACACTTTATCAAAACCTTAGCCATTTTCCTTCCTTGCCCGTTACCATTATAATCAATGCTTTCAATTTAGTTATATAGTAGAGTAAGAAATACACCTTATTTCTTTAATGCTTACACATAGAACCTCCACATGTAGTGATTATCTAACAAGACATAGATAATATCACTTACATCAATAATAGAATTAACTTTGAATATTCTATATAATAGATATCCATCACAATTAATTACTTTCTAGTGATCAACCTTAAGTTTTAGAAACTTTGAAAGTATACATACTGTGAAGGCAATGTCTAGATTTGCTCCATACATGATACGCAACATGTACTTAACTCACTAGCAAACTCAAGCTGTGCATCTGCCCTTCCAGTAATCTCTTTATTTATTATTGGAATCAGAGTGTCTTTGCTTCTTTAATGATATTAAAATCTAAGAAGCAAGTTCTCAACACTAATCTCAACTGATAGGCCAAAAATATATTGACCCCTTTGGTAAATTAATCAATTAATTATCCAAGTGAATTAATTAGATTCAATTACATGCAATAAGCATGGTAGCACTAACAAATCACCAACTAAGTTAAATGCAGCGGAAAATAAATTTGACATAGGTGATTTGTTTATAAATGGGGAAAACGACCGAGGTAAAACCCCACAAGGTGAATTTAAAGTCACCACTCCCAATAATCCACTATTATCAAAACAAGCGGTTACAAGTAAAAGGAATCCTAGTACCTAATACCAACCTATAGTTGAACCCTTACCCCAATACCCAATTGGACTTGTGATGTAGCGGCAATCTTTCCTTTCAATGCACGAATCCCAGTACGTGACTAACCAATGATGCACGGATCCTAGTATGTGACTAACACTCCAACTTGAGGAAGATGTTGGTTGCAAAGTTCTTCAGTTCATCCAACAATGAAGATCAAGAAGTTCCTTGTGAGAAAAGAAATCTTACACAAATATTCATGGATGTGGGTGAAATTGGATCTAGAAATTCTATTTTCATAATTCTCAACAGATACAACTTCTGTTGAGCTTCTGTCGAGTTTCAACATTAATCCTCAATAGAAATGATTTTGTCGAGACATCTATCGAATTTTAATGAACAACACTTCTTCACTTGTTTCTTGGTCAGATTTACATGGCTTCAATACTAAACTTGAACACTTGTTTTTTGAAGTACTAAACCCATCATAGATCTACCAAATTACAAGGAAAGTGTGTTTTGTTAAATTACATAACATGTGTCTTTAACAATCTCATATATGTCCTAACATCGACACAATGAGATAACACAATTCCCAATAGAATGAGACAACATTAATCTCAAAATGAGATTAATATAGTGTATATCTTTACTATATTTCTTTACTTGATTCTCATTCATAAAAGACCTTCATTTAATTATTTAAGGAAGTACAAACCCACAGGTCTTTCAAGCAAACTTCCTTACCAAGATCACTATTTAAGAAAGTCACTTCATATCTATATGATGCATACTCAAATTATATGTGGAGACACAATCCAATATTTCATTATTGATCCTTGAATGTTCAATTAATGAACTCACTTGTACTTTCTTTATTTCACAAAGAGATACTTTCAAAATAGGATCACCAAATGTGCTTGATTACACTTGAGACATCTACCACACATGGTAAAATTTAATCATAATGAATTTAACATCCCTAGATGTTAATTCTAAATACCTTTATACCGCCACACTTCTTGGATATCATAATTCCACAATTTGAGCTTCTAAACCCCACATTTGGGTTTTCAACTATTCCAAAATTCACATATATATACAAATCGTAATTACATACATAAAAATGTAATAATCAAACATATTGAATTTCTGTAAAATTATATGAATGATTTAAAAAAAAAATCAAACTAATAACACAAATATTTATTAGTGCATAGATATCTAAATTTATCTTTTCCCTTTTGTTTTAAACCTTTTATAACTAACCTTAGGCCAACAGATTTTATATCTTGTTCTAATACCCCACTCTCAATCAATTGGTTTTGAAACTAGAGGTAGATCCATCAAGACCAAATTATTATTAAATATTATTGAGTCTATCTCAACATTAATAGCTTTTATACCAGAAAGCTACATCATTTAGAAGCACAAAACTTTCTCAAACGTTTAGGATCACTTCCATAAAAAACATTGTAGGCATTTGTTTAGGACTACACTTTAATTACCTTCAACAAGGTAAACAAGAGCTCCTCATAAAATAAAATTTGGATCAAAATCCTTTTATTTCTTACACTTTGACTCCACATTTGTTCACTTGGTGAACCACATTTAAATCTTTAATACCACTTAATGTGATATTTAACATTGGAGTTATTTACTTGTGTTTAAGTAAATATGGGGGTATCCTTGAAATCATCTTTGAATTTAAACTCAATAAATTCAATCTCTTTTTATTTCACACTTATATTAGACATTGAGTCTAATAAATTATATACCCATGAATTTACACAAAACCTACATATACACTTTATATAGCTCTTTGACTAATTAGTCTTTTTTGGTCTATAATTTTACAAAAGGTTAAACACCCCCACATTTTAAAATAATAAGCATTTGGTCACTTTCTCATTTCATAACACATGAAATACATTTGAGATGAAACTCTATTATGCATATAGCATATACTAAGCAAAACTTTTTCCCATTGATCAAATAGGAATTTAGTTGCTTGCACTCAAGATTATGGCACTCACCATATCAACTAGAGTTCTCTTCTCTTTTCTTTTTGACCAAAACATTTTATTATGGTGTATAAGGGTCTGCACTTTGGTGTATTATGACATGTTCCTCACAAAGAAGAATATCCATTTAGAAATATTCACCATCTCTAGTTAATACACCATTCAACTCAAATCATGCTTATATAAAATTATATCATGCCTTGATATAAACTTCAAGAATTTGAAATTTAAATGTCCCAGTCTAGCATACCACAAATAAAAGAATCAACAACATAAGCACAACTAGAAGTATCTTAATTAATAATACTCAGTTTGAACATGTCATTAGTAGCACATCCATTGCCTACTAATATCCCATTCTTGGACAAAATCATTCTTAAATAAAAAATTGGCTTTTCTTGATATCAGGTACATGAAAAACATTGATCAAGAAAATTTCTTGCCAAAACTCAATTTCACTTTAACAATGCACTTTCCATGAAGTTTTGCCTTGCTGTGGATGCCTACAAGCACCTTTAGTTCTATGAAAGACTCATAAGTCTTTAAAATATGCCTTGTAGTTGCACATATGCAACATTGCACCCGAATCAAATCACCAATCGGAAAGATTTGTAATTACAGCCATATGAATTACAATGATCATATTATTACATACGTCACTCACTATAGTAATAATGTCCTTAATGACAATTGCTTTATTGGCATTTTCATCGTCATCATTCTTATTCTTTTAAGAACTTACATTTCAAATGTAATGGTCTTTCTTTCCACAAAGGAAACATGACATATTCTACTTGTCATCATTGGGATTCTTGGAGTTGTTCTTTTAAAACCACTCACACTCTTATTCACATTCAAGTGCTTATTAGTCTTACTAGAACTTCCACTTTGAACATTGTTCACAATCACTTTTGAATTGATCTAAAGTGAGATCTTCTGACATGTTATTTAATGTTTTCACATAGTTTAGAAAATCACTTAGGAAAAAATTCACATACTCTATCACTTTAAGAATTTAAATTCCCATCCTTTAGATTTTCCACTTCACTTTATAACATTTAAACATGTCAAAAGTTCATTCTTATTTCTCAATTTATATAAATTCGCAACACATGCAAATATTCTAACAAAGAAACTCATCAATCAATTTGAAATTCAAATTGCCCATAAACAAGAAATCCGTAACTTCAATGTTCAAACTATGAACATGGCTTTTAATGCATCCATAATATGAAAGAATCATCACCTTGTCTTGCCAACAATGCAACTTTGTTTCTTTAAGTCTTGTTCCATTGAATATTCATTATGATCAATTCATTATTTGAAGAACTCTTCAAATCCAAGCCAATTGCTCTTTCCACCTAGTAAAATTGGTTCCATCAAAGCAATCCAATTTCATCAAAGCGATCCAATTTCATCAAATCATGGTTCAACATCTTCAAAGTTGTACCATCATTCACTCCTTGTCTTGTAGCAAATATTGTTTAAGATTGTTGGGAATTTCACCAAATCAAGGAGTAACAATGAAAGAACAAAATGAGCACATCAAATAAATAGAAATTAGTACTTGACTTGAAGGCACGATTGAATGCTATCCTTAGATAATATTTGTCCCCATACGCAAGTTACTAAAGGGTTTCTACAAACTTGTCCTCAGGATACAACTAACTTTATTGGGTTCTACAAATAGCAATTTTGGAGAATACCCAAAGGATTTCTTGTGTTTCTTAGAAACTAACTTTTTGGAAGGAAAAAGTAGTTATCAAGTGAATATAAGCCACTATTTATACCCAAATAATTATAACCCTTCAATAGGTACATTTTCATTTAATAGGTACCTTTTGTTCAAAAGTAACTTTAGATATATATCCAATATGAAAGGTTATGTCCTTTTAATAGACACATTTTCATCAAAATGTACTTTTGATATATATCCAATATGAAAGGTTATGTCTTGTCAATAGACACTTTTTCATATATATATATGGAACTTGAATTTTCACAAAGAAAATTCCAGTACTCGAATTTTCCACTTTATTCATTTTACAAATGAATACTCTTCAACCCTATATCATTATTACAACCTATCTTTGTATATATATATACACACACATACACTCACAACATATGGTTGTTGTCATTCGCAGTTGCTAGTAATGATTGAGATTAATCTCTTGCATATGCTTTGCACTTGTTTTGGTAAAGAAAGAGAGATCAATTACTCCTTATCTTCATCGAACATGTGCAACTAAATTAGTTTCATTCACTTTCTATTTTACTCTCCTCATTTATTACTAAATAATTTTAAATGATATTAATATGTACATTCATTAGCTTGGATTTTCTAGTTCCTCAAACAAACAAAAAAGCTTGGATTTTCTAGAATATTATTACTTGGACATAGACAAATATATTTGTTTATTATCGCTAAATATACTTATTTGGGATTTCTTATAATAGCCTAACATATTTTCTCACATTTATAATTTATTTGTATATGCTTCATAGCTTAAATTACCTACATGAGAAAAGAAATACTATTTTTCTTATTAATTTTTTTCACTTATTTTATTATCTTTTTGCTTAGAAGAAAACATAATGGTAGGGACCAATAAGCCAATGACCCATTAGCGTGAATACCAAACTCATTTACCTTAAAAGAAGTCGGATTTAACTGCTAATATATCAACTCACAATGCATATTATGGCCACAAAAATATCCCAAACAAGTACTAAACATTTTACTTACTATTTTCTCCATTGAATCTATAGGGATGGCAGGCCCAGAAGGGTATATTGGGCCATGGGCCCTGTTCGAGGACATTCAATAGTTCGAGGATAGGTAGACGCTTGTGTGGGAATGCAAGATAGTAAATGGGCAAAGGGGTCTGGTTTTAAGGTTCTAGGAAGTATGTTCGAGGACAAATTTCACCTCAACTTAACATGGCAGAGGTCAAAAGGGTTGGTTTGACATCAAAGACAACGTTCTAGGTGATTTTGCTAGTAGGGATAAGCATCAGGAAGGGATAAGGTAAAAAGAAAGTGAGAAATATCTAAGGGAAAACTGCTACCACTGCATTAAATGCTCTGTAGCTAACTCTCTGGCCGCATTAATGTGGAAGTGATGCTTGAACAGTGATGTTTAGCCTTACAGCTACCATTAAAAGCTTTAGGAAGGTGTTGATAGGACAAGGAAAAAAACCAACCATTTGATCTACACGTGGAGGGTTGAGATAGAAGAAGGGGGGGTAATATAAAAGAGAAGGATCCCATTATAGAGAGGCATCTGATAATTGAAAGGGAGAAAACACTGTAGCACTAAGAACTGTAATTGGAATCAAGTCTGAGAGAAATATAGATATCTAAGTATTACTCTCCTCGAACATTGCCGAGAAAGAATTTCTTTTCACAAACTTGTTTTTCATTGTTTTTCTTGCTTTCTCAATATCTTTGGTCCATTGTGAGTGTTGTCTGATTCATTGAAGCCTAGTTTTTAGCCAATTCTCTACAAATTCATTGTATTGGGCTCTTTGGGCCTTAATCCATCTATCTTTTGGGTTGAGGATCCAAAACCCGCCCTTACAATTGGCACTATTTGTGGGAATTTCTTGTGCTTTAGTGAGTTTAAAGTTCAGTTATGGTAGGTTCAGGTCCTCACCAAGAGGAGTTTGTTAGTTCTCAACATCAAGACCAGTTTCTTAACCTTGAGCGAAGAAGGGACTGAGAGTTTAGTGTGTATACCACACATACTAGTGGGAGCCAATCTCGAGGTGGGAGTCGCGTCTCTCATAAAGAGAACACTAGAAGCATGCAACTGAAGATTGACCTTTTGCGAAGGAGGTTACGTCGAGAGCGACGTAGGGAACTTCTTCAAGTTCTAGCCCCTCTTCTGATGATGATAGTGATAATAGCTACCGACCTAGGTCTAGGACTCCTCCCAGTGAATCTTTTTCGTGTGATGAGGATCACCTTTATAGGCGGAGAAGGGAGAGTTCACCTTACAAAGGTCTGGGAAATGACGCTATGGGTAGAGCCTTGAATCAGATTTCTAAGTCACCTTTTACCTGTAGGATTGAAGGAGGAAAACTTCTTTGACGGTTTACTCAGCTAACATTTACCTTGTATAATGACGGATCAGACCTTGTAGGGCATGTTAGCCTCTTTAATCAGAGAATGACTGTTCGCTCAAAGAACCCTGATGTGTAAGGTGTTCCTGTCCAGCCTGGGGCCTGTGGCAATGAGGTGGTTCGATGGTCTGAGAGAGGGTTCTATTAACTCCTTTAAAGAGCTTACTAGAGTGTTTGGTTCTCGCTTTGTTACTTGAAATAGAGTTTCTCGGCCCTTAGATTCCCTATTGTCCATGACTATGCGAGAAGGGGAAACCCTGAAGACATATTTTGATAGATATTGAGAAATGTTTAATAAGATAGATAAGAACTTTGATGACGTGGCTATAAGGACTTTCAAGGTCAGCCTACCTGTCGAGCATGACTTGAGGAAATCGTTGACTAGGAAGCTTGTTAAGAATGTGCGTAAGCTCATGGATCGTATTGATAAGTATAAGCAGGTCGAGGAAGACCAACAACAGGGGAAGGGGAAGGATAAGGTGGTCCTTCAAGATAGAAGGGATTTTAGGTCAGACAGATACAACAATAACTAGCATCAGAGGGAATTTGCTGGGCAATCTGGATCTACTGCTACTCAGGTGGTTAGCACGGTGTTTCGGGAGCCAATACATCAAGTCTTGGAAAAAAATCAAGAATGAGTCATACTTTAAATGACCAAATAAGATGGGAAGAGACCCCACAAAGTGCAACAAAAGCCTTCATTGCCAATACCAACAAGAGCGAGGACACTATAAAAGAGTGCAGAACTTTATGAAATCATTTGGAGCAGCTGGTCAAAAGTGGAAAATTGAAGTAATTTCTATATTAGCCCAATGGGCAAGAAGGCCAGGAAGCTTGTTAAGAATGTGCGTAAGCTCATGGATCGTATTGATAAGTATAAGCGGGTCGAGGAAGACCAACAGCAGGGGAAGGGGAAGGATAAGGTGGTCCTTTAAGATAGAAGGGATTTTAGGTCAGACAGATATAACAATAACTGGCATCAGAGGGACTTTGCTGGGCAATCTGGATCTACTGCTACTTAGGTGGTTAGCACAGTGTATCGGGAGCCAATACATCAAGTCTTGGAAAAAAATCAAGAATGAGCCATACTTTAAATGACCAAATAAGATGGGAAGAGACCCCACAAAGTGCAACAAAAGCCTTCATTGCCAATACCAATAAGAGCGAGGACACCATAGAAGAGGGCAGAACTTTATGAAATCATTTGGAGCAGCTGGTCAAAAGTGGAAAATTGAAGTAATTTCTATATCAGCCCAATGGCAAAAAGGCCAAGCAGGCTTGAGATCGCAGAGAGATACTTCTTCAAGGCCACCTTTAGGAACAATTAATGTTATCCTCACTACTCTAGGAAGGACCGGTTCTTATCCCTTCAGGGTAATGTTTGTAGCTTGACCACTCACAAGTGACTTGTCCCCTAAGCCGAAGATGCGTAGGATGGAGGTTCAACCAGTATTGAGTTTTTCTGATGAAGACAAAGTTGGAACCTTGCAGCCATATGATGATTCCCTAGTGGTCACTCTCAGGATAGGAGGGTGTGATGTGAAAAGGGTATTGGTAGACCAGTGCAGCAGTGCAGAAATCATGTACCCTGACTTGTATGAAGGGCTAAAATTAAAACCTGAAGACTTGGCATGTTATGATTCACCTTTGGTAGGCTTTGATGGGAAAGTCATTATCCTAAGGGGTTAGATTAGATTACCCATGCAAGCAGGCTCAAAAGTGGTGGAGGTGGACTTCATTGTAGTGGATACTTATTCTGCTTATACGACCATTGTAGCAAGACCCTGGCTATATGCCCTGGGGGCCGTCTCCTCTACCCTTCAATTGAAGGTGAAGTATCCATCCGGGGACCAGGTTGAAGAGTTGGTTGGGAGCTAGTCTATGGCTAGATAATGCTTGGTAGCTGCGATCAAACATCAGGGTGAAGTTGAGTCTTCGGGCTCTGTTGAGCAAGGTTTATAGCAATCAAGGATTGCAGTGTTATCTGCAGATGTGATGATGGAAGGGGGAAAATGTGAGGAATTAGGAAAAGTCATCATTGGTGGTGACAAGGAGAAGTTTTTCCAGATTGGAGATCAGTTGCCTCCTCAAGAAAAGGAAGAATTGATAGAATTTCTTATGAAGAATATCAATGTGTTTGCGTGGAATGCTTACGAAGCTCCAAGGTTGGATCAAAGTTTCATTTGCCATCATTTAAATGTCAATCCATCTATCATCCCCAAAAAGCAACCACCTCAGCGCTCATCTAAGGATCATTCTAATGTCGTTAAAGAGGAGCCGGTCAAGCTTAAACAGGCGAGGGCTATTGAAAAGGTGTTTTATGCTGAGTGGTTGTCCAATACTGTGGTGGTGAAGAAGAAGAGTGGGAAGTGGCGAGTATGTGTGGACTTCACAGATTTGAACAAGGCTTGCCCAAAAGATCCTTTCCCCATGCCTCGGATAGATTAATTAGTGGATGCAATTGTAGGACATCCTCAGATGAACTTTTTGGATGCCTTTCAAGGGTACCATCAAATACCATTGGCTTTGGATGATTAGGAGAAGACAGCTTTCGTTACTCCTATTAGAAACTACCACTACAGGGTGATGCCCTTTAGATTAAAGAATGCAGGGTCTACCTATTAGAGGATGATGACTAGGATGTTTGAGCCATAAATAGGCAAAAGTATAGAGGTTTATATAGATGATATGGTGGTGAAAATTAAGGTGGTGTCCGAGCATGTGGGTGACCTCGAGAATATTTTTGAAATATTAGGAAGACACAAACTGCGCCTTAATGCTTTCAAGTGTTCTTTTGGCATTGGCTCGGGTAAATTTCTGGGCTACATGGTCACTCATTGTGGAATTGAAGTTAACCCTGATTAGATTAAAGCAATTAACAATTTGCAACCTCTTTGGAATCCCAAGGAGGTCAAAAAGTTGACAAGGATGACTGTTGCTCTAAACCAATTCATCTCTAGGTCAGCAAACCGGTGTAGGCCTTTTTTTCGGTTGTTGCATAAGTGGAAGGGATTTGAGTTGACCGAGGAGTGTGCCCTAGCTTTCTAGCAGCTGAAGGAATACCTTTCTCGGCCGCCTATTCTGTCCCAGCTCAAGAAAGAGGAAGTCCTGTTTACTTATGTTGCTGTGGCCTTCCATGCCGTAAGCTTAGTACTAGTACAAGTTGATAATGAAGTGTAGAGACCAGTTTATTATGTGAGAAAGTCACTGCATGAGGCTGAAGTTCATTACTTACCATTGGAGAAGGGCATTTTAGTAGTGGTGCATGCTACACGTAAACTCCCTTACTACTTCCAAGCTCACACAGTTGTGGTGTTAACCCAACTTCCGCTTCAAGCGCTACTTCGAAGAGCTGACTACACGGAAGGATTGCCAAGTGGGACACAATCCTAGGGGCTTTCAATATCAAGTATATGCCTCGTACCTCTATTAAGGGTCAAGTCCTTGCAGATCTAGTAACCGAGCTTGTTGAATCCCTACTAGAAGAGGAGGGAGAAAAGCAGACCATGGATGAAAAATTAGTTGGTGTAGTCTCCTTGTAAGAGCCTTTATCCTAGAGAGCATAGGTCGATGGTGCAGTAAATCAAAGAGGATCCAGGGTAGGGCTAGTTATAATATCGCTGAAAAGATTATCATTGAGAAATCCTTAAGATTGAGCTTCTCGGCCACGAATAATGAGGCTCTATTGGTAGGAATGGTTATGGTTTAGAAAATGGGAGGAAAAACAGTAGAGTTACTTTTAGATTCGAGATTGGTTGTAGGCCAAGTAAGAGGAGAATTGGAAGCCAGGGATTTGAGAATGCAGGAGTATCTGAATCAGGTTTGACACTTGCAATTAGGGTTTGAGTCTTTCACCCTACATCAAATCCCTAGAAGCAAGAATATGCATGCTAATTCTCTTGCCACTCTCGCAACCTTGTCGGTGCAGAGCTTACCTCAGGTTATCCTTATCGAGGACTTATGCAAACCTACTAAGATAAAGAAGGAGAAGGTCCAGATTCATCAAATTAGGGTGGGACCTAGCTGGATGGATTCCATTGTGTTATTCCTTAAGGAGGATATCTTGTCCGAGGAAAAGGCCGAGGCTGACAAAGTACAAAAAAAGGTTCTTCGATTTTGGCTATCCAAGGATCAGAAGTTGTACAAGCGCTTCTTTTCTGGGCCATATTTACTATGCATACACCCTGAGGTAGTAGAGCCACTCCTAGAAGAGTTACATGAGGGGATTTATGGAAGTCACACAAGAGGAAAATCCTTGTCTCACAGAGCCCTCACTCAGGGATATTGGTGGCCGAATATACAGAAGGAAACACAATAATATGTGAAGAAATGTGACTAATGTCAAAAATTTGCCCTAAATATTCATCAACTAGGGGGTTTCCTCAATCCTATGTCTAGCCCTTGACCTTTTGCTTAATATGGCTTGGATATTGTAGGTCTTTTCCTTAAGGCAGCAGGAAATAAGAGATGGTTGCTGGTCAGCATGGATTACTTCACCAAGTGGGTTGAAGCTAAACCACTGGCAAATATCAGGGACGTAGATGCCAAGAGATTTGTGCGGAAAAATATTATCACTCAGTTTGGGGTCCCTCATACCCTCATCTCAAACAATGGTCTTCAGTTCGATAGCAAAGTCTGTAAGAGGTACTGTTGTGACTTGGGTATTAGGAATAGGTACTCCACCCCGGCTTATCCACAGAGAAATGGACAAGCCGAGGTTGTCAATAAGGTCATACTGAATGGACTCAAGAAGAGGCTGGATGACGCAAAGGGTAAATGGGTGAAAGAGTTGCCACATGTTCTTTGGACATACCAGACTACCCCTCGTAGGTCAACAAGGGAGACGCCATTTTCAATGACTTATGGGACCAAGGCTGTGATCCCCCTGGAGACTAGGTTCCTAACATTGAAGACAAGCTTGTTCACTCCGAATAGGAATGACGACCTACTAGAGAAGGGCCTAGATTTAATTGAAGAATGGAGGGAAAATGTCATGGTTCAGTTGGCATATTATCAGCAGAAGCTCAAGCAGGGATACAACTCAAATGTGAGGCTAAGACCATTAGCTCCTGGAGACTTGGTATTAAGAAAGGTTCTGGGTATTGCAAAGAACCCAACTTGAGAAAAGTTAGGGTCCAATTGAGAAGGGACGTATCGCATCACCTCGGTGACTGGTATAGGTGCATATTTCCTAGAAGATCTAGATGAGAATGTTGTACCACGCCCCTGGAATATAAATAACTTGTGAAGGTACTATTATTAATGAAAATCAGTTGTGCCATATTTTTATTTGTGACATTATGTGTTACGTTTGTTATTTGTTCAAGTATTAAACAGAACCTTGACCTTTTGCTTAATATGACTTGGATATTGTGGGTCTTTTCCTTAAGGCAGCAGGAAATAAGAGATGGTTACTGGTTGGCACGGATTACTTCACCAAGTGGGTTGAAGCTAAACCACTGGCAAATATCAGGGACGTGGATGCCAAGAGATTTGTGCGGAAAAATATTGTCACTCGGTTTGGGGTCCCTTATACCCTCATCTCAGACAATGGTCTTCAGTTCGATAGCAAAGTCTGGTACTCCACCCCGGCTTATCCACAGAGAAATGGACAAGCCGAGGTTGTCAATAAAGCCATACTGAATAGACTCAAGAAGAGGCTGGATGACGCAGAGGGTAAATGGGTGGAAGAGTTGCCACATGTTCTTTGGACATACCAGACTACCCCTCGTAGGTCAACAAGGGAAACACCATTTTCAATGACTTATGGGACCAAGGCTGTGATCCCCCTGGAGACTAGGTTCCTAACATTGAGGACAAGCTTGTTCACTCCGAATAGTAACGACGACCTACTAGAGAAGGGCCTAGATTTAATTGAAGAATGGAGGGAAAATGTCATGGTTCAGTTGGCATATTATCAACAGAAGCTCAAGCAGGGATACAACTCAAATGTGAGGCTAAGACCATTAGCTCCTGGAGACTTGGTATTAAGAAAGGTTCTGGGTATTGCAAAGAACCCAACTTGAGAAAAGTTAGGGTCCAATTGAGAAGGGACGTATCGCATCACCTCGGTGACTAGTATAGGTGCATATTTCCTAGAAGATTTAGATGATAATGTTGTACCACGCCCCTGGAATGTAAATAACTTGCGAAGGTACTATTATTAAAGAAAATCAGTTGTGCCATATTTTTATTTGTGACATTATGTGTTACGTTTGTTATTTGTTCAAGTATTAAACAGAACCTTGGTCATGCTTGGCTTCTCAAACCACATACCTTGGGTAAATTAATACTTCTATTTACTTGTTCTAGTATTAAACATAACCTTGGTTATGCCTGGTTCCTCGGACCATATACCTTGGATAAATTAATACTTCTATTTACTTGTTCAAGTATTAAATAGAACCTTGGTCATACCTGGCTCCTCGAATCACATACCTTGGGTAAATTAATACTTCTTATTATTTACTTAAGTATCAAACAGAACATTGGTCATGTCTGGCTCCTTAGACCACATACCTTGGGTAAATTGATATTTCCTCTTATTTGTTTAAGTATTAAACAAAATCTTGGTCATGCCTGGCTCCTTGG
Organism: Quercus wislizeni; assembly: GCA_023055345.1. Lineage (NCBI taxonomy): Eukaryota > Viridiplantae > Streptophyta > Magnoliopsida > Fagales > Fagaceae > Quercus > Quercus wislizeni. Next base: position 31,278,579 of record JALGQJ010000001.1, read on the forward strand.
ACAACATATCTTGAGTAAATTAATACTTCTTATTATTTGTTTAAGTATTAAACAGAATCTTGGTCATGTATGGCTCCTCGGACCCCATACCTTGGGTAAACTAATACTTCTTATTATTTACTTAAGTATCAAACAGAACCTTGGTCATGTCTTACTTCTCGGACCACATACCTTGGGTAAATTGGTATTTCCTCTTATTTGTTTAAGTATTAAACAGAACATTGGTCATGCCTGACTCCTCGAACCATATACCTTGGGTAAATTAATAGTTCTTATTATTTGTTTAAGTATTAAACAGAACATTGGTCATATCTGACTCCTCGGATCACATACCTTGGGTTAATTAATACTTCTTATTATTTACTTAAGTATCAAACAGAACATTGGTCGTGCCTGGCCCCTTGGACTACATACCTTAGGTAAATTAATATTTCCTCTTATTTGTTTAAGCATTAAACAGAACCTTAGTTATGCCTGGTTCCTCGGCCACATATCTTGAGTAAATTAATACTTCTTATTATTTATTTAAGTATCAAACAGAACCTCAGCCATGCTAGGTTCCTTGAGTCACACGCCTTGGGAAAATTAGTACTCAGCCCTGCCATTCTGAGTAGCAAAGACTCTTATTGTAGTAACTCGGTCAAAAGGACACTCTTGAGCATCAGATAAAGCCTTTGCAAGTATATTCACGATCAGTTCATGAGCTAATTATCATCTACAATTCCTTAAATCTACTGTTAAGTGGAAGGTTATGCGGAACTCTGGAGGGATAGATGCTCCACCATTTTCTGAAATTAAAAGAAAGTCTGGTGATATGTAGGGTTCTTTGAATTAATTCTGCTTAAGATATGTTTTTGAAGTGAAGGGTATACTTTGTTGAGATTGTGAGCTTAGAAGGTTCAGTCTGTCATGTTGCTGATTATATAGGTGTAGTAAACATGATATCATTTATGCAGATAACTAAATGAAGCTATGTCTCATTTTCATGTTGGTTAAGTATTAAGTGAAACTAAAACTATGTTAGGATTTGTGTGAATATCACAAGAGTAAAAGAGAAGCTTATAATTATCATTAAGCTAAGCCTTACAAAAAGGAAAATTGATTACAAAAGGGCAAGTTGATTACAAATTTTGGAAACAAAAACAACAGTTAAAAAAAAAAAAAAAACTACTTTAAAAACTACTTCATTTTGATTACAAGCTTGTCATTTATGGGGGCCTTGGTGGACTGGGCAGGTGCTATTGCTGAGGATTCTAGGCCTTTACCCTTGAGGTCCTCCTTGGCTGACACTAGAAGAGTTGCCAGGACAATCTCCATCTTGTGGGAGGCCTCTTTCTCTTTGGAGGGGGGGGTCCTTGGGGTAGTTGTAGGCTTGGTAGCATCAGGAGTAGCTGAAGGCTTGGTGACATCAGAGGCCACTCCCTTAGTTGTGTTTGTTTCCTTTTCAGCAACCTCAGGCTGCTTGATCTTTTTGGAAGGACTGCCAGAAGAGAGAAAGGCCTTGGCTAAGCTATCCTTGCCAATATCTACCTCTTCGAAGACAGTGTCAACCTTGGATCCGGAAGAGCTTGATGCACGGATGGCAGGAGGATAGTATACACTCTCTGCTTTCCTAAGGGTAGAAGAGGCCTCAACCCTAGCTTGGTTAAAGGCCTTGTTCCACACCTGGAGGCAATAGCTCTTACACACTCTGAGACCTTAGCCTTGAGAGCCTCCTCAGTTTCTGCCACCCTCACATCATACTTGTCCTACTTAGCTTGGTCCTTGGCCTTCTCAGCCTCCTCCAGTTTCTTCTTCAGTACCTTTATGTGATCCTTAGATGTAGTAAGCTCATCCTCAGTTTACTAGAGTTGCTTGTGCTGAGCCTCTGCTTGCTTTTTGACCCCTTGTAGAGTAGCCTCAACGCTCTTCTTCTCCCGGTTAGCTTTGGTGAGCTTGACATTCAACTCCTGGATCTTCTTCTTCGCCACCTTGAAGGCCTCCATAGTAGCAATATGCCTGACTTCTTCATCTTTCATCTGCCTGTGGGAGTCGTTCACCAACTCCTCGGCTCTATGTGCAGCTTGGACAACCTTTCAAGGGAACAAGCACAGCAGTTTAAAAAAAAAAATTTATTTATAATTTTGAATATGAGAAAGCTAATTTACGAACTTACCAGAGCAAGGTCCCTCTTCAAGTTGAAGAATACCTCATGCTTCCTCATTGACCTTAGATCAGCCATGTCCCTAGGCAGCAGTAGCGCCTGTTCCACGGTGTTGGCCACATAGCCAACCCTCCCTTGCTAGAAGTCCATGATAGAGGCGTTGGTGGGCAGGGGAGCTCCATCCAACACTAAGGCAGGAGTCTAGGTCGGAGATTCAACTTGAGAATCACTTCTCTTGTCCACCATAGTCTATGTCACTCTAGCTTGTTTGGCCCCCTTTGGGGCTCAGCCTCCTGGGAGGAATGGCTTTTTCCTCCTTCCACCACCTCCTTGCCCTTCTACTCCCTCTTCCTCTTATGGTTGGCAGGGTTAGATCAGAGAGCTTGGGTGGGTGGAGGGGTGGGAGGCTTGGTCTGGGTTGCCCTCCCTGGCGTGTTGCTACCAGCTTGGGACTTCAATAGCTCTTGAAGGCTGGACCTTGTCTTATGCTGTATCCCTATGGTGTTTGGAATATCAGTGGCTTCCTAGTTATGGCTGACTTGGGTTGGAAGGAGATGGCTGAAACCACTAGCTAGGATTTCTAGGGACTAGGACTAGTTAAAGACCTTATGGTCGTCCTTGGAGTCCGAAACTTTGACTATTTCTTCTTCTTCTTCTTCTTCTTCTTTGATTATTGGTTAGGAGGGAGTTGCTACCACCTCAATTGCGAATTAAAAGGGTAGCTCCACTTGTAGTACACCTTCTGGAATAGGACTGGTGACGAGGAAGCTGGGGACTGCTACGTTGATTTGATGCAAACCTGAGTCCCTTGCTTTGATCACACACTTAGGTGCCTGAAAGCTGGACGAAATCGGGTTGTAGTCGAGGATGAGGTGGGCTACCCTTAACTGCCCATCACTGTGGACAAAGACCTTGGCCTTGAGTACTTTGTTTAAATCTGGCTGGTTAACTAAATTTATGTTTGGGGTAGCAACGTTCTTATCTACAAAACCATCAAAAACAGAAAAACGATGTTAAGAAAAAGTGGCACAAATCAGAGGGAAGTAAAATTATAAGTACAAAAAAAAAAAAAAAAAAAAAAAAAAGAGCACAAAAGATGTCGGTGAGAAAAGGAGGAATTATTATTAGAACAATAGACCCAGACCTAAAAACCCAACCTGTTGTCCCTTCTCTTGTAGGACAATGAAGGCCATCGTGCCACTCCCTTGAGATAATTAAGTAGTCCTTATTCATGCCCTTATTAGACTCAGGGAGACACAATATGAGCCTGACTGCGGGTTCCCTAGTTTTTAGGTAGTATCCCTACCCTGTTAGTTTATGGCGGTTGTAAACCCAGTTAACACCGTGATGGGTAAGGTTCACACCCATCTTCTTGTTGAGGGCGTCAACACTACCTAGGATCCTAAACATATTTAGGGCGCATTGGGTGGGGGCTAATCTATGGGCTATCAGGTAATCCCTAGTGACTTTGCCCAGGGGGATTCTCATCCTTTCCTCTATGAAGGCAATCATAGGGATTCCCACTTCTCCCTCCTGCTTCTGGGTGTACCAGCCCCCTTGTTTATAGTACCTAATGGAAACCCCTTATGGGATTCCATATTGAGCTTTAAAGTTCTCTATACTCTCTGGGGAGTCTACCAGGTAAGCAAATTTACCCATTTGTCAGAAATAGTTGAAGATGAAAGGAAGGTGAAGGGAAGTTAGAGGGGTTGAGGAGAGAAGGGCTCTGTATAAAGAAAAGTATAAGAGAAAGTAAAAGAAAATGTTTAAATGACTTATGCAAATGAAGGAACTCTCCTCCGACTGGTTCTTGATATTTATGATTACAAAAGTGAAGTGAATGAGGTCTTCGAATAGTATTTGTATCAAAGGGAAAGGAGAGCGGGAAAATTCCCGCTCAAGTTCCATTGAGATCCTTAGCCATTGGATCTTCATCATGTTGTAGAACGTGAGGGACATAGAGCTGCAGGAATTTAATATAGACACGTCCCAAATGCCTAAACGTCAAGAGTGTGCGTTGGGTAGTTGGAAAGGCATCTACGCATACAGAGGTGACATATGATAAGAAGAGGATAATGATGGTAATATCAAAATCCTCCTTTTTTCCTGAGGAGCAAAAAAGGAGAATTTCGAGGGGTTATCATAGGGATGGTAGGCCCAAAATGGTATATTGGGCCATAGGCCCTGTCCAAGGACATGCAATAGTCCGAATGTCCTTGGACAGGTAAATGCTAGTATGGGAATGCAAGATAGTGAATGGGCAAAGGGGTCTGGTTTTGAGGTTCCAAGAAGTATGTCCGAGGACAGATTTCACCTCGGCTTAACAGGGCAGAGGTCAAAAGGGTTGGCTTGACATCAGGGACAACATTCTAGGTGATTTTGCTGGTAGGGATAAGCATCAGGAAGGGATAAGGTAAAAAGAAAGTGAGAAATATCTGAGGGAAAGCTACTACTACTGCATTAAATGCTCTGTAGCTAACTCTCTGGTCGCTTTAATGTGGAAGTGATGTTTGAACAGTGATGTTCAGCTTTACAGCTACCACTAAAAACTTTAGGAAGATGTTGATGGGATAAGGACAAAAGCCAGCCATTTAATCTACATGTGGAGGGCTGAGATAGAAGGAAGGGGGGGGGGGGGTAATATAAAGGAGAAGGGTCCCATTATAGAAAGACATTTGATAATTGAAAGGGAGAAAATATTGTAGCACTAAGAATTGTAATTGTAATAAAGTCTTAGAGAAATATTGATATCCAAGTATTACTCTCCTCGGACATTGCCAAGAAAGAATTTCTTTTCACAAACTTGTTTTTCTTGCTTTCTCAATATCTTTGGTCCATTGTGAGCGTTGTCCGATTCATTGAAGCCTAGTTTTTAGTCTATTCTCTACAAATTCATTGTATTGGGCTCTTTTGGTCTTAATCCATCTAACTTTTGGGCCGAGGATCCAAAACCCGCCCTTAGGGATTATACCTAAATTTTGTAGCAAGATATTGAAAAATATAATTTTTATATAATTATCATTGACCAACAAGTGGCTGCACGGACAACAGAGGGAGGTAATTTCTCCAAGAAATTGGTTGTTTTGTCATTCAACAAGTTGAGTCACTTCTGCAAATAGATTCCTTGTTCTCTAGTCATAGATAGTTGTCTTACATGAATATATTCCCCCATGTCGTTTAAGGTATTGCACTAAGAGAAACATCATAGTTTCACAATAAAAAACAGTTCTCCGAAGTAACTATACAAACCCAATAAAAAGAATGGTCCCCTAGCTAGGTTTCACGGGATTGATTAAAAAAGATTGTCGGTAAAAAAATAATAATAACAACAACCGCAAAATAAATGAATAAATAATAAAAGAAACAAAGACATTACATATAGAGAAGTCTTTATCAAATGAGCTTGTCTTTCTGCCAAAGATAACAGCGACATATATATTAATTAAGATGTGCCTTGTAAAGAGCCATTGACCATATAAAGTGGATGGTTTTTTTTTTTTTTTTTTTTCACATTCTAATTGTACTGCTAAACAATTTGATTCAACTGTTACAGCAAAAAATATCCCATAGAGCTAGCAACACCGCTATATATCATACATGCCACAGTTTTTATCCGATTGAAGCTGACCCAAAAACAATGAGGGACATAGGAACATCTTCCTTGTCTATAGTGTATTATGTATACTTCAAGATGATAATATCCGCTAGCTCGAGTATGAAATTTTTTAATTAAAACATAATTTTACGATCACGAGGCAGGCTACGTAGTTGGTTTTTTAGTCACTCCTGTACATTGTTTAAATCTAGAGACATCGATGTTTTTTTTTTTTTTTTTTTTTTTTTTTTTTGAGAAATAGAGACATCGATGTGGACATTGAGAAAAATTATCAAGAATATGCTGTCAGTAATATAGAGTAAGTCCAAGAATAGGTAGTTTTCACTTTTCAAATTGTTGGTTGCAATTCTTGGGGGCCACGTACTTTGAGCTACATGACACAGTCCCCTCAATTGCAAAGGCCCCACTCTCTCTCTCTCTCTCTCTCTCTCTCTCTCTCTCTCTCCCGAGAGTACTGACTCTACAGAGTGCATAATTACATGTGATGGTTGTGGCAGAAAAGACTCACGGGAATGGGCTGGTTTTAAAGATAACGTATGGTGTGTGGGACTGAGAACTAATTAATTTGATTGTTTAGTTTGAACATTTTATTGATGAAGACATGCATTGAGCTTTATTATTATTTTGGTAATAAAAGGGATATATTATTGTAAAGGAAAAAGCTAAAGAGCAGAAGCATTGCTAGAGCAATGCCTATGCATGGTACAAAAGTAACAAAACACACATAGCATATCCTGGTTTTGAAGCATTTATGTATAAAAAAAAAAAATTCTTGCTGTAACTTCTCTCCTCTAAATAAGTGTTTGTGCCTATTTAAATATGTTTCTGACAGTGACTTCATTTTAGTCTTCAAAATTTTTTTTAATATATATTTCATTTTATTCCTTATTCTTTTGAAGCCTCTTCTTTTTCTTTTTTCTTTTTCTTTTTATTATTTTTATTTTTGCTGAATGTACACCCGGTTCTTCTATTTGTCCACTATCATCAGGAGAAGACGAAATTCTATTGAGCATTGACTTTATTAAAGATGGAAGTGGGAATTGAAATTCAGGCCGGGATTCCATTAATGGAGAGTGTTTTGTGAGACATTTTGAAAACTTGTTTTCCTTTGCTGACCCACATATGATATCTCTAATGATATCAATGAGTTAATCCCCAACTCACTTGATCAAATGGAGATTGATATGTTGACTACTCATCCAACCCTGAAGGAAATTAAAAAGGTTGTTTTCAGTTTTGGTTCGACCAAATAAGCTCCTGGACCAGATGGAATGTTTGCCATTTTTTTACAAATATTATTAGCATATCATTTGGGGGAATGTGATAAATTTTGACCACTGACTAGTGTTTTTAAGAGGGGATTCATACTCAAAAAAATTAATTAGTCATACAATCATCACTCTCATTCCAAAGAGCAACATGGCTGCTATTGTACGCCAACTTATTTAATTTCATTGTTATTTGTCTCAGCACTTGGCTAAGAGAAAGGGAAAGGTTTCTTTTAATTAGATATGAATTTTGAAGATCTAATTGTTAGATTATAAGTTCTTATTATATCTCCATGTTTGCAAATTTTTTAAAAGTATCAAAGATCAATAGCTATGTCATTAATCAAATGTTTAAATTTCAAGTTTTTGTAGTTTAAAATTATCATAAAAAATAAATTTACTAATTGAACAGTAAATAACATCCGATTTTAAATAAAATTTAAAAGGTATGTTAAAAACATAAAGAAAATGCATTACAATAGTTAGATTTTCAAAATTCACATTCAATAATAAAAAAATAAAAAAAGGAGTTTGAAGGATTTCTCTCTACATAAGTTTAGAGAGAAACTTTATCCAAGAAAAATTACTTACATGACTCACAATCACATAATGGCTATGTGACACACTTATTATAATAATTAAAAAAAAACCATTAAAGGACATAAAAATGGACAAGTAAGTGTTATAAGTGGTGCAAATAGTCACATCAATTTCTCACTTTTATTTTCTCCAAAAAAAATTTTCTCACCTTTAAATAGAAACTAGTCAGTAACTCGTGCAATGCACAAGAAAGTTTAACAAAATATAATTTTTTTTCTCTTTTTCATTTTTTATTTTCTATATTTCATTTTTGTCTAAATATGAAATTTGATAATTATGGTAGTTATTAATAGTCTTTTATTTTTTTAAATAGAAAATTTGATATTTATGGTAGTTATAAGTTATAATAGTCTTTTATTTTAATTGTCACAAGATTTTAATGGAGAGTTTAATATAGAATATAATTTAATCTCAATTAACAATTTATATATATATATATATATATATATGTGTGTGTGTGTGTGTGGGGGGGGGGGGTATAGAAATTTAATAAAGTAATAATGCCACGTATTATACCCAAGGCCGAGGAGGCCAATACAGTTCTGAGGAGTCCATACACTCGGATGGTAAGGCCGGAGAGGCGGGCCATGGCCACGTCAATGACACATTACCAGATAGGGGGCCACACTGTAGAGGAAGAGCTTTAGAGAGGGGGTTAGCCCTGACGTGATTGGAGAGATGGTAGCTGCCACCACATTTAATGCATCTCACCAAACACCCTGACCACATTTATGGGGTTGCCGCAACTCACAGAAGACTTGGGAGGGTATCTGATGGGACAAGCACTTGAGTAGTGACCTGCATAATCAACAAATGGAGGGCCAAGATTAGCTAAAAGAGGCTATATAATGTGAGAGATCCTCCAGGAATTTCATCTGAGAATTTGAAAAACACTGTAACACAAAGAACAGAAATTGTAATCAAGTTTAAGAATAATATACTCCAGAACTACTCTTCTCGATCTTTGTCGAGGAAGGATTTCTTTGCATAAAACCTGTTTTTCTTTGTTTTATTTCAATCTTAAATTCATTATGGGCATTTTCCAACTCACCAAAACCTAATTTTTAGCTCACTCTCTAAAAATTCATTGTGATGGGCTCTTTGGGCCTGAATCCTTCTATCTTTTAGGCTTATGAACCAAAACCTGCCCTTACAATTGGCGCCGTCTGTGGGGATACTTGAGTTTTAGTGAGATCAACATTTAGCTATGGTGGGTTCAGGTCCAAACCAGGAAGAATCTGTTGGTTCCCAGTGCCAAGATCATTTCCTTAACCTTGAACGCATGAGAGATCGTGAAGTTAGTATACATACTACTCAAACTAGCAGGAGCCAGTCTCGAAGTAGGAGTCACGTCTCTCATGAAGAGAATACTAGAAGCATGCAGTTGGAGATTGACCATTTACGGAGGAGGTTACGTCGCTCACGACTCCTTCAAGCTCTGACCTTTCTTCTGATGACGATGGGGATGGCAACTATAGACCTAGGTCAAGGACTCCTCCCAGTGAGTCTTTTTTGTATGATGAGGATTGCCGTCATAAGTGTAGGAATAAGAGTCCATCTCGCAAAGGTCTGGGTAGCAATGTTATGAGCAAGGCTTTTAACTAGATCTCTAAATCTCCTTTCACCTATAGGATTGAAGGTGGGAACTTCCTTAGTAGTTTACTTAGCCAACGTTCACCATGTATAATGGCAAAACAGACCCTGTGGAACATGTTAGCCACTTCAATAAGAGAATGACTGTTCACTCAAAGAATGAGACTCTGATGTGCAAGGTGTTCCTATCTAGTTTGGGGTCTTTGGCGATGAGATGGTTTGATGGTCTGCAGGAAGGTTTTATTAACTCCTTTAAGGAGCTTACTAAGGCGTTTAGGGCTCGTTTTGTTACTTGCAGCAGAGTTCCTTGGCCCTTAGACTCCCTATTGTCTATGACTATGCGTGAAAAGGAAACCCTAAAAATGTATTCCGACAAGTACTGGGAAATGTTTAATGAGATAGATGAGAATTTCGATGATGTGGTTATAAGGACTTACAAGGTCGACCTACCTGCCAAGCATAATTTGAGAAATTTTTTGACAAGGAAGCCTATTAGGAATGTACGTCAGCTCATGGACCGCATTGACGAGTATAAATGAGTCGAAGAGGACCAACAACAAGTGAAAGGGAATGCTAAGGTGGTCCCACAAGATAGAAGGGATTTTATGTCAGATAGATACAACAACAACTGACCTCAGAGAGATTATGTTGAGCAATCCAGACCTACTACTACTCAAGTGGTTAGCACTGTGTTCCGAGAGCCTGTGCATCAAATCTTGAAAAAAAATTAAGAGTGAGCCTTACTTTAAATGGCCAAACAAGATGGGGGGAGACCCCACGAGGTGTAACCAGAGCCTTCATTGCCAATACCACTATGAGCGAAGGCAAACTATAGAGGACTACAGGATGTTGTGAAGTCATTTGGAGCAATTGGTTAAAAGTGAGAAATTGAAGCAATTCCTGCATCAACCCAAGGGACAGGGTGGTCAACAGGGTCGGGAGTTCAGAGAGATGCTTCAACAAGACCACCTTTAGGTACAATTAGTGTCATTCTTACCGCTCTAGGAAGGACAGGTTCTCAGCCATCCAGGGTAATATCTATAGCTCAGCCATTTACAGAGGACTCGCCCTCAGATTCGAAAAGGGGTAAAGTGGTGACCCGACCAGCTTTAAGCTTTTTCGAGGAGGATAAAGTTGGAACCGTGCAGCCACATGATGATGCCTCGGTAGTTACTCTTAGGATTGAAGGGTATGATGTGAAAAGGGTGTTGGTGAATCAGGGCAGCGGTGCAGTGATCATGTACCCTGACTTATTTAAGGGGCTGAAGCTGAGGCCCGAGGACCTGGCCTGCTATAACTCCCTTTTGATAGGGTTGAATGGGAAAATTGTCTTTTTGAAGGGCGAAATCAGACTACCTGTTCAGGCAGGGTCAGAAATCGTGGAAGTGAACTTCATCGTGATAAATGCATACTCCCCCTATACTGCTATTGTAGCGAGACCTTGGCTTTACGCCATGGGGGCTGTGTCCTCCACCCTACACTTGAAAGTGAAGTATCCGTCAAGGGATCAGGTTAAGGAGCTGGTTGGAAGCCAGTCTATGGCCAGACAGTGTTTGGTGGCTACTATCAGACATCAGATTGAAGGTGAGCCCTCAGCTTTTGCTGAGCAGGGTTTATAGCAATTAAGGGTGCCAATGTGGTCTACGGACGTGGTGGTAGAAGAGTTAAGGTGTGAGGAGCTAGAAAAGGTTTTTATTAATGATGATGAAGGAAAGTTCTTCCAGGTTGGAGTTCAGTTGCCTCCTCCGGAGAAGGAAGAGCTGATAGAATTTCTTAGGAGAAATATTGATGTGTTTGCTTGGAGTGCTTACGAAGCTCCTAGGGTTGGCCCAAATTTTATTTGCCATCATCTAAATGTCAATCCCTCCATCATCCCCAAAAAGCAACTACCTCGGCACTTATCTAAAGAGCATTCTAATGCTGTCAAGAAGGTGGTGGTTAAGCTTAAATGGATTGGCGCCATAAAGGAAGTTTTTTACCTTGAGTGGTTAGCCAATACAGTGGTGGTGAGGAAGAAAAGTGGGAAGTGACGAGTATGTGTAGACTTCACAGATTTAAATAAAGCTTGCCCCAAGGATCCCTTCCCCTTACCTCGAATAGGTCAATTAGTGGATACAACTATAAGCCATCCTCAGATGAGCTTCTTGGATGCTTTTCAAGGATATCATCAAATACCATTGGCTCTAGATGATCAAGAGAAAACTACTTTTGTTACGCCTATTGGGAATTATCATTACAAAGTGATGCCATTTGGATTGAAGAATGCAGGGTCTACTTATTAGAGGATGATGACCAAGATGTTTGAACCTCAACTGGGCAAAAATATTGAGATCTATATAGATGATATGGTGGTAAAGAGTAAAGTAGAGTCTAAGCACATAAATGACCTCGGGGATATTTTTGAGATACTGAGGAAACACAAATTACGCCTTAATGCTTCTAAGTGTTCTTTCGGCATTGGCTCTGGCAAGTTTCTAGATTATATGGTCACTTATCACAGAATTGAGGTCGACCCTAACTAGATTAGAGAAATTAACAACCTATAGCTTTCTTGGAACCCCAAAAAGGTCCAGAAGTTGACAAGAATGGCTGCTGTTTTTAACCGATTCATTCCACGGTTAGCAGACAGGTGCAGCCCCTTTTTTTAGCTGCTGCATAAGTAGAAGGAGTTTGAGTGGACCGAAGATTGTGCCTCGGCCTTCTAGTAGTTAAAGGAATATCTTTCTCAATCACCTATTATGTCCAAGCACGAGGAGGAGGAAGTCCTATTTGTTTACATTGTTGTAGTCTCACATACGGTGAGCCTAGTACTAATACGGGTTGACGATGGTGTGCAGAAACCGGTCTATTATGTGAGCAAGTCATTGCATGAAGAAGAGGTTCGTTATCTACCATTGGAGAAAGCCATTTTGGCAATGGTGCATGTTATACGGAAGCTCCCTTATTACTTCCAGGCTCATACTGTTGTGGTTCTCACCCAGCTTTCTCTTCAATCACTGCTTTGAAGGGCTGACTACATAGGGAGGATTGCAAAATGGGGAACGATCCTAGTACTTCCATTAAGGGCTAGGTCCTTACGGATTTAGTGGCTGAGTTTACTGAGTCTCTAATAAGAGAGGATAGGGAAGAGCAATACATGGATGGAAAATCAGTTGGCGTGGTTTCCCTACAAAGGCCTTCATCTTGGAAGGTGTATGTTGACAAGGCAGCGAATTAAAGGGGATCTGGAGTGGGGCTAGTTGTGGTATCTCCTGAAGGGGTGGTTATTGAGAAATCCTTAAAGCTAGGCTTCTCGACCATGAACAATGAGGCCGAGTATAAGGCTTTACTGGCAAAGTAGTGGAATTATTCTCAGATTCGAGGTTGGTTGTAGGCCAGGTGAAAGGAGAATTAGAGGCCAAAGATTCAAGAATGCAAGAGTATTTAAATCATGTTAGGCACCTGAAATCAGGGTTCGAGACTTTCACCTTACAGCAAATCCCTAAAAGCAGAAACAAGCATGCAGACTCTGTTACCACTCTCCCAACCTCCTCGGTGCAGAGCTTACCTTGGGTTATCCTAGTTGAGAATTTGTGTAGGCCCACCGAGATGGAGAGAGAGAGAAATAGGGGTGGCAATTCATGTTCGCGTGTTGGGTTCGTGTTGTGTCGACTCATGAGTATTCGACTATACGAGTCAACCCTAACCCGACATTTTTATTAAATGGGTTAAGATTCCTCAACCCTAACATAGCCCATTTATTAAACAGGTTAGTCGTGTCGACCTGTTTATCAGATTTTATCAAAATGAAAAAAAAAAAATAGTATTAACCAAATTGATATGAATTATGAAAAACCAAACAAATAAATATTTTTAACATAAAATTAGAATTAACGAGTAACCGCATCACTAATAATCATTCAAAACTAAAGCATGTCCCAATATCACAAATAATCAATCATAATATGTCAAAGAAAACAAACCACAACAACTAATAAGGTTTTATACCTTGGGTTTTAAGGGTATATTGGTAAAATGCCATTTAATTAAATGGATCAAACAAGTCAAACAGATTTCATGTGATGGACACTAACCCAACTCGTTTATTAAACGGGCCAGTCATGTCAACCCGAATATGACATGAACCCATTAAGTCTCAACCCATAACCTATTAATTTTGTGTCGTGTCGTGTCGAGTTCGCAAGTCGTTTCCAATTTTGCCACCCTTAGAGAGAAGGTCTATATTCACTGAATTATGGTGGGACCTAGTTGGATGGATCCTATTGTGTTGTTTCTTAAGGATGACATCTTACCCAAGGAGAAAAGGGGAAGCTAATAAAATGTAGAGAAAAGCTCATCGTTTCTAGTTGTCCGAGGATTAAAAGTTATACAAGCGCTTTTTTTCTGGGCCTTATTTGCTATGCGTCCATCCTAAGGCAGTGGAACCACTCTTAGAAGAGTTACACTAAGGGATTTGTGTAAGTCATATAGGAGTTAGATCACTGTCTCACAGGGCCCTTGCTCAAGGGTACTAGTGGCAAAATATGCAAAATGAGGCATAAGAATATGTGAAGAAATGTAACCAATGTCAGAGATTTGCTCTAAATATTTATCAACCAGGGGGTGTCCTCAATCCTCTATCTAGCCTTTAGCCTTTTGCTCAATGGGGTTTGGATATTGTAGGGCATTTCCCTATGGAAATAGGGAATAGGAGATGGTTGTTGGTTGGCACGGATTACTTCACCAAGTGGATTGAAGCTGATCCACTAGCAAATATCAGGGACGTGGATGCTAGGAGATTTGTGTGGAAAAATATTGTCACTCGGTTTAGGATCCTTCATACCCTAATCTCGGACAATGGTCTTCCAAAGCCTTCAGGAGGTACTGTTGTGAATTGAGCATTAAGAAGAGGTACTCCACCCCAACTTCCACAGGGGAATGGACAGGTCGAGGCTATCAATAAGGTCATAGTGAGTGGACTCAAGAAAAGGCTGAATGATGCAAAGGGTAAATGTGTGGAAGAGCTGCCACACGTTTTTTGGACATATTGGACTACCTCTCGTAGGTCAATAGGGGGACACCCTTTTCAATGACCTATGGAGCCGAGACTGTGATTCCTTTTGAAATTGGATTCCCAACGCTGAGGACAAGCTTATGCACTCTAGACAGCAATGACAACCTACTAGAAAAGAGACTGGATTTAATTGAAAAACGGAGAGAAAGTGCCATGGTTCAATTAGCGTATTATTAGCAAAAACTCAAACAGGGGTATGACTCAAGTGTGAAGTCAAGACTATTACCCCCTAGGGACTTGGTATTAAGAAAAGTTGTGAGTACTGCAAAAAACCCAGCATGGGGAAAGTTAGGGCCTAATTGGGAATGACCATACCGTATCACCTTGGTAGCTGGTATAGATATATACTTCCTAGAAGACCTAGACGAAAATATTATACCACACCACTGGAATGTAAATAACCTACGAAGGTATTATTATTAATGAAAGGCAAATCTGCCATGTTTTTGTTAAAGTTATGTGTCATGTTGGTTAATTGTTTGAATATTAAATAGAATCTTGGTCATGCCTGGTTCCTCAGACCACATACCTTGGGTAAATTAATATTCTTGGTTACTTGTTTGAATATTAAACAAAATCTTGGTCATGCCTGGTTCCTCGGACCACATACCTTGGGTAAATTAATATTCTTGGTTACTTGTTTGAATATTAAACAGAACCTTGGTCATGCTTAGTTCCTCAGACCATATACCTTGGGTAAATTAATATTCTTAGTTATTGGTTTGAATATTAAACAGAACTTTGGTCATGCCAGGTTCCTCAGACCACATATCTTGGGTAAATTAATATTCTTAGTTACTGGTTGAATATTAAACAGAACATTGGTTATGCCTGGTTCCTCAAACCACATTTCTTGGGTAAATTAATTTTCTTGGTTACTTGTTTGTATATTATATAGAATCTTGGTCATGTCTGGTTCATCGGACCACATACCTTGAGTAAATTAATATTCTTGGTTACTTGTTTGAATATTAAATAGAACCTTGGTCATGCTAGGTTCCTCGGACCACATACTTTGGGTAAATTAATATTCTTAGTTATTTGTTTGAATATTAAACAAAACATTGGTCATGCCTGATTCCTCGGACCACATTAGGTAAATTAATATTCTTGATTACTTGTTTGAATATTAAACGGAACCTTGGTCATGCCTGGTTCCTTAGACCACATACCCTGGGTAAATTAATGTTTTTAATTACTTGATTAAGTATTAAATAGAACCATGGTCATGTCTGGCCCCTTGGACCACATGCTTTGGGTAAATTAATATTTCTTGAGCAAATATCAATGTGCTAAATAGAGTCTCAACCATACCTGGTCCCTCAGACCACATGCCTTGAGTAACATAACACTTTGCAATTTCACCAAGGATGGGACCTTGGCATGTGCATCATCATCAGAAAACGAGGACTCGCCTTGGGTTTTGGTTAAAGGATTCTTAAGGTACACTCATAAGGTACTCTTAAAATGAGAGACCTCAAACACCCCCTTTTCCCCCTTTTTCTTCTAAGTGTTTTGCTTATCTCTAAGGACTTAGACATTCCTGTTGATGATACAGTTTTTAGCACCAACACATAGTTATTTTTCTCACTGTTTACATGGGCTTAATTTATTCGAATTAACAATGAATCATTACTATTAGCTTTTGTTAAAGTATGGGTGTTCACCCTCAGAAGCATCATCAATCTAACCTTTCAGCAAAGGACAAAACAGTAACTACAACCAATTAGAGGTAAATATTGCAGGAAAAAAAAAGGTTCATAAAGCAAAATTTAATGTCAAGCAAAAGTTAATGTCTTTTCATTGAACAAAAGAAAGATACATCATAAATAGTGGCAAATTGCCACAACAAAATAAAAGTAAAAAAAAAAAAAAAATGAAGAAGAAAAATCCTAAGCTAAGCCTTGGTTGGAGGAGGGTGTTCTTTGCTGGCTGGCTGGGAGATAGGAGGATCAGCAACTTTGCTCGAGCTGACCTTCTTCTCCTAGGCCACAGTGTAAGGCTTGACAGGCTCGGACCCTTTTGTCTTGGGAGCAGCTTCCTTGCCTCAGTTAGTCACTGGGCCCTTAGCCTCTGGTAGAGCTTTAACTTCCTTGCCCTTGGCCACTTCCACCCCCTAGCCTTGGTCACCAGCCTTGCCAGGCCCTTTGGAGGTCTCAGGGGGGTGAGGAGGGGCTTGGGTGCTTGGAAACTGCTTAGGGGTAGTTGTTGCAAGGGCCGCATATGCTCCGAAGCCCAGAAATGCTGCAGGAGCCTTTTGGAGGTCTGGTGGGTAATAAACGTTTTCAGCCTTTCTCCACTCCAAGGCAGCAGGAACTCCAACTAGGTTCAACGCCTCGGTCCACACCTCTTGGTAGTAGTCCCTACAGACCTCAGCCAACTCCTCAGTCAGGCAGGCCTCGGTCTCTTGCACCCTGAGATCATAGAACTTTTTCTCCGAAGCATCTGCAGCTACCCGAGTAGCCTCCTTGGCCTTCTCTAGCTCTGCCTTCAAATCCATGACCTCCTATTTGGCCGTGGCCAGCTCTATCTCAGCGTAATGGAGCTTCTTGCATTACTCCTCAGCTTGATCCTGAGCATTCTTAAGGCCAGCCTCAACGCTCCTTCTCCCCCTCTCCTCAACGGCTAGCTTCGTATTGAGCTCTTTATTCTTCTGCTCAGCGGCATCCAAAGCTTTGCTGGTCTTGATGTGAAGATTATCCACGAGCCTGACCTCGTTTCGGGCAACTTTCACCCATTCCTCGGCCATATAAACCTCCTAGATGGCCTGCACAAAAACGACAAAGGAATATTTTATCAAATAAGGAAAAGATAACCTAGCATAGGGTTATTAAGGCATGTTGAGAAGCTTACCAAGGCCAAGTCCCTTTTCAGGAACAAAAAGAGGTCCTGCTGCCTCACATTCTTCAGAGCAGCTATATCCTTCGGCAACAGAAGGGGCTGCTCCAGAGCGACGACAAGGTAGTGGGCATTCCCTCTCTGGAACTCCCTAATGGTAGAGTTCCATGGTATGGCTACCCCATCCAGCTCCAGCTGAAGGTTCCACGCTGGATTCTAAGGGTACACCTCGGCCACATGTCGACCCTTCTTGGTCTCAACCGAGAAAGCCCCTCTCCCCTTATCCTTGGCTGTCCTTGTAAGCTTTGGAGGAACCTCCTCATTATGAGGGACCAACTCCCCCTCCTTAACCACCTCCTTGTCCTTCTTTCTTTTCTTCAGATTCGCAGGAGTGAAGGGGTTAACTGAAGAAAGGGGAGAAGGAGGAAGAGCAAGAAGGAGATGAGACCCCGAGGTATCTTTGGGTGCCGACCCCTTGGCCCTCCCCGCAAAGAGTTCATGGAGACCTTTCTTTCTTTCCAACAGGTGCAACAACGAGTCCAGAAGTACGAACGCTTGAAAATTTGTCAAGCTTGTCTTTCGAATCTGAGACCTAAATCACAGGCTCTCCTTGCTCTTCTCTCCCTTCCTCAAGCTGAAATTGGTCTATCTTCGCCTTAAGTGACAGGCGCGAGGAAGCTGTCTCTTCTCTCGAAACTGCTTCTTCACAAGGAAAACAATAGGAGGGCAGCTGGACTTGCACGGTGTTTTCTCGGGCTAGGAATCTAGGCACTGAAACGTCAATTCGAGCCAGCCAAGGATCACCAGCTCTGATCACGTTGCCCACGTCTTTCAGACATGGGTTTGAAGTCGAGGATAAGGTGGATAGCTATCGATTTTCTGTCCTCACTCACAAACACCTCGGATCTTAGCACCCTATTGAGATCTAGAATGTTGACAAAGTTGAGATTGGGAGCCATGTATCTTTTATCTACGGAAAACAACCGAGAAGCAAAACCACAATTAGAAAAATGAGTCATCAGTAAGAAGGAAACAAAACACTAAAGGAATGAAGAAAGAAGCAAACTATAAAACTAATTCCCTTGTTAGAAAACTTAAACCTAGGATACCCCACCTGGTGGATACCCCACCTGGTGCTCCCTCCTAGGTTGGGCAGTGAAGACTGTCATACCATTCACCTGAGATGATTAGAAAGTCATCTTTCATGCCCTTGTTGGATTTGGGGAGACACGAGATGAGCCTAACGTCAGAAGACCTAGACTTAAGATAGTAGCCAAAGTCTGTAAGCAGATGGTACTCATACATCCAGACAATGTCATGCCAGGTGAGGCCCAATCCCATTTGCTCGTTAAGAGCATCTACACTACTTAAGACTCTAAACAGGTTAGGTGCGCATTGGTGAGGGTAGATCCTATGGGCGATTAAGCAATCCCTAGTCATTCTACCTATGGGGAGCCTCATTTCCCCTTCTATGAAGGCAATCATGGGAATAACAACCTCCCCCTCCTTTCTAAGGGCATGCCACCCACCCAGAGGGCAATACCACAAGGAGACATCTTGGGGAATGTGATATAGGGCCCTAAACCCCTCCATACCTGCAGGAGTATCTACTAAATGAGCAAACCTACCTATCTAAGCAGACTAGGGAAAAGGGAAAGAAATTTTTGTGAAGAAAGAAACAAAAAACAGAAGGCCGAGGAGACTAGCCAAGGAGAAGAGAAAGTGGGAGAAATGAATCCTCCAGGCGCTTTATATAGGAGGTGGAGTTAGGTGGGAGTTACCCCACCGCAAATTTCAAGGAAAAATATCAGCTGTAGGATCTTTATCTCACCGTAGAACGTAGGAGACAAGGTGCTGCATGAAGCATTTAATGAGATGTTACGGACTTCGAAGCGCCAAGAACAGTTATAGGGCATGTGAAGTGACGTTCTTACATGGGAAAAACAAAGACGCATGTAAAGCCAATCACTCAGGATCAAAACCCCATTTTTCTCCTCGGATAAGAGAGAAAAACTAGAGTTTTGAGGGGCTATTGTGGGGTACAGAAATTTAATAAGATAATCATGCCACGTATCATACCTAAGGCTGAGGAGGCCAATACAATTCCAAGGAGTCCATACACTCGGATGGTAAGGTCGAAGAGGTGGGTCATGGCCACGTCAATGGCACATTACCAGAGAGGGGGCCATACTGTAGAGGAATGGCGAGGGGGTTAGCCTTGACGTGATTGGAGGGATGGTAGTTGCCATCAAATTTAATGCACCTCACCAAACACTCTGGCCGCATTTATGTGGAGAAGATCCCTGAAAAGTGCTGTTTTGGTTGCCGCAACTCACAGAAGACTTGGGAGGGCGTCTGATAGGACAATCACTCAAGTAGTGGCCTGTATAATCAACGAATAGAGGGCCAAGATCAACCAAAAGAGGCTATATAATGTGAGAGATCCTCTAGGGATAGGGAAGGAGTTCATCTGAGAATCTAAAAAACACTGTAACACAAAGAACTGAAATTGTAATCAAGTTTAAGAAGAATATACTCTAGAATTACTCTCCTTGGACTTTGTCGAGGAAGGATTTCTTCGCATAAAACCTATTTTTCTTTATTTTATTTCAATCTTAAATTCATTATGGGCATTGTCCAACTCACCGAAACTTAGTTTTCAGCCCACTCTTTAAAAATTTATTGTGTTGGGCTCTTTGGGTCTGAATTTTTCTACCTTTTGTGCTTAGGAACCAAAACCTGTCCTTACAATATATATATTAGAATAATGACTTCAAAACTTTTTTGATAAAATAATGTGAAATTTTAATAAAGAGTTTAAATATATGAAATATAATTGAGACTCAATTAAAAAAAAATTAAAATAATTACGTATAAAATTGTAACACTTTCAAAGCATATATCTTTAATTATATATATATATATATATATATATATATATATATATATATATTATAGATAATAAAATGAAATATGAATATAAAAATTACCTTCATCCCAAGATTATACCCATTGTCCTAAATCTGTCAATTTCTTTTTTTTCATCTTTTGTCTCTCTTCTTTCTCTCATCACTTTTTTTGATCTTTCTCCTTACCTTACCTAATAAATCCTATCTTACTCTTTGTGATCCACAATATGTGGGGTTTTAGTGGTGATGAGAACTTAGGGTTTGAAGTAGGTGACAACTTAGAGTGGCTAGGTGCTCAGTATTGAGTCTATTGACCATGTTTTGGTGGTTTTTTCTCTTTGGGAAGGGAATGTTGGTGAAATTTTATGGTTGGTTTCTAATAATGGAAACTAGAGTGTCATGCATAACAATAACACAAGGGAATAACCAAAAATATTTATAAAGAAAAAAAAAAAGGTAAATTTGGATTAGTAAAGTGATTGCATGACTAGTTTAATACATTGACTTAGAACTTTGAGAAGTTTTGTTTTGTAACTTTTGTTTGCTATTTAGGGGTGTCTAGTGACCCAGATCAACCGACCCCACCCAAACTAAAGGTCCACGGGTGACTTTGAATCCACTTTACGGTCAATCACGGGTTGGCAAGTGAAAAATCCGAATAATTCGATTCAGATTCAAGTTTCAAAATATTTCACCTAAAAAACCCGAACCGACCGAATTATTTATATAAAATATATATATATATATATATATTGTATAGGATTTGACATCAATACATCACATGCTAGGAATAGCCTTTGCCCAGCAATGCCAGCCCGATACTCAAAGCAACTTTTTCTCACACACCATCCCAACATGAATATCAGCCATTCATCTCAAATTAAGATTTAAAATTAATGGTGTTGATGAGAGTAAAACTGAGCACGATATGAGCTGTTACAGTGGCACAATAACCCATTATAAATCAACAGTTATAATCCAAGATGAAGAGCCTATCTATCGGTGAGAATTATATAGGAAAGATCTGATATCTCTCACTTCCTCTCTTCACTCTTTAGTTTTCACTTCAGAGACAGAGTTTAGGTCATGGACTCATGGCTTCCCATTCATGCCTCCTCCTCCCCTTTTCACTCTTCCTCACCGCTTCAGTCTTCACTTCTTCAATCTCAAACGCTTAATTCTTTACTTGACTCTCTCAAAATCTCTCAAACTCTCACAATCTCACACTCTATAAAGTCAAAACCATTTCTCCAAATCCAAAGTACAAACCCTAGCCGCCTCCAATGCCATTACTCACTCCCCTCTCTGCCTCTAATGCCTAGCACCACCACTGTTGTCCACTCCTCTCTCCATAGCTACCGTCGATGTTTAGTCCTCACCCCGCCACTGTGTACTCTTCACAGAGTCAGTAAGGTAATTTTTCTTTGTTTCTCATCTTTCTTTTTTGTTAGTCTCGTTGGTTTCATTTGTTATGGAAATCAAATGTTAAAATCAAATAAACCCAAAGATTCATACTATGAAACCCTAACTAAGAAAAAACTTAGAAACCCTAACTATTTTACTTTTGTTCTTTGTTCTTTTCTTTAATCAATTTTGATCTTGTTTTAATTTTATACAGGATTGAAAGCTGACTCCAAGTATCATTATCTGCCCTCAAGTTTGAAACCCATACACCCACATATATATATATATATATATATATATATATATATATATATATATATATAGTGAATGTGGTGATTATTTGATGTTTCTTTTTACAAAAAGGGGCAGAGTAATTTAAATGATAAATAGAAGATTGTTGAAAGGGAAACTATTGAATGTAATTCATGAGAGTTGCATTAATGTGGCTTGCAGATTCTTTTGATTTTGCTTTTCTATTAGTTTGTAGCTTTGTATGTTCTGTATTGCCCAAGTTAGACAAGGCTTATTTAACATTTTTGGTTATATTATGGAAGTTTTAGTTTACCTTGCTTTGTTTTTAACACATTTAACACCTATAAGTTGATTATATGAGAAGATTGTTATGATGTGACTGTTCCTAATTTTCTTTCCAACACCTAGAAGTTGCTTTGTTTTTAACACATTTGTATAAGAAGATTGTTATGATGTGATTAGTATAATCATGCAATTTGTCACTGCTAAGAAGAGATCTGTGATCTTGCATGTCCCTAATTAATTTACTTCATTGAGTGATCTGTGATCTTGCTAAGAAGAGATTTGTGATATGTGATCTTTCTTTCTAATAATCTCTTTTGATTATATTTATTAAAATGTGTGGTTCCAGTATACTGGTTTTCCTTTTTGGTTTGTGTGGTTATTATTTATTATTATTATTATTAAAGCTATGAATTATACTTGTTACTCTAGTTTGTTTGCTAATCCGTATCTTTGTTTTTTTAGGTCATGGAAACCCCCACTAATGAACCCTCTGTCCAAACACCAGCTGCTACAGAAGATGATGGTGCTATTCCCACCCAAGTTGAAGATTCTGCTACTACCCAAGCTGAAGCAGCTACTGCTTTTGAGTTGCCCCCAGTTCCACCATGCCAAGTGAGTATGACAGCTCCTGTTAGTGGTACTTGTAGTGGTAGGAAAAAGTCCGTTGTTTGGGGTCACTTTGAAAAAGTAAAGATAGGTAAGGGTGATACAAGTAAAACTAAGGCTATTTGTAATTATTGTCAAAAATCGTATAATGTTGATAGTAAGAGTTGTGGTACTAATAATTTGTTAGCTCATGTGCCAATATGTCACAAGAACCCTAATAGAGAAGATCTAGTTAAAGGGCAGAAAACATTAGCTTTTGAACCCAGAAAGGATGGAGAAGACGGATTCCACCTTGTGTCAACATTGTCAACATCCTTTTCTGTTGAGGCTTCTAGAAAGGCATTGGCCAAAATGATTATAATTGATGAGTTGCCTTTTAACTACCTTACAACCTAAGCTTCGATTAAAGGATATCCCATCTCATCAAATTGGGGCTAGAGATGTGATTGGCATTTATAATAGTGAGAGAGCGAAGCTAAGGAAATCCTTGAAGGGTTGTAGGGTGTGTCTCACTACGGACACATGGACTTCTATTCAAAATTAAATTATATGTGTCTCACATGTCACTTTATTGATGATGCTTGGAAATTGCATTAGAGAATTTTAAATTTTTGTCAAGTTAAAGACCACAAGAGGGAGACTATAGGTAGAAAGATTGAGATGTCATTGTGTGAGTAGGGTATTGATGGGGATATTTACCTTGACAGTGGATAATGCTAGCTCAAATTTAACAACAATTAAATTTTTGCAAAGGGTGACTAAAGATTGGAATGGGACAGTTTTAGGAAATGAGTACATGCACATGAGGTGTTGTGCCCATATACTAAATCTCATTGTGGGGGAGGGTTTGAAAGAGATAGATGCATCCGTTGCTAAGGTGCGTGAAGCTGTGAGATATGTGAAGTCTTCACCCAATAGAAGTCAAACTTTTAGGAGTTTTATGGAGAGGTTGGGTATGGAGTCCAAGAGTCTTCTTAGTCTAGATGTACCTACTAGGTGGAACTCGACCTATATCATGTTAGGAATTGCTGAAAATTTTGAGAAAGTGTTCCTTCGAATGGATTTTGAAGATGATGGTTATCCGTCGTACTTTAGGACCAAGGAAGATAGTGGTGGTTTGGGTTCTCCGTGTATGACTGATTTCAAAATTGTAGGGCATTTGTTACTTTCTTAAGGCTTTTTTATAATGCAACAAAGAAATTTTCCGGTTCTTTGTACGTTACTTCAAATGCCTTCTATGATGAGATCTTTGTTATTCAGGAGAGTATTTCTAATTTAGTTAAATCCTAAAACACTCTCTTGAAAAGCACGGCCACAAACATGCAAACTAAATTTGAGAAGTATTGGGGGGAAGGGGAGAAAATTAATCCTCTTTTGTACGTGGCTGTGGTTCTTGATCCATGAAAAAAATTGAGGTTTTTGAAGTTTTCTTTTTTTGAAATCTATGGGAATGCAATTGCAGAAATGATGGTTGATAAGGTGAAAGATCTTTTGTATAAGTTTTATAATTTTTACACTTCTATTCATTCACCAAATGTGCAAGAACAAAGTGGGAGTGAGAGGACAGAATTGGAAAGTGATGCTAGTGATCCATATGTGATGGTTCACTCACGATATGAACGTTTTTTGCAAGTTGAGCAATCTGTAGGTTGTAGTAATGAGCTTGAGAAGTATTTGGCTGAAAACTGTGATGGTAGAAAGGATGTGAATTTTGAGATATTGGAGTGGTGGAGGGACAATTGTAATAAGTACCAAGTGTTGTCTAAAGTTGTTAAGGGTGTGCTGGCTATACTAGTTTTTACTGTTGCATTTGGGTCAGCATTTAGCATTGGAGGTCAAATTGTTGATCCATTTCGAAGTTCACTTTCTCCTTTCATGGTTCAAAACCTTGTATGTTCACAAAATTGGCTTCAAGCCATAGTTCCAATTTCTCATCGCCAGTCAAGGGATGATGTAGAGGCATTGGAGGAGGAGTTACTTGAATTAGGTAATATGTTTAAATTCTGAAACTTAGTCTATTAATTTTATTGAATGTCTCATGTATTCAAGCAAAATTTAATCTATTTTGCTTATTTCCTATTCTTTTCTAGTTTTAAATCAACAACCAACAGCAAGTGCAACAATAAATACCAGCTCAAGCAAGGGTTCCACTTCAGGCAAACAACCATTAATTAGCATTGATGATTAATCACTGACTTGGTATGATTCTGCCTTTAGCCCCCTACTATTATAAACTTGGTTTCCTTACTAGTTGGTCTTGTATTTGGTACTAATGTATTGTTTGTTGAATATTTTTTTGTCTATTGTAGGAGGATGGTAATTTATTTTGTAAAGAAGGCAGCATTTTGGGAATATTTTGGAAGCTTTTTTGGACATATCGCTTTTCTAACTTGTAACAATACTTCTTTCTCAAAAAAAAAAACTTGTAACAATACTCAACTGTCAATGCTTATAGAAAAGAAATCTTAGTTCATAGGTTTTCTTTTCTATTAGTTATAGACTTATAAACTATAGAGTAGTCATTCAATGCTTTGGAAAAGCTATTTTTTGGAAATACCTATGGTATTTGATTGTTGTAACTAATTATATTGCTTGGAACATTGTATAACTAGCAAGCTTTCTGCCTTATGGGTTACTGCCCAAAAAATTGCAGTGGCAGTGGCTGCCTTATGGGTTATGGAACATTGTATAACTGCAGTATAGTATTATATGTTGTGATTTATTTGTTGCTGGAAATATTATTTGTTGTGGTTGGCAGGTTTTATAGGTGTTGAGCAGCTTAGTGCCTAGGTGCTTATTGTGTTGTTTAATAGATTACATATTATTTTTTGTGTTTATTTTTTGGTGTTGTGTTGATCATAGGTGATAAAAAGAATAGGCCTTTTTTGGGCCTTTTTGATTTTTTTGATTGACGGCCCAATAGGCCTATTGTAGTTTAAGCTTGAAGCCATATTTTAAAATAAATTAAGTAAAAAGAGGCCCAATTTGAAATATATAGGAAATTCAAAAAATCTAAAATCAAAGGGGTTTAGCAAACTGCCGAACCGTGTAATTTGGGCTAAAAATGCCTAAAAAAAAATGAATTTACTATAATTTTAGCTATGGCAAAAAGTCCGGCCCAATCTGAGGCCCAGACCCGTCAAACCGATGACTCCAACCCGAAGAACCGATTACCCGAAATGTCGAATTCGACCCGATTATTTGGTCAAATACGGATATGAAATTCAGTAACCCAATCCAACCGGGTCAAGTTTGGTTTGGGCCCAAAACCGACCCGTGGACAGCCCTATTGCTATTATTTATTCCATCAAGACCTTTTTTTTATCCGTGGGTCAAACGAACTTGTTTTTACTTCCTGTGGTTTTACATGGGTACAAAGTCGAATAAATGCACAAATGGTACAAAGGTGTGTACCATTTCGAAGTTCGTCAAGAATTACAGACTTTATGGTTGAACTGTTGGTATGATATAGTTGTTGATACCTCCACCTTTCACCACCCCTTCCACACGTATCTAATTCATTATATAAGTCAATTCATATTAGCCCATTAATCACCACAATTAATAAAAACAAAATAGTCTCTTCATTTTCAATGTGGGATTAAACATTTTCACTAACTCCTCATTTTCCATATTCACTTCCACATCTTTACATTTATGTTCTAATATTTATTCATTTTAATTAATTAATATTAAAATGCTCCAACAATCCCCCACTCATTTTAAAATTAAATTTTTTAGTTAAAGAGAGACTACCAGGCAAAGACGGGTCACTATGCATCATGAAGGTGTGCTCTGCATTAAACCTTCACTTACTAAAACAGCGATCTCAACTCCAGAGTCATAGTGGTCTTCGACTTGAACTAGGACTGCTTTAGGGAAATTAAGTGTCATTGCTTACACATAACAACCCAGATGTTGATATGAGCTTTTATAGCTAGCACTTTATATTCGTGTGTTGATCCCAATTTCATGAGTGTATTTGAGATTAAGTCCAAATCTCATAGGGAGCAGCCCCACCCCCACACTCACATAGGTGAAATTTTGTCAAGGGTGCTCTTGTAATTCTGACACCCCCACTCATACAAGCTACAAATTTCATTAAAAGTTTTTTACTCAACCTTTCCACATTATAGGATAAATGCACTTACATCATAGGGATGAACAATTTAAAAAATCATTTACAAAATAAATAATTAAAAAAAAAATAGTGCATTTCGTACGACCATCGTATGATTTGTTTTTCCCATTAAACTCAATTCTCAAGATCTCTGGTCCTTGGGTTGGGTATCCTCATACATGGCTCATGATTCTATGGACTTTAGTCCCCATCCCCCGCAATGTATTCCAAACCATATCTTTTGCCAAGGCCTTGGTAAATGGATTTGCAAGACTATCGTTAGATCGCACGGTACTGTGCTTTCTTCTTATAAGTCTGGATTTACCATTGTAATAACGGTTTTTAACTCTGCCAATTGTGGCAGTGCTATCACAATGAATTAATATAGGTGGAATTGGCTTTTCCCAAAGTGGAATTTCATATAACAAATCTCTAAGCCAATTTGCCTCTTCACTAGCTAAAGCTAATGCTATTAATTCAGCTTCCATTGTTGAATTAGCAATTATTGTTTGCTTTTTAGATTTCCAACAAATAGCACCACTACCTAAGGTAAAAATATAACCAGTGGTAGAGAGAGAATCACCTGACAAAGTATTCCAATCGACATCACTAAAAGCTTCAATCATAGCAGGGTACTTTTTATAAAATAAGCCATAACTTTTGGTACCAATTAAATATCTTATGACTCGCTCAATAGCTAGCCAATGATCTTTACTAGGCTTGCTAGTAAATCTACTAAGCACTCCTACTGCATATGCAATGTCAGGTCTAGTACAATCAATAGCATAACGCAAACTACCAATGATGTTAGCATAATCCTTTTGATTAAAAATCTCATTATTATTATTCACAAGAAATAAATGAACACTAGAATCAAAAGGAGCAGCTACACTTTTATGATCATGAAAATTATATTTTCTCAACATAATGTGATTGATTAAGAAATATCCCATCACATGTTTTTGTAATTTTCATGCCCAAAATAAAATTAGCCTCACCAAGATCTTTCATATCAAAATGGCTTCTAAGCATATTTTTCATCTCATTTATAACATGCATATTTGAGACAAAAATCAACATATCATCCACATAGAGGCTAATAATAACATGTAAATTATTCCATGATTTAGAATAAATACATTTATCACATTCATTTGATTTATAACCATTCTCAATCATGTAGGAATCAAACTTTTAATGCCATTGCTTAGGTGCTTGTTTTAAGCCATATAGGGATTTAGTTAGCTTACATACCTTGCTTTCTTGTCTAGGCTCTACAAAGCCTTCGGATTGATCCATATAAATCTCTTCCTCTAGGTCCCCATTTAGAAAAGCAGTTTTTACATCCATTTGATGGATTTTCAAATCAAAAATTGCAGCAATAGCAATTAACAATCTAATAGATGTAATTCTTATTACCGGAGAAAATGTATCAAAGAAATCAAGACTAGATTTTTGTTTAAAGCCTTTTGCAACAAGTCTAGCTTTAAACTTGTCTATTGATCCAACCGGTTTCAATTTTTTTCTAAGGACCCATTTACATCCTATGGTCTTACAACCCAGTGGAAGATCTACCAATTTCTAAGTTCTATTAGAAATTAGATATTTCATCTCATCATTTATAGCCTATTTCCAAAATATAGCATTAGGTGATGTTAAAGCCTCTTTTAAATTTTGGGGATTTTCCTCAATGTTAAAAACATAATAATCATGACCAAAATCCTTTTCAACTCTGGCTCCTTTACTCCTTCTAGGTTCCATTTCAAAATTTTCTTGATTTTGTAAATGTGAAGTAGAAGAACTAGGTTGTCATAAAATATTTTCTTCATCCCCACTATTTTTCAATTTAAAATGAAATTTTTCTTCATGAAAAATTACATCACCAAATTCAAAAATTATTTTGTTTTTAAGATCAAAAAATCTATAGGTTGCACTATTAATCACATAACCAAGAAAAGCACAGGTAGTAGCTCTTATACCTAATTTAGGTATTTTAGGGTCAGTAAGTCTTACATAAGCAAGACAACCCCATACTCTCAAATATCTCAAATTTGGCTTATGTCCTTTACACATCTCAAAAAGTGTGGTACATGACTTTTTATGTGGCACTCTATTCAAAACATGACATGCAGTTAAAATAGCTTCATCCCAAAATTGTAAAGGTGCACCAAGTTCAATTAACATGGCATTTGTTAACTCAATTAATGTTTTATTTTTTCTTTCAGCCACACCATTAGAAGCAAGTAATATGGTGCAATAGTTTCATGGATAATTCCCAAAGACTGAACAAATGAGTTGAATGCACTTGATTCATATTCATGGCCTCTATCACTTCTTATTCTTTTTATTTTTCTATTGAATTGATTTTCAACTTCTTTTAAAAAAGTCTTGAAATTTTTCAAAAGCATCACTTTTATTTTTCAACAAATAAATAGTTGTATATTTTGAGAAATCATCAATAAAAGTGATAATATATCTTTTTCCTCCATGAATTAAAATTCCCTCAAATTCACATAAATCAGAGTGAATTAACTCAAGCAATTCGGTATTTCTTACAACACTTTTATGAGGCTTTTTTGAATCTTAGCTTGACAACAAGTTTCACATTTTTCAAAATCTTTTGACAGTCTTGGAATTAATCCTAAACTACTCATGATTCCCACATATCTACTATTTATATGACACAAACGAGCATGCCAAAAATTAATAGAAGAAAGCATACAAACTAAACTGGTAGATGTTTTATTATTCTCAACATTCAATTTAAACATTTCATCACAAGCATAACCCTTGCCCACAAATAATTCCTTTTTAGTGATTACATAATTATCAGATCCCATAGTTTGCTTAAAGCCAGCCTTGTTAAGCAAAAAACTTGAGATCAAATTCTTCCTCATAGACGGAGTGTAAAGAACATCTTTCAATGTTAGTACACTTCCAAAAGTGAATTTCAAATCAACCTCACCACTCCCAAAAACCTTGGTTTTGCTAGAGTCACCAAGCATAACCGTTTTTTCTTCTTCAAAAGGAGTGTATAACTTGAACCAATTTTTATCATAGCAGACGTGCCTATTAGCACCAGAATCTACCCACCACCTTTTAACATATTGCACCATATTGATGTCTGTAATTTTAGCCACTAAAGGCTCTTTGGTTACATTAACCTGCGAGACAGATTCATGTTTCCGAAATTTGCAAAATCGAGCAATATGCCGACTCTTTCCACAGACAAAATAGGATCTATTAAATTGATCTTGTGAAGGGGGTCCTTGGTTCTTATTGTAATTTTTATTCGGGTTTCCCCTTCCTTGAGGTCTATTATTATTTTTAAAGGCTCTCTTTTTAGGCTTCAATTGACCATTTCTAGGAAAATGATTTTTGGGCATATTATTATTGGCTGAAATAAGGTTTACCTTTGTGGTGAAATTACCATTGCTCTCTTGTGTCATGAGTGCATCTTCTCCTCTAGCCTCCTCCTCCACACGGATGCGTGTGATCAAAGTCTCTAAGGATGTCTCCTTTTGTTTGTGCTGTAAAGTCTTTTGGAACTCCCTCTAAGATTATGGTAGTTTATCAATTAAGCCAGCTACCACCAAATTGTCTCCAATCTTTATGCCTTCGAATCTCAATTCTGCCACAATCATTTGGAAGTCTTGTGCTTGATCCACCATCGATTTTCCATCCACCATTTGGTAACGGAGAAATCTATTAGCAGCATACTTCTTTGCACCAACCTCCTCGGTATCATACTTGCTTTGTAAAACTTTCCAAATTTTCGTAGCCAAATTATAAGTTGTATCATAATAATCATAGAAATGATCGGCAAGACAATTCAAAATATAAGAGTGACAATTATATTCATCTTTTGTATACTTATCTATTTTTTTTTATGGAGACTAAATTCTTCCTCACTCATCTCATCGATAGAAACCTTTGATGGATTCTTGTCAGTGAGGATGTAGGCGACTTTGAGAAGACTCAAGTAGAAGAGGACCTTTCCTTTCCACGTCTTGAAGTGGGCTCCCTTAAAGCGAAAGAGCTTGTTGAGATCTCAAACAAGCTCATTTGGTTTCTCTTGTGTAGGCTCCATGTTCTCTGACTTGTCTCCCCTAGGATACAACAACCCAACAAGTGTCATATGGTTAGAACAACCTCTGCACAAAGTGTTCAAGCCCAAAATTCCACCAAAAAGAACATGTAAGAGTCTCCAAGAAGCTGATTCATTTCCATTTTGGATACCTCCACCCTTCACCTCCCCCTTGTGCACGTATCTAGCACAATATCTGAGTCAATTCATATTAGCACATTAATCACCACAATTAAAAAGAACAAAATA
The DNA here is from genome assembly GCA_023055345.1 of Quercus wislizeni. Taxonomy (NCBI): domain Eukaryota; kingdom Viridiplantae; phylum Streptophyta; class Magnoliopsida; order Fagales; family Fagaceae; genus Quercus; species Quercus wislizeni. The sequence goes on from JALGQJ010000001.1 coordinate 31,309,602, forward strand.
GTCTCTCTCTCCTTTTCAATGTAGGATTAAACATTTTCACTAACTTCTCATCTTCTATTTTCACTCCCACATCTTTACATTTATGTTGTAGTATTTATTAATTTTAATTAATTAATATTAAAATGCTCCAACAGAAACTAACACCCTAATCTTCTAATTTGAAATTAGAAGCTTATAAATTTTCAAAACACCCAAATTGATACTTTTTTTTTCTACATTTCTGTTTCATTTTTTTGAGGGAAAAAAAACTTTTTTGATCAATTTGGGTATTTCTCAAAAGTTTAGGGGGTTGATTTGATTTTGATCTAAAGTTTAGGGAGTGTTTTTGCATTTTCCTAAATCGGTCAAAACTAGACTCGGACCTGTTAACTAACTTGAACCTAGGAAAAATATGGGTATATGAGTTTTTTGGACATGTGAATTACTTTTTGTTTTTTTGTTTTGTTTTGTTTTTTTTTAATGCTCTTCCCCCCCCCCCCCCCCTTCGCTTTTTTAAGAAACTCAATTCTCTACACTTCTTATTCTCTTCTTCAGCTTCTCTGCCACACTCATATACGAGGCTAATTGGCTGGAGCTTTAGTCACCACCAAAGCTTTCTTCTCAATAGTCTCCTATACTTTGTCAGTCAATTCTTCTTTTGCCACCTACCAACCCACAGTCTAATCTAAGATCTCTCAATCTAGTGAGGATAAATTTCTCCATTATACTCTCAAAAGTCAAAATCCCCAATTTTTTATAAGCTTAGTTTGATCTAATGATTTATTGTTTATGTATATATTATTATAATTAGAATTTAGTAAATTAGGGTTTGCGAGTGTTGCAATTTTATGGATTTTGGACTTTAGGGCATTTAAATTATGGGTTTAAGAATGTTTCGATTTTAATTTTACAATGGATTAGGGTATGAGAATGTTGCAATATGTAATGAATTAAGTAGTTATGTATTATTTAACTTGAACTATGTAAATTTCAGATTTTATGTATTGTTTGATATTTACTTTAGAGTGTTTTTGTTTATTTATTTTCTTATTTGTATTGAAAGGAAGACATAAACAATAAGGGTCATACAATGTCAACTCAACCCTTACAAGACCAAGTTGGGATCATAGGTTTGTTAACCTGTTTAAAACAACTTGTTTCTAACCCAAACCATATCAACCCAAACCCATTTGCCAATTCTTTATATCACTTTTTTTAAAAATAAAATAAAAATCTTGAGAAATAATATTCTAGCTTACAGAAGTATTTATTTAAAGAGTAGTATATATATGTTATGTTGCAATTGAAGCTTACAGTTCGTTTGGAAGTTCCTAAATTAATAACAAATCATTTCTTTTGCACATAAAATCTTTTATTTATATGTTTATCTAAAATACAACGAGAGTGCAGCTGGGGGGGGGGGGGGGGGGGGGGTGGTTTAAATTACTCGAAAGTTGGTTGGAGTTGGAGACACTTTGAGAGACAATGGACACATATAGCTCAACGCAAGTGTGCCTTTACAACAATTGTTGGCTGTTAACTTCCTTACTCATGAACATTTTTTTAATAAAGCCACAATTTTATAGATATAATTGTACTACTTATAAAAATTAAAAAAAGCTAACACAAATGTAAACTGGGACAAAATGGGTTGCTAGCTAGACCTAATTTCAAGGTAGCTCATGGTTGTTTGCGACTAGTTTTTTATATTTTTTTAGAAGAGTTTGCAACTAGTTATGCTTCATAGAGAAATTGAGAGAAACCGAAAAAATTTAACTAGCATTGCCAAGCATGCTTTAAGTTCTTCCTGGCTAGGCACAAGACAAAAATTCCATTACAATGATGGTTGGGTGTCAACGCATGATCTGTTATACAATGATTTGTTACCAACATATGATGCACGTATGGCATAAACATAAAATTTGGCCAAGTACTTTATAACTCAATTAAACACTTAGTGATGATTCCAAATGAGATATTCAGAATTCAAATCCCACCTCCCCCATTTATCAAATTATTATAAATACTTTTTCTTTTTTTTATACAAAAAGTTTGAATTTGAGATGGGCTTCCAAGAGTAGACCCAGCCACCCAACCCCAATGTTAAAAAAGTAACCCAAAAACTCATTATTTGCATTGTCCAGCCCAAAATGCCAAATTATTAGCCAAACTATGCCAAGCCCAACCCAAAAAGCACCGCTCAGTACTTCGCCAGGGACAGAGAGTTCAGAAACTTCTTACATTTACATGTACATCTCTCTCTCTTTCGCCAGAGCCAGACAGACAACCTGAACAAATCACGAAGCCACTGATCGGTGAGACCCTTTTCTTTTTCTCTTTTGTTTTTTTTTGTTCCTTTTAATTTCGCTTCTTCTTTTTTTCCACTCACTTTGCTTTCGGTTTGCACAAAATTTGTTGCACTTTTGTTTTGTGATCTGATGAATGTAATCGAAATTTTGGATGATTGATAATAGGGTATTGCTTAATTTCAACATTTCCGAGGATTTGTATTTTCTACATAAGCTTGTAAATCAAACATCCTAGAATCTGGGTCTTATAAATATATATTTGCTAATTTTTTTTGTTATTGTCACCCATTAAGATTTGTTATGTTATGCCAGTAATTAAGAAAAATAAAAGTTAGATTTGATTAATTGTAAGAGTATATCATAGACACCAATTAGAAAAATATCAGGATTGTAATGAAAATTTGTTCTTCTCTGAATGATGATCAGTATGCAGTGTTAATTTCTCATTCTGGGTGTTGATTCTTCTTTGTATTTCCATATGTTATTCTGGGTGTTGATGAATGAAGAAGTAATATTTAATTGGAGTGAGAAAGAATAGAGAGTCTGATGCTAGTGTGTGTGAATGGTGGGTTAGCTGAAATCGAAATAGTAGGGGTGTTAGTTTGAATTTGGCTTAAATTTTATTGAGCCTGATGCGAATGCTCTTTTACAACTTTCTCTAAATTTTGTGAAGCTTTGGCTTTGCCATTGCTAGAGCCGGGTAGACAACTCTCTTTGGTTTTTTTTGTAATTGTCAGAGATTTTGTAAATTGAAGCTTCAATGGCGTCGAGATACTGGGTGGTCTCTCTTCCAGTTCAGAACTCTGCAACTTCTTTGTGGAATCGATTGCAAGAGCAAATCTCCAAGCATTCCTTTGACACTCCTCTCTATAGAGTACTTACTCATTCTCTCATGTCCTTGGAATATCTGTTTCTCTTTGCTTCAATTTCATGTCATTATAGTCTTTCTTTCGTTTTTATATTTGATTTTTCCAGTTCAATGTTCCTAATCTACGTGTTGGCACCCTAGACTCACTTCTCTCTCTCAGCGACGATCTCCAAAAGGTAATTCCTCCAACATCTGAATCCAATTTTGAAGGTCTTTTTTCCTGATTCACAGAATGTGTTGCTTTTTTTTTCTTTTTTTGAATTTTAGATACAAATTTTTTAAATTTATTTTTATTTTTATCTTTATTTTGATTCACAGAATCTGTAATTTCTTCAACTTATTTCTGTGGCTATTTAATTGCAAATTTGGCTTTGATCTGAATCCAATTTTGAAAATTTTTTATTCACAGAATGTCTTTCTTGTAATTTTAAGTGCAAATTTTGTAGTTTTGTCTTTGTTTTTTTATCAATATTTTATGAATTATTAAGATTCATGGAATCTGAAATTTCTTCAGCTTTTTCTGTGGCAATTTTATTGCAAATTTGAAATTGATCTGTTATTTCCGTGATTTTCATTGTTATTATTATTATTAAATTGGAGTTTTACTGTGGAATTTTGTAGTCAAACAGCTTTGTGGAAGGAGTGTCACACAAGATCAGGCGTCAAATTGAGGAATTAGAGAGGGTATCAGGTGTGGAGAGCAATGCTCTTACTGTTGACGGAGTACCAGTTGATTCGTACCTCACTAGGTGAATCACAATTCTGTAAAATCAATAAAGATTTTTTGACTTAGGATTTTGGTTTTTTCTGTTATTGTGAGGGATCTGGGTATTATTAACCGAGAATTTTTGTTTTGGTCTTGTAATGGAAAAGGTTTGCTTGGGATGAAGCCAAGTACCCGACAATGTCACCCTTGAGGGAGACTGTGGATGGTATTCATAGTCAAGTGTCAAAGATTGAGGATGATCTCAAGGTAATAATTAATTTCTTCTTGATTTGATATGTTGGTTATCTATTATTTGAAGGCAGATACAAGGAACCATTGCTTGTTAGTAAACCAAGCCTTGACAACACTGTATAGTTAAGATTCTTCAAGATCAGCTGAGAGAGATTGTATAGAATAAGTTTATTTACAATGATCTATGTGATTTGGTTAGGTGTTTATAGTAAATCAGCTGTTCACTGCACTTGACTACAATGTGTTTTGTTTTCTGTTTCTCTTATGACATATGATATCTGTGGATTGTGGATGTCTTAAGTGAGGGGTTATCTTCCTTAGCTGGATGAATTGCTTGGGAGAATGCCAAAAATAGGAAGGATGAGCATCTGTGTACAAAGCATAGAGAATTACAATTGTAAAGCCAGGATATTTCAGAGAATGATGGGTATGGTGAACTCCTGTGGCTCATATTAAGATACAAAACCCTTCCAAGAACACTTCTTAGTGTATAGGGTCTTTTTTCTTTTCTTTTTAATTGGTGAGTCACACGCATATCTAGTGGGTCTTGGAGCACAATTCAGCTTCCACTCTATTCTTTTGAGGGAAGGATGTGTCATTTGAGCTAGAGCTCATTGAGTCATTGGCTTTAGTGTGTCAGATCTTTTGTACATAGTTATGAAACTTGAGTGTTTGTTTCACCTGCTTTCTTTAGGCTATATAGCACAGTCATGCACTGAACTAGGCAACTGATTAGTTTTGGCACAGACTCTATCGTACAAGGAGGTAACAAAAAAGGAGGAGCATAGAATGTTGATTCCTTGACACCTTGTGATAAATAGAGTGTAGTAAATTGCTGCATGAGTGTTTATGATTTTTTATTTTGATGGAAATAACAACAATTGATACCATGAGAGCAGTTGTTCACTTGGCTGTCCTCATATTTTCTCCCCGTCATTTATCATGTAGGTATTTTTCCTCCACTTGGATTGATTAGATCTGTTATGTTTCTTGACTGAAGAAGTAAACCTCATAATTAAGCAAAAGCTCTTTAGTTTTTTAGACTGACGTATAAATAAATATTTATTTTTTAGATGAATATATATGGGTCTTAAAGCTTTGTCTCTTATGTTAGGTTCGTGTTGCTGAATACAACAATGTGCGTAGTCAGCTTAATGCTATAAACCGAAAGCAAAGTGGAAGGTACACGTTTTTCTTCTTTCTTTCTCTTTTTCTCTTTTTTTTTTTTTTTTTTTTTGGGGGGGGTGGGGGGGTGGTGTTTGTTTTAAAGTCTAATTGCACATATATGCAAAATAGTTGATTCTGGTTTCTGATCAGATCTAGCTTTCTGCATTTTTCAGCCTGGCTGTACGGGATCTCTCAAATCTAGTGAAATCAGAGGATATAATTACCTCAGAACATCTAGTCACTCTCCTTGCAGTTGTTCCCAAGTATTCACAGAAAGACTGGTTAGCCAGCTATGAGACTTTGACTAGCTATGTGGTATGGATTATTATTTCTGGTTATATATTCTAGTTCCTATTGGTTCAGCCTTGTTGATATTGTGGTAGAGTTGTGATTTAGTAGGCTACATTGCTTACAATTTGATATGGGTTCACTTTAATTGATCAACTTATCCATCATGCCCCTTAAATCTGTGGAACAGTTGTGCTACCTTTCTGACAATATGATATGGGTCACTTCAATTGACCCAACTTACCTATCATGCCTGTTTAGCAAAAAAACAAAAAAACTTAACCTGTGCAATAGTTGTAATCACATTGTTTTATTTTTAGTTTTCTGTGATCTTACCTCAAGTCTGATTAATCTTGCTATGTGCTTTCAGGTCCCCAGGTCATCCAAGAAGTTGTTTGAGGATAATGAATATGCTCTTTATACTGTGACACTCTTTGGACGTGTTGCAGACAATTTTAGAACAGCTGCACGTGAAAAAGGTTTTCAGGTGAGTATGTTGTACAAGTGGCATGATCCAGGGATGTTACAACAGTGAATCTTCTTCATCTCTTTTAAAATTTATATCCTGGCATGCTCTGTCGGCAAAGCAGAAATGCATAAAGAATTTGCTGCACTTATGCTAATTTCAGCATTTGACTAGGTGGAACATATCTAATTAGTGGCTTGTTATTTTAATATGTGATTCAGATTCGTGATTTTGAACATAGTCCAGAAGCGCAAGAGAGTCGGAAGCAGGAGTTAGAAAAGTTAATTGAAGATCAGGGAAGTATGAGAAGTTCTCTTTTGCAGTGGTGCTATAACAGTTATGGGGAGGTATTTTTCTTTTTGTTTTTTTATTTTTTATTTTCTATAAGATGCATCTGACTTATGTGTGCACCACTGTAGCCTATTTGCCTATATGTGGTCCCATTTTTGCTCAGAATCTTTCAAATTGCTGTTTTGAACTAAAATGTTTTAGTTTTGCTGTTTGATCTATTATTATTACTATTATTGGTATACATTGTTGTTGTACTTGTTCTTGTTGATGTTGTCTTGCCCTTTGCAATAGGTTTCATAATTTTCTTTTATACTGAATAGGTTTCCTGCCTGTAGGTTTTTAGCGCCTGGATGCACTTTTGTGCTGTGCGTGTTTTCACAGAGAGCATTTTGAGATATGGTCTGCCGCCGTCTTTCTTGGTATGTAGACTCTTATGTTCGTTTGTGGTTTTCCAACCAAGAATTTGCCTTTTTTGACAGAGCATGGGTTGTTGAAATGATTTCAGGCATGCGTTTTAGCTCCGTCGGTAAAAAGTGAGAAGAAAGTGCGCACAATCCTTGAAGGGTTGTGTGACACTGCAAACAGGCAAGTCCATAAGCCTTTGTGTATGTCTTATGGTATAGAATGAGTACACCTCAATAATTACAGTTAAGAATAAGAGGGTCAAGGTTGACATGATCTTAACTACCTAGGCCATATGTACTCAGTGTAGATGCAGATGAACTTAAGATCCATTATTTAGTTAACTAATGAGAACATGTTGATTGAGATTGTTACCTGTTTCAGTGGTCATGGGAGGGTATATTACTCTGTATGGTGAAGAAAAATATGAAGGTTGTCAAGAGGTTTAAAAATTCATTGCTACAGTAACTGTTTGATGATAAAGCTAAACTCTAAACTATTTTCTAAACTTTTATAGGAACTTCTGACTCTTGAATTCTTTATGCCTTTTTAAGTTCAAAAAATTGGGAGCACATCTTGCAGTTCAATTATGATGTGTATTGTTTTGTTTGCTCACCTATGCAATAATACATAGGATGATACTAATTGCAATGTTGTATTTCTGGAAAGTTTTTGTACATTTGTATATCTTTAGTGGTTTTGTAATCTGATTTATGTTTCCTCATTTTGTTTTTCCTCTGATGTTTGGATACAGCACATATTGGAAAACTGAAGATGAAGTCGGAGGAGGGGTGGCTGGTCTGGCAGGTGATGCTGATTCCCATCCATATGTCTCCTTCACAATCAACCTTGTGTGATCAGTGCTGACTCTGAGTTCATTATCTGTTTCGAAGTCATAGTCCAAGGATTTTTCTGGACACCAATAATAATGGAAGTGTTCAGTGGTAATGTATATTAAATTTAGTTGCCCAATTCTTTGTGTTCAATTATAGTTTCAGCTTTGGGAGTTCCAGTGAGTCTGATGGTACGAGGGTGGAATCTGTGAGAAAGGTTTGCTCTGTAGAAATTTTTATTACAAGATTTATATTATGAGATTGCGGGATCTGCATTTACAAAGTTGGACAGTAATGCTCTTGGTGTATTTTATAATAATGATATATTAATAATTTAAAAATGCAATACATTTTGTTTTTAATGTACTGCATTCACTTGCCTCTGAAATGTGATGCTCTCAGAACTAGTCTAGATAGGTGATTACCGATTACAACCCTTGAATGTTTAACTGTTTAGTGTGAAGTACGGACCAGTGGGCACTGGTAGAGAAATTGGATGATGAAAATGCATGCTGGAGTTTGGCAAGGATGATGAAGACTTGGACAGTGAGTCAGTGACATATGTTTGGATTTGGGTTTGGAAGAGCAGTGTGGATGTAGGTAGAGCTGGAATAAGTAGAAATGGCTTAACGGATCCGAGAGCCTGATTATTACTCCTCAGCCTTGGACTATGGCACGTGTCGGTGGCTCTGCTGGCCATTACCCTAGATAATTTTTTCCTTTTTCTATTTCAAGGTAACTTGCACACATTAGAGGGATGGAATTAGAGGTGGAATGTCATTTGGGGTAAAGTTTATTGGTATGTAGCCTGATCTTTATTTGGGCTACGGATCATTGGTATATGGCTTGACCTTTATGATTATGACACTCATCATCTAATTTTATGATATATATATATATATATATATATTTAGAGATAATTATAATATGCTGCTAATCCCATAATCTCATAGCTCAAACCCTTTTCCTACTACTCCCCAGGTACTTTGTGCAAGGGAGGTGTTAATTCAACTATAAGGCCGTTGGCAAATTATTCTATGAAATAATTTGGTTGTAACTTGTAATACATTTATTGAGAAATTACTTATAAGGCAATATTGGGTCAATGATATGTAGTATATACTGTATAGTATATATTAATTCTTCTTTTACCATCCTATCTATTTTTCCCTTATTTTCTTCTTCGGTCAGTTTGGTGGTGATCTCTCTCTCTCTCTCAAAATTTGCGTGTTTGATTAGTAAGGAAGTTCAAGAAAAATAGGATAATATGAATCTGAATAGATTTCGAATATCAGAAGGCATTAGTATTGAAATTGGATCGAGCAGCGCGGAGCAGGTAAAATCGCAAGTATGCCTTCAGGTAAAGTTGGATTGAGCAGGCATAACCGTTGCTCTATGATTCATAATACGTTCAATGACTGAAAACATGTCATTAAACCTTATATTCATCGGGTTGGATTGAATGGTTCTTTGAGCCCTCCTAAGCCCAACCCACTCTAAAAATTGTATTGGGCAATTTATCCAGTCCAAATATTTCAGCTGGACTTCTAATTTCTAAACCCCCGTTCAGACTGCACTAAAGATGGAATTTCTTACTAAGTTTTTCATACTGATGTCCTAAGAGCATTGATTTAGGAAATTTTTTTAAAAAAAAATTTATAAAAAAAAATTATCGACTTTTTGATAGTTTTTATATTTTTCATGAAAGTATTATCAAAAAATTTTTTAAATAGTCTATTAACAAATGTTCTAAGCATCCTAAAAAAAAAAAAAAAATGTTCTAAGAGTACTCGTAAACTGGACCCATATCCAATTTATTCTTTGCTAAAGATCATTAAAGACCCATCTTCAAATACTTTTTTTTTTTTTATGGAAAAGCGGGGGTATTATTAAAAGAAACCAAAGTTTATATTACATTAGTTACTACTCTTGGGGTACATAGTCTAGTCTCCCCCAAGGCAGCTAGATCCCTGATATATGATACATCAACAAAAGTGGGATAGTGCTCATAGATAGTCTCCAAGGTCCTTTGGCGAGTTCCCCGCATTGCTAGCGCGTCCGCACACCCGTTCGCTTCACGGTACACGTGCTGCACGTGCACCTCCCACTCCAGGGTTAACAAGTTCCTGCAGTCACAAATTAAAGGCATCATGTTAGTCGGATAATTTACATAGGGATTTGTTAGCCATGTTAAAACCACTTTGGAGTCTAATTCCAACTGTAGGTGCTTTGTGCCCTTGTCCCAGGCCATTTCAAGGCCCCGTCTGACTGCCGCCAGTTCAGCCAAATTGTTTGTTGCCAGTCCCACATGAAGGGAAAAACCCGAGATCCACCTGCCCCAGTGGTCTCGTAACACGCCTCCTGCCCCAGCAAGGCCAGGATTTCCTAATGCACTTCCGTCCGTGTTAAGTTTAAGGAAGGGGGGTTGGGGCGGGTGCCATCTTATGATCTGAGGAATCCGGCTCGGGGGTTGGTGGACGGTGCCTGCCAAGAAATGGAATTCAGTGGCGGCTTGCACCGAAGAGTATAGGAGGGCATGTTGGGTGGTGGACTTGTGGTTAAATATTCTCTCATTACGGGCAAGCCAAATTTTCCAGCAAGTGAACGGAAAATATTCATTGACACTATATATAGTTGTTACTATAATTAATTATTCATTGACATAATCATTTATGATTATACGAAGTGTGACCAACGATACTCATTATTATGCAAAAATAAGTAAAAAACGGACTCATTAGTTAAGAACGTAGCATATCAAAGATGGAGAGTGAATGTGATGCTTTTTTTTTTTTTTGGGAGCAAAAAATGTTATACATTTGACTTAACAAATCAACAATCATATTCATTTGTATCTATTTAAAAAATAATAATAAGACAATATACTCCAAGTATTTCTCTTATGAATTATATATTAAATATGTCAAAAAAATAAATGTGAAATGAAAGATGCTTGTTTGATTGATTACAAGTTGCATGTGTTATCTCTCTCTCTCTCTCTCTCATATTAAAATATGAAAATAAAAACTTATACCATAAGTAACATCTCCTAACTTGTGGGACCTTTAGGAAGCTGCATGCATAAGAGAATAATTGTATAGGATAGGCATATGTGTATGTGGAGCTATCATCGGCTAACCGGCCTAGCTAGGGCCATTTTGCGTGTCAAAGTACTCATCACCTAATCAAACATATTAGATGTATAGATAAGGAAACCTCTTTTTGCATGAGTTGGAATGATTAGTTGTTGTGTTTTTCTTCTTATCTCTTAAATATGCAAATGGATAATATGTTGACCCCATTTGTAACGACTGCGTGCACTTGTCGCCTTAGAACAGTGACAGACTCTTGCTTTGTTTCAATGTCCTGATATTGGTGATATCTCAGCCTCATATAAGTAGCTGATGTGTCATATATTGCATTGAAAAGGATGAGTGGTTAATGTTAGTTAAAACTTAAAGAACACTAAGACTGTCATATCCAATCTGCATATACAAAGTTTTGGCTTGATGTTAATTTGCCTCTAAACCCCATCAGTACACAATCTCCAGATTTTAATGAGGATGTTACATGAAGAAATATTGAGTTGTTGAACTTATATATGTTAGAATAAGAACCCACGCTTTCCAATTTTACTTCCACATTAGTCTTAAGAATTTAATTCCAGCAAAAAATTTGTTTTTGTTTTTGTTTTTGTTTTCTCTAGAGAGAGATTGAAAAAATCAATGACAGCTACTTTCTTTTTAGAAAATAATAGATGACCTTTAACCCATTTTTCACTCACAAGACTTAAAAGTGTCAATTGAAATATAAAAGTCTTGGCACAAAAACCTTGAAGCTTAAGCAAGGAAAACATAGAGTACTATTACATTAAAAAAAAAAATGATGGTAACTGATACAAGACCGTTGCCTCAGCATTTAAGACCTTGTGTCAATCTTAAGTAATCATCTTTCTTATTAATTAGTAGTATTAAAAAAGAGAGTCAACACTTTCTCAAAAAAAAAAAAAAAAAGAGAGTCAACACACATGGAGATCTGAGTCATCTTGGATAAGGTGGTACGTAGATACATTGGATTGATGCACCTTATGATATAGTTAAATTGTTTGAAGTCTTCAAGGTTTAACCCTGGTAAAATATCTTTAAAGTCATAGCAACGGCCACTTGACCTCGTACGTATACAGAGAATCAAGTCATTAAAATTATAAGTTAGAAAAGTAAGGTAGAAACGTTTTTTTTTTTTTTTTTGAGAAGCAGGTGGAAACGTTTGAATTGATTGATTGATAAATTTTGCATTAAATCAATGAGTTAGATTATTGAGTGCTCTTAGAACATTTGTTAATATAAAAAGTCATAAAAAATTAATTGTTATTTTTCTTTTCTTATACAAAGTTTTTTAAGATATATCCCTTAAACCAATATTCTTAGGATATTCATTAACTTTTCTCATAGGTTTAAGAAATGTTTTTAGAAACATATTATGGAAAAGGAAAAAAGCAACTGATTTTTTAGATAGTTTTTTTTTTTTTTTTTTTTTTCATAAAAATGGTATTAAAATTTTCCTAAAATTGTCCATTAACAAATTTTCTATTGGCACCCATTGAGGGACCATTCTTAATTACATCAAGCCTACTAATGAACATATCAAGTACAATTCGAACCTTGAACATCCATCATTTGATCTAAAGATTATTGGCTTTCTAATAACTAAGACCTAATTTAGTAAATTGGGTACCAAAACTGATAAAAACATGAAATATGTTTTTTTTTTTTTTGGGTAGCTACATACCGATCTAACTTTTGAGAGACGAGGAATGCAAGCTACTCATGTCTGCATGAGTCGGGGGGTTGAACTTGAACCCATTGTCCCTGGCAGTTGGTATATATGACCCAATTGCAACAAAATTTATAACATGGGTTTGGTCCCATTGACCCAATAGCCAACCACCCACGTACATTTTGGGTTGGATAGGGAGGTTTAATAATTTTGAGCCTATACAGCTTCTCCTATAAGAGAAAATAATGCATTTCGGTTGAGAAAGAGGTAGGTGAGGACTCCTGCAATAATAAACATGGAGTTTATTTTGTCAATGTGAGCCTAATACTAGTTGTAGACTTCTTCAGAAATGTGATGTTGGTGGTAGTGGGTGAACAAAAATGAAATATTTGCTATAGTTTCAATGTCAAGCAAAGCATGCGGTCCTGCATTGAATATTGAAAGATCTAGGACATTTAGCCAACAAAAAAATTAAATGCAACAGGCCATGAAGTTCAACAATGAAAATATAATTTTGTTGAAACTTCAATTAGCAAACCTAATAGTAACTAAAACAATAGTAGTCGATGTCAATATATATTTATGTCATTCACTAAGCCATAACTAAACAAGGATAGAGACATTCAAGTTAACAAAGAAGTTAAATGTTTATTAAGACTTCAATTTAGCTAACCTAAATCTAATCACTAAAATAACAGTAGTCAAGTCAAATAATTATATCATTCTATATGGATAATTTTGTTACCAAGTTATGGCTAAAATATTATACTTAATACTCTGGCTCCACTCCAATAAAATATTTATATATATGTTAATCTTGGACTACCCAATTAAAAAATATATATATAAAAATAAATTTGGATTAGTGTGACTAGTGGTCTAATCCAACCAGGCAGGAAGGGACAAGGGCAGGTGCACTGGTTCTCACTAAGGAGATGTGGACGTGTTAGCCGAGGTTACATCTTAATGGATTAAGTTTGTCAGAAGCTTAATTAGCACTCTAAAATTAAGATAAACTACTCATTATTTTTAATTTGAATAGAAGATTCTCAAAAACATTAATTCAAGTTAACAAATACCTAAAACTTAGATCAGATGGTCGTTAATATTAATATATCATTATGTCAAGATGTATTAGGACAAGTACGACTTGCTTGTCATGAAACTCTTTAACATTGACAGTATGATCTCATTCGGTTCTTGTTCAAAGCTCAAAAACTATTTTGATATATGGTCACACTTAGTTTTTATTTTTGTTATTCGTAATAGACAATCAAGATAATAAAAAATAAAAGTAACTAGAAACAAAAAAAATTAAGTGATATAGACTATAGAGCATGGATGAGTCAAAAAGAGAGAAAGCAACATTCACATTATAAATGGATAGCTATGGTTAACCAACTTAATTAGCTTGTAATTAATTGATGGTGTTGATGATATAAATTGAGCTTTGAGCCTCAACTATATGTATTATGCCATATACTATAATACCATCATATATGGATGTATTCATGATAGTATTCAAGCAAACTAAACCAACATATATGCTTAAAAATTTTCTAAGACATTGTGTGGAAACTACAAAGCCTAGATAAGAAGAGAGAGACAATATTAAAGCTTGTCTTTGGATCAGATAGAATTATGATCCTCTTGTCCCCTTCATTGGATATATTAATCCGTCACCTTTTTGTCAACATGAGTTCGTTTTTCAACTTTCCACCAATTTCTTTTATTTTTTAGGCTTCTGCCTTTGAATTTTTGAAGAGAGAGAAGAAAAGGAAAAAGAGGGGCATTATCATTAATTTTTTTATATTAATAATGAAACAATTATTATCATTTTTTTATTATCGGAGAAACAATTATTATTGATCAATTATGATTTATTTTTTAATTTGTTTCCCAGCTGGTTCCCATTGATAATAATGGTTCCCAGCTGCTCAATTCCTTCATTCAAAATTTTAATCCTAATTAAAAATTCTAGAAAACAAATATGGAGGAGGGAGTCGGTGGATTTAAAATTAAATTGAAGTTGAAAATGAATAACAGACAAAAAGATTTTATGCTATTTTGTGCAATTTAAATAGTTAATAAGATCTAGAAAACCATATTCTCTAAATTAAGAACAAATTTTAAAACCATATATATAACTGATTGAAAGTTGGGTGGATTTATGATTAATTTTTTTTAAGATCATAATGCATTAAGGGCACAAAATTCTTCCAATATTTTCATATAAACTAGGTTGACAAGTTGTGATTGGAGTAACATCACTTTCAGATGATCGCATCAATAATATATTTTATTAACACAAACCACAACATACCACCTCAATTATGAAATGTTTTGTCCTAATTAAACTCATTATTGCTCTTAAGCAAGGCTGTTAGGTTAGGTGTATAATGCATTGAACCTTTGCTTGAGCAAGTAGCTTGCAAATTGCAACTGTATGAACACTTCTAATATACGAGTAATTGATTTTGGATATAATCCCAAGTCTTTCATCACTTGGGGGTTGGGGCCCCATCCAATCAAAGAAATTGGGATATTGGTTGCAAATCAAGTGACTATGTGTGTAAAAAACGTGGCACACTCATCCACATAATAAGAAAGACCAAACAGAACAGCCATCAACCTTTGCCTTATCATGAAAAGATTCTATTCTCTCGGATGTGTCATTCATATCAAAAGCTATGTTGCATGCATGAAATGAAAGAAATTGAGAAGATTGCCTTGTTAGAATTTGTGATAAAGAGAAAAACATTGAGTGAGGGAGATAAGAAAGTGGGTTCCATAGACCAAGCTGATGTGCCATTCTCATCATCTTCATAACCAAAAAAATTTGCATTTATCCAGCAGAGTATCATCTAAGAGATATGATAAGCTTAGCTTTATGCTTTTCCAAAAGGCATTTGAATTCTGCCACATATCGAATTGTCAAGGGGGTTAGATATATGGTACTCAGTATTAGTAGGCTTAGTGACAGGTTCTTTTCAAGCATAAAAATAAATACCTAAAAAAAAAGAAAAAAGGAGGGGTTGTTGGTTTGGGCTGCGGAATGGATGAAGTGTGGGGTTCTCAACTTTCTTGACATGATGGGCCCCAAACCAAGAAGTGAAAAATGGATTGAGTCTAGATAAAAACATGGCCCCCCTCATTTCTTATGGTTAAAACTAGTGACACTGTCATTATTACACATATTTTGTACACACTCTTTTGAAATTGTGTTTTGATCAAACGCATGATTTTAATTAGAATTGTGAAATTATAAAATTGTGTTTTCAAAACACAATTTCAAATGAGTGTATACAAAATACATGCAACAATAAATATGTGATAATTACTATTCTATTATCATCAGGTTTTGTTAACAAAGAGGGATAAATTTTAGAAAAAGAGGGAAAAAAGAAGAAGAAGAATAACATTAAATTTAACCCAAAAAAAAAGAAAAAAAAGAAGAGGAAACAGAATTATTTAATTTCTCCTAAATCATTGAAGAGTACAAGCCTACTAGCAAATAATTAGGATAGAGTTCATCACAATCTATTTGTCTAATAATAGTTAAGAGGTTTATCTATCCAACTAAAATAAAAAGTTCAGTGGAAAAGAAGAATAACAGCATGTTTTTTTAACTTGGAAAATCAGTAAATAAAAAAATAGTCCATGTTGACCCAAAAAAAAAAAAACAAAAGGGGTCCCGAACGAAAATTTACTTGTACGGCTTAGTTTACTTTTGACTACTAACATGGGTTCTTGTCTTTATAATTAAAATATTATTACTTGATCATGGAACTTGAGGAGGAAAATTTTTTTATTTTGAGAAAAGACGTGGGGAACTAAACTATGAAAAAAGAGATTAGGGACCCTCGTTATATTCTTTTGTTAAGTAAAATACACTGCATGACAAAGATTCAAAGAGACATAGCACTATTTTTGGGAATAAAAATCTATAGCGTTTCTCACATTTTATTAGTGGGGGACTGCCAAAGATTTTGATTTTGATTTAAAGATGAAAACGAAAGAAGAAGATTGTCCAAATATCCTTAAGCAACAGACACACATACATACTCTTTTCACACCTTCTAATATAGACTTCTTCTTCTTTTTTTTTCTTTTTTCTTTTTTTTCACTCCTCCCTTTGTTAAAATTAGAACTAAATTACTCAGTGTGATGTTCATAATTTCAGTACAATTTTTTTTTTTTTTAAATGTCAAACTAGTAAACTACCACAAGGCAAAGCACTATCAAATAGAAGAAAGTAAATTACCCTACTTAAGATTTCCATTCCAGATAATAATTAGAAATAAACAAAAAAATAATTTAATAAATCAAATATATAGAATTAATGCATGACTAAAATATTGTTTATATCCACACACACACACACACACAAAAAAAATGTTTTTTATTTATCGAATCAAGGAATGTTAAGTGGTAGAAGTATGGTACAAAAAGGTTAAATTAATTCCACATCGTTGGGGTAACTGGGTAAGCAAGGTTTATTCGATTTTTACTTTTTGTGCCTACAAATTAGGCAAAGTATAGTTCACTAAAGCTCCTTCTCTTTAATTCTGAGGAAAAGAAAAACATTTTTAAAAGCAAATAGCTAGGGATTCTTTTCACAGTCTAATTATGTAGCCGCCTGAGCATAAAACTAAGATCCAGATGAATTATTTAATAATTTTAATTGATCTTTTTTAAATCCATTAGATATTTGAGTCATCTTGTGTGATGTTATGATTGTTATCATCATCTTCTTGGTAACTAATCGAGTTACAAAGCTAGTGATTCTAATTGAACCCTGAACATCTTCATTAAAAAAATCAAAAAAATTTATTCAATTGAGTTACAAAACTTTTGATTAAAAAACTCAAATTTAGGTTAACGTTTTATGCCAACATAAAATGATATATTAAAAAAATCACAAGTTACCTAAAAAAAAGAAGAAGATACATACATATATATATATATATATGAGTTGAGAGACTAGCATTAGAGTCACTCATAGTGCTTATATATCGCAAAGGATATGAAGCCCATAATGCTTATAAAGTACCAATACTCCTTATATTTGTTGTTTTGATGATAGTAACGGTGAAAAAGTTGGCTTGAAAGCCTTGTATGCCTATTTTCTTTGTTCCCTACTTTGTTTTTCTTTATTTGGGTCTATATCATCTGGTCCCATCATGAAATTTTATGTGGACAAATTTTATCTGTAGGAAATGCTACAAATATAGTAAAAATTAGGACCTATAAATATAAAAACATAATCTTTAAATAAAAAATAATTCAAACATTTATTTATTAAATTACTGTTATGATTCAATAATATTTATTGTCAATTTATAATGCTTATTTTATAAACTTTCAGGGTAAAATTGATAATAATTTTTTTTTTTCAATTACCTTTTTAGATTTTTTTTCTTTTTCTTTTCTCTTTCTTTTTTTCTTTTTCTTTATTTTTAATTTGATTTTTTAAGGTGGACAATGACGACATGACGAGTTAACAACTACCATCATACCCTAAAAAAAAAAAAAAAAAAACCTAGTGAGATTTGAGTCTAATGGGAACAGACGTTATAGGTCAACTAGTGAGATTTGAGTTTTCGTGGAAGAAGCATGGTTGGGCGGTTGAGGGGAAG
Source organism: Quercus wislizeni (assembly GCA_023055345.1). Classification (NCBI taxonomy): domain Eukaryota; kingdom Viridiplantae; phylum Streptophyta; class Magnoliopsida; order Fagales; family Fagaceae; genus Quercus; species Quercus wislizeni. The sequence goes on from JALGQJ010000001.1 coordinate 31,327,578, forward strand.
CTCTTGTCTCCTGATAAGAGCAGATAAAGTAATTACGTTTTCTTAATGACCATAAATTTTAAGGTAGGAAAATTTTGGACACATCTTTGCCTAATTTGATCCAGAAGTTTGACAACCGCACAAAGTACAGCAAATCCTGCTGATATCGTTTTTAGATATGCAGGTAGTGGGAAAAGGTGGTGGTGGAGTTGGAATCATATTACTTAAATCTTATGTTTTGTTTGTTTTGAACTAAAATAAATTATATTAAAAATATGTTTAGGAAAACTTTTTCATTTTATAGTATTTGGTTTGTGTACATAAAAATGTTGTGAAAAATTATTTTTCAATGTTTATTTTGCCGTAAAAGAAGAAGAAGAAGAAGAAAAAAAAAAAAAAAAACTAATTATTTCTCAAAACCCACTGAATGCAATTATGCAAGCACAGCCACACACTACCACTAAACTACCACCAATCACTTGGAAAGGAAACAAAATTCCACTCTCAACTGTCAAAACACCAACCACTTAGAAAGAAAACAAATTTCCACTCTAAACGGTCAAAACACACACAAATACACGTATAACAGGATAAGCTTTCACTCCAAATTAGTTTGGACTTTAGAGAGAAACTTTTTAAATTCTTCATATATTTTTTTTATTAAATGTAAATTTTAAAAATTTAAATGTTGAATTGTATGTTCTTTATATTCTTAACATGTATGTAAAATTTCATTTAAATCAAATGTTATTTACTATTCGATCAATAAACTAATTTTTTAGACATAATTTTTTACTACAAAAACTTAAAATTTAAACATGTCATTGATGATATAACTATTGATTTTTTACCTTCTTGAAATTTTGCAATCATGAAAGATATAACAAGAACAAATTTTTGTCTCTGATGGTGGTAAGTAAGCATAGTTTAAGCCATTAACTCACCGCAAATAAAAAGGAACTATTTTACTGTTTGTATGAATAAAGATTGCATAGTATAAGAGCATTCACAGCAATAGAGCCAAATTTTTAGTTTTTTAGTACCACAAAAAATCACTTTATCTATTTTACCTTCTTACATCCAACAGCAGTGGTTTTATTTTAGTTTTTAACACAATAAAATAATATAAACACTACAATAAAATAATATTTTATTCAACTAACAAAACACAACCACAACCAAAAGTAGTGTGAACACATAGTGGATATTGGTAGAGACACGAAAAGGTAGTGAGAAGAGAGGTAAAAGTAGTGTGAACACAAATTTTTTTTTTTTTTTTCACCTTTCAGCTACAGTACACAACTTTTGGCCGTGCGCAGTAGTTGTGGAGCCAAAATATTGCATGGTTAATTTTGATATTTAGTGGTGTTAAAAATAGTTGTATAACTATTTAACACACAGCATACGGAAAAAATACTCACAACCTTTATAATTTTACCGCAAGTACAAACGACAACTAAGGCTCCCTCTCACAAAATACTCAATTATGGATTTTACCTTAGTTTAAACCAGCCACTTAAAAAACATACACAAATTACATTAATCCCACATAGCCCAATATGTTTTCCCTTTTACCCATGCTGTTGACACCCCAACAGTTAAGGAAAACACGTTTTCTCTCTCACAACACTCTCCCTTACCATCTAAACGCATCCTTTTCTACGTGTTGTTGTCTTCCTCAATAACTTTTAATCATGTAAGAAATAATTATCATGGAAGTTACTTTGCCAAGTAACTTCCCTGGACTTGTTACCCAATTTGAACTGCTCTTTGAGACCAACTATTTGCTGTCTTGGAGGTCTTCTATGCTGCTAACACATCTCTAACCATATTTACATGTCAACTACTTGGATAACTGCACTGCAACATCTGGATGTTGTCACTTGCCCTGCACATTTGCACAACTTTTGCATATGCTCTAACCCATCACAAATCTTAGCTACTGGGTTGGCTAAATCAAAGATTTGACCAAAGAAAAAAAATGATAGTTTTAGGATGCCACTTAACTAGAGGTAGCAAACACCACTCAATGCTACTAATCGCGAATGCCACTTAACACGACAAAGCCACATGCTTGATTATTAGAAGGAGTCACTCAACTCCAAAGCAATAAAACTTGCAAATAATTTTTTGAATCAAATATGCTCTTCTTTGTTTTTGATTTCTCATTGATATTTATAGGTGATTACATTGCATAAGAGATACATGCATGCATACAAATAATGGTTAGAAAAAGATCATCGTCAATGCGGTATCTCGGGTGACCGGACTGCCAACTCCAGGAGTCTTCGATTACTAAACCTCCAACATCGGTAGCAGTATGGCATCTTTGGTCACCAGACTGCCGACACCAGTTGCCAGTGTGGTGTCTCCAACCATCAAACTATCGGCACTGATCACTAGTGAGGCTTCTCCTACCACCAGACCACTAACACCAATCGCACTGGACCACTGGCACAGGTCGCAGGAGTGTAGTCTCTAGACACTGGACCACTGACACCAATCTCGAAGCAGAGTCATTGAACACTGAACAAATGACACTGGTCGCCAAGGCAAAGTCTTTGGTCACCAGTTGCCAAAGGGAGTCTCCAGCCACAAGTCACATGATCTGTGTCACCAACCACCAGACCAGTGACCTAGCAGCCACATGAGAAAGGGAAAGTCATTGTGTGTTTTTAGAAAATGTTTTACTAAATTTTCAAAGGTAAAACATTTTATAAAGGATTTTACGATTAATGGAAAATATTTTACAAGTTTGACTATATTCTACCTATAACAAATACCTAAAAATGGAAAAATATTTTACTTCTAAACAAACATAATCTGTATATATATATATGTGTGTGTGTGTGTGTGTGTGTGTGTGTGTGTGTGTGTATTAGTGTATATTTCATTTTCTGTTTTTCTGTTGGGATTTTTCAAAATTGCCAACAGTAACTTGTTATTAAATTCATATTTTGAAAATCTAACCGTTGGATTACATGTTCTATATGTTCTTAACATGCATGACAAGTTTCATGCTAATCAGATGTAATTTATCATTTAATTCATATACTCATCTTTTATGCATTATTTTAAACTTGAATTTAAAATAATTGATTAATGATATAACTATTGATCTTTGATCATCTTTAAATTTTGTAAGCATAGAGAATATACAATTATGATGTAATATTAGGTGATGTAACATTATTTAAACCCAACCATACACACACACACATATATATGATCTCTCTTTTACTCCATTGATTAAATTACAGTATTTCTAATTAAGAAGGTGAAAGCTCAATTAGTGTGAAAACACTAATGCTTGTTTAGACTTCCAATTTTAAAATTACGTCTTAATTGCTTTTACTTTAACTTATCTAAGTGTGGAACAAGAGTAAATAATACGCAATTACTGGAACTACTTTAGTGCATGAACAAGCAATAAACAATAAATGTAAAGCACAAAGAGTAAGGGAAGAGAGATGCAAACACAAGATAACATAACAATGTGTTATTGAAGATGAAATCGAAGAACTCGGCGAAAAACTTCTCCGCAATCCTCCAAGTCAAAATTGATCTACTAGTGAATAAATTGGAGTACACGAATATCAAAAAGACCTTCCAAGCCTAATCTACCCAATGTATTTGAGCCCTCCAAGCTTCAGCTACCAATGGACTTCTTGAAGTCTTGTCTTCACTAGTTATCTAGATCCCACAATACTGCTTGATTGCATTCACCAAGCCTCACGGGCTTCTTTTGGCAAATTCCAAATGTTTCCTAAACTCCAAAACACTCTCTATACTCTTAATAGATGTGAGTTGTGTTTGAATACAAATCACCTCTCAAGATATAACAATGGGAAAGGAAAAGGAGAAGAGGGTGTGAGAGACTGCAAACTAGGGGCCTTTCAAAGAAGAGAGATTTTTTAGAGTACTTGTCAGGGCACCTCTCTTTTTGGGTAAGTGATGTGGAGTCGCCATTAATTTTTTTATACAAAAAATGAGAAAAACTAAATAAAAAATACATGACTGAATTGTTCCATTTCATTGATTGAGTAAAAAAATACATGTTTGATAAATTGAAAATTATATAGCTTTGGGTCCTAGTTACAAACTACCAAAAATACATGGCTTTTTGTCCTAGTTACAATCTACCCAAAATAAATAAAGAACAAAGATAAAGCCTAGGTCTACCTATCCAAAGACTCTAAATTCGGAGGCTAGGTTACGGAATGGAAAGATGTTAGACACCCATTCCACCCAGACAGAGTCTGGTCTTCTAGACTCTTGTGACCAATGTACCCCTTGTATGCATGCTATGAATGACATGTTGTACATATGAACAAAACTAAATCACACAAGTTTATTTATGAATGCATCCTCTTCTTAAAAAACAAAATTCAGATATGTGTTGTGAGTAAAAAATTAAATTTGGTTTAGAAAAATCATATATGTTTTTGTTGTGTAAAAAAATGTTTTTTTGGAGAGAAAATTCAAATCTGTTTTTTTATTTAATTAAAAAAAAGTCTTTTAATTTGAAAAAAATATCATATATGTTTATGAGAACTTAGAAAAAATGGTTTTTGATTTGTAAAAGATTAGATCTGTTTTGTGATAATAAAAAAAATCAAATTTGTGTATTTTTTTTTAAAAAAAATCAGATCTATTTTTATATGTGTAAAAAAAAATGAAAAAGATTTCTTGAGAAGAGGATTTCATTAATGAAATAAATTTATGCTATGTGTACTAAATAAAACAAACACAACAAACACAACCATTCGTGATCCTTTTTTATTTCAAAATTTGCTATGTTAAAAAAAAAAAAAAAATCAGATCTACATCAAATGAAAACTTCAATTAGTTTTTAATTTGAAAAAAAAGTACAAATCTACATCTAATGAAGATGCAAATTAGTTTTTAACTTGAGGAAAATTCGGATTTATATTTAAGGAAAATGCAGACCCGTTTTTTATTTAAGAAAAATTCAGATATGCATCTAAGGAAGATGCAAATCCATTTTTAGTTGAAAAAAAAATAATCGATAACATGTAGATTTTAAAACTAAGCAAGAGATCATATCAATAATAAAGAGAATCAAGAACATGTTTCAACAAAACAAGTTAAGAATTCATGATATGAATATTTGACACAACTACACTAAAATAAATAAACATGCATCATCACAACAAAAGCAATAAAATAAAAAAGGGTTAATAAGAAACAACCTCTTGCATAGAGCACTTTTCTTCTTGAGAGGATATTTTAGGTTCAAAGAAATTTATGCAATTATCTTTGAAACCTAAAAACCCTAGCTTAAGAGAATATCATAATAGGGATCAGAAATATGAGAAATTCAGGAGTGTAAGAAAGTGTCTCTCTATGAACGTAAAAGAGTTGGCTGAATTTTGAGATCTAGTCTCTATTTATAGAGGCTGAAATGCTTAAAAAATAAGCAACGTCGAGTAGAATGCGAATTAGGACACATCTTTCTATGAAAAAGTCGAAAAGGATGTGCCCTATCGTCACCTGAAGAGCGTTGGGCCAAAGCCCTTAAGGGTGCCATTTGGCACTTTGAAAGTGCCGATTAGCACTCCAAAAGTGCTGAATGGCACTCTTGGATGCCAATCACACTTTCGTGTTCAGGTGCGTTTTGGACTCATTTTTTAGGTTTTCTTAAGCCGGGCCTTGCACTTGGATGTGTTTTCAATTTGTATTCTAAGATTTTTATCTCCTTTCTAGATAATTTAGGTCTTTTCAGCAACAATTATCTTGTAGATAATTATTCTAAAATAAATCTTGATAAACTTTAAATTATCCACAATTTTATTGTTATCTAATTATTCCCTTTATTCCCATACAAGCAATCCTATTTTAGACACTAATTATCAACCAATCTCAAAATCATTTAATTAATTTTAATTGTTTAACCAATCAAAATTAATTTAAACTAATCATGCGTGGTCGATTCTACTTAGGTACAATGCATGCTGGTCATGCAAACTTGATCATGCAATATCTTTCGATCCGACGGTCCGATTTGGAAATTGAACATACCGTCACGATCATTAGAATCTCAAGATCATTTTTATGATATGCAATAAATGAATTAATGCATGTAATGCAATCATGATTTTTGGGGTACATGGATGGTCATTTCAGTCATCTTCCTTGATTAAATCATGGGTGCAATATCGAGTGTCTATAGAGACTACTAAGGAATTCTCACTCAAGGATGAGTAGCTCTCTCTAAGATGATGGGTGTGTTGTAGAAACTTCTCTAGGGCTTTCTTCTGAATAGCCTCCTTACAATTTTGTGGGTAAAGAGGGTAAATATAGTATGGGTGAAGGGTATAATAGTCACACTTAAAATCCTACCAGTCAGTGCATTTCGCGGGTCATCTCATAAGTTGGCCAAGTTGCGAGATGAGTTACGAAACTCACTGACTCTTTAGCTTCTGACATATGCTCCTTATGTGACCTTAATGCACCCTTGATGCACACACCCTATCACTTGACATGTTTTGCATATATTCATGCTAGTTAAGTCTTTTTAGACCTTTTAGCACATATAACATGTTTATGTGTTCTTGTTATGATCTCTTGATCCTATTTTAGGGGTTTTTTTTTTCTTCTATTTTTGCTTGTTTTTGGACTAACTTATATCTAATCAAGTTTGTTACCATGCATTTTTGTGTATGGTTTATGCTTGTGTGGCTATTTTGTAGATGTCTCATTGATCTTCACGCGGTAAAAAACCTTTGATTGATCTCACATCATCTCCAATATCAAAGAGGACCCGCCAATCATCGGCGAACTTTGATAACAAGAGATTCAAGACTCTTCTGGACTCTCAATCCTTCAACAACAATTTCAAGAATGCCCCTACGGTGGTGGAAAGGATTGTGAGGTTTGACACATTGGGATCAACTTTTATCCCTAAAATCTTTGTTGACAAAGATTGGCCTAGCTTGTTTGGTGGCTTTGAAGATCCTATTGAAGAGTTGGTCAAAGAATTCTACTCCAATGCATGGTTCATTAGAGTTGAACTGAAATATTGGGTTTGTGGAAAAGACTTTGTCATCACTCCTAACTATCTAGCAAAGATCCTTCACATAAATCATCCGGAAAATATGGATACATCCCCTTATGATGACAAATTGGATCCTATTGTCGAAATTCTAGAAACTTTAGGAGCCCACTATGAAGTCTCCTCCATGGGTACATCAATTGGCACTTCAAGATTTGAGTCGGAAATGAAGACTCTCACCTTGATTATGCGTTCAAACTTGTACCCTTTGACCAACACGGGTTTCATTAGCCTTGGAAGAGCCAAATTCCTATGTGATCTCATTAATGGAGCTCAAATCGACATTTGTGCTCACATCTTTCAAATTTTTGGGAAGAATTGCGGGGCGACCAACTGCAAGGACTTGTCTACCTTTCTGCAGCCTCATCATGAAGATCATGACTCTCAAGGGCATCCATCTTCCTAAAGATGGAATGGTCTTGTCTTGTCAAGGTCCAATTTCCTTGTATTCACTCCAAAGCAGCAAGGTTCATTCCTCTGTTGAAAGGGCAAAGAAGAGCCCCTCCAAACCTCCTAAGAGTGGATCGTCCTCTCATGCCTCTCCCATTGGGAAAATCTTAGTTGCTCCTAGTGTCTCCAAACTTCCCGAGACATCTTCTCCTCACAATCTAGAGCATCAACCTTCCAACACTCACTCTCAGCCTTGATCATCTATCCCTCACGTGGATAGGATGATGACTTTGATGGAGGGTTTACATGAACACATTTCTGAATTTGCAAATGTCATGTATTCTCACAATAATCATTTTCAACTTCACTTGACCACCATTGAAACATAGTTGGATGAGACTCAGTGCAAGCTCGAGGCAAACCTTTAGCTATTTGTGCCAAAAAGGGGTAGAAAGCTTATTGTGTATATTGTGAATATATCATAGAGTAAGAGAAAGAGCATCACAGAGTAAGGGAGAGTACATAAAAAAAGGGGAGCACAATGAGTTCAAAAGAAGAAAGCTAACATACAACCAAACAACTTAAAAGTTTTAACATATGTTTTTACACTAATCGTGCTTTCAGAAGGCCTTCAAATTCAACAATTTTAATGGCTCGGAAGTTGTGCATTCTGATGGAAACAGGTATATAATAGAAGATGTGGACTGCTCGGTGCTTTCAATATGCATAATGGAGTTCTAGAATGACTTCATGCAATAGAAAAACATCCCCTTTTGTCGCACAGACATTGGGACACACACACACAAAATGATTACCATATAGTTTTTACTTAAATAAAGTACACGAATTCAATCTTACTATAATGTAAAGGTTTGTTAATTAAGTAGCTAGAGGGAGATTTCGTGGGTAGGTACTAGGTCACCTAATCATAAGTTTCTTTAACAACCCCCGTGATTGATACATTTATTTCTTCTACTATTCTCGTGGATATTTGTTGATTATTATTTTTTTGCTGGTAGATTTTTGTTGATTAATACACCAATACATCAACAATAATATTGATGATAATAATTCTTACAAAATAAATGGCTTGCTTTTCAAGCTATGATTAATTAGTAAAGCAACAGCTGTTGCTTTCTATTAGTTTTAAGAGGCATTATTGCCGTTAGCTTTCACATCAATTTAATCTAGCTCGGTAGATACTTTCACTCAAGTCAAGAGTATATTATAAGCAAACGAGTAAAGCTTTTGTACCAATTCTTGCTAGCTATTCATGATTAATACTAATGAGTTTTTTTTTTTTTTTTTTTTTTAATACTAAATATTTTTAACACACATAAGAAAAAAGAAAAGAAATCTTTTTTTTTTTTTAAAAGAAACTTATAGTAGTATATGTCTAAAAGGACTTTATTATTAATAAGTATTTTTAATAATTCATATGTTCGGAATTTGAATAAATTAAAACATAGTGACATTCAACTTACAACACCAAATTAAACATCTATAATCTTGTCTGAAACTTGTGTCTTATGAAAAGGGTGTATATATTCAAGAAAAAAAAATTTTTAATAAGAATCAAAAGGGTATATTGAATGCGTAGCCTGCAATTTTAGAAAAATGGATAATGATTTTTCACGCACTATAGTCATCACTATAATTGGTGTTCTTTTATTTGTTTGTTCTGAAAAAAACGAAAAGAAAAAATTTGTACCCAACCCAACTACGTTGCAGTGAGGTTTTGAATTTTTTTTCTCTGATTTGAAACTAATAATCTCGTGGATTATCAAATGGCCAATGAGAGATTGCCACGTGAGCAGAGAGAGGGTATGTCCAAAGGAGAGGTTGGGTGGACAGGAATCGGGATAACGCTTGGAGTCAAAGGGAAAACGTCACTCACATCGTATAAGCTATAGGAAGCGGCGACTTGACTCCTTTTAACGTTGGATTTGTGTTCTTTGCCTGTTTCTGTTGCTTATCCACAGCAACAACAAAAAATTTTGGGTTTTTATATATATTAAAAAATAAATAAAAATAATTATTATTTTTGGCAACAAATGATGTTTTAAAAAATTGTACCTACCTAACTTATACTAAAACAAATAAACACTCACGTTAAAAATAAACACTCACATTAAATTCATTTTTTCTTTTTTTGCCCCCTTTAGTTTTATCAGAAATGTTTTGACATTATTTGCACAAAGCCACAAACCCAGCTCTAAATATATTCCTCTATCTCTCTCTCTTAAAATTGTCTGATTGATGGCAAGTATTGAATCATCTAGAAGAACCCCTGCGCATATAAAGGTGAGATTACATCATGAACAAATTGGAAATTTTTTTTTTCTTATAGTGTCTAGAAAGTGAGAACGAGTTTGATTTTGGAATAGAGGCTAGTGAAAAAAAAAAAAGAAAAAAAAAGAGGATTTTTTTTTTGATGGGAAGAGGAATTTTTTGTTGTTGTTTTTGTGTATCTTTTAATATCCAAAATATATAATCTTATTTTCAACTTAGAATTTAGCCTAATGACAATAAATCTATTTTTTTTCATAAAATCAAAATATTCTTATACTTCAATCGACACTTTTTAATATTTTTAACTATTTACCCATTTATTATTGTAACTATTAAATTATAAAAAAAGAATGCTATAGTATAGCACTATAGAATGAATAGTTAATCATCATATTACATTTGTTATTCTTGATTGAAATGAACCACATCAGTAATTATACAGCCATAAACTTTTTCACAACTGTTGAAGTGACAAATAGTAAATAGTAGGCAATAAAGTAATGTTAGCGGTGGGTTCAAATAAAAAAAATAACAACTTTATAATTCAATAATTGTAAAATTTGTTATGAAAATATTATGCATGCATGTGTAACATTGTGAAATATTTAAGTTGCGTTAGGTACTGGCTGAAAAAATCAATTTTTTTACTATTTAGCTTATTTTTATTATTATTCAACTTATTTTTGCTATTATTCATGAGTCTCATTGTACTTTTTGATACTATTCATAGATCCTACTGTACTATTTCAATTGATTTTTAATTTTATCTACAATATATTCAGCAAAAAAGTTTCAATTTTAGTTAAATAAACAGTTTCTGAACATATACTTAAAAATTACAATTAGCAAGCATATTGCGTGTATATTTGGTTCAAAATTAAAAAATCAGTTTATTTTACTATTCAACTTATTTTTACTACTATTCATAAATTCATTATACTTTTTGATACTATTCATAAATTCTACTGTACTATTTCAACTAATTTTTACCTTTATCTACCGTACTTCTAATAAAAACAAAATCCAATTTTTATAAAATAAACATATTCTAAACAAACTTGTATATAAAGTACAAGTTAGAAGTTAGAAATATTTTTTTATTAATAATTACTTAAAGTGACAATTTATTTTTATTGAAATAATATCATTTCTCACGTCAAATATCAAGGACACCACTAAAGAAAATTTATTGGGATTGCGGGAATCTTTCTGTAAATAAAAAACAGGAACAAATTGTACCTCAATTTGGCCACTTCTCACTTTCTCAGACATTTGTCCTGAATGCTAATCTGATTTTTTATTTTTTTTGAGAAATGATAATGAATGTCTTTAAGGTTGTTTAAAAATTTAATTAAAAAAAAATTTTTATTGAAAAAAAAAATAATTAATATTTTAATAATTTTTTTATTTTTCATAAAAATAATATCAACTTTTTTAAAATGAATTCTTAATCAGCATGTTTAGTGCAGTCGACAGCGTAATTTTTTTTTTTTTTTTTTACCGCTTATTACTTTTCCCAAAGCAAAAGCTTAGAAGAATACTTAAATGGGTGAGCCTAAGTTTCGTGTCGATAGGGTGAGGCCCCCCAAAAGGCAGAAAAAACTGGGCCCCATATATTCACATTCTCAAATATTTATTATAAAAGCAATTGTGGAGCTTCTTATTCTTTCATCAACACACAAGACACACACAACACCAAAAATCTCACCCATCCATTCTTCCATGCACTTACTATTATTACCTGCCAACTTATTACTGTATTAGCTTTCTTTTCATTCTTTAAAAGAATTAAAGTAGAAAGTGTTGCAAAGCCCAAAAAACCAAACTCCCTCTCTCTCCCTCTGTAAGGATTTAAAACAATTTATTGTGCGTGAGGTAGCTACGCACACAAACCAAAGGCCATTTTACTTTGAGAGACCAAATTGCTTGTTAATATGAGTTTCAGAATTCTAGTGTGCAACATGTTATGGCCAAACATGTTCATCATGTTAGTGCTATTTTTTAGCACTTTGGTTTGTTCAGCTACAGCCTCTGTGAGTTATGATCACAGAGCTATGATAGTAGGTGGGAAGAGAAGGATTTTAATTTCTGGGTCAATTCACTATCCAAGAAGCACTCCCGAGGTACTGCTTTTATCATCATATATGCAAATGTGGTTCACGGGTTCTTGTTGTTTCTTATTTGTACTGTTTTTCATGTGTTTCTTGTCGATGGGTTTATGTGGGGTTTTGGTAATTTGTTGATTCTTTAGCTCAAAGTTTTTGACTTTTTGTGGGTTTCTCTTTGTGGTTGCAGATGTGGCCTGATCTTATACAGAAGGCCAAAGATGGAGGCTTGGATGTTATTCAGACATATGTGTTTTGGAATGGACACGAGCCTTCTCCTGGAAAAGTACTTCTTCTAATGCATTTTAATATTTTTCTGATTGTAAATATTGTTCTCTTTTATCGGTTGAGAAAATACTCACTGGCATTTCCTTGTTTTGAAATTTTCAGTATTATTTTGAGGATAGGTATGATTTGGTTAAGTTCATCAAGCTGGTACAACAAGCAGGCCTATATGTCCATCTCAGAATTGGGCCCTATGTTTGTGCTGAATGGAACTTTGGGTAATAATGTCGATAATATCTGTGCAATTTTAACTAAGAGCTTCAATCCCAAGAAAATTTCTACCACCCAAAAAAAAAAAGAAACTGAAATTCTATTGTATTTCATATGTTCTGTTTTTGCTCTGTTTCTGATGCAGGGGATTTCCTGTTTGGCTGAAATATGTTCCAGGCATTGCTTTTAGAACAAACAATGAACCTTTCAAGGTTGGAACTTTGAATTCCTCACTGTGAAATTTTATTCTTTTTAACTTTTTTAACATATTCTCTGAATTATTAATCGTTTTCTTCTTGTTTTCACTAAAATCAAGGGGGCAATGCAAAAATTCACAGAGAAGATTGTAAGTATGATGAAAGCAGAAAAGTTGTTTGAAACTCAAGGAGGCCCAATCATTCTGTCTCAGGTAGAAAAATTTGACTGAATTATTCTTTGCCACTCTTCTAGAAGTGGGTTTGAAATTGTGTTTTTAAATATGGACTTTAGTTTTCTCAGACACTAGCCGGTCAATCTTGTTAATATCTTAATTAATCTTTGAACTAAATGTTGACAGATTGAAAATGAATTTGGACCAGTGGAATGGGAAATTGGTGCCCCTGGTAAAGCTTATACTAAGTGGGCAGCACAAATGGCTGTTGCTCTTGACACTGGTGTCCCATGGGTTATGTGCAAGCAAGAGGATGCCCCTGACCCTGTTGTAAGTGTTATTCTGTCTCATATTTTTAACGTTTTCCTTTTTCTTGCTTTATATTTGTCATTTTCGAAATAGCGTTCTAGGTGACTTTCATTTATTAGTGTCACAACTTTATTGGTGGGGTTTCTAACAGTATGTTATGTACAAGGGTTTGGTTTTGGCTTTAACTGATAGAGATTTGTTGGCCAAACTTTTCCTTTTCCTGTACAACTATTTGGATTTGGGTTTTGAGTTGGTAATGAATTCAATGATGAGCATGTCTCCTATTCAATTCATCAAATTTTTTCCTGTTGTCCCGTGAGAGTTTAAGTTAAAAACATTTACTTATTCTAGAGGAAGGAATATACAGTTTAAAAGGCCATGTATTTGGGGGTTAATTTTTTAAGTAATTGGACCTTCTATTATCAACTACTTGACCAATTATTTTCAGTTATCAAAGCTTCCTGTCATCTCTCTCTCTCTCTCTCTCTCACCCAAATCTATATTTGTTTATGATGGGTTAGATTGATACCTGCAACGGTTTCTACTGTGAAAACTTCAAGCCAAACAAGGACTATAAACCAAAAATGTGGACAGAAAACTGGACTGGTTGGTAAGTCAGACATATTGCTTGTGTAGGCCAAAAATTTATTGCTTTTCATTACATGAATTTTATTATTCTATGCCTTATCCTGTAAGTATCTGAGACTGCAATTACGTTGTGTTTTTATCCAAAAAAAAAAGGGTTTTCAGATATAATTTTCCTCTCATATCTTTTGTATCCCCAGGTACACAGAATTTGGTGGTGCAGTTCCTTATAGACCAGCAGAAGACTTGGCGTTTTCAGTTGCAAGGTTCATTCAGAACGGTGGTTCTTTCATGAATTATTATATGGTACACAATCTTTCATTCTGTTTGCACTTTAATCTAATATACCTGGTCTATGACCACCTAGAGTAAATATAATCTTATTTATTTTAACTTTTTTGCAGTACCATGGAGGAACTAATTTTGGTCGGACAGCTGGTGGTCCCTTCATTGCAACCAGCTATGATTATGATGCTCCTCTTGATGAATTTGGTATGCATTTAGGATAAGGTTGCTAGAGTAGGTTGTGCTAAAGTTGTTTGACTGCCTCATTAATATTTTTTCAAGTGTAACACCTAATATAAAAAGAATACATGTGCCGACACCAAATATTTGGGAACAAGGCTTTGTTGTTGTAACACCTAATATCATATTGGAGGAAGTTGACTAATATTTGCTCTATTTACTTGAAAACAACTATGTCACAATAGTCTCAACAAGTTTCTGTTCTATACCAGGACTACCAAGGGAACCAAAATGGGGACATTTGAGAGACCTGCATAAAGCCATCAAATTATGTGAATCAGCTTTAGTTTCAACAGATCCCACTGTGACAAAACTAGGAAATAATCAAGAGGTAAGGTTTTTCAATTAGCCAAAAGAAACTATGTATTAACTATCTTTTTCTTCTTTTTTTTCCCAGTATTTTTCTCATCTTCATTGTCATATCTTAGGCTCATGTATTCAAGTCAAAGTCTGGTGCTTGTGCGGCCTTTCTTGCAAATTATGACACATCATCATCTGCAAAGGTGTCCTTTGGAAATGCACAATATGACCTGCCACCTTGGTCCATCAGCATTCTTCCTGACTGCAAAACTGCAGTTTTCAACACTGCAAGGGTAAGAGAACACTTTACACAATGTATATGTACGTAAGTGGAAAGATTTAACCTAAAAGCCTTCACAGAATTTTTTAACAAAATTTTGAAGTGTAAATTTTATTTTGGAATCCCAAGTTGAGCTCTGCTTTATATTATATTTCTGTTTTAAGATTCCCAATGATGAATTTTAATTTCTGATTGTAAATGGAAATTCTATACAGATTGGTGCCCAAAGCTCAGAGAGGAAGATGACGCCTGTAAATAGTGCATTTTCATGGCAGTCATACAATGAAGAAACTGCCTCTGCTGATGACGATGATGCAACTGTGATGGATGGGCTCTGGGAACAAGTAAATGTAACAAGAGATGCTACAGATTATTTGTGGTACATGACAGAGTAAGTAATTTATAACCAATCACTGCATTGCCTTCTTTGAGGTATTGGAGGAAAAAAAATTCTTGCAATCATGTTAGAACTCATATATTTTATCCCTGAACATTTATAAATCTTCTGTTGCTCAGTGTCAAGATAGATTCTGATGAAGGATTTATCAAGAATGGACAATCTCCACTTCTCACTATATTTTCAGCTGGCCATGCTTTGCATGTTTTCATCAATGGACAACTATCAGGTAATTATGGTTCAAGGAAATTTAGGCCCAGTACTGCTAAGTGAACTTTGATTTGATTAATTCACCAGCTTCTTGTTCCTAATGCAGGATCTGCATATGGGGGACTCGAAAATCCTAAATTAACTTTTAGTAACAATGTGAATCTGAGGGTTGGCATTAACAAGATTTCTTTATTAAGTGTTGCTGTGGGTCTTCCGGTTAGTTCTCTCACAAGGATTCATGTTCTTCACAACAATATTAACAATAGAAAGATGTGACGTTGATGATCTTTACCTTGTCTTGTTGATATGTATCAGAATGTTGGCGTGCATTTTGAGACATGGAATGCTGGGGTTTTAGGCCCAGTCACATTGAAGGGTCTCAATGAGGGGACAAGAGATTTGTCGAAGCAGAAATGGTCTTACAAGGTATTTATCAAAAAGAGAAATGGTCTTACAAGGATTTTGTCTATATAATTTATGTTCCACTCTCTATCATTGCCCCCATTAGACTTAAAGAGCCTAATCAAATCTTGATAAGAATTTTTTATTTTATTAAAAGTAAATTTTAAAACACACTAGCATTCTGAAAAGGCAGGATTCTTAAGAGGAAAATAAGCTTGTCTTTATCGATTAAGGATTTGTTAAATAAATATAAAATTTTAAACTATGCTCTACGTGAGTAACAATAACAATTTATAACTTAAATTACAAATTGGGATATCTAGGCATGGTTAAAAGGTTTTACATTTTTTCAATGAGAAATTTGTCCCTATGATAGTCAGTAGATAGTCACAAGAAGCTAAATGACTTATTTTGTATGTTCCCTGAGCAGATTGGTCTGAAAGGCGAAGCTTTAAACCTTCATACTGTTAGTGGGAGTTCCTCTGTTGAATGGGTGGAAGGATCATTATTGGCTACAAAACAACCCCTGACATGGTACAAGGTTAGAACAATTTCAATACTCAGTTAACACATTCCTTCCAATAAACTGATTTGAGATTTGAGAAAAGTAAGTTTGCCAAAGTTAAATTGATGTTGTGATATCTCTCCAGAGTACTTTTAGTGCACCAGGAGGCAATGACCCATTGGCTTTGGATATGAATACCATGGGAAAAGGTCAAATATGGATAAATGGTCAGAGCATCGGACGCCACTGGCCTGCATATATTGCACATGGTAATTGTGGCAGTTGTAATTATGCTGGAACTTATGATGATAAGAAATGCAGAGCTAATTGTGGAGAGCCCTCCCAAAGATGGTGAGGAAAGATCTACTTAAATTTTTTTTTTTATTATATATTCATGCACTTTAGATATCTGTGATAAAGCTGTTATTTTCAGGTACCATGTTCCACGCTCATGGCTGAATCCAAGCGGGAATCTATTGGTTGTGTTTGAAGAATTTGGTGGTGACCCAACTGGGATTTCATTGGTAAAAAGAACAACAGGAAGTGTCTGTGCTGATATCTATGAAGGGCAGCCAACACTGAAGAACTGGGGCATGCTAACCTCTGGCCAAATCAATAGACCAAAAGCCCATCTATGGTGCCCACCTGGGCAGAAAATCTCTCAAATAAAGTTTGCTAGTTATGGCCTGCCTCAGGGAACATGTGGAAGCTTTAAAGAAGGAAGCTGTCATGCGCACAAGTCCTATAATGCTCCACAAAGGGTATCTGATCAACTTTAATTATTATTATTTCCTTTTGTTTCTAAGATATGTATAAATATCCAAGACTTTTTAATCAATCATTTGTGACAAGCCCTTTGGAAGCTTATAGTTTTGCTTCATCTTAGAGTAGTGGTCACTGAAAGAACATGGGTACTCACTGTTTCATTGCTAGGCCTCAAGTCTTCCTGTTATTTGTTGAATTATTCCTTTGATTGATTCTAGATAATTTAAGTCCCACTACAGAATCTGTATTGCTAGTGAACTTCTCTTATTATGCTTTTTTCCCAACTAACCTGGATTGTATCTTGCAGAATTGTATTGGAAAGGAATCTTGTTTAGTAACTGTAGCTCCCGAAGTCTTTGGGGGGGATCCATGTCCAGGAAACACGAAGAAGTTTTCACTTGAGGCCGTCTGCAGCTAAACATAGTAGCTTCTATTCCATTAAGTACAGAATAAATGATGAGCTAGTTGTTCATCTTCAGTACATAGACATCTATACAAACCAGATTGTCAAAGCAACTGGTTTTACTTTGCGCGAGGACATATGCATGGAGCCACGCCACATGCCACCTGGCCAAACCAAATGTAGATAGAGAAGATGATTCTAAGCATACATCAAAGATGCTTTAGCCCTTATGTGCATAGGCAAGCTGTCATTTGTCAAGTATAGGTTCATACGCTATACATAGGGTTTATTACAACACAAGAATCTCTACACGAGTATGAGGGCAAGCGCTTTAACCTGCTTGCTTGCTTGTATGGTACGTAACATTGTAACATTGTAGGAGAAAGCAATTCGGTTCTTGTAACAATAAATTGGCAAGTAATAAATAATTAAAAAAAAAAAACCCAGCTGTTGAATTGCATTTTGATTTGTTAATTTCTACTATTGAATTAAAAGAACGATATCTTCTTCCTCGTTATACTTGAAAGTTGACCCACACTTTGCTACCTAATTAGATAATCTTTTATATCACATACATGCAATAATTAAATAATAAGCAATCACTATGGAGCAACATGTGGCAGTTTCAAACTATTAATTTAAGCTTTAAGCTGCTTTCTGACAAGGAAATTTCTTTTTGGAATTATGTAATGCGGACTCCTATTCCAGAGGTTGATTATTTGTCAGTCCAACCAAGAAAGACTTATACTCTGGTAAATATTTGAAGTAATACTAATGCAGTGTGGGAGCTTCTTGAGTTGCGGAAAGGAAGCAGTGGTGTCAGCCATCTTTATAAATACTCATTAAGAAACAGAATATACAATAATTTTCTTACACCTTAGGGGTATTCATAGAACAAACAGAATAATACATTTTTATACCGCCTTATCATTTCCCTACATAAGACAAAAATGGTTAGGAACAACTTCTGAACAGGGGGCCTATTCCTTTACAAAAATGAAGATAATTTATTATTCAAGCTATTAATTACATCATCTAGATCTTTGTTAACCTGTGATACTTCTTGCCCTTGATTCCTCCACTTCACCAGTCTGCTGCTGAGATCCATTAGCATCAGGACTCCATCTTCATCAATTCTGAAATGAATTAGCCTCTTGATACAATTAATCAAGTACTTGCACACCCTTACCTTTGCCCGGAAAATAAATTGCAGTCCACTCTCTTCAGTTTCAAACATCAAGTTAGACATGCTCTCAACAGTATCTGTTAAACTGAAGACAAGACAGGCACCTGCTACAGCCTCTCTTTTATTAAAATTTTCAGTCCATCTAACTGATTCTTCTGACCCTACAGAACTCCGCTTGACATGATTCAATGTAGTGCTCTTGCTTTCTATTGACTGCAGTATTCTACCAGTTGCAGCAAAATGTAGCAGCGTGTGACATCCCTCTTCATCTATATTATTAGGGCACCCTATCAAGACGCCTAATGGGACTCTTCTGAACAACACACTTTGCTGCAAGTTAAGACCATAGGATGTTTTTTCCTCACATGACGAATAGGTGTTGACAGTTTTATCCTGATACCACACGCATATGTCTTGGAATTCTTTCAGCCAGAGTCCAATGGTTTGACAACAATGCTCTGTTGTGAGAGTGTAATCCTTGTTGTCACGAGATTTGAGTTTCTTCAGTTTCTTACCAAAACCAGTTGTTTCTTTGTCATGTGAAACTGAACCAAATTGTTTGGGCCTCCAGGACTCCGATATTTTAGTTAAAGAATCAACAAGCAAATCCTGATGAGATTTACTAATGGGGCTCAGAATCCATGCAATGTACCTTGCTCCAGCAGCAGAATAAGGTTGTTCCATGTCATGTCTTTGTGCAATTTTGGCTGTCCCCAGGGTGAATTTCGTATGAAAATTGTCTGGAAGAGCTTCCTCAGTGAAGAGCAAAACAGAGGCAAAATAGAACCAATCTGGGAAGTTCATTGCCAAAGCCCTGCTATGCAAAATTTAAAGATGAGTCTTGGAATTTGGATCAAGATGCTGTATGAGCCCTATTGCTTTCATTTGGACCTATGGGGTAGGAATTTACCAAGAAGATTTGTGATCAATTGTTGAAATCTTCATTGCAGCTGGCTTGGTTGTAGAATCAAAATGTTTTCTAGCACGAGAAACTGGTTCATTTACAGACGAAGTTAAATGCAGAAAGGTTTCAGATGAGATTGGTCCAGCCAAGGTCCTCAATAAGTGGTGATGGTTGTAGGGAAGATATGCATTAGAAAAAGGCAGCTTTAATCCCAATTCCACTGATATGCCCCACCATGTTGGTCTGGAGATTATATCTAGTATTATTGAGACCAACTTAGTTAGAAACTCTTGTACAGAGGCCAGACCCCTGTTGTACAAGTAAATTAGAAAACTGGATTAGATAAGGAGTATTTTATACTTATATGACACAATTTTAAAATAAGTATTAAATGTCATTATGAGATTTATCTGTAATAATTTATCTTAGATGGTAAATTCTGAAATCCAAATGACGTAATCTCAAAATGTTCACATTCATTAACGCTAGGATTTTGTTCCCAAAATAAAGCCCTCATTTAACACGTACTACATCTACAAAACTATCAACATTTATTAAAGTTTATATAAAAGGTTAATTGACACAAATTTATTTGAAAACATAAATGAACAGAGCAGTGAAACTCCAAATAATCTAGTCACAGGACAAGGTGTTATTGACACAAACAGAAAGCATGATTATAATATATAGCTTGGAAAAAGTAATCTACGCATCAAAGACATCATTATGAGTCAGTCATGGAAATGATTATGAGAAAGTAAGATGCACACAAGAAGCACAACACATTTAGAAACAACTTAACCTAAAACTTCAATCCCTTCAAGGATGATAGAGGGAACAACCAACAATGCAAATAGCTAAAGTATTCATGGGATCAAGAAACATGTACTCACGTCACTAGAAGCCAGTTATGTAACAAAGCTCTGGTCTCAATAAACATAGTGGGAGAAAGTACCAAGCAAACAATTGTAGAGCGCCAGTCCATCCTCTCATGAAATTCTTCAGTTAAACAAATGAAAGGCCTCTCCATAGTGTCTTGTAAAATCTTCAAAACATCATGCTTTAGAGTTAAAGGGTCAAGATACCAGGACAACAACCTGAAAAGGGATAACATATAAATGACAAATTTACAAACTCACAAATATTGATAATGTAGAACAGTGTTACAATCTTAAAATTGCCATTGAAACAATAAGGGCCCGTTTGGATTGAGGGGGGAGAGAGGGGGAGAGGAGTTGGCTGCAAATAGAATAATTTTGGGCCAATTCTACTCTACTCTACTCTACTCCCCCTCCCTCTCTCTCAATCCAAACAGATCATAAGGTTTCATGCAAATAATATGGCCTTTTTTTTTCTTTAATATGTACGAGAATACTTTACTTAAGTTGAAAGAACAATGGTAAAACTCAACATAACCCAAAAAGTAAAAGAGGAATGATAGCAGTATAAGGTGGAAAAATTAGATAGGTAAGTGAAGCATTTTGTGGGGGGGATTGTTAAGTAAACTCTGTTCAAAGCAAACCTGAAAGGTATTTCATGGTTCTTAAGGGAGAACTCTCTGGGCAAATGGCAAAGCAGCTGTGAAACCATTGTGCTTCTTCTATCAATTGATTTTGCATTAAGAACAGGAGTTGATGGCAACAAATGTTGATAACAAGATGCAGAAACCACTACTCTTACAACAGCACATGCTAACATTTGAGAAAGCATCCCTGCAGTACATGAAAAATGTGTTCACAAACTCAATGAAAATGACCAAAATTGTTCAATAAATAACATAATTCAAAAGACAAAAATACAATTCCTGGTAAAATTTCCACAAATGGTAAGTTCTAATTCATAGTCTCTATTCATATCACTACTAAAACTTTGTACATCATATCACAAAATCTATCACATTTTTAACAATGAACTAAAAGGGCTTAGAAATAAAATTTTCAAACCAAGACCTATCCTACATTATAAAAAATCATAAAGATGAGGAACTCATTTGGAATCCAATCACAAAATACGGGTTTTCAAAATTTAACAACTTTTCCAATCACAAAATCTATTACACTTTTAACAATGAACTAAAAGGACTTAAGACATATATAATTCTCAAAACCAAGACCCATCCTACATATCAAGAAAATATGAAAAACTCAATTTACAATCCAACACCAAAACCCGGGTTTTCAAAAGCTCAACCTTTTACAAATTTAACTTAACTAACTTACACAAACATCATTAACTACAAGATTTCAAAATGGCATAGACAAGTATTCAACCCTACCATGTCCCTCCAATTTTCCGACAACATCGGCACACGCTTCCACCAATTCTGCACAATCTCGATGTGAAATCGAGCTACCGACCTGAAAAACCTCGTCTTTTTGAAACCAGAAAACCCGGCAAGCAATTGAAGATGACAAGACAGTAACAATAGTTTTGACCAAATACTGGAGCACCGAATTGAAGACCTAAACAAAAACAAAAATCACACCAATTAGACATAAAAGAAGCTAACTTTACCACATTTCCTACCTAAAAAATAAACCCTAGAAGCTCTGATTTCAGCTTACCTGTGGTGCTTTGAAGCACATTAGGGACAGCGCGGTGTCCAAAACCCTAACCCTAGAATCTTCGTTGCTGAGGTTCAGGGATTGGTTTAGCTTTGAAATTGACAGGCTAAGAGCCTCTTCTTCTTCGTGGTCTTGATTTAGGGTTTTGAGGTGCGAAGCGAGCTTCGCGAAGAGATCGGTAAGCTCCGGCACTGTGGTCATTGGCGCAGAGAATCGGAGGCGACGAATTCTGGGTTCGCGCCAAAATTTGCATCCTTTAAAGCTGTTGCTTAGTGTTTATGGGCCCTAGTGAAGCCCATTAACGTCATAAGCCCATAAATAAAAATACTCTATTCAGCACGGTTATGAGTTGAATAAGATATATTGGGTTGAATCTCAACCTATACAAAAAAAAACTTATTATTATCTTAATCTGATGATAAAATCAAAAACAGATATCATAGGTTAAAATTCAAAAAAAAAATAAAATAAAATAAAACTCTAAAGATAGTAATGTAAGAAGATGGAATTCTAAGAGCATAAACCATTCCACAAATTTTTGTTACAATTTTGACATGGTAAATTGTAAATGTCTATCAATTACCATGGATTTACCATTTTTTTATCACTACTCACACTCTGTCACATTATAGTTGGGTAAAGAAGTTCAAGTTGTGAAATAGTTTGTGGTACTATAATTTTTTTCTCATATATATGAGCTGATTTAATGCTTGGGATATTGTTAGACCAAACTAAGTATAATCTGTGTAATCCTATTTTTCTATCTAAAATCTCATAATCTTGTTTCTCAAAAAAACAAAAAATAATTTTGATTAGTTGATGATAAGCACAAGAAAACGTGTAGTTTAAGTAAATTGGGTACGTAGCAACCCGATCTTTTATTTATATTATTCTCTTTCTGGATAAGGGTATTATTCATATGGCCTAAAAAAGGGATATATATGTGTGATTAATATCTCACCAATAGCATGCCTTCTAGATTTGTTATCTGGTCAAATTAATAACGTGTATCTAATAAATTGAAACTCTATCCACTTTTGGAAGAAGAAAATTTCATAAAATTTCGAGGCCATCCATATCAAGACCTCTCTATTTTAAATAGGGGATTACCGATAAGACAGGAATATATATATATATATATATATATATATATATACACACACATACATAAATACTAAAGTTCTGTATTTGTACGTATCAAAAATGCAAAAGCTGTGTGTTTGTATAACAATAATAGTATGACATCAACACTAGAAGTAATACTAGTACTAGAGATAATGATAGTATGACATCAATACTTGAAGTAATAGTAATACTAGAGAAGTAGAGATAATGATAACAATGATACATATAACAATTGAAAAAAAAAAAAAAAAAAAACATATAACATGATAATATTATGAGTTGGCTTCAAGTTATGTTTTGTATAACTTTAAGCAATGTTACATGACTCAATATTTTTTAATTGTATGTAAATTTTGACAAATCTACCGTTCAATTACATTATCTTTATATATTCTCTATATTTGCAAAATTTCAAGGTAATAAAGATTAATAAACATGTCATCAATTAATTGTTTAAATTCAAGTTTTTGTAATTTAAAATAATGCATAAAAGATGAGTTTATGGATCGAATCGTAAATAACATCTAATTGGCATGAATGTTAAGAACATATAGAACACGTAATTCAATTGTGAGATTTTCAAAATATGAATTTTATAACAAGTTATTAGGTGGTATAACAATTCAAGGGTGGACCTAAGATTTCAAGCTAGGAGAACCGAAGTATAAGAAGAAGAAAAATCTAAATAGGTATCCATATAGTACTAACAAACTATAAATCAAGATCGATACACAAAATCATTGTTCCTTAATACATTAAGATGTAATCATTTACCAACAAAGACATGAAAATACAAAATAATATTGTTTCTTAAGAACATTAATTGTTGAAAAAAAAATTATTTTTACAAACTAAAACTTACTTTTACTACTTTAATATAGCATTTGAAATGTCTCGTAGAGTAGTGTTTTTGGTATTTAGTGTTCTAAATACTAAATATTTACCATTTAGAACACCTAATGAGCTTACGACGGTTTGGAATTGCATTCCTAAGATTTTTCTTTTTAAATGGTGGCTAATAATAATAATAATAATAAAAAGAAGAAAGGATAAAATTTTAAAATTAAACTTTTTACGTGGAAGACTTGATTCAAAAGTGGTGCATGAACTAGTAAAGTTTAACTCTTAGTGAGATTTGTATATTGAAATGGTGAAGCAATATATCTTCAAAGTCTGCTTATTTTGGTAATTTTTAAGTTTCGGGGATATTTCGGTCATTTTTTAGGTTTTGGGGATATTTTGGTCATTTTATAGGTTTTGGGGGGTATTTTAGTCATTTTTTAGGTTTTAGGGTATTTCAGTTATTTTTTAAGTTTAGAGAGTATTTTGGCAATTTTATAGGTTTTAGGGGTATTTCGGCCCTTTTTTAGATTATGGGGTAATTTGGTAATTTTTTCAAGTTTTAGGGGTATTTTAGTCATTTTCTTGGTTTTGAGGGTATTCCGGTCATCTTTTAGGTCTCAGGAGTATTTTTGGTGATTTTAAAGTTTCGGAAGTATTTCAGTCTTTTTTTTTTTTTTGTTTATGGGGTATTTCGGACATTTTTTAGGTTTAGGGGTATTTTGGTCATTTTTTTGGTTTTGGGGATATTTTGGACATTTTAGAGGTTTTGGGAGGTATTTTGCTAATTTTAGAGATTTTGGAGGTATTTTGGTAATTTTAGTGGTTTTTAAGCATATTTGGTGATTTTAGAGATATTAGGGGTATTTTGGTCATTTTAGAGGTTTTATGGGTATTTTCCTCATTTTAGAGATTTTGGAGATATTTTGGTCATTTTAGTGGTTTTTGAGCATATTTGGTAATTTTAGAGATATCGGGGGTATTTTGGTTATTTTAGAGGATTCATTGGTATTTTGCTCATTTTAGAGATTTTTGTGATATTTTGCTTATTTTATAGATTTTGGGGATAATTTTGGATGTCTAAGGATATATTTATAATTTTGGAAGCGTAGGGATATTTGCATCATCTTAGGTATTTAAGGGTATTTTGGTAATTTAGGAGGTCAAGAGGGTATTCAAGTAGTTTTAAAGGTATTTTGGTCATATTGGGTTAAATGGATGAGTTACTAATTAAATGGGTTGGGTTGGTAATGAATAATTAATTTATATATAAACGGGTCATAAATTGATAAATGAGTAATTGCACACTCAACCCATTTATGACTCAACCCGCCCATTTACCACCTTATGATACAATAATGGTTTGTACTTTTCACAGTTAAAAATGTACAAAATTTTCTTGTAAGAAATAAAAATAGGTATATAGTTCTATGGTTTTATGAAACATAGGCAAGAAATTATATGTACTGTTAAATTCTATTTGAGATGTCTAGAACAATGCTGATCAACTAGAAGAATTGTATCCGTATAGATGAATTACATGCATGTTCTTTGTGTAAACCGGATGATATAGCAACTGCATTAGTTTTTAATTACCTGAATCCAAAACTAAGCTATTTACAAATCTATAAGTCTAATGACACAATAATTTTTATTACACTTTTCATAATTGTTAATGTGATAAATTGTGATTTATACATAATAAAAACAATATCAATGGTAATTTCAACACTAATCAACTAAACAAGCTGTGAAATTTAATGTTGTCTTTGACATTGTTGTTTACAAATTAATATACAATTTTTCCACATATGCAAAACAATTTGTAATGAAGGACATTACAGCATAGTGACGGAGAAATGATGTATGAAGATATTTATTGATATTTATTTGCACATAGTTTGTGAACATAATTTATCATTTAAAAAAAAAAAACATAATTTATCTTCGTTTTTTAATGAAGTTTCTTTTTTACTAAAAAAAAAATCTTCGGTTTTTTTTTTTTTTTTGGAAGACTATCTTCGTTTTTTATTTTTGCTGAATTCTATCTTCGTTTTTTTTTTGAAGACTATCTTCGTCTGTCTTGTCAAATCAGAGTTGTCAAATCTGCATTTACTCTTCAAAGTAGACAACAAAACAAGCTTGAAATGCAGTACACACAAATAGCTAGCATCGTTTAACGTGAAATAGATAATGTGCCCATATTTTGTAATTTTGCGGGAGTCTTTCAAAATTTGTGGAGCTACTTTTCCCGTGATACATGTGGATCATGCTAAAGGACTTGTGAAAAGTGAAGAGATTATTTGAGCAAGAAAGGAGAAGGAAAAGGAAAAACTTGGGTAGTTTGTTTTGTGTTTTTAAATAATTATTTTCAGTTTTTAAATAATATTTTATGTATTTTAATATATTTTTTTATTCACACGTATTTTTATAAATTTTTTTAAATAATAATTTTCAGTTTTTAAACACAAGTACCAAACAGGCTCTAGGCTATTTAACTTTTTTTTTTTTTTTTTGATGTTCAAACTTCAAACACTATTCATTAAACTGGACAAAGTCCAAATCTGCTACATCTTTTGAAACTTGAAGTTCAATACAGGGTGGGATATCCTCAACCCAGACAATACTCTCACTAACAAACTGTGCATTCCTAGCAAGTAAATGGGCAGCCATATTAAAATTCTTGCGCACACAGCTGACTTCCCAGACCAAAGCATTATACTTCTGTCCCTTGATACCGTCAATAATCATCTTAATAGACATAGGAGGAGAGCAACAACCCCTTAGCGCATCGGTTACCACTTTCGCGTCTCCTTCCAAAACAACTTGCCTCAGCCTCAAGTCCCCAGCAAGTTGCAAACCTTCCTCAAAGGCCTTTGCTTCCACCTCCAAAGCACCTAGTGAAAACTCCAACTTTTTACTCATCGCGCCCATTAGCTTGCCCCTTTCATTTCTAATTATAATCCCGATTCCGCAGTTGCTTGACTCTTTAAATACCGCCCCATCCACGTTTATCTTATACCAATCATCACATGGTGGAGTCCATCTTCCAGTTCTCGAAGGGGCAGAATGTATTGGGACCTCAGCGAGCTGACAGAATTCCTCCACAAGAGCATTGGCTTCCGACACAATTCTCCTCGCTTCTTTGCCTTTTCCATCAAATTTTACTGCATTCCGATTCTTCCATATACACCATGCTAAACACGCCAGTCGCTCTAACTCTCCCTCCTTTCGATTTTCCCAAACTTTCCAAACCACATCAATGAAGTCCCGGTGAGAATGACAGCCCCCTTGCACAGTCAACTTGGCCTCCTTCCATACAGCTTCAGCCATACAACAATCCCACAACGCATGACCCGAGGATTCAACCAAACAGCACAGCCCACACCTATCATCTTTAGACACCTTTCGGAGCCAAAGGCAAAGGTTGGTAGGAAGGATGTTCTTACATACCCGCCATAAGAAGTGTCTAACTTTACTTGGGCACTTTAAACCCCAAATAGTCGTCCAAAATTCCTTTTTCTTCTGCATATTCGATTCCTCACCTCCAGCCCCCAAACTCTTTCCTTCAGCAAGCCACCTGTGAGCTACATGATAGGCACTTTTAATCGTAAAGATACCCTTTTTCGTCCATGCCCATACCCAAGCGTCATCCGGTAGATTTTGACTGATCGGGATACTCAAAATAGTCATTGCTTCATGTGGTAAGAAGCTGTTTCTCACAGCACTAGTATTCCACTGATCCAACTCACGGTCTAGAAGGGTCTCCACTAGCTCATTTTCAGCATTCTGTGGCCGAGGACTAACAACCCTGAACGAATTTGGGGTTGGGATCCACCTGTCAGTCCAAATCTTCACTTTCTGCCCATTTCCAATATTCCATCTTAGACCCCGATGAAGAACCCCCCTTGCAGCCATTAGGCTTCTCCATGTGTAAGAAGGGTTTTTCCCCAACTCAGCCTCCAAAAAATTTGAATCCGGGAAATATTTTGCCTTAAGAACTCAATGGGCTAGAGAATCTGAGTCTTGAGAGATCCTCCATCCCTGTTTTGCGAGCAAAGCTAGATTAAAAGCTTTAAGATCCTTAAAGCCCATCCCGCCTTCATTCTTCGGTGTGCACATCTTCTCCCACGCTATCCAAGCCATCTTCCTTTCCTTATCGCGTTGACCCCACCAAAAGTTTCTCATCTTCGCATTCAACTCGTTGCACAAGGATTCAGGAAGTTTAAAGCAATTCATCGTATACATAGGAGTGGCTTGGGCTACGGCCTTTATAAGGATTTCGCGGCCAGCCGTTGACAAAAGCTTTCCCTTCCATCCCGCAATTTTTCGGCCCACCTGATCTAATATAAGGTGGAAGGCTTTCTTCTTTCCTCTCCCTACCAAAGTGGGTAAGCCCAAGTAACGCTCATGCTGATGGATGACTTGTGCCCCAAACATGTCTTTCACTTCTTCTTTAACCTCAACACTTGTATTTTTACTAAAATAGAGAGAAGTCTACTCTCTATTTAGCTTTTACCCCGACTCCTTTTCATAAACCTCAAGGATTTTAAGGAGTCTAGACCCCTCCTCCTTTGAAGCTTTGCCAAACACTATACAGTCATCAGCAAAAAGTAAGTGAGAGACTAAAGGAGCTTGCCTACACACCACAATACCTCTAGGAATTCCCCCATTTTGAACCTTTCTAAGCATAGCCGAGAGTCCCTCCGCACACAAAAGGAAAAGGTATGGTGAAATCAGGTCCCCTTGCCTAAGTCCACGGGTTGGAACAATCCTTCCCTTTGGCTCACCATTTATAAGCATTGAGAAAGACACCGTGGACACACACATCATCAAGTAGCCTGCATAACGGATGCATGCATTTGTCAATGTTGAATTTTATAACACATTTGATTGACTTTTTATTAGGATTGAGCCATTTTTGATTTAGAAGACATTTATTTATTTATTAGTTTTTGTTACTTCTCAATACAAGTGAACCCATTTGAAGCTAGATCCTTAATAAGTAAATAACGACTCTTGTTAACAAAAACCTTACTAATATTGAATAATTTGTACAATTTTTTCGGGTCTGCCTAGCAATTTTTGTCACCAAAGACTGTATAGTGTAGAAATTGCTATTATTTGTGAACATAGTTTTGTCCAATTCTTTTTTTTTTCTTTTTTTTGATCCACTAGTTTTGTCCAATTCTTGATTGTGAAATTAATGGTACGTACTCTGTACAAATTTTTTTTTTCAAATTAATGATAGAGATGATGAGATTAAGTGTGTGTTTGGCAAAAATTAAAAAGTCAATTTATTTTATTATTTAGCTTATTTTTGTTACTATTCATGAGTCTCATTGCACTTTTTGTACTATTCATAAGTCTCACTATACTATTTCATCTAACTTTTACCTTTATTTATAGTACTTTCAACAAAAGTTTTCAATTTCAGTAAAATAAGCGATTCCTCACAGATCTTAAATGTGAAATAGATAATGTGATTAAATGACAAGTGCAGAATTGTTTATTTTTGTAATTTAATTTTGGTGTTGGCTCCCAAAATTCATGTAGTCACTTTCACCTATTGTACGTTTAGCTAGCTAAGAGCATCCACTCTAGGTATGTTAAATGACATATGTAAGAAAACTTTACTATTTTCACACAAAAAGCAAACTGCATCCCGGCTTCTAAAATTCAATTATTGCAAATTTTTTTGCAATAGTGCTACAATGCAATTCGACCTTTAGAATTGCACTGTAACACAACTTTAAAACAAAATATTGGATTTTTATTCCTTCTGTTTCTCTCTCTCTCTCTCTCTCTCTCTCTCTCTCTCTTTATTTTCTGTTTTTTAGTCCTCTCTCCTCCTTCAGTCCTCTCTCCCTCACTCCCACTTTGTCTCTCCGTATCCCACTCCCTGTTTCTCTCGGTGTGCAGTGTTAGCTTGTTTGTGGTGGATCTCGGCGTGGCAAGGTTACGATGGTGGTGTTTTTTTTCTACAAAGTCACGGCGTGGTGAGATCGTACCTTGGGTTTGAGGAGATTGGGTTTAAGTTCGGGGGGTACGAGAAGATTGAATGTTTGATTTGGGATTGGGATTGGTGGCGGTAGTGTGGATTTGGCTCGATGTTCAATGGCAATGGTGTGGGTCTGGTTCAGTGGTCAATGGTGGCGTGGGTCTGGGTCGGTGGTTTTGGGGATGGTTTGTGATGGTGGGTTAATCTGGGTTTGCTTGGTTTGGGTTGATCCGAGTTGTGGGGTGATTTGTAATGGCGTCCGGTGGTGTGGGTGTGGGGTTTTGATTTGTGGGAGTGGGTTTTGGGTCGTGGTGGTGCAGTGGCGGTGTGGGGCCGTGGTTGTGGCTGGGTAATGATCTTGCGTGGGGCCGTGGTTATGGAGACAACGCCGGTGGAGGCATGGAGATCAGCTTTTGATGGGGGTTCTGAATGGATTTTTCTTTGATTTTTTGTGGGTTTCTTTGCATGGTGGTGGTGGGTGTGTTGTTGCCATGGTGGTGTCTCTGGTTGTGGTGGCAAAGGTGGGTTTCATTGTGGCAGATGTGGGTTTCATTTGTTTGGATTTTTGCCGTGGGGTGGTGGCATGGCCATGGGTTTCAGTTTGGGTATGTTCTTTGTGGTAGTGGTGGTAGCAGGTGGTTGCAGAGGTGATTTGGGTTTTTGTTTTTATTTGGGATTTGGGATATATTAATTTATTATGTAGAAATATTATTTTAATGTGTTATATTGTAAAATAAAAGTTGGGATACTGGAAATTTTGTAAAATTATATTGTATAATTGATAAAGTGACTTTTTAAGATGGTAAAATAAGATAGAGTAGCATTCTCTGATGCAAATGCTCTAATAGAGTGTGGACCATTGTACTAATGGCAGGGAAAGTAGTAGGGCAACTATTATTGACCTGAGCAGCAAGGAAAAACTTGTTTGGTTCATACAGGAATGGTGACAAGATTGTATACCCCACATAATGCAATATTGGTGTTCCTTTCTTTGCTTTCTATTTGGTGGATATATATGTTTTTATCTGTGAAAATTCTTTAGGGCTAGGCTTTTAATCAACGTACGTACCCACCAGGGGCGGAGCCAAGGGGGGGCGAGGGGGGTCAAGTGCCCCCCCTGACTGCTCTTTAAAATGTTTATGAGTACTGGCATGTAGTAGTCAGTAGAACTTCATCTTAAATGCCTTGCTAGTTTGCCTTTTCTGGTTTAAGAAAAACAGCAAAAAACAGTCTCCAAAATACCTTTGATGCTGAATAGAAAAGGGAACAGTTTCACAGTATTGAGAGACTTACGGTACTATTTAACCTACTACATCACTTTCTTGTTTAAAACATAAACTTTTATCATTTTCATTAAAAAAAAAAAAAATCTTTTATCATTTCCTAGATTTTATGCAATATATATATATATATACATATTTTAAAGCCTAACTAATTAATGTCCTTGTACCGTACTCAAATTCAAACTCTGCGTCTAGGTTTCTACTATAAAGTATAAACCCAATTTAAATAATTTGAAGAATTAATATAAAGCAAAAAGACAGAATTCTATATATTTTTTTAAAACAATCAAGACAATATACGTATAGTGTATACAACTTTAAAGGTATTAACACTTTTACATTGATTATTTGTTCAATTTACTACAAGGACCTAAATTAGATATCTAAATTTATGTATTTAGATTAATATAGCTTGCTTTGATTGTTACTGACTACTATATAAATTAGTTATTTTTGTTTTGATATAAAATATATATTTGTAGTTAATTGAAATTATGGAGAATATATAGTATAATAATAAATCTTGCCCCCCCTGAATTGAAATTTTGGCTCCGCCACTGGTACCCACCATAGGTATATTCCTGTAGCATTATGTGTGTCCCATATGTCTATTTGTAGTTGTAAACTGCACTAACACAAGCATGGAAAATTTTAAGTATGAGAAATGAAATGTCCACAATATTTTTACAACAAATTCTAAGTGTTAGGTTTAAATTTGAACCTATAACAACTAACCACCTATGGTTTGTTATAAAAATATTGTAGACGTAGCACCTCTCTTTCAAGTATAGGGGTCCAATATATATAGAACTTAGCTATAATGCAATTTTAGGATATAGTGGCCATTCTCCTGCAGAATCTAACTCATTTATACAACCCCACATGCATTTAAGACTTTAAGTTGGGTGTATATCATTATCATATGAATGGTAGGATTACAATCCTTGTAGTTAAACGAAAAAAAAAAATTCGTTTTCACTCATTATATTATATGCGTTACATGGAAGATGAATGATTGTTGTCAGAGATAAATAATGTTGCTGTGTAGTATTGGTAAAATCACATATGCGTAAAATGGCTCTATGAAAAGATTGAGAAGTTCTTTAAATACATACGTACGTACATACATACATATATTATATATATATGATCTGTGGCATATTGAGATATTAAATACACAACTCCCATTTGGATATAAATTTTTTATTACATAAATCAAACTATTATTGCTTTTAAAATGTATAGTATTTTCTTTATTTTTTTAAAAAAAAATTATTGGCCAGCTTTCATTTTTTTTTTCTTGGGAAAAAACGGGAAAGAAAAAAAGAAAGTTAATAATTTGTTATTCTTATATTTTATGCTACTCTATTACTAGGTTGACGGGAATTTTTTTTTTTTTATTTTAAAATTTTGTTTTTGTTAAGTTTTTGAGTTGGGTAGTTGCTAGTTAGGTTAGGCTAATTAAAAGAGATGGAGTCTAAGTTTTTGGAAGAGTGAGGCACAACTCTAGAAAATATATATTTATATATATATATATATATATATAATCATTAAATTTTTTTTTTTCTCTTTGGGCTAGGGGGCCCAAAATTTTTTCTCATTTTTTTTCTTAGGGCCAAGGGGGCCCCTGGCCCCCCTATGGATCCGTTCCTATGTAACATTGCTTAGAGTTATACTTAGACTTATACCGGCCAAGTAAAACTTAAACCCAACCCTAATATTATATCACATATGTAACATATATAACAATACTAATATATCCAACTCAGTTGTTCTAGTTCTTTTAATCAATTACGTTATTCTCATATTGAGAGAAAATGTAAAAAGGTTGCTCATAGTCTTGCTTGATATGCTTTAAATATCTCTGACTTTGTTGTGTGGATAGAGAATATTCCACCGTTGGTTTCTTTTGTATTT
Organism: Quercus wislizeni; assembly: GCA_023055345.1. Taxonomy (NCBI): domain Eukaryota; kingdom Viridiplantae; phylum Streptophyta; class Magnoliopsida; order Fagales; family Fagaceae; genus Quercus; species Quercus wislizeni. The sequence continues at coordinate 31,360,785 of JALGQJ010000001.1, forward strand.
CAGGCTTACTAAGCCAATTCTATTTAATTAAAGCTAAGCAGTCTTCTTCCTCCAAAAAAAAAAAAAAATTTATATTAACTAAATTGAACTCAACCCTATTGATTCTCATCAATGGGAAATTTTATTTATTTTTTGTCATTTTATTCTATCTCGTATTGTATTTTATATCACCTTGTTCTTCATTAATTTTACATTTTAAGCAAAAAAGCATGAGCCAGTTTGGCTGAAGTGTGGGGCAAGGGATGCGGCGTGCACGTGAGCATGCATGTGGGCCCAAATAACCTCCTAGGCCATGGCATGCTTGCGTGCACAAGTATAAGATTGTTTATGTTATATTAAAATAATAATTTGTATTTTATATTAATAACCAATGATTTCCTTCCTATATATATATATATATATATATCCAATGATTAATTGCCTATCTTTTTCTGTGATGTTAACATATTCTCTCTATCCTCCGCTAGAATGCTTTTATGAGGCTATGACTGATCACACGGTGGCTTCACAATCACTTGTTTTATAAGTTTTGCATTAATTTACTATATCCCTACCAATATCCTAAGGTCTATTTTGTCTTTGTGTTTTAAGGGGTGTGCAAAAATTTTAATAAATGATAAATGATATGAATATGTTCATACATCAAACATTAAAAAAATAAAAATAAAAATAATTAGCAGAATATACATTGCAATTAATTAACAGAATCGGTTGAACAATAAATGCAATTGATGTAATCGTCTAAAACCCCCACTTGTAAAAAAAGAATTTATATATATATATATATATATATATATAAAATATTTATCTATATATTTTAATTAAAAAATTTTAAGTACTTTTATTAGTCAATAAAATGTATTAAAAAGATCATATTATATCTTAAAATGCAAAATACTTACAATAACAATGAACATAACTTGATAAAACAAGACTGTACAGTACTATGTGCACTGTGTAGTCTTGTCCACAATAACTAAGCTAGCCCACATGGTCCCATAATAATTAATGAGTTATCACTTTTTTTTTTTAATACAAACTCTTACTTTATCAATTATTATAAATTATCACATCAATTAATAATTTGATGTATGTTATATCAATTCATTTGTATTATAGTGATATTAATTTATTGAACCATGTAATAAATTAATTTTTATTTGTCCAGATTTAGACTTTAAAGTTTAAAAAGAATCCATTTAAAATTTTTATCTAAGGCCCCCAAAATTGTTAAGCCGGCCTATTAATTAATCAACTTAAATAAGATCTTGGCCAATTAGATATTAGCTAGCATCAAAACAAAAGAACAGGAATAATACATGCATGCTTCAAGTGTGGATGGCTTAGAACAACTTTCTTTCCATTCGGTGCAGTTTATTTTGATGGAGTGGAAATAAGTTGTAATATATATATATATATATATATATATATATATATATATATATAATTCAATAGTTACAATAGAAAATGGAGGATTTGAATTATGAATATTTCCATTAAACACTAAGAGGTGTCTACTAATTGAATTACAAAACTCTTAATAAAAATAACTTATAATTGAGGCAATGTAAAGTTAAAAAAATACCAAAAAGAATAATTTGGATTAATTTCATTTTCAAGCAATATCAAATGAAGCCTTAGGAGTTTTTAGAGTTTGTTAAAAGAAAAAGACACCATATGTTTGGTGTACATACATAATGTGTGTTTGGCAAAAATTAAAAAGCCAACTTATTTTACTATTCAGCTTATTTTTGCTACTATTTATGGGTCCTATTGCACTTTTTGATATTATTCATGAGTTTCACTGTACTATTTCAACTAACTTTTACCTTTATCTACAATACTTTCAGTAAAAAATTTTCAGTTTCAACAAAATAAACGGATCCCAAATAGACCCATAGTAACATATACTGTCTTTGTAGCCAAGTTTTTCGATTCATTTTGTGTGGGATGGAGGATTTTTTTTTTTTGGAGGTGGAGAAAGAACCTTTGAATGGGCAAATCTTTAAGTCTTGGCTTAAAAATAGGGAAAAGTGACTTAAAAAAAACGCTATAGGATAGAATTTCCTACAAATAATTGGGTGCAAGGTAAGAAAATTATCCATATATATCTTTAGCTTTTAATTAGATCTCACACACGTATAGAAAGATCTGCCAACATTCCTCCAATTGGATTGAAAAAGAAGAATAAATTTTTTTTTTATTTTTTATCCAACTGTCTATTTTCTCTCATAATTTGTTACTTCAATCAGTTTACTTAGTTTATGTACTAACTTTTTAAAATTTCACCTTTTTAAAAAAATATCTAATATAAGCTGAGTAAAAACAAACCTAAATTCGCTCACGCATCCTTATCACCCATTGTCATCACTCGTTATAAATACACAGCCCGCTCTCTCTCTTTCCAATACACAAATATTAATTCGTACACAAATAGAACAAGATAATTATTTTCCTAGCTATATATATCTCTGCTTTTGTTGTGGTTTCTATGCCAATATAAACAAAAACTTAAGGCTGTCAGAGGATGATGATGGATTCAAAAGTTATGGCGTCACAAACATTGAGAACCAATGTGCTTTTTCTACTAATAATTTTCTCATATGTTTTGGCCGTAAAAGCCACAGTCTCTTACGACAACAAAGCTATCCTCATTGATGGAAAAAGAAGAATTCTCATTTCAGGCTCTATTCACTACCCAAGAAGCACTCCTGAGGTACCAATATATGCAAACTTCTTCTTCTTCTTCTTCTTCTTCTTTTATATTGCATTGGTTATATATATCAATATGTGTGTGTTTATACATTCATATGTATGTATATGTGTGTGTATATTATACCCTTAAAAAGACATTGATATATGGTTTTCTTTGTGGTTACAGATGTGGCCTAATCTAATTCAGAAAGCTAAAGATGGAGGCTTGGATGTTATCCAGACCTATGTTTTCTGGAATGGACATGAGCCTTCTCGTGGACAAGTATAAATCATGAGCATATGTTTTATTACTTTATCTATTTTTTATGTCAAATAAAGGAAAAAAGTTAATGGATGAGCATAGATTTAGAAAAATCTTCTATAAATTTTTTGTAAGAAAATAAAAAAGTAACTTATCGACAGCTTTCTATATTTTCATTAAAAGTGATATTCAAGCTTTTTTGAAATAGTCTATTAACAAATGCCTTAAAAAGCATTACCTGAGCTTTAAATAAAAGTTAATGTCTTTCCTAATATATATTTTTGTTTCTATGTTTTCCAGTACAATTTTCAGGGAAGGTATGATCTAGTTGGCTTCATAAAACAAGTCCAGAGTGCAGGCCTTTATGTGCATCTTCGCATTGGTCCTTACGTATGTGCTGAATGGAATTTGGGGTAAGAGACATAACAGTAGTTACATATATAAATTATATGACACATAGCTACAAAAAATTAAAAGCATAGAATAAAATTTTGTGACAAGTTTTTAATTAGTTTATTATTCGTTCTTATTCTGACCAACCTGTTTTTAAATGTTTAGGGGCTTTCCTACTTGGTTGAAGTACATTCCTGGAATTTCATTTAGAACCGACAATGCCCCATTCAAGGTTAGTTTTTTTGTTTTTTTAACCGAATGATTTATGTAGGTTAAAATTAAAGTCGGGACATAACACTGATATACATATAACAAAAAGGATAAAACTTAAGTACAATATTTTATGTGCTGTTTCTTAAGTTTTTTTTTTTCCTTAAAATTCTGTATTTAAGTACTGTTTCTAAGTTCTGCCCTTACAAAAATATTATAATATGTAAATTGTAATAAATAATAGTAATTGAAATTTTCATTTTACTAAAGTTTGGAACATTACTTCTAATAATGTATCAGAGTCCAAACTTGTTTGATATCTGTAATAAACAGTCAACTAACTATGATTTTAATTTATTTTGTGTATGATATTCTAAATTGTAGGCGGAAATGCAAAGGTTCACAGAGAAGATTGTCAATATGATGAAGGCAGAAAAATTGTTTGAACCTCAAGGCGGCCCCATAATTCTAAGCCAGGTATGATATTAATAATTATTGCGTGTGAACAATAATAAAAAATATATCCAGCTTTGTCTGTAGTATTGAATCTATTGGTTGTGAACGAATTTTAGACGTAGAAGAGAGAAAAAATATATTCGATCGGTAGACTACCAATCTTATTAATTATCATATAATTATTGCTATGTTAGGCCAGTTTTATAATATAGCCACCTGCTTATCATGATTGTGCATGTATATGATATTATGATGACCTCTCGTGCACATAATCCTTACGAAACCTCATCAAAATTATTGCTTTTAATTACGAAGATTGAAAAAGATTGATTTTCAAGGGGAAAAGTACAGTCAAGTTTCAACCCTTCTAGTCAACTATTTTATTTTTATACATACAGATATATATACACATATATGTATGTATGTATGTGTATGTATATTTGTACATGTATGTATATCAAGATAGATAGTGCTTCTTTTAGAGATTTCACATCAATCGGTGTATAATAGAAAAATGTGTAAAATTTACACAGTTATGTCAAAAAATTAATCACATCAATCTGTGTAAATTTACACTGACACTATTCATTTTATATTTAATTATTTATTCTTTCTTTATAAATCTTGAGAATGAAGGAAGAAAGTGAATGGTAATTGTTGTGTGTAAAGAAAAATAAACAATTAATTTTTTTTAAAATTAATATTTTAATGAAATGTAATATAAAATAGATAATCTAACGTAGAGTTTTTTGAAAAATAAGTATGTAAAATAGAAAAAGTAAGTTCTTATACTAAAATAAATAGAAATTTCTACATGAATCAATGCGAATGCTCTTACAATTTTTTAGAAACTTGTAAATTGTTTCACTAAATTAGATTTTCTTTTTCTTTGGAAGTGGTTCATTAATGGTTTTTATTTATTTATTTATTTATTTTTATTTTATAATGGTACAAAGCTTTTCTAATAAACCTTATCCACTACATTTTTATGGCAGATAGAGAATGAGTATGAACTAGTGGAATATCAAATTGGTCGTCCTGGAGTAGATTATAAGAATTGGGCAGCAGGAATGGCTGTGGGTTTAGGCACTGGAGTCCCTTGGGTCATGTGCAAGCAAGCGGATGCACCCGATCCAGTCGTAAGAATTTTTTATAAGAATCTTCTCTATTTAAAATTGATTCATTTCATTATTTAGATTACCATAAATTACAAATTTAAAAATGTATCTAATACCGTACCATTAAAAATTTTAAATAAGTTGTCACGTCTAGCCCACATTAGCGAAATTAGGAAAATTATGGTTTTCTCTATTAACCCCATTTGTTTGAATCGGTATTACAGATAAACGCCTGCAATGGTTTCTATTGTGAAAATTTCTTGCCAAATAAAAACTACAAACCCAAAATGTGGACGGAAGTTTGGACTGGTTGGTAAGTTACACTCACAAAGATGTCTCCAATATGGCTCAATTATTTTCTTCAATTATTAATTTATTATGTCATTGGTTTCCAACCTATCTAGAAATTATAATGACATTAATTAGTCATTAAAGTCCTTTGTAAATATAATTTTTCATCTAGGTTTTCAAGCTTTGGTGATCCAGTTCCATATAGACCGGTAGAAGACTTGGCATATGCAGTGACAAGGTTCATACAAAATAATGGTTCATTTTTTAATTATTATATGGTAAGTCAATCCTTCCAAATATTTCTGATTATAATTTAATTTAATGTGATTTGAATTTCTCTCCAAAAAAAAAAAAAAAAAAGTGTGATTTGAATTAAATGAAATCATGCTTTAATTTTTTTTTTGCCCTTTTTTATTATAGTATCATGGAGGAACAAACTTCGGCAGGACTTCTGGGGGTCCTTTTATTGCAACTAGTTATGATTATGATGCTCCAATTGATGAATATGGTGAGTGCTCAGGAACAGTAATCTACAGCATTGGAGTACTCCTGCAGAATTTTTTTGTGCTATATTTTAAGTTGATCATCTAAAATATGTCATGGCAGGTCTACCTAGGGAACCAAAATTTACACATTTGAGAAATTTGCATAGAGCCATCAAGCTAGCTGAACCAGCTCTAGTCTCCAACAATCCCATTGTGGCATCACTAGGGAAGAATCAAGAGGTTTTCTTCTATATTAGCTACCCTGAATCTAAAACACTTTTTGTGCTATCTTGTGTTTGTAAAGCAAGGAGTTTTGTCACAGTTAATGTTCTGATTTCTAGTTCTTAAAACTAACTCGAGTTCTCAATTCTATTCATTGAAAGGCTCATGTTTTCAAGTCAAAATCTGGGGTTTGCGCCGCATTCCTATCAAACTATGACCCAACATATTCGGTAAAAGTGAGGTTTGGAAATGGTCAATATGATCTGCCACCTTGGTCTGTCAGCATTCTTCCTGACTGCAGAACTGAAAGTTTTAACACTGCAAAGGTAAGCAAATGAGAAAACTTCAAGTTATCTGGAACATAACTAACAATGATCATCTATAGTTTTGCAACTTGTGACTCAATGCCTTCCACATTGCAAAATACAAATTCTAGCTCTTGTCCTTAGATTATCTTCTTATAGTATTTAATTTCCTAAGTACACTCCTTCACATCAGATCAAATTTTGTATTCAGGTTAATGTCAATGGCTTGCACTTGAAAATGGTGGCTTCGGGTGGTGCGTTCGGGTGGCAGTCATACACGGAGGGAATTGCCACTGCTAATGATAAGAATGCATTCACAGCAAATGGGTTAAAGGAGCAAATAAGTGTCACCTGGGACACCACAGACTATTTGTGGTACATGACAGAGTGAGTACTGTAGTTACCTACTAATCACCGTGCTCTTTGAAATTTTGATCAGAATACATTTTGAGAGTTGCTAAACTATCAAATTGTAGTTATTGCTTATCACTTTTGGATCTTCTTTTGCTGCAACAGTGTCACCATAGGAGCCAATGAAGGATTTCTAAAGACAGGAAACCTTCCTGTCCTCACTGTTAAATCAGCAGGCCATGCTTTGCAAGTTTTTGTCAATGGTCAATCAATTGGTATACATCCTGGCAACACAAGCAAAGCTTTTAGCAAATAAAGCTGAGTGTACCTGAGTTTAACCTACTCATCATCATCCTTTAACTTATGGGTTTTTATATTCTTTGACAGGAACTGCATATGGGAGTAATGCAGATCCAAGACTAACATTTAGTAGCAAGGTGAACCTGAAAGCCGGTATCAACAAGATTGCTTTGTTAAGCGCAGGTGTTGGTCTCGCGGTCAGTATTTGCATTCCTGATAAGTCTACTTCTTCATTCTTGATGCCAAGAAACCTCACTGTTGTACTTTTCTGGTCTCTGTATTTGATTAATTTCAGAATATTGGCCTGCATTTTGATCAATGGAATGTCGGGGTTCTTGGCCCAGTCACCTTGGGCGGTCTCAATACAGGAACATGGGACATGTCTCAATGGACATGGTCCTACAAGGTTAGTTTCCTCAATCCCGCTGTACTGTTCTCAAACATCACACTTAAAAATCTGGAATTCAAAGTTACAAGAAGTGTGAATTGTTCACAACCCAAGTAGTAAATAAGAACATAAATTAAAAAAAGAATCCGATCACTGTTTTTTTTAGTAAGTAAATGAGAAACAGATCATTGTTGAGCCATAAAGAAAAGAAGAGCAGTCGATGATAACTTTTAGAATGAATTGGATAATAAATTATTCTGAAGCAAGCATGCTAAGATGAAAGCAATACACAATTATAACAGATTATAAATCCACACAATTAGTACATGAAATCATATTATGTATGATTAATGATGTTGCGATAATTGTTAACAAAAACAAATAAGTAGAAGAATTAGGACAATGATAGGCAGCAAGTCATGCTAAGTACTCACAGGTGTGCTTGGTTTGAGCAGAAAGGTCTAGCAGGTGAAAGTTTAAATCTGTATTCATTCCAAGGAAGCTCCTCTGTCAAGTGGGCGGGCGGATCTTCATTGACCATCAAATATCCTCTGACTTGGTATAAGGTGAGAACCATCCAACTTATACCCTTTCTGATTCTCTTCAAGAATTTTTTGGGACAAAAATATGCAAACTTCTTTTAAAGAAATCTTGACTCGATGGTGGGAATTTGCAGACTACTTTTGATGCACCAGGAGGAACTGAGCCATTGGCTCTAGATATGAGTAGCATGGGAAAAGGTGAAATATGGATAAATGGCCAAAGCATTGGGCGCCACTTTGCTGCAAGTAAAGCATCTGGTTCCTGTGGAACATGCAGTTACACAGGCATATTTAAGGAAAACAAATGCCTAAGTGGTTGTGGAATGCCAACCCAAAAATGGTGAGACTAATTTTAATTTGTTTCAATATCATCCATTATTGCTTCCACATCTTAAATTTGAAAATGATTTCTAATGAGGCTACTAATTCCAGGTACCATGTTCCGCGCTCATGGCTGAACCCCAGTGGGAACCTACTGGTTGTGTTTGAAGAATGGGGTGGTGACCCAAGGGGGATTTCTTTGGTCAAAAGAACAAACTAAACTAAGTGTTGTGGAAAGACCATTGTCTGGGTGCTGTAAAGAAGAAGAGATGATTTTTTTCTTCTTTTTCATATACATACCACATGTATAGATGCACATAAAGGCTGTACTCAGAAAATTCAAAGTGAAAGCTTTCTGATGCAGCAGAATAAACGGATAACACAATGTAAGTTATATGGTGAGAAATTATATTCCTATAGCAACCTTGAACCATGTCTTGGCTTTGTTTGGAGCATTTGCTAGACCGTAGAGCCGATCTTATGATTGCTGTATATTTAGCACAAGGTTTTCCAAGCTATCGTTTACATATTACATGTATCTAAATACTAAGTGAAAAAGGTACAACAATTGCATAAACAAGCTAAGTGACATTCAAGAACATTAAAAAGCTTCTAATGGCGGTTTCTCTCCATAGCTTTGCCCCAAAATATGACTTAGAAAGGTATAGAGCTAACAATTTAAACAAATAAGTGGCAACATATCCTGTTTTCCAGTGAAAAGTGAAAATAACAAAGGTGTTTGACTCATACAACTTGGTTAAGCAGATACAAAATCTAAAAAACAACCCCAAGTACCCCCCTTAAGAAATGCAAATATCCATATGACCTGCCAATTTTATAAATTTCTTAGAGTTTAGTTCGATGCAAAACTTGAGATAGAGGGTGTAATCCGAAAAAAGATTCATAAGTGGTTGTTAATGGAGTCAATTCTTTCTTGATTTGCTTCATTATTGTAACTGTATTTATTAATAACTTTTTTTGTTAATTCAAGAAGTTAGCCATACACTTCACACATTTCTAGCGATTCTGCATTGCTAATATTGACCCCAAAAAAGAAATGGTAGGTATAGCTAAACCCGAAACTCCTGGCGGATGACCATAAACCCAAGGAAAGGAAAGAATCAACCCTATGCTTTGGAAGGAGCTTGTACAGTTTGGGAAGAGGCTTTGACTGCTTCACCTTAATTGTTGTTTGAACAATTGAAAGTTAAATAAATAAAAATGCGCAATTTGAGGGGCTTAAAACTTTCTATATATATAGAAATAGAAACAGATAAACAGATAACACTCAAAAAGCACGAAGCCGTGCTCTCTGTAGCACCTGTTCTCCCAAATCCTTTCCCCTTTTCCCCATCTCCCAATACATTATCCTACACCTACTTCATCAGCCTTTTTCATCTCCATAAAGTAATACAGTCTCTCCACCAGATCCTCTTGCCATTCAACCTCCCCCACTCCATATGGAAGTATCAGAGCTTGTCAACCGTACTGAAAATAGCTCTTGGATAGACACATGCCTAGAGCTCCCTCCAAACCAACTTGACCCAAACCCATCTTCTTTTACTCTCATCGGAAAACTGATTACCCACAAAAATGTTGGAATCACTGCGATTACAGATGTCGTAAATAGAGCTTGGAAACCAAATCGGTAGATTCGAGTGATTCGACTCGATAAAGATACGTACAAGTTTCTATTCAGCCACGAAGCTGATATGAATAATGCTTTCAGAAGGAGACCTTGGTCCATTAGAGGCGGCCACCTAATTCTAAAGCATTGGAACCCGTCTCTGATATGGTAGGAGATCCCATTCATTACTTCCACGGTGTGGGTACAAGTCCATGGCCTCCTTGAGCTATGGAAGTCTCCCAGTAATCTCAAGAAGATTGGAGGAAAGGTTGGGACCGTTGTAGAGCTCGACCTCGCAGGTGAAGGTGGCGCTGCATGGAGAAAATTTTTGCGCATTCAAATCGAGTTAGATGTTCTAAAACCGATTATGCCTGGCTTTTTTCTCGCTAAAAGAATCTACCCCATTAATGGATTAGTTTCAAATTTGAAAAAATCTTCGATATCTGTTATCGTTGCGATATCATTGGGCATGAAGCTAGTGGCTGTCATGGGAACTTATTCCACATCAGGAACCCATTCGGGCTTAACATTGTTGCATCAGGACCTTGGTTGAGATCGGACAGCAGTGAGATACCACCAGGGTTATTTTTGAAGCCTGAACATCAGACAATCCCAAGCCACAACGCCGGTACCAATCCTACTAAGCCGATGACCGTTACGGTGGTACCTTCAGATGAGGGGACAGCAGCAAGTCAAGACAAAGAGCTCCAACCCACGCACTCCAACATTCACGCTCAAATTCGTGCAAGCACAGTAGAGCACCAACCTGCAGTACTGAGCAGTACAAAAGCCGTTAGCATGACCAGCAAACAACAGCTGGCATGCTCACCCATACACGTCAGCGACACAATCCTCCCTACACATGTGAATGACGATGTTCCTACCGGTACACAAGAGGTAGCCATGAACTTAGAGGCCCAAAATGTATTAATTGGAGATGGAGAGGGCCCATTTTATCCTCCAGGATTTGGCCCACATACCTCTAGTCATTCAACATGCAGCTCTGCCAGCAACCAAGCCTCACAATATGTTGAGCCCGACCCAACATTTACAAGCCCACCCATACACAATATAAACCTTACTAACTCACCACCAAACCTTCAGCCCGAACTAAATAACCACTCCCCTGTTCCATCATCTTCTTCACCTTTGGATTCATCGCCTCACTGTAACGAGAAGGAGGTTCTGTACATTGGCTCCATACCACAAGTCACAGCATCAAGCCCAGACTTGAAAATCCATGGCAGCAACTCTATCTTGGTCAAAAGAAAAGCCACGGCTCAAGAATTGGAAGAATTTTCCAAAAGGGCCAAGTTGGTGATACACGCTCATGTGGCTGAGCTCTATGACCCCAAACCAGTGACTCTCACTCCCAAAGCAAGAGTGGAACATTTCATTCAGGAAGAAAGGCAAAATATCCAAGGTAATTCACACTACAATGTGCAAGGTGAGTGTACTGAATCTCCATCCTACATTGAAAACCAGGAGAATGGATCATACCATGTTTACTCGATTGTTGCTTCACCATTATCGGGTACTAATTCTATGGCCGAGGAGGCGGGCCTTATCAAGCCCCTAACCTCTCCATGAAAATCCTTGGTTGGAACTGTCACGGCATCTGCCACGCTGCGACAGTTAGAGCCCTTAAGGCTCATTTAAAAGGGAATAGCCCGGATATTGTTTTTTTGAGTGAAACTAAAGCCTCTTTTAGTAGAATGCAATTTGTTTTGAAGTCAATAAAATTTGCAGATATGTGTGTAGTAGAAGCTAAGGGTATTGCAAGTGGTTTTTGTATGATGTGGAGGTCTGGGATTACTGTTCAGAAGGTGGAGTTCAACAAAAATCTCATTGCTGTTAAAGTAACGGATACTTTGAGCACATGGCTTCTTGTTGGTTTTTACGGCCCTCCTTATCCAACAAAGAAGCAAAAGGCTTGGGAAAACCTTATGGCACTTCTAGAGTCTTGTAACTGCCCTTGGGTGTGTTTGGGTGATTTCAACTTCACCTTGGAAGACAATGAAATATCAAATAAAGGCAGTAGGGGTGCAGGGGATTCAAAGGATAATTTCCTTAAGGAGCTTGTGTTTGAATTCCATGCCATAGACCTAGGTTACTCAGGAAATGCATATACTTGGGCAAGAGGTAAATGAGGAAGTGCTGCTATCAAAAGGCGACTCGATAGAGCTATTGCGAATATTTCCTGGAGGCTAGCTTTCCCTGATGCTACCGTGACCCATCTGGGAGCAATCAAGTCGGATCACAAACCAATCCTGCTTGACACGAATCCATCGTAAAGCTTTTCTAATAGGCCTTTCAAATTTGAAGTGGCTTGGATAAGAGATAATGGTTGCAACGCAATCGTCAAAGAGGCGTGGTGTAGGTACGAAAGTGGGTCGGAATTTGAAATTTTACAGAAGAAATAAGAAGCGACCAGAAAAGCTCTTCGAAAATGGAACAAGAAAGTATTTGGGAATTGCCAAGTTAGAATTAACCGGCTGATGGAAAAAATTAATGAAGTTCAAAGGAGGCAGCCATCAATAGAGAATGGGAAGGTTGAAGAAGCTCTGCAGATTGAACTGGCTGAGTGGCTTGCAAGAACTGAAATGCTATGGAAGCAAAAGTCTAGGGAGCTTTGGTTAAAGGAGGGAGATAGGAATACCAAATTCTTTCACCTTTCGACCATTATTAGAAGAAGGCAAAACAGTGTATCAGCGTTAAAAGCTGAGAATGGGCAGTGGGTGACCGGAGCCAATCAAATTAGAGAGATGTTCTTTCATCACTTCAAGAATTTTTTTACTGATGAGGAAGTTGATTTCTCGGAAAACCTTGACGACCTCATGACACACTGCATTTCTGAGGAAGAAAATCAAGTTCTAAACATGATCCCCACTCCGGATGAAATAAAGGCTACTTTGTTTAACATGCAGGATTTGAAAGCTCCCGGCCCAGACGGATTCCCTGCCATTTTCTATAAGGAGTTTTGGCCTATTGTTGGGGACACTGTTACGAGTGCAGTAACTGCTTTCTTCACCAATGGAAGCTTACCCAAGGATGCAAATGAATCTCTCATTGTTCTGATTCCTAAATCCCCTAACCCAATCTCTGTCAACAACTTTCGGCCCATAAGCCTTTGCAACGTTGTGTATAAGATCATATCCAAGTTGATTATGGCCAAAATTAGACCATTGCTCCATAAGATTATTTCTCCTTGTCAATTGGCATTCATCTCGGGCAGATGGATTGCGGAAAATTAGGTGGTTGTGCACGAGCTACTTCATAGTTTCAAATCCAGGAAAGTTAAGAATGGGTTCATGGCTCTCAAGTTAGATCTTCAAAAGGCGTATGATAGAGTCAACTGGAAGTTTATTCAAGCGGTGCTCTTAAATTTGGGGTTTAGCAGCACTTTTATCGGATCGATCATGGCATGTTTATCCTCAGTCTCGTTTGAAGTTTTGGTGAATGGGGGAAAATCAAATCATTTTGTTCCAAGGAGAGGGTTAAGGCAAGGTGACCCCCTTTCTCCATACTTGTTCATTTTAGGCCAAGAAGTTCTATCAAGAATGCTTGATAGAGAGCTAATGGAAGGTAACATCAATGGAGCAAAGCCAAGTATTAGAAGTACCGCCTTAACCCACGTTATGTACGCCGACGACATTGTCCTTTTCTCAAAAGCGACAACACATGATGCTAGAAATCTATCCAAGTGTTTGGAAAAATACTGTGACTGGTCTGGGCAGAGCATTAATAGAACCAAATCATGTATTTTCTTCTCAAAGCACACTTTGGCTGATAACAGAACAGCAATTAAGCATCAATTTGGAATGAGAAAGCTGAAAAAAGAGGCCATTTATCTAGGAGCCCTTCTGTTCTCCTCAAGATCTCCTTCAAGAGATTTTAAATTCTTGGAGGATAAATTGGAAGCCAAACTAGTAGGTTGGAGAAGCCGTTGCCTTTCATGGGCTGGTAGAGCCATTCTCATTAAGGTAGTAGCCTGTAGTATCCCTACTTACACTCTGTCAGCATTCAATGTGCCGACCAATTCTTGTAACAAGCTAGATACGGCTACCAGGTGGTTTTGGTGGAAGCCAGATAGAGGCAGCAGATACATAGCGTGGACATCATGGGACAAGCTATGTCGTCCCAAAAAATATGGTGGGCTGGGATTTAAGAAATCAAAGGAGATGAACTTAGCTTTGATAGCTAAATTTGCGTGGTTCGTGGCCTCGGATAGACAAAGTTTGTGCATGGATGTGTTGAGATCCAAATATAAAGTGAAGAGTGGTTGGTTAACAGTGGATCCAGTGGCTACTGCATCTCTAACTTGGAGAGCTATTGAAGAAGCCAAGAAACTTGTAGCAAAGGGTGGATGTTTTATTATCGGGGATGGTAAGTCCATATAGGTGTGGTCTAACCCTTGGGTGCCTGAAATTGAGAATTTCATGCCCCAGCCGAGACTTGAGGAGTACAAGAGGTTGCCCATTAAAGCCAATGATCTCATCGACCCCATTTCCAAATCATGGATCTCAAATTGGGTGGAAGAACTATTTGCCCCAACTGATGCAAGAGCCATTCTTAACATTCCTATCTCGGTGTCACATAAACAAGATAAGTTAGTTTGGCTCCTTGATTCAAAAGGTCGGTTCTCAGCTAAATCCATCCATAATGTTGCTTTTGCTCATCCGGACTGTAATGGTCAACCCCAAGCTTGTTGGTCCAAACTGTGGAAGGCAAACTTTCCTGAGATGCTCAAAATGCTGATTTGGAGGATAAGCGTCAACGCCATTCCAACAAAAGCTAATCTCCAGGTTTGCCTTAACCATGTAGATGCATCTTGCCTGTTATGCAATGCTGATAGGGCAGATAGTGAGCACATTTTCTTCAGATGCCCTTTTGCTCGAGCTCTATGGTCAGCCGCTTGTTGGGGTCTTCAAGTTGACAACATGAACTTTACATTGGCTAAGGATATAGTATCCTTCATCATGGAGCCACCTGCCTCACTCATCCCTGCCCATGAGACTTGGAGTGTGTCCCTAAACATGGCATTAGTAATTGAAGAGATTTGGATGTCAAGAAACCTCAAACTGTTCAGCAACGTTGAACCTGATGCGTTGAAGGCTAGGCAGAACATCCAAACCAGATTCAATGAAATTGCTAAAGTCTTTTCTTCAGTTATCCAACCACCTAAAGAGCTAAACAACAAAACTTGGTCTCCTCCACCTTATGGCTGCATCAAGTTAAACGTGGATGCTGCGACAAGAAGCTCGGGCTCTGCTATAGCAATTGTTGCTAGAAACCATTTAGGCGAAGTTCTATCAATTTGGGCCAAAAAACACCATAGCTCCTCCCCTGCTATTGCTGAGGCTGAATCTCTTTATTGGGCTTTGAATTTAGCGGTCAAGGAGGGCTGGAAATTTGTGATATTTGAAGGAGATGCAAAGAATTGTTTTGATCCACTCATCAACCCAGACTTACCCCCTGAATGGCTTACTCACAATATTATCTGCAATATTCGTAGCTTAGTTGTTGCTTTTGATTTTATTAAGTTTTGTTGGGTCCGGAGAACAGGCAACATTGCAGCTCATGAAGCTGCCAAGTTTGCTCTGAACTCTGATTTAGAGTATCATTTTAATAAAGGAAATCTCCCCCCCTCGCTTGAGGTTGTTTGTAGGGATGATTCCTTAGTTTGTTTTCCTGTTTCTCTTTAATAGAAGTTCTGATTACCAAAAAAAAAGAAACAGATAAACAGATTTTTTTCCTTTTTTTTTTTATTATATAGAAAAAGGTATGTATAGGAGACCAGGAGACTAACAACCTTCTCTAGAAGTTAATACATACACACAAATACATGACTTTTTTGCATGACATATGGTAATCCAATTTGAGTTATGCATAACAAAGTTTTATGCGGCATATTACTAATTCAATTTTCCTAGTACTGCAAATTGTGCATCCCCAACATACCTCCACCCCCCCACCCCCCCCAAAAAAAAAATAATAAAAACCCAAGAAAAAATAAGAGTAATCTAGCTACCTTGAACTCATTCATTGGAGTAAAAAGAAAGTGCCTTAGCCAGGTGCAGAATGGAATATTAGAAATTATGATGGACCTTTTATTATTAAAATTAGGCCTAAGTGCAAAAACACTCTTGGGGTTTGGGTCAGTTGCAAAATCAACCCCTAGAGTTTTAATTCTTCCTTATAACTCCTTAAGGTTTCTATATCCTTCTAATTGACCCATGTGACTAACTTTTGCTAACTTCTTTGGATGGAAAAATGACCTAACCATCACATAAGCAATGACATGAATAAGTTGGTGAGTCTTCTTAATGTGGTCGCATGATGATCATGTGATTTTACCGTCCAAAGAAGCTAATAAAAGCTAGTCCCAATGGTTAATTTGGTGGATATAAATACATGAGGGAGTTACAAGGAAGAATTGAAACTCCAGATGTTTTTGCACCTAGTCCAAACCCCAAAGGGTGTTTTGCATTTTGCCCTTAATATTATTATTAAAGTTACATTACATATGCTTGACGTTGGCACGGATCAATATGACTATATCTGTCATGGGTTAAGAGCAATGCCATTATTGAAAGCCATTTTTTTTCACTTGCTTTAATAAATCAAGGGTTAATTCAAAAGACATTGAAAAAGTTTTTTTTTTTGTGGAAATGGTAAGACTTCCGTCAATTGGAATGGATCAATGGACGAGACATAATTTTAATACATGTTCATTTTTAGACATGTGTTGTGTCATTCTGTCCATCAGTGACAGAACCAGGACTTGGAGTTAGGGGGCGGCTCTACTACTGGTTACATGCGGTAACTCCAGCCTCTAATTTCGTTGCTTAGATGCTAAGGGTTTTTTTTTTTTTTTTTTTTTTTTTTTTACATGTCTTTGATTTGTGTGTTTGCTGTTAGGTAAGGACAAAATTATTTTGCTAAAATTTTTTTTAAGAGCCGGGTTATTTGTTTTGTATAAAATTTGTTCATTGGACTTAATTTTTTTAGTTTTGCTATAGGTAATTTTTGTTGTTGCACTAATATTTTTGGACTTGTATATTTTGTTTTAGATTTTTAGATCTATAAATTTTTTATGGTCTTTAAAAAGAGAAAAATGTTAAGGATACAAACTTGTTTTATAAATTAATTATGTGATAAGTGGTATTGATAAGTAAAAAAAATGATATAAGTGGCGAGCTCAAATACTAACCAATAAGAATTTGCTATCTCAACACTTTATAAAAATATTGTAGAAAAGTTTGTGACTATAGTATTACTCTTAAAAGAAACAATGATATTGTTAGGGGGAAAGTGTAATTTTATAAAATAAAATTGCTAAAATTAATACATACATATATATATATATATATATATATATATATACTAATATGTTTTTAAAAAAAAATTAGGGGGCAAAGTCCAAGCTTAGCTCTGTCCCTGCTGTCCATGCCTCATTCCCTTGGGATAGGAGAAACCCATATAATGCAGAATTGGAGCAAGTCCAATCAAGATGGGTTGGGGGTACTTGCTATTTTAATAAGGTGGTTTTGATATTAAAAAATAAAAAACAAAAGATTAAATCATACATATAAAAAATTAAGTACATATTAAATAAAAATGTATATACACACATTTAGAGCGAGATCGGATGGGGTAAGCATAATCCATTCCCCTATCATGTCTTTAAATCGGGAAAAACTTATGTGTTATAGGTAAGATATGATGTATCAAATAGGATGGAAAATTTTTGTTATCCTCACAAACGCCATTTGTTGTTTCAAACTTTCAAGAAAAATTATAACACCTTAAGTCTAAAAAAATAATAATTTTAAAAAATTACATGCTTTATCTAATGGTTTTCGTAACTTGCAGGCTTGCAGCAAGTAAAATGTTACCACCAAATTAAAATGATACGATGTATTTTTAATATGACAAGTTAAAAGAAATTATATGAAAAAAGTTTTTTTTTTTTTTTTTGAGAAATATTATATGAAAAAAGTTAATTATATGAAATGGCTTAAGTTTTTTTAAAGGATGACTTGATTTTATTAGTTCGGAGTATAGACTAACTAATTATGTTTCCTGCATTGAAAGTGATCTATATATATATATATATATATAAATTCTTCCTGCAAATGCAAGCATTGAAAGTGATCTTGGACATTTCAATAAGGTTCCAATTTTCTTTTATTTATTTTTTTTAAAGGTTTTTAGTTTTTTTTTTTTTTTTTTGGGATAATTCGATAATTGTAGGAGAAACCGAAAAGAATTTGAATCCTAAACGTTTAAGGTGAAAATGCCAGAAAGTATTAGTTGAGCTATGCCCTTGACCATTTGGCAATGTTAATCGCATTGGATTTGGAAACAGAGGCAGTGTCAAATGTCAAATGCCCCTAATCCTAGTATTCTGCTCGAATGTTTCTTTGACATAAGAAACTGATGTACCTCCTTAATCCGGGCGTTTCTGAAAGTGAGAAACGTACAGGCCCATTTGGCCCTTTTCCAATATGGGCTTTTTTATTCTATTGGTTATGGGCTTAAGATCTTGTCTGAACTACTGACTTGATCACTTAACAGCGAATAGAACAAATTTGGGCTCACGTTGGGCCGATTCTTATGGGGTTGAGGATTTATTCAAATTCATTCAAATCATTAAGTTTTTCCGGCAAGGTTCCATTTCCAACATAGGAAAATCCTTTACATGTGATTAATGAAACCTAATAACATAATATAATAAATAAAGAATAAAATTTGGATACAAACTTGGTTGTAGCCAATAATTACAACTCCACAAAATATTTTTTTATGAGATGTGAATTTTGATAAATTCATCATTGGATTACATTTTTTTCTTATATCCTCCATATTTGCAAAATTTTCAGAAAATCAAAAATCAATAACTATGTCATAGATCAATAACTATGTCACCAATCAACTATTTATAAATAATATAAGATTGACATAAAATTTGACATATGATTAAAAACATACAATCCAACTATTAGATTATCAAAATATGCAATCATACTAATTTTTTTATCGAGAGTTATAGCCATTGACTAAAACAAAGTTTGTATAAATAAATATCTTAGTTATTATTTGTTTAGAATAATGTTAAAGGTACTACTAATTTTACTACGAAATTTAACAAATTGACATGACTAAAAATATGAGTGGTGCCAAATCAACAACATAATAAATAAACATCCTATTTACTATTTTTTTTTGTGTATTTTAAAAGTTAACACATCAACTTTTTTAGGTAATGTAATAAAATTTGTAGAACTTGTAGCATGACTCTTTGTTTTATATTCTAAAGTTAACACATCAATTTCTAAAATTTAACTAGTAAATTTTGTAGTATTTAGCATCATCTTTCTACAAAACCTAGAATATATCTATATTAGCCTATGTATCAAATAGCAGGATTTAGGTCTTGTGGAATTTTGATTTGGGTGCTTAAATCAATATATCTTATTTGGATAGTTTAAAAGTTCAAAGATTTACATTCACCAAATACACAAGGGATTTGGTTGAATTTGAGTTATAATATGTTCAGTGGACATTTCAATAAAAAAATAAGTAAAATAGTAATTATTAATTGTAGGGGCAATTTGATATATCCAATAAAACAATTAATTATTAAGTTCACTAAAATCACCTCCCCTTCTTTTTCCCGATCAATGCAATCTCAACCATTAGATTTTAATATCTATTTGGAAACAGTTTATCTTTTTTCTTTTCTTTTCTTTTTTTCTCTTTGAAAGTACTATAGATAAAATGTAAAAATTAAATAAAACAAATAAGTAACTTACGTAAGACCCAAAAATAATATGAAAAATAAACAATAAACTGATTTATAACTTAGAAGTGCATCCCAAACAAGCACTAATCAAAATGAGCTGATAGTAGGATTTTATGGTTGAAATTTTTTATATAAAAATCATATAAGAAATGTGAACAACGTTGATGGTCCGAATAAAGACAATTAGTATCAAAAGATTGGGTAAGCACCATATCCACTTATGTTTGTCCCTTCATCCTTGATTTGGAATTTGTTCTCAGTGAGATTTGCATATATGATGCTGGCACTATATTCCTCTAAAATATGTATGTTATTATTGGAATAAGCATTTCACAGTTTCAAGTGAGATATGTAAAGGCAAATTTTTTGAGGGCCTAACTTTTAAACCAACAATTAGTATATCACATCGAATTTGAACATTTTCTGAAAAGCAATATAGTATGAAAATCCAAATCTAAAATTTTCAGTTTTTCCATAGTGCGAGTATAATATTGAAAACCCTGTGTACGAGATATATAATTGAAATCATATTTTCAAAACACGATTTTAATTGGGTGTGTATGACAATGAATAACTCAATGTGTGCAACAATAATTAGCGATCGAAAAGGAAGAAATTGCTCATATGATGATGGCACCATATTCAGTGGCGAGTCTAAGAATTTTTTTTAGGGTGGTCATTAAGAAATTTAAATAACCACAATATTTTTCTTGATACCATTTTTTAAAGAAAAATGAAATTAGAAATTATTTTTATTGAATAGGTTGAACGAGTTACAAATTTTATCTTTTTGTTTTATAATAGGCTTTTTGTTGAATAATTTTTTTACTTCTTGTTGTTTGGTCTTATCATGTTTTTGTTTGGTTTATGTTTGTTGTTATTTGAGCTAATATTCATTGTTGTTATTTAAGTTTTTTAAAAAGTAGAGATTAAGAATTATGTTTGGAGGCAGAATTAATTTTGGAGTAATACTACATCTATAACATTTTTACAATAAATCTTATGCAAAAAGCTGTTATTAGTGGGTAAAAAAATAATATTAGTATTTGGCCCAAATTAAAATTAATAACAGCTTACTACATTAGATTTGTTGTAAAATTATTGTGAAAATGTTGTGAATATAGTATTACTACTCTTGAACCCAAATCTATTCTATATATATCTAAAAGCTGAAACGTTGAGTTTAATGTTACTATACTCCTATTGAGCCATCTCATTAGCCATGTCATACTTTTGAAAAAATTTCTTTATGATTTTTCTATTTTATTTTATTTAAATAATTAAATATAGTTCATGGACAAACCTGTTAATGCACTCCATTACTATTCAACATGTTACTATTCATTTTTTTAAAATGCAAATATTTGACTATTTAGCTACCTATAATGATTTCAACTTTTCATTTTCTTCTTTCTAATTTCAAGTAATTATTTTTGGATACTAATTTCAAGTAATTGTTAAAATTGAATTATTTTTTTATTTTTTTAGTGGATATATATACATGTTTGACTATTCATTACTGTGGGGGCGGAGGTCCAAAATTCATACGTATTGGGCCTTGGGCTTACGAGAGTCCAAATTGATAAGTATTGAATCATAATCTTTACTCGCGAACCTGAATTGCCGAGGAGGTAAAATAAGAGATTAAAGACTACTAAGATTTACCCACTAAAATCTTGGGTGTGGGAAATAACAGGAAAGCTTTCCGATGAGATATTCCTCCTCGGATTTATTGAATATGGTTCAATTGTTTACTCGGACTATTATAATGGTTCTCCATGAAGTTCCCACCATGTAGAAACGCCTCATAGACACACTGGGAAGAAGGAAGACTTCAAAATATCTATAAAAATGTTGTTACCTCCACATTAAATGCATTGTACCTACTTTTATGGCCGTATTTATGTGGAGTAGACTTTTGAACAGTGTTTCCTGAGAGATTATCATTCAGAAAAGCTGAAGAAGAAGGCTGATGGGACAACTACTCAAGTGGTGGCTTAGATGATGAACAAGTGTAGGGGGAGGATGGTTCAAGGGGACTATATAATAGGAAATATCTTCCATAAAGAGGGGATCGGAAAAACTAAGAAAGGGGATTGTAGCAATCAGAGTTGCATTGGTACTTTGTTTACTAAATTTATATAAGCGCTTGTCTCCTCAGACATAAACATTTGACTCTTCAAACAAGGAGTTCATCTATATTAGCCGTTATTCAATTCACTAAAATCTAGTTCTTCGACCCATTATCTACAAATTTATTGTACTAGGCTCACTGGGCCAAGATCTCATACATTTTGGGCTTGGACAACAAACTATGACCCTACAATTGGTGCCATCTGTGGGGAGAACTTGTGTGTTAGTAAAGTATAACGAACAATATGGCAGGATCAAGTCCACATCAAGCAAGTCCGCATCAAGCGAAATCTGCGAATGTTCATCAACAAGATGATTTCTTCAACCTTGAACGTAAAAGAGATCGGGAGAACTATCAAGAAGGCAGTGTACATACCATCCACACAGGTGGAAGCAATTTTCGAAGGAAAGGTCACATATCCCACGAGCGAGATGATAATAAAGTCATGCAATGAGGGATTGATGACTTGAAGAAGTAACTCTGTCGAGCACAACAAAAGCGATCCCCTTCCAGCTTTGATGTCTTTTCTAATGATGAAGAGGACACTATGTACAAACATAGGTCAAGAACCCCACCAAGCGAATCCTTTTCCTATGAGGAAAAACGCCTTCACCGAAGGAAACGCAGAAGCCCTTTTCGCAAAGGAGTAGGAACTGACGTTATGAAAAATGCATTGAGTCAAATCTCTAAGTCACCCTTTACATGGGGGATAGAAATGGCAAAGCTTCCTAGACGATTCCACCAGCCAACATTCGCCATGTATAATGGCTGAACGGATCTTGTAGAACACGTAAGTCAGTTCAAACAGAAGATGACTGTCCATTCTCAAGACGAGGCCTTGATGTGTAGGGTATTTTCATCCAGCTTAGGATCGATGGCGATAAGATGGTTTGACAAGCTAAGGACAAATTCTGTTAGTTCTTTCAAAAAACTCACCCAATCATTCTACTCCCAATTTATCACATGCAGTAGGGTTTCTCAACCTTTGGACTCCTTATTGTCTATGTCGATGAGGGAGGGAGAGTCCATAAAGGCATATTCCGAAAGGTACTGGGAAATGTTTAACTAGATTGATGACGATTTTGATGAAGTCGCCATTAAAACTTTCAAGGTCGGCTTCCCATCTGAGCACGGTTTAAGGAAATCTCTGACAGGTAAACTTGTCACCAGTTTACGCCAGCTCATGGACCGAGTTGATAAGTACAAGAGGATTGAAGACGACCAACAACAAGGAAAAGGGAAGGCTAAGGTTATCCCTCAGGAAAGGAGGGATTTCAGGTCAGACCAATACAATAATAATCGGCCGATAAGGGATTGTGTAGGACAATCAGGGTCTACCAATACCTAGATGGTTAATGCAGTGTTTCGAGAGCCGGTTCGGCAAGTTCTTAAGGAGATTAAGAATGAACCATTCTTCAAATGGCCAAACAAAATGGCTGGAGACTCTACAAAGCACAACCAAAACCTCTACTGCCATTACCATCAGGAACAGGGACATATTACGGAAGACTATAGGAACCTGTGGGATCATTTAGACCAGCTTGTCCAAGAAGGAAAACTAAAATCACTCTTGCATCATTCTAGTGATCAGGGGAACCAGACGAGTTCAGACTCCAGGAAAAACGCTCCTTCTGGGCCTCCTTTGGGAACAATCAATGTCATCTTCGCCACTCTTGGGAGGACTGGATCCTGCCCCTCCAAAGTGATGTCAGTAGTTCGATTGTTAGCCGATGAGGATGGTTCAAAGCCGAAAAGGGCTAGAATACTAATTCAACCGACTTTAGGCTTCTCAGACGAGGATAAAGCTGGAACCACCAAACCCCACGACGATACTTTGGTGGTTACGCTCAGAGTAGAGGGGTATGACGTGAGGCGAGTGTTGGTAGATCAGGGTAGTGCTGTCGAGATTATGTACCCTGATCTGTACAATGGGCTGAGCTTAAAGCTCGGGGATTTAACGGCCTATGAATCTCCCCTAGTGAGCTTTGAGAGAAAGACTGTCATTCCAAAAGGCCAAATCAAGCTACCCATACAAACCGATTCAGAAGTAGTGGAAGTGGATTTCATTGTGGTAAATTCTTATTCCCTTTATACAGCCATTGTGGCCAGGCCTTGGCTTCATGCCCTAGGAGCTGTCTCTTCTACCTTGCATCAGAAGGTGAAATACCCCTCTGAAGGCCTAGTTAAAGATATTTTGGGCAGTCAATTCGTTGCTAGACAATGCATGGTGGCAGCCATCTTGCATAAACCCGAGGCTGTGCCCTCGGACTTTGCTGAAAAGCCCCTATAGCAATCAAGAGCTTTGGCTTCATCGGAAAGAGGGTCAGCTGAGGAGGCAAGCTGTGAGGATTTGGAAAGAGGGGTCATTAATACTGATCTGGAGAAGTTCTTTCAAGTCGGGGCGCAATTGCCTCCTCATGAAAAACAAGCACTAATAGAATTCCTCCAAAAAAATGTAGACGTGTTTGCTTGGGAAGCTTGCAAAGCCCCAGGAATTGGTCCTAACTTCATCTGTCATCACCTAAATGTCAACCCATCAATCGCTCCTAGAAAGCAACCACCAAGGCGCTCATCCAAAGACCATTATGAAGCTGTTATGGACGAGGTAGCTAAACTTAAGCGAGTAGGGGCTATCAAGGAAGTATTTTATCTTGAATGGTTAGCCAATACCGTGGTAGTAAAAAAGAAGAACGGAAAGTGGTGGGTATGCGTAGACTTCACAGACTTGAACAAAGCCTGTCCGAAAGATCCTTTCCCCCTTACTCGAATAGATCAGTTGGTCGACGCAACGGTGGGCTATCCTCGAATGAGTTTCCTTATGCCTTCCAAGGATACCATCAGATACCATTGGCCTTGGAAGATCAAGAGAAAATGTCTTTTGTCATTCCCATTGGGAATTACCATTACAAGGTGATGCCTTTCGGTTTGAAAAACACTGGGTCTACGTACCAAAGAATGATGACCAAGATGTTCGAATCACAAATGGGTAAGAATATTGAGGTGTATATAGATGACATGGTGGTGAAGAGTAAGATAGTTTTCGAGCATATAAGGGACCTTACAAACATCTTCAAAATTCTGAGGGGACACAAGCTCCGTCTTAATGCCTCCAAATGCTCTTTTGGGGGAGGTTCGGGCAAGTTCCTCGACTATATGGTGACTCACTGAGGAATCGAGGTGAACCCTGACCAGGTCAAAGCCATAAATAATTTGCAACCTCCTCGGAACCCCAAAGAGGTTCAAAAGTTAACCGGAATGACAGCAGCCTTGAATCGGTTCACCTCTCAGTCGGCGGACAAATGTAGACATTTCTTCCTGTTAATGAACAAATGGAAAGGCTTTGAATGGACCGAGGAGTGTGCTTAAGTGTTTCAACAACTTAAAGAGTATCTCTCTCATCCACCTATCATGCCCAGTCCTGAAGCAAATGAAGTTCTGTTCACTTTTATCGCTATAGCTCCTCATGCTGTGAATTTGGTGTTGATACGAGTCAATAGTGGTAGACAACGACCAGTCCATTACGTGAGCAAGTCTTTACATGAGGTTGAAATTCGCTACTCACCATTTGAAAAGGCAATCCTGGTGGTGGTGCATGGTACTCAAAAGCTGCCCCATTACTTCCAAGCACACACGGTGGTTATCTTAACCCAGCTTCCACTCAAAGCCATACTTCGAAGTGCTGATTACACTGGGAGGATAGAAAAGTGGGGCACAATCTTGGGCGCTTTTGACATCAAATACATTTCCCGTACCTCAATCAAAGTCCAGATCCTTGCAGATTTGGTCGCCGAGTTCGCTGAGGGCCCTGCAGAAAATGAATCAAAGGAACACCGCATGGATGAAAAGTCAGTTGGCCTAGTTAAGGCACAAGAACCATTGTAGTGGGAGGTATACGTGGATGGGGCAGCGAACCAAAAAGGGTCTGGCGTAGGGCTAGTCTTGATCTCACCTGAAAAACTCATCGTGAAAAAGTCGTTAAGGCTAGGCTTTTTAGCAACGAACAACGAGGCCGAGTACGAAGCATTATTAGAAGGAATGTCTATGGTTCAGAGGATATGGGGAAAATCGGCTACAATATTCTCGAATTCAAGGCTAGTTGTCGGTCAAGTGAAGGGCGAATTAGAGGCAAGGGATGAGAGAATGCAAGGGTATTTGACTCGAATCAGGCATTTGCAAATGAAGTTTGAATCATTCGACCTACAACACATCCTTAGAGGTGGAAATACCCATGCCGACTCCCTAGCCATGCTGGCAACCTCCTCGGCTCAAAACTTACCTCGTGTTATTCTCATAGAAGATCTGGGTAAACCCTTAAGAGAAAGAGGGGAGTATGATCTACATTCCCCATGTCAGAATACGGCCTAGTTGGATGGACCTCATTATTCAATTCCTGAGTAAAGATGTTTTACTAGAGGACAAATCAGAAGCTGAAAAGATACGTAGGAAGACTCCTCGGTTCTGGCTATCCGAAGACCAGAAACTGTACAAACGATCTTTCTCGAGGCCATATCTACTTTGCATACATCCTGAAGCATCAAAGTTACTTCTTAAGGAATTACATGAAGGAATCTGTGGAAGCCATACAAGAGGGAGATCCATAGCTCATAGAGCCATCACCCAGGGTTATTGGTGGCCAAACATGCAAAAGGAAGTATTAGAATATACGAAGAAGTGCGATCAATGTCAAAGATTTGCACCGAACACACACCAACCAGGAGGATTTCTAAATCCCCTCTCCAATCCTTGGCCTTTTACACAATGGGGCTTGGATATTGTTGGCCCATTTCCTAAAGCAGCGGGAAACAAGAAATATTTGCTGGTCGACACAGATTATTTTACCAAATGGGTTGAAGCTGAGCCTTTGGCGAATATCCGAGATGTGGACGTAAAGAGGTTTATCTGGAAGAACATTGTTACTCACTTCAGAATACCTCATTCCCTCATCTCGGACAATGGACTTCAGTTCGACAGCAAATCCTTTAGAAGATATTGCTGTGAGTTGGGAATTACAAACAGATATTCCACTTCGGCTTATCCCCAAGGAAACAGATAAGCTGAAACTGTTAACAAGGTCATAGTGAGTGAATTTAAGAAAAGGTTGGACGATGCAAAGGGAAGATGAGTGGAAGAACTACCGCATGTCCTATGGGTGTATCGAACCACTCCTCTAAGGTCAACTAGAGAAACCCCATTTTCGATGTCTTATGGAGCTGAGGCTGTCATCCCCATAAAAACGAGCTTTCCGACATTAAAAACCCAATCATTCAATCCCAGCAATAATGATGAATTGTTAGAAAGAAACTTAGACCTCATTGAAAAAAGAAGGGAAAGTGCAATGGTCTAATTGGCTTATTATCAACACAAACTCAAACAGGGCTACGATGCCAAAGTGAAGCTAAGACCACTAGAGCTTGGGGACTTGGTGCTAAGAAAGGTTTTGGGCACGGCGAAAAATCCAACGTGGGGGAAATTAGGGCCCAATTGGGAAGGACCCTATCGTATCATCTCGTTGGGTGGCATAAGAGCATATTTTCTAGAAGATTTAGATGAACGTGTAATACCTCATCCTTGGAATGTAAACAACCTGAGAAGGTACTATTATTAATGAAAGTTTTTTTTCTTCAAATATGTGTTTTGTTGTGTAAATATATCAAATTAAGTGCTGTTTATTTTCTATATAAGTATTAAACAGACCTTAAGTCATGTCAGGTCTCTCGGACCACATACTTGTGTGAAATTAACACTCTTTGGCATATGTATAAGTGTTAAACAAACCTCAAGTCATGTCAGGTCTCTTGGACCATATACTTGTGCGAAATTAACACTCATTGGCATCTATATAAGTGTTAAACAGACCTCAAGTCATGTCAGGTCTCTCGGACCACATACTTGTGCGAAATTAACACTCTTTGGCATCTATATAAGTGTTAAACATACCTCAAGTCATGTCAGGTCTCTCGGACCACGTACTTGTGTGAAATTAACATTCATTGGTATCTATATAATTGTTAAACAGACCTCAAGTCATGTTAGGTCTCTCAGACCACATACTTGGGTGAAATTAATGTTTCTTGGTATCCATCTAATTGTTAAATGGATGTAAGGGTATGTCAGGTCTCTTGAGCTACGTATTTATATGAGGTTAATTTTTATCAACTTAATAGTGGTTGATGCTAATTTGAAGATTAAACTCATTAAAACTCTAGGAATTTGACCTTTGATACAGTAATTTCAAGTTACAATTTGGGTGGATGGCATTTAGTTGAGTTAAATAAATGACCCAATACCTGTTGTCAACATTATTTATTAAGGATGAAATGATAATAACTTGGAGCCATTCATAGTATTATTCAGAATCTAAGTCAGATAAAAATATAATTTCCTTCATTAGATGATAAATATAAGTATTACATCAAAAGGCACGAGGCCATTACAAAAATCGCAAAAAACAAAGTTAAAACCCTATATCTAAGTCTGTGATTGATGAGAATCTTTCTTGGATTCATTCTTGGACTTGGATTCAGCAGCTTTAGCCTTGGACACCATGTCTTCAATTGTAAGGGCGTCCTCGGAGGGATTGGCATCGGCTTTACCCTTTGCCTTCTCCTTCGCCTTCTCTTTCACCTTCTCTTCTGGCCGAGAGATCCCCACATCACCATTTTTCTCTTTTGGAACCCCTACTGGTATTTCAGTCCCCTGTGAAGGGTCTTGAGTGGTGAAGAGTTGCTCGGGAGGAGGAAGAGGAAGGGCTGCGGGAGGAGGAAGAGCAGTTGGATCCTCTCTGATATCTTCTGGATAGTATACTTGGTCTGATTTCCTCAGATCGGAGTCCGCAGAGACTCCTGCCCGATCAAGGCCTTGATGGTATGTTTCGGAGCAATAGTCCCTGCAGACCACCGTCACCTTTGCAGTCAGCCTTGCCTCCGTCTCCAGTATCCCGCGCTTGTAAGCTACTGTCTCTGCGGCCTTAGTAGCTTCCTGGGCCATTTTTAATGCCTCTTGGGCTTTCTGCAATTCAGCTTTAAGGTCTAGAACCGCCGCCTGCTCAGTGGCAAGATTGATTTGGGTGGTGTAGAGCTGCTTGTGCTGGTCCTCAGCTTGGGCTTCAGCAGTTTTCAACCCAGCCTCAGCACTTTGGTGCGCACTCTCTAAGGCCTTAAGCTTCACGGTCAGTTGCGTTTTTTCATGGTTTGCTGTGTCGAGAGATTTTTCAACATCGCGCCGAGTTTGAGCTTCGGCATCAAACTTGTTGTGGGCAATTCGCACCCAATCCTCGGCCACATAAACCTGCTGAGTAACCTGCATAGAGATAGCAAATATAATTAAAAATGTGATCAATACAACAGATAAAAAGAACTTATCTTAAATATTTGAGTAGGAGTGGTGCCACTAACCATAGCTAGATCCCTCTTTAATGACATGAATAAGTTCGGCTGTCTTGTGCGCCGAATGGACTCCATGTCCCTAGGGAGAAGGAGAGGTTGCTGTAGGGCTTGCGCTAAATAATTGGCGTGGCCTTTTTGCGCGTCCCATATCAAAGCATCATATGGGATAGGGGCACCCTCCATTTCTAGTCTAGGGGCCCAAGTTCGCTGAGGCCGACGTACCTCAGCTTCATCCCTGCTATCTACAAAAGCACCCCTCTTATCCCCGGGGTCCTTTGCCATTTTCTTTTGCTTGTTGTCCTTCTGAGGAGCTAACTCGCCTTCCTCCAGTTTGTAATCTGGCCTCCTTTTCTTTAAGTTTAGCATGGCCTATAGGCTGAGGTCAGTAGGAGGAGGAGGAGGAATTGCTGGCTAGCAGTCCTTTCAAACTAGGTCACTTCTTCTGGTCCATTTCTTCTTCCTCCTCTTCGGACTTCGAATCTATCTGAGTGATAATCAACTATTTAGGATGAACGGAGGATAAATTAACAGATTCGGTCTCGGAATCTGAGATATCTACTGGCTTCTCGGACTGTCTCACGTCTTCCACAAAGCGGAATTAATCTATTTCCTTCTCCAAGGATAGCCGAGAAGATGCAATTTCCTCTTCTGCTGCAACCGGTGCTTCAAGGGAGACTTGTTGCAAGGGAATTATAAGCAGAGGAGGGATTTGTTGAGTGGGTAGTCTAACGGGAGGAAGATCTTCTCAAGTCAAGAAATCTGGCTTGGATATGTTGATACGGTTTATCCAAGGATCTCCTGCCCTGATAGCGTGGCCTATCTCTTGAAAAACCCTTGAAATAGGTTCAAAATTCAAAATCAAGTGGACGGCTTGCAATTGTCGATCCTCACTCACGAAAATCTCTTATCGGAGTAAGTAGTTTAGGCCCGCTACATTGGTGTGGCTAAGCGGAGGTGTAACTAGCCTCTTATCTGCAATAAACAGTCGGGAAAAGAGCCATGGTTAATTCATGAAAACCGATTATCGAAATAATGCAAAATAAAGGATAATAACTACGCGATAAAGATTAGAAGATTTGAAGTGTTTTACTAAGGAACCTAATCTAAGGTATCCCACCTGTCTCTCTCTCTTGGGTTGGACAGTAGAGACCATCGTTCCATGCCCCCTGAGGCGATGAGGTAGTCATCTTTCATCCCTTTGTTGGATTTAGGGAGGCACGAAATGAGCCTGACCACGGATGATCGAGACTTGAGGTAGAATCCTCCGTCGGCTTGGGAATGGAACTCGTACATGTGCACCACGTCATGCCATGTGAATCCTAATTGGAAATGCTCATTAAGAGCATCGACA
This sequence comes from Quercus wislizeni, assembly GCA_023055345.1. NCBI lineage: Eukaryota > Viridiplantae > Streptophyta > Magnoliopsida > Fagales > Fagaceae > Quercus > Quercus wislizeni. Next base: position 31,391,428 of record JALGQJ010000001.1, read on the forward strand.
CAGCCTAGGATCCTAAACATATTTGGTGCGCATTGGTGAGAACACAACCTATGATTGATAAGGTAGTCCCTTGTTATTCTACCTATGGGGAGGGTCATTCCACCTTCTATAAAGGCTATTATAAGAATGATAACCTCCCCCACTTCCCTATTTGTAACGATTTGTTCTGTGGAACAATATCGTAGACCTACTTCCTGGGGTATGTGGTATTTCTCTTTGAAAAGCTCTATCTTTGAAGGGGAATCAACCAGACTCTCAAATCTACCCATTTGGATGAACCTAGAATAAAATGAATGAATCCTATAGATAAAGAAAAATAAAAATGAGTGGCCAAGGAGAGCAGCCGAGGAGAAAAGAATATGTTTGAGAAAATGTAAGTCTGTAGAAACTAATGTATATGATGGTCTATGATACCTTAGAGAAGATGTTTCGAAAATATCTCAAGAAAGAAAAAGAGTTGGAATAATTTGTATCTTAGAGAAAGTAAGAAGAGTTTGGGTGTGTGATATCTCTGAAATCTGAAGACTTGTGAAAATGGAGAAGTAATGTTTTTGTTCACTTTATATAGGAAGTTGAAGTAAGTGGGAATTATCTCGCCCAAAAGCTTAAGGAAAAAGCCTGTCTGTTGGATTTGCGCTTCACCGTTGGATGTGCGAGACAGCACGCTGCCTAGAGCATTTAATAGCGCTTTGCGAGCCTTGATACGTCAATAGCAAGTTTGAGGCGCGTGAATTATCCACCCCACGCGTGTGAATTGAAGAATCGTGTGATCTTGTGTCATGGAAGTCAAAACCCTATTTTTTCTCCTTCTACGAAAGGGAAAAACCAAAGTTTTTAGGGGCTATTGTGGGGGCGGAGGTCCAAAATTCATACATATTGGGCCTTGGGCTTATGAAAGTCCAAATTGATAAGTATTGAATCCTAATCTTTACCCACGAACCTGAATTGCCGAGGAGGTAAAATAAGAGATTAAAGACTACTAAGATTTACCCACTAAAATCTTGGGTGTGGGAAACAACAAGAAAGCTTTCCGAGGAGATATTCCTCCTCGGATTTATTGAATACGGTTCAATTGTTTACTCGGACCATTATAATGATTTTCCACGAAGTTCCCACCACGTAGAAATGCCTCACAAACACACTGGGAAGAAGGAAGACTCCAAAATATCTATAGAAAGGCTACTACCTCCACATTAAATGCATTGTACCTACTTTTATGGCCGCATTTATGTGGAGTAAACCTCTGAACAGTGTTTTCTGGGAGATTATCATTCAGAAAAGCTAAAGAAGAAGGCTGATGGGACAACTACTCAAGTGGTGGCTTAGATGATGAACAAGTGTAGGAGGAGGATGGTTTAAGGGGACTATATAATGGGAAATATCTTCCATAAGGAGTGGATCGGAAAAACTAAGAAAGGGGACTGTAGCAATCAGAGTTGCATTGGTACTTTGTTTACTAAATTTATATAAGCACTTGTCTCCTCAGACATAAACATTTGACTCTTCAAACAAGAAGTTCATCCATATTAGCCGTTATTCAATTCACTAAAATCTAGTTCTTTGACCCATTCTCTACAAATTTATTGTACTGGGCTTACTAGACCAAGATCTCATACATTTTGGGCTTGGGCTGCAAACTATGACCCTACAATTACAAATATTACTATTAATTAGATGCAAATGTTTGACTATATTCAGCTACCCAAATTGATTTCAACTTTTCGTTTTCTTCTTTCTAATTTCAAGTAATTGTCAAAATTGAATATTTAAACTTTTTCATCTTCCCATTCTAAAAAAAAAAACTCTTCTTCTCTTCCTCCAACCTTTCCCCTCCCTCTTTGCCTTTTTATCTCCTTACTACTATTTATTTTACTATTAAACTTTCTTCATCATTTCCTATTTCTTATATTTTAACTCTTCTTCTCCCCTCTTATTTTGTATAAATTTGATATCATTTGTTCCATTCAATCCATATTTTTTCCACGCAAAAACTATGAGTACTCTCTCTCTCTCTCTCTCTCTCTCTCTCTCTCTCCCTATTGTTTGATGTTTGTTTTTTCATATGACTCTAATTTAGGTTGATGGTTTTTTTTATTTAATTTTTTTGTGTTGTATTTTTTAAATTTCCCATCACAAATCACTCTTATAGCTTTGGTAGAATTTTGGTTTGGATTAATAAGTAGTGGTTTTTAAATTAAAAATTTGAGTTTATATCAAAACAAAATATACATGGCTATGAATTTGAATGTGCCTACCAATGGACTTCCACTGAACAGAGATGTATTCACAATATTTTTAGCTTCATATACTTCTTTGGTAATGTGAATTTGAGAAAGAGAAAATGGTAGGCAAAGGATGTATGGTCTTCCATAATCCCTTTTGTCTTGAAAAAAGTGGAGGACCTATTAGTCTCCCTTTTACTGGAATTTTGTATAAAAAGTCTTTTGCTATAAGTTCCTTGACTTTTTGCTATTTTATAATGAAATGGAACTAAAAGTTTTCCTTTGCCTGACTAAACAGCTAGAGACAGATATACAAATACTTTTGGAAAATGCTGATATGGTTCTTAAAAGTACAAGATGCATATGGTTGTGGCAAATGAGCTTTTAACTCACAAAGATGAGGTTGTAGTTGTTATAAACAATGAAAAGATATTAGTTTGCTATTACAAGACTCAGGATGGTGATGTTGAGGAAAATCCCCTTATTAGACTTATTGTGGAGAGACATTCAGCTTATGTTAAGAAGCCGAATCTATGATATCTAAGCCTAAAATATCATCAAATGTTTGATATCAGGTAGGCTGACTTGCCTTTGGGAAAAAAATGAAAAAGAAATAAAAAGCAGATTTTGATTTCAATCAAAGTGCTTATAAAATAACCTCTAGGGAGGGGGGGGGGGGGGGGAGAATATAATAAACATTGTAATTGCTCTATAGTCTACATTGTGACAAAAAGTGTATAAAGTTGTTTTATTTGTAGCATATCAAAAAAGTCAAAAAATATTCAGTGTAGTAATTTTGTATTGTCGCATCCCATGTGTTTGGTAAAATTTCTTTTAGAAATTTTGTGTTTTTCTCAAATCTATTTGTTATTTTTATTTTGGTCATTTTGTTACAAATAGTTAGCATCTCCACCATCAAATTTTTAGTTAATTTAAGCTTTCTTGGTAAGCTTTTACTTTGCTTAGTTGATCATCTTTACTAAAAATGCCAAAAAGTGAATAAGATAAAATAATAATTTACTCTAGAACATTGTTATGCTATTAATGTTTTTATATATAGATACTTAAGGAACATTTTCTTTTTGCATTTTATTTTATTTTATTTTATATTTCCACTTTATGATATATGATTTATTGATAATGATCTATTGCATAGTTATCTTTATTTACCTTTTCACTTTGTTTCAATTGTGAGGAAGAAAGAGATCGATGCGGATCTATGTTTTGGAGAAAAATATACCTATAAGAATTGAATTGCATAAATCTGTATAGTAATAAACAAAGTATGCATAGTTATAACTTGATTTAATAGTTCTCATACTATCAATTTAAAAAAAGAAAAAAAAATATACATATATATTGTGGGGACCAGCTACCTTTAGAGGTACTATTCAAGTTGGATAGGCTGGGCCTGTGGCCCAATAACCCAGTCCGAGGATGCAGACAGATCCAAGGACAATCAATTAAGAAAGAGATGAAAATTTTATTACATGAAGAGTTAAAGGGTATTTATAGCGGACCTAAACATATTCGAGGATAATAGTCACCTCGGAACTTCTGTCCAAGGTGGCTAGAAACATCCCAATCCCCTTAATATACTATTTTAAGGGTACTTTACGACAGGGGGAGGGTCAAATGCTGGATAAGGGATGAGGACGAAGGATAACAAATATCTGTAAAAGCTGTTACCTCCACATTAAATGCTTCCCAACTAACTCTCTGACCGCATTAATGTGGAGGTGATGCCTGAATAGTAAATAAGCAGCCTTACAGCTAGTGGTAGAAGGTTCAGGGAGATGTGAGATGGGACAGGGAGAAGCTCCCAAAACCTGATTTACACGTGTACAGTGAGAATGGTACAAAAATCATGGTATATAACATGAAAAGGTGCCCAAAGAAAGGGGGACTGAAAAAACAGAGAAAAAGAAAGTTTAAGAAATATAACAGCAAAAGGAAAAACTCCATACTCTTGATCATACTATTTTAGCTAAGCCGAGGATGATTTTTATATCTTGCTCGTATAACTATTCTTCCTAAACACTCACAATCGTTACATTTTTTCTAAATTCAAGCTAGCTCTTTCTCCCATGCTCTACAAATCTATTGTTTGGGCTTGAGTCCAATCCTGTTTTAGAGTCCAAGCCAAAATTGGTCCTTACAATTGGCGTCGTCTGTGGGAAGAGCTTGATCTGATCAGAAGGAGATTTCGGTTTAGTGCTGAAAATGGAAGAGTCAGGTTCGCACCAACCAATGATCGGGCCACATCAGGGTTATGTTAATCCGCACCAGGTGGAATCAGGGGGTTCCCAACGTAATAACTTAGTTGTAAACCCTCAACAAAGGGGAGATCACGAGGGAAGTGTGCAAACAACGCATACTAGTAGGAGTCAGTCACGTGGGAAGAGCCATGTCTCCCATGCAAAGAATGAGAGAAACATGCAACGTGAGATTGACGAACTGAAGAAGAAGTTGCGTCGCGCACGGCGAAGGCGCTCATCACCTGAGTCTGAGTCTTCTTCCGAGGATACAGATGACGCCACGTACAGGCGACAATCCAGAACTCCACCCAATGAAACTTTCTCGGGCAACGAGGAATATAGTAGCCATAAGCGCAAGAATAAGAGCCCAACGCACAAAGGCCTTGGAAACAAAGCCATGAACGAAGCGTTAAACCAGGTTGCTAAGTCTCCTTTCACACGAAGGATAGAGGCCTCCCTCGGCGATTTCATCAGCCGACTTTCTCTCTTTATAATGGTTGGACGGATTCAGTGGAGCATGTTAGTCATTTTAATCAAAAAATGGTTGTTCATTCTAAAGACGAGGCCTTGATGTGTAAGATCTTTCTGTTTAGCCTAGGTCTGATGCCGATGAGGTGGTTTAATGGCTTGAAGGCGAATTCCATTGACTCCTTCAAGAGGCTTACCCAGTCTTTTGGCGCTCGCTTTATCACGTGTAGTAGGGTTTCATTGCCTTCAGGATCTTTGCTCTCTATGTCCATGCGAGAGGGGGAAACTTTGAAGGCTTACTTAGATAGATACTGGGAAATGTTCAATGAGATAGATGGGAGCTACGATGATGTGGCCATCAGCACATTCAAGGCTGGACTACCGGCCGAGCATGATTTGAGAAAATCCCTCACTGGTAAACCTGTCACCAGTGTACAGTTGTTGATGGATAGGATTGATAAATATATGAGGATTAAAGAGGATCAGCTACAGGGAAAGGGGAAAGTGAAGGTGATCCTCAAGAGAGGAGGGATTCCAGGTCAGATCGGGCACAGAACAATCGACCTTGGAGAGATTTGGCAGGGCAATCTGGATCTGCCAACACGCAGGCGGTCAATGTTGTATTTCGAGAGCCAATGCAAAATTTTTTAGAGAAGGTTAGGAATGAACCATTCTTTAAATGGCCGAATAAGATGGCAGGAGATCCAGTGAATCGCAACCAAAATCTGTACTGCCATTATCATCAGGATCACGGACATACTACTGAAGATTGCAGAAATTTGTGAGATCATTTGGAATAATTGGTCCAAGAAGGGAGGTTAAAGCATCTCTTGCATCACTCCAGTGGCCGAGGAGGACAATCTAGTTCGGCATTCCAAGGAAACGCTGCACCGAAACCTCCTTTCGGCACCATAAATGTCATATTTGCTGCTCTAGGGAACACTGGATCTTATCCTTCCAGGATAATGTCAGTATCCTGTTAATCAGATGAGGACTCTAATTCAATGCCGAAAAGAATCAAGACGAATGTTCCATTGGTGTTAAGCTTTTCGGATGCGGACAAACAGGGAACCATACAGCCACATGATGATGCTCTGGTGGTTACCCTTAGAATTGATGGGTACGATATAAAAAGGGTTATGGTTGACCAAGGAAGTGCAGTTGAGATCATGTATCCCAACCTATACAAGGGGCTGGGTTTAAAACCTGAAGATTTAACAATCTACATCTTACCTTTGGTAAGTTTCGAGGGTAAAATGGTTGTTCCTAAGGGATAGATAAGATTACCTGTGCAAGCTGGTACAGATGTGGTTGAAGTGGATTTTATCGTGGTAGATGCATTTTCCTCGTATATAGCCATTATGGGCAGGCCTTGGCTGCACTCCTTGGGTGCTATTTCATCCACCCTTCATCAGAAAGTAAAATATCCTTTTGAAGGTCAAGTTCTGGAGATAGTTGGAAGCCAGTCTATGGCTAGGCAATGCTTAATAGCAGCAATTCAACACAAGCCAGAGATTGACACCTCGGCCATTACTGGAAACGATTTATAGCAGCTAGAAACTCCGACATCTCTGTTCAATGGGCTAGCCGACGAGGTGAAATGCGAAAACCTAGAAAAGGTGGCCATTGGAGATGATCCGGAGAGGTTTTTTCATATTGGAGCTCAAATTCCCCTACAGGAGAAGGAGCAGTTGGTTGAGCTTTTGAGAAGAAATGTAGACATGTTTGCATGGGATGCCTATGAAGCCCCAGGGCTAGATCCAAAGTTCATTTGTCATCACTTGAATGTGAACCCATCAGTTACTCCAAAAAGGCAGCCACCTCGGCGCCCCTCTAAGGAACATGTAGAGGCTGTCAAGAGTGAGGTAACCAAACTTAAATAGGCAGGGGCTATTAAAGAAGTGTTTTACCCACAGTGGTTGGCAAATACCGTGGTAATGAAAAAGAAGACAGGAAAATGGCAAGTGTGTGTGGACTTTACAGATCTTAATAGGGATTGTCCTAAAAACCCTTTTCCTATACCTCGGATAGGCCAATTGGTAGATGCAACGGTAGGTCATCCTCGGATGAGCTTTCTGGATGCCTTTCAATGATATCACCAGATACCCCTAGCAATAGATGATCAGGAAAAAACAGCTTTTGTTACTCTTGTGGGAAATTATCACTACAAGGTGATGTCTTTTGGCCTGAAAAATGCAGGGTCAACCTATCAACGGATGATGACTAAAATGTTTGAACCACAGTTAGGTAAAAACGTTGAAGTCTATATTGATGACATGGTTGTGAAGAGCAAGTTGGTGTCCGAACACTTAGCAAATCTTACAAGCATTTTCAAAATCTTGAGGGAGCACAAGCTACGTCTAAACGCGTCTAAGTGTTTTTTTGGGGTGGATTCAGGAAAGTTTCTGAGGTATATGGTGACTCACAGGGGAATTGAGGTGAACCCAGACCAAATTAAAGCCATTAATAACTTGCAACCACCTCGGAATCCCAAAGAGGTGCAGAAACTTACTAGAATGATGGCCGCTTTGAATCAATTTATATCCAGATCGGCAGAGAAGTGTAGGCCTTTCTTCCTTCCACTGCACAAATGGAAAGAATTTGAGTGGTCCGAGGAGTGTGTCGTGGCATTCCAGGAACTTAAACAATATTTATCTCATCCGCCCATTATGTCTAGCTCTGTGGTGGATGAAGTTCTTTTTGCCTATATTGCAGTTGCCCTATATGCCATAAGCCTTGTGCTTATACGGTGGACAGTGGTATACAACGACCAGTCTATTATGTGAGCAAATCACTCAATGAAGCCGAGGTGCGCTATTTACCATTGGAAAAAGCGATATTGGCCGTGGTCCATACTACAAGAAAGCTTCTCCATTACTTCCAAGCGCATACTATGGCCGTGCTCACTCAGCTTCCACTCAAGTCAGTACTCAGAAGTGCAGATTATATTGGAAGGATTGCCAAGTGGGGCACAATCCTAGGGGCTTTTGATATAAAGTACATGCCTCGTACTTCTATAAAGGGACAAGTGCTCGCTGATCTGATGGTCGAATTTGCTGAAAGTCCTGAAGAGATGGAGGGAGAAAATCAAAAACTGGATGAAAGATCAATCGACATGATCTCTGTTCAATGCCCAATGCCTTGGGAATTGTACATTAACGGAGCAGCGAACCAACGAGGATCAGGAGTGAGGCTAGTTCTAGTGTCACCTGAGAAGATTACTATTGAAAAATCGTTGAGATTGAGTTTCTCGGCTACGAATAACGAAGTAGAGTATGAGGCTTTGCTGATGGGAATGATGATGGTCCAGAAAATAGGGGGCAAGGTAGTAAAAGTCTTTTCAGACTCAAAGCTGGTGGTGGGTCAAGTAAGGGGTGATCTGGAAGCGCGTGATTCAAGAATGCAGGAGTACTTGTGCCAAATCAGGAGTGTACAAGAAAAATTTGAAATTTTTGACTTGTCTCATATTCCTAGAAGTGGAAACATGCATGCAGATTCATTGGCTACCCTAGCCACGTCCTCAGTGCAGGATTTGCCCCGAGTAGTACTGGTTGAAGACCTGTATACGCCTACTTCAATACACCATGGTATGCCTCGGATTCATCAAATCAAACTAGGTCCGAGCTGGATGGATTCCATATCACTATTCCTGGAAAAGGATATACTGCCTAAAGAGAAGTCTGAAGCTGAGAAAGTACGAAGAAAAGCTCCTCGATTTTGGTTATCCGAGGATAGAAAATTATACAAGCGCTCTTTCTCTGGCCTTTACTTGCTTTGTGTGCACCCCGAAGCATCAGAATAACTTCTAGAGGAGCTCCATGAAGGGGTTTATGGGAGTCATACATGAGGAAGAACTCTGTCTCATAGGGCTCTTACCCAAGGATATTGGTGGCCAGGCATGCAAAAGGAGGCGCAGGAATATGTTAAGAAATGCGATCAGTGTCAAAGGTTTGCGCCCAATATTCACCAGCCTGGATGAGTTCTCAACCCTCTTTCTAACCCTTGGCCATTTGCTCAATGGGACTTGGACATTGTGGGACCTTTCCCCAAAACGGTAGGAAATAAAAAATACATACTTATCTGCACAGATTATTTTACCAAGTGGGTTGAAGCTGAGCCTCTGGCTAATATCAGGGACGTAGACGTCAAAAGGTTCATTTGGAAGAACATTGTTACACGATTCGGGGTTCCTTAGGTGCTCATCTCAGACAATGGCCTTCAATTTAACAACAAAACTTTCAGAAAATACTATTCTAATCTGGGTATAAAAAATAGGTATTCTACTTCAGCCTATCCACAGGGAAATGGACAGGCTGAGGCTTTTAACAAGGTCATCATGAACGGACTTAAAAAGATATTGGATGACGCCAAAGGAAGGTGGGTGGAAGAGCTGCCACATGTCCTTTGGACATATCGAACACCACCTCGAAAGTCCACTGGAAAGACCCCCTTCTCAATGACATATAGGGTTGAGGCTGTAATCCCATTGGAGAATGGTTTCCCAACTATGAGAACTAGCACATTCACCTCGGATGGAAATGACGAGCTGCTGAAGAAGAATTTGGATCTGATTGAAGAGCGGAGGGAAAATGCTATGGTGCAGTTGGCCCATTATCAGCATAAGCTTAAACAAGGCTATGATATGAATGTGAAATTAAGGCCATTGGCCCCAGGAGACTTGGTATTAAGGAAAGTTTTGGGAAATACTAAAAACTCCGCTTGGGGAAAATTGGGACCTAACTGGGAGGGACCATATCGCATTACATCAATAGCAGGGGTAGGTGCGTACTACTTAGAAGATTTGGATGAAAGAACTGTACTCCATCCTTGGAATGTAAACAACCTGAAAAGGTACTACTATTAATAAGAACAGTTGCATCATGTTTCCCTTCCATTCATCTTAAGTGTATATTGTGAATCATAGGACATCTCTTGAAATATTAAATAGAAACTAAGTTATGTCAAGTCCTCGGACCACAAACTTAGTGAAAATTAATATCCCATGACATCTCTTGAAATATTAAATAGAAACTAAGTTATGTCAGGTCCTCGGACCACAAACTTAGTGGAAATTAATATCCTATGACATCTCTTGAAATATTAAACAGAAACTAAGTTATGTCAGGTCCTCGGACCACAAACTTAGTGGAAATTAATATCCTATGACATCTCTTGAAATATTAAACAGAAACTAACTTATGTCAGGTCCTCGGACCACAAACTGGTGGAAATTAGTATCCTATGACATCTTTTGAAATGTAAAATGAAAAATAGGTTATATCAAGTCCTCGGATCATAAACTTGGTAAAAATAATTATCCTCACAGTATCAGGGGATATATTCAGTGGAGCCTAATAATTATTCTCAGGCTTCACGGAATTTATAGGGTAGAAGGAAAGATGATGTTCTCAAGCTTCCTCAGCTCGGAAGAAGCGTCAATCCCAACTTGATTGAGGGCTTCTTCCCAAGTCTGAATGCAGTAGGCACGACATACGGCGAGGACCTTTGCCCTTAGGGCATCCTTGGTTTCAGCTACGCCGACGTCATAACCGTGCTGCTCGGCCTCATCTCTTTCCTTCTCAGCTTTGGCCTTGTCTTCCTCAATTTGAACTCTGGCTTTTTCAGCCTGATCTCTGAGCCTTTGAGCCTCCTCCAGTTGCTTCTTCAGAGCTGCTAATTGCTCATTGGAAGCAGTCAGTTGTTCATTGGCCTCGTGTGCCAACTTCCTCTGGCTCTCTGCTTGCCTCTCAGCACCCTTTAGAGCTGCGTCTGTACTCTTCCTGGCTTGCTCTTCGGCAGTCAGCTTCTTCTTAAGATCAGCATTGCTGTTTTCAGCAATGGTTAGGGTTTGCATAGCAGCAACCCTCCTTTTCCTCTCGTCATCTAATTGCTGAGAGAGGGAGTTGGTCATCTTCTCTAGCCTGAAGGTACTTTGAACAGCCTTAAAATAAAAAATAAAAAAAAAGAAGGGAATGAGTATTGTGTCAAATAAAAAAAAAGCTGTGGAAAAATAGGTACATACCATGCCCAGGAACCTTTTGGTATGAAGGAAGACTTCATTCCTCCTAAAGCCTCGCAACTCCACCATATCTTTGGGGAGCAGAAGGGTTTGCTCCAGCGCCGAGGCAACATGACAACCTATACCCCCGTTGAAGTCCCTGATTGATGCATCATCCATCAGGGGCTCACCACCAAGCATGAGAGCTAGAAGCCATGCTTGGGGCTCGAGGAGTTGGACATCTGCGCTCTCTGAACATCGGCTAGGGACATGGCTAGTTTTTTGTTGCTTAGCTGCCCTATGAGCTTCTTCTTCATTGGAAGGATGAGCCCTTCCAATCTCCATTGCCTCTTTCCCTTTTGGTTCCCTCCTCCTCTTAGGATCACCTTGCTCGGTTCTAGAAGGTAGGGATGGCTGAGGCGCACGAGGAGAAGACTTGGGTGATGGAAGGGGAAGCTTGGGCTGAGAAGGCTTCCCAGCTTCTCCTTTTCCAAGTTGGCTCTCTATTAGCTCCTGTAGGCTTTTTTGGGGTTTCCTCTGGATACCCATCTCTTCAGGCACGTCCTTTGGTGGTGAAGGTTGGTTGAAAACTTCGTAGTCATCTGTGGACTTAGTGAGGTCCACAAAGCCCTCTTCCTCTTGTTCTGCTTCCTCTTCCTCATCTACTTGAAGAATGGGGGGGAAGATTTTGCTCCTACTGCAAAGGTGGCAATAGGTAATGGTTGTGTAAGTGGTGAATATCTGGGGAGAGGGATGCCTTCGGGAACTACAAACCCCTCATAGGCAACACTGATTCTGTGGAGCCAAGGATCCTTAGCCCTTATCACGCACCTCGGAGCTTGGAATGCACGCGAAATGGGAGTGTATCCGAGGATGAAATGCACTGCTCTTAATTGACCGTTTGTTTCGTTGACGTACACCTCGGACTGTAGAATCCTGTCTAAGCTCGCCTTGTTAACTAGGCGGAGTGAAGGCGTAGTGGCGTGGGGATCTGCAATATCATTAAAACCAATGAAAACCCATTTCAGTAATGACAAAGAGCAATAGAAATGCAAAAATTGTATAAAGTCAAATTATAAAACTTAATAATTAACCCCCCACCTGGTGTACCCTCTTTAACTGGGCAAGGTAAGCCATCATGCCATTGCCCAGAAAAGATCAAAAAGTCATCCTTTAGTCCCTTATTTGATATAGGGAGGCACTGGATCAACCTAACTTTGGAGTGCCTGGACTTTAGGTAATATCCCTGCCCTTTCAGATTATGCAGGTTGTAAATCCAATTCACGTCGTGGCGTGTTAGGTTCATATTCATCCTCTCGTTTAAGGCTTCTATACTCCCTAACACGCTAAACATGTTCGGGGCACACTGTGTGGGAGACAGCCTAAAAAACCTAAGAAAATTTCTAGTAAGAGTACCCATGGGAATGGTCATCCCTCCCTCTATAAAGGCAATCATAGGGATGACCACCTCCGCTGTTTTCCTTTCGTCAAACCACTTCCCCTGTGCAGCGTACCTAACGCCCACATGTGGGGGAATATTATATTTGGCCCTAAAGCTTTTCATCCCCTCCTCGGTATCCACTAAGTGCTTAAATCTACCCATTTTCTAAGAAGTTTTATAAAGGAAATTTCGCAAAGTAGGAATAAAAGTTGAAGAGAGTTCAGGAAGACTTATAGGTGTGAGAAATGGTTCTCGGACAAGGTTTTTGTATTTGTAGATGCATAGGAGAGTGAGAGAGAGAGAGAAAGGCAAGTTCAATGCACGGGTTCTAGAATAATGCGACTGTTGAAGGTGAAAAGGAATTGATTCGAAAGGTTATTTATAGTGGCACAAAAATTGCGAGCGGGAGTTTTCCCGCTCGTATTCCAAGAAAGCCTATTCACCGTTAGATTCCCATCCAGCCGTTAAACGTGGGGGACAAAGGAGTTGCCAAAATTAAATAAAGACATGCTCAGATCACTGAAGTGTTAAGGACGTGCCTTAGGAGGATAAACACGTATTATTGGGATTTAACCCAACGAAACAAGATCATAGGGGGAATAGGACGAGGATATCAAAATCCCCATTTTCTCCCGAGGAGTCGAAAAGTAAGATTTTGAGGGGCTATTGTGGGGACCAGCTGCCTCTAAAGGTACTACTCAGGTTGGATAGGCTGGGCCTGTGGCCTAATAACCCAGTCCGAGGACGTGGACAGATTTAAGGACGATCAATTAAGGAAGAGATGAAAATTATATTACAGGATGAGTTAAAGGGTGTTTATAGCGGACCTAAACATATTCAAGGATAACAGTCACCTCGGAACTTCTGTCCGAGGTGGCTAGAAACATCCCAATCCCCTTAATATACTGTTTTAAGGGTACTTTACGATAGGGGGAGGGTCAAATGCTGGATAAAGGATGAGGACGAAGGATAACAAATATCTATAAAAACTGTTACCTCCACATTAAATGCTTCCCAGCTAACTCTTTGGCCGCATTAATGTGAAGGTGATGCCTGAACAGTAAACAAACAGCCTTACAGCTTGTGGTAGAAGATTCAGGGAGGTGTAAGATGGGACAGGGAAAAGCTCCCAAAACCTGATTTACACGTGTACGGTGAGAATGGTACGAAAATCATGGTATATAACATGAAAAGGTGCCCAAAGAAAGGGGGACTGAAAAAACAGAGAAAAAGAAAGTTTAAGAAATATAACAGCAAAAGGAAAAACTCCATACTCTTGATCATACTATTCTGGCTAAGCCGATGATGATTTTTATATCTTGCTTGTATAACTATTCTTCCTAAACACTCACAACCGTTACCTTTTTTCTAAATTCAAGCTAGCTCTTTCTCCCACGCTCTAGAAATCTATTGTTTGGGCTTGTTGGGCCTAAATCCAATCCTGTTTTGGAGTCCAAGCCAAAACTAGTCCTTACATATATATATATTGCGTTGTGTTTTCATACATATCTCACTATATATAATACCTGACTACAAAATATATTTTGTTACACTACAAAAAACTTCTAATTTAAAACATAATTTCAAATAACACATTGAATTTAAAAATATACAATCTAATATATTAATTCAATAATTATCCAATAAAAAATAATCATATTAAATTTTCCAGCATATTGCGTAGGTCTATGATTAGTTTTTGTAATTCTCAAGTCAGGGTGTTCAAAATTTTTATTAGGGTAGTCACAATAGGTTAGTTTAGCATATAATATTTTTTTGGCAAGTGTATATATACATTTTTTTACAAGTCATGGTGGTCCTATGACCAATCTAGCTTGCATGTAGAGCCGGCCATTGACCATATTCCACTAAAATATGTATGTTAATATTGGAATAAGCATTTCACAGTTTCAAATGAGGCATGTAAAGGAGAATTTTTCAAGGGCCAAACTTTTCAACCAACAATTAGTATATCACATCGAATTTGAACATTTTCTTAAAAGCAGTATAGTGCAAAAATCCAAATCTAAATTTTCCAATTTCTTCATGGTGGGAATACAATATTGAAAGGGAATGGTAATAGTTACACACTGTGTATACGAAATACATAATTGAAATCATGTTTTCAAAACACGATTTTAATTGGAGTGTGTATGACAGAGAATAACTCAACGTGTGCAACAATAATTAGTGATTGAAAATGAAGAAATTCGCTCCACTTTCAACTTCCACACTTCATCAAGCTTTTCAAATTTCCCTTTTTTTTTAGAGGCCTTGGGTCATTTCTTTTATGCTTGTTTAAAACTTGTTACTCAAACTACTCATTCTAATGAGTGACTAATCAAATAGAATTGTTAATGAGCCTGGGGTACATTGGCATCTGGGCAAGATAACCCTTACTATTTACTAGACATCAATACCTTAACCTTCAGATTATCATGCACTAATAAATGATAGTATGGGCAAGTACTTTCGGAGAGGCTTGAAGCATCTCTCTTCACTGATTTCACTGATACTGCTTCTGGCCAGATCTCAGATAGGTGAATATTGACCAACACCTGTGAATGAAAAAAAAAAAGTATATATATATATATATATATTTTTTTTTTTTAAAGTACTAGTTGATGGTGTAACAAGTATAGCTCGCCGTCCATAAAAGGGCGTCCGTGAGAAGGAGGTAAACGATTGGACGAGTGAAATGTTGGACGAGTGAGTCATGGTGTAACAAGTATAGCTCGCCATCCATAAAAAGGGGTCCGTGAGAAGGAGGTAAACGATTAGACGAGTGAAATGTTGGACGAGTGAGTCATACTCTAATATGATCATCCATCCTTAATAAAGGACGGACGAGTATATTGGCTCTAGGCATGAACTGAACTCGTCCTTAGTTGTGTCGTCCATCCTTGACCAAAGACGGACGAGCCCGCAATTTTCCTTAACTCGATTTATGTGTAAGGAAAAGTTTATGATTTTCTGATCCGAAGCCTCTACAATTGCTTATAAAACGCCGGTTCAAATATCATAACTTCCACAACGATTATGAATCCCTTAACACGAGGAACGGTTATATAACCGTTCCATGCATGCTATATAAGCGTTGGCCAGCGCAAAGGTAAGGCATTCAAACACTGATTTTCCAGAATAATACTCTCTATCGAAAATTATAAAGTTACTAACTTCATCATCGGAGGACCTTAGGTCGGTCCTCGCCGGTCCTCACCGGTCCTCACTGACTTGTTATCTGCTTTCAGAATCAAGCCTCAAGACCATCGGTATACGAGACTCATCAACCTACTGATTTCTGAGGAAACATCACTAGTACTACTCTATTATTTTTGCTGAAAAATATATTTAAAAAAGGGTACCAGTACTTCCTTGTTAGTTATTACCTACAGGTTACTTTTACAGTTGCCTGAAATCCCTCTTGCCAACATAGCATCAAAGTTCAAATCATAATTTTGTTCTCTACTGATAGTTTCCCAACCGGCTTGACATTATTGGACCATTCATGAACAGTACAAATCCTAGAAGATAGTGTTTTTGAATTGTAGTGAAGGACATATCTATGACCATGAAACATGGCTCCTTTGCTTCAACAAGTAGAACTTTGTAGGTAAAAGATAGTATCAATTAGGACCATAATTTTCAATGATCAGTTTGTGAGTATTTGGGAGTTGGGAACCATCCAATGACCCTAGAACCCTATGACTAGAGCTCTAGATTCCCTTACACAAATTTTTAGACATGCTAGTTGCTCTTTTGGTTAAAGGGTCTCCTCCTATCATTACAACAAGGCCTTTTAAAAGCAAATGGTTAAGATACCAAAATGATAACCTACTTAAATCAGTTATCTTCACTATGGACATCATTGGCTCTCTAAGGATAGGAAAGTTATTCTGATTTTGAAAGAATAAGTCAGGCAGACAGCTCCTAATGCATCATTAGACTTTTAAATCTAAGATTTTCCAAAAAGCAAAACATGGGTCATTAGATTATAGTAGTTTGACACGTGGTAAAAGAAAAAGAAATGGTGTCCAATGGTGAAAGGTGATGCCATTTTATTTAAAAAAAAAAAAAAAAAAAAAAGCGAAGGGTTAAATCAACTGATTTAAGCACCTTATTACTACTATCTATAATCAGATAACTTTTTTTTTTCAAAGCTTTCAAGAGATTATCTAAAACCTAATTATTCTTTGATTGACCTCATTATACGATGAATTTAAACCCATGATCCAAGTTTCAATCTTTTGGATCATGTTAAAAACTTTATTCAAACCCAAGAAATGAATAACATTTACTTTAGTCACCCTCAACTGGAAATAATTGGTCCAAATTTGTGAGTATGAAATGAAGCCAACAACATGTAAGTTTCTTACAGCATTAGGAAGTGAGATGTAACATCTTGCATTATCAACCGTCCAATTTGCACGTGTCGTCAATTCAATATTTTCTCCAAATCCAAAGAACTTTGTAGCTTAATGGTCAAAAGGTATATATTTAAAATGGATTTTTATTAACTTATTTAAAAGTAATTCTATTCTAATTTCATCTTTACCTCTCTTTCTTTTTTATTTATTTATTTTTTAATCCTAAGCTAAAGTTAAAAACAAAGAAATAAATCACATCATTACTCAAAGTGAATTATGATTATGGTTTATGGAGTGGGAACCCCAAAAGTTTAAATGGCTTAAGTAATTAGAGGCTAGAGAATTAATCAACTTAAACTCAACATGCGCTATTGTTGATAAAGGAGTTGTTAATGATGATTAGAGGAAAAGAAAGGAAAAGGGTAAGTGTAATAACAAGGTTAAATTAGCCATTAACTGAGGTATGGGTGGGGAATTCAGATTCTCATTTGTTTGTTTATGAATTAGACAAGGACTTGTTGACAGAGAGGTCTGTGATATGCACAATCATCGAAGGGTTATTGAAGCCCACAGGAGGCAAAAAGGGACAGCAGGTGGGGCATTCCAGTTTTTTTGGGGGAGAGCCTAGAAAATCTTACAATAATAGAGTCACTATGAAACATGAACAGATCATGATTTGACCATACAGTGTTCACAATCAAATATGCCCAGAAAATCAATCCAAGGCAAAAAGCTCATCAGATTTCAAGGGTCACTTGGGAAAAACCTACCAGTGCCTTAAATCATGTGATTTGTTGTTGCTTGTTTGGTATGGAAATGGAAGGAAAAAATAAATGTTACAAAGATGATGTCATAGCATGCCACATGTCATTCCTCCTCTGTGAAAACTTTTTCTGATGTGTAAAACTCTTTAAACAATAGCTTTCTTTCCCATCAACTTTGTGTGCAAAATAAGTGAATGACTGAAGTCGGTATCATAACATTTTTTAACAATGTTTGGAAAATCTGACAAAGAAATTTATCAAGGCATGTGGACCTGCATGATGGTCAAGCATTGCAATTGATTACATTCAAAATAAAGCAAATTAAAAGGATGGGATTGGCATTAGCATGTTATTAGTGTTACTGATATGAAGGGAATCTATGCTATTTATGTAACAGTCGATTTCTCTATATTTAGCTAGGATTAGCTTTGTAGAGATATTAGATAGTACCATGTCAAGTGGGTAGGCTACTGGTGCTGTCTACTAAGAGCTAACTGTCTTGAGTGTATGTCTGGCTCTGGATTATAACATGTTATGAATGGAATGGGACCTAACATTGTAATGGGTACAAAAGATCAGAGCAATCAGATCACCATAAGCATCTCTAACTCTGTCTCGTTGTTAAGGACACTTTGGTCACTGCCCTGACTGACTCCTATTGGCCAATAGGGCAGGAGGTGTAGTGTAGATGGGACCTTTAAAGATCGATGGCTCTATCCCATTTTCATGTGATGAAGATACATTTCAGCCAGCTCATTGTTTTGTCTCAACTTTCCGAGTTATTTTAGGACTACAATTAATTCTACATCCATTTTCAACTTTTGACAACTATCTTAAAGACTGCGACTAAATATGTATCAATTTTATATGAACTCACTACTTATTTATTGTAAAAATGTGCATGGAATTGGTTGCGTTCCTAAAAATTTTCCAAGTTTTGTCACATGTCTGTTAACTCAAACAGAGCAATGCCCTAGAATTTCCTCAAAAGGGTGTCAAGGGCTTGTTTGGATTTATGAACACAATGTCATGGGCAGTGAAACAATCCTCGGGTCAAAAAAAGGAATTGATGAAGTCAGTCCAAGCTGGAAAGAGCCGGGTTTATAGGATCCTGTCCTCCGAACAAACCAAAACGAACACACACACATAAATACACACCACACACTTGGTGAGGAGAGAGAGACGGGGCATCCAAAGCTTTTTTTGCTTCGTTACTTTTAAATATTCAATGTCAAACACAATCTCAGTTGGTTTGCTTTGAAGATAATGAGATCAAATGAAAAGCAAAACCACACTCCCAAACAAAGAGAAAGCAACAGAAAAATGAAAGAAAGTTCTTTAATTCTTGCAGTACATCTAAATATGTTCCCTCCTCTCTCCCTCTCTCTCTTTCACCCCTCGTAATATCTTTTCCTTTCCTCCCACACTGACTCACTAAAGAAAGAGAAAGATGCTTTAGTTGAAAATGAGAATGATATCATAGAAACAAATGTTCATTAAAAATTAAAAAGTACTAATTAGTTTCTTAGACTCCAATACATTGATAATGTTGAAGAAGCCTAATGGCTTCCCTAAGACCACTAAAGTAAGCTCCATGAGTTGTAGAATAGTGGGTTCTGTGTGTTGCTTCCCCTGCAAACAGAATTTGAAGTGGAGGGGAACCGGCAGACTTACAAGTACTAAGTTTTGGCAATGGCTCAGCCATTTTATCCAAATCATCACCACTTGACCCAACCGCAACATAACTGTAAGACCCCAAAAATAAGGGATCAGTAGCCCATTTGCTCTTCAATATCTTTGTGACTTTCACTTCACTTCCATGTGAGTTCCCCACTTTTTTGGCAGTCCCGTTGCACAACTCATGGGAGTTAGAGTTCACTAGCTTGTGGGGTTGTGGTAGAAAGCTAGAGATTGTTGTTGAAACCCCATTAATTATCTCTTCATCTTGAAGTGATTCAAGCTCTAATGCTTCTGTCCCTGCAAACCAAGATAGCAGGACACTTGAATTGCTATAAATTGGACACAGAGAAGCTGTCCTCCTCATCCACCATGGTATTTTCTTATGCCTGAATTCTGAGTCTGGTCGATGGAAAACCATTTGGAGATATGGGAAGTTGTTGCAATCATTGCCTTCCACTTGCAGAAACAACTTATTGACAACACCATAACCAAGCCTTGAGATTGCCTCTGACTTAAATGAAGGCAGGGGAGGATTGAACATACCTGAATCTTCACGAATTCCAGCTTTAAGTACACCCAAAGAAACCGTTACAATAACATGATCAGCCAACATATTTGACCCATCACAGAAATGTAGCTTCACAGGCCTAGGAGCAGTAGCACTTCCATTTTCCATGCCTGATACTTCATCACCTTCAGGCTGCCATTCAATTCTTGTAACCTTTCGGCCTAATTGGACTAAACCAGGTGGTAGAACAGAAGCTAGTGATTCAATTATGCTCAAGTAGCCTTTAGCAATGGTGATTTCGTCACCAGGAAACATACGGTACTCACTTTCTGCACTATAATCTAGAGTTAAAAGATCCCCAGCTGAAGTATAAGTCCTCTGGGTATTCTCATGCATTGCAAAGATTCCATCTTGTAGCAACTTTCTGCTCCAGTTACCATACCCTTTGAGCTCTTCTTGGTCTTTCTTAGAAACCCAATAAGCATCAAGGCCTTGTCTTAGAAAAGAACCGACGCTGAGCTTTTCTTGACCACCATTGCTTGTAGAAGAAACTTTTAAAGCCTTAGTATAGTAGTCAATTTCTTCACAGCCTGCAGCACTGTCTCCAACCAGCTTGCCTTGAGCAGAAGCCATCAGCTTCTTGAAGAGGGTAGTCACAGGGTCGACTACAGATGGATTAAGCTGAAACCCTCCTTCAGCAATGGTGGTAGGCTGACTTGGCTCTTCAGAGACCCCATCCATGCACTCCCATGGCTGGTCAGACTCTAGTGCATGGATTTCTTGAGCAATTTTGTGAACTGGGCTGCCTCCAATGCCATGGATCCAAGTTGCACCCATCTCAATACGGTCACCACCAAACTCAGAAGTGTTAATTCTGCCACCAATTCTTGTCCCACCTTCCACAACACACAGCTCAAACGAGTCCTTAAAGCCAGTGGCAGTGTAGAGCTTGTTGGCAGCAGTAAGGCCAGCCATTCCTGCTCCAATTATCACAATGCTTGGTTTCTTGGTCACCATTGTTGCTTGCTTTGGTTGTTTTACTAGCACACACTAAAAACAAAGGAGATATATGACTACAACAAAAACAACAATAAAAAGAGAGAAAGAAATGAACTGTGAGGTGAGATTTGAGTTACTGATGAGAGATTTATAAGGGTTTTAGGCTATGTGGCTTATTATGGCTTCTTGGGACTCTTTTATTTTTAACATTTTTTTAATTTGTCTAATAAAGACAGGGCTCCACTTTTTCTTGAGCTCTACCATTGATATAGGTTCATATTATACTACCCCAAAAGACCATTCTCTCTTTAAATGCTTTCATAGTGATAGTCTCTCTCAACTCCATAGACCATAGCCATTTATACACACAAAATATCACAATTCACAAACTTATTTAGCCCTTCAATTATTAACTTCATCAAAGCCCCTTGTGAAAAAAAATCTCAAGCTAAAATAGTTACCCAAAGGCAAAAAGTAGATATTGTGATGGCAAGAAAATTAAAAGGTTGATAGTGCCTTTCAACAACCTCGCATGTAAATTGGGTTAGGGACGGCCCACCAACTGAACAAGTCAATGGTCCTGATCAATAGATGGGCCGTCGTTGGGTGGGTCATAACAAGGTAATAATACATAGCTTACAATCATAATATTTCTCCAAAATTTGAAAACGGATGGACTAGTCCTCAACCAAGAAAAAAAATAGTGGATGGACTTTGTAATTTGTATACTTTGATTTGTCATCATTGCTTAATGGGCCATGAACACTACTACTCCAAAAAGGTTAATATGTAGTTTTCTTTTTCTTTTTCTTTTTCAATTTTAACAATGTTAATGTCCTGTTCAATTTCATCGATGTGAAAAACTGAGAATGTTGTTTTCCGTTTAGTCGCAACTTATTTCTGATAACTTATTTGTATAGTGCTTATTAAAGGATATAGCGTTAATAACTTTTATGTTAAATGTGACAAAAAAAAAATAAATAAATAAACTAAACGCTAGTTTATTTTCAAAAAATCTAAAAGTTAGATTATTTGATACAAAACTAAGATAACTAAGTAAAATCCAAATGCACTCAAATCATTAATGCATTTGAATTTGGATTTTCTCATTAGCTTATTAGCCTATATAAAGCTTTTTAAAGTCTTCGTTTTTATTTTTTTAAGCACAACTATACTTTTATCAACTTTAAACAAATAAATCTTTTAACAAACACACGTGAAATTGTTAGGATTTTGGATTCAAGTACGTTTAGGCATGATGTTCATTAAATTTTAGAGTTATAGGATGTATTTAGAATTGATTACTCGTTAAAGTGAATTGTACAATTGTACTTTTTTTACTTTATTTTTTTGAAAAATTCTAATGTTACACCCAATTACACAACTTTGTCCATAACTTGCCCATGTGGCGAGTCATGGTTGGTGGAGGGGTGTGGTACATGGACCCACCATCACTCTTCCACCAACCACAACTCGCCATATGGGCGAGTTGTGGGCAAAGTTATGTAATTGGGCGTGACACCAAAATTACTCTTTTTTTTTTTTTTTTTTTAAGTATTGTACTTTAGCCAATTTTTAACAAATAAGTAGAAAATACACGCAAATTGTTGTAAGTTTAGGTTCTAGAAAGTATACACATGAATGTTCATTAAATTTTGGAGTCATACGGCTTATTTTGGAATTAATCATTTCCTAGAGTGAACAGTTCAAAGTTCATGCACCTGTAAGAGGAAATGATCTTGTGGCAAACTTTGGAGGGTAGTGTAGGTGTCAAATAGTGAATGAAATTTCTAAAAGAAGTATGTATATACGTATGGAAGTTCATTAGATTTGGAGTCGTACGGCGCAGTTGGAACTTATCACTTATCAGTGCTCACTGAACTTCCTAGAGTATAGTTCAAACTTCAAAGTTCATACAATTACAATTAGTATAGTAAGCAAAAGTTTGAATTTTTCCAAAATCTACGATTTTACTTCTCTTTGAAAGGCTCACTTTCATATATTAATTTTGGAGAATGGGTGGAACCTACAGTTACTGATCAGCTAACAAGTAATGGACAAAAGATTGTCTTTGATTTACCTTTCATTAAAGAAGATTTATAGTGATGGATGTTTGCCTTTCCATTGTGTTGTCTAATTGGGTGATAGATAAACCTTGTTGAGAAGTGACCCGTGAAATAAAAGAGCTTACTTTATACACGTACAGTAGATTTCTTTCATTTGAAGAAGTTGCTTTCAAGTTCCAACTGCATCTTCTTCTACATTCTGTGGTCCATCAATTTACTTGGTATACTAATCCCCACATAATAAAAAATCATTTCCCTTCAAAATCTAGTAATGATTAGGCTTATTGGGTCTACTCAATGTCCCTCAATCAAATATTTTTAGGCCATTGGATATTGTGGTCAACGGCTTGGATGATATGTGCGAATGATGTGAGATAAAGGTAAAATATGAAATCTGGTGGCGATAAGCACCCATGATAGTGTTGATCACCGTGACCCATCCGTATCAATATTTTAAACAATCTCATGCATATGTTAAGCAATCTCTTTACCAAAAGATTTAATGTTCAATAATTTATGAGGCCCCAAACTTCCCCTCTAAATCTTCATTAAAGGAAGTGCAGATATGAGTGTATCATAGCTTGATCAAAAAGTAAAAGAAGCTGGCATTAAACAAATTTGGACGTTATAGTATGATTCTTCTTTACAACATCTCTGGTTGACACTCAGATCATTTTTTACTTTTGAGATAGGGACCTCCTATAAAACAGTGAAACCAAAATCAGTGCATCAGCACCTAGTATTGTCCCATCATTATTTGGCAAGCAATCCTTGACAAAACATTGCTAGAACTATCAATTTTCTTCTGTACATAAGTTACTAAAAACGTAAGGCGTGGTAGGTAGAAAAGTGCAAAGTTTAAGGCATCAATATAAAATCTAAGAAGTTGGTTTATTGGTTCTTAATGCTTCACATGAGGTATAAGGTTAAAAACTCTTAAATAGAATTTTGAAGCCATCTGCCATCCCCAAGGAATTTGTGGTGCATTGGTCAATACAATTGTGGTTGAAAGACACTAGATTACGTTGAAAGATTAATCATTTGACGCTTTATAATTTTAGGAGTAAAACTTAGATACTATTTTATTAGTCAATACAACCATGTATTTGAACAATGGACAAAGCCAAGGTGATTCTAAAGCTCTAGCATGCAGGGGTGCAGTGAAATTTGCTGCAAAAATCAGGCTTATGAAAATTACTGTGGAGGGTGATTCTGAAGTGGTAATCAACCAAATTCAAAGCACCAATCCAAGCTTGGCATCCTTCGGATTTGTCCCATGTAAAACGAACTGGCAATTTTGTTTTCCATGCTTTGGCTAGGAAGGTTAGGGTAAGTGATGAGCTCCGAGTATGGTTAGAAGACATATACCTTCGGAGATTGCTCCTATTGTAATTAATGACATATCCTAGTTTCTAAGTAATGAAATTTTGACCTGATTCTTTAAATAAATAACATGTACTTAGTTAGAAATGTTAATATAATTAACCTAATGACTAATGTATTACACATAAGTTTTGCTCTAATTTTAAATATCTATCACTGTTATGCTTCATTAATTTGCCATGATTATATAATAATCAGGTCAGGCGATGCATCATTATCAAAGCTTGATCAAGGCAAGTCAAAACCCTTTAGTACCCAATATTGCTCCACATCGTCTCTCGTGACCAAAATTATCTTGAGCACTGAAGCTTGGATCCAATGGTCTCCATAGGATCACGTGCATTCAGAGGACTAGTTGCAGAAATACCAAGAGAAATTATAAAAAATAAAAAAAATAAAAAAAAATTTAAAAAACCAAAGATAATGTTATCTCATTGGTGTAAATTTTTTTTTTTTTTTTTTTCTTCTCTTTAATGAGTTAAAAATTTGATGGGGAATTCTCTTCTATCAATGAACTGGATGACCAATCACTCAACTTAGTTTAATTTACATGGTGAAAAAATAGTAGAATTCTTTTTTCACTGTTTAGAATTTATTTTAACTTTTTTTGAGAGTAAGAGATTAATGATTGACACCCATATTTCACTTCTTCTTTTTTTTCTTTTTTCCTTTTTATAGGGGCCGGATTGATATGATTGGGATTTGGGATAGGTACAAAAGTAATGTTAGGTTGGAGTATCATTGCCTAATTGTTGTTGGGTTTCACTTTTCTTTATATGCCTTACCTCATCATTTGCTTTTACATATGGTTGTGAAAACCCACAAAATGACATACAATGCACATTTTCTCATGCTTCCTCACTCTGCTGTTTTGACTGCCCAAATTGGTAAGAAACAATTACATGGTTTTTGTCACATATGTGGGAGATGAAACCATAGATTAGGTTTGTCGAGCCCCAACTTTGTGTTATTGTATTTGTACTTGGGATTAGCATGTTGAAAATATTTTACGAGGATGCGCAAAAATTTTATCGGAAAAAAAAAAAAGTTTAATTTGAAAAATCAATAACAAAACATAAACTTAAATGAAAGTTTAAGAATAATCTAAGCTATTGAATCATCCAATTCTGTTGTCCTTGAAACTTGATTTTTGTCACTTGAAAAATAGATTCAGTGGTTCTTTGATCGAACAAACTCCCATGATTAAATTATAATATTTACCTTTGTGTTGGGCATACTTCCACATACAAAAGATTCAAGAACAACCTCTTACAAAAAGTTTTTTCCTTCAAGATAAAAATAGAATTATATTGGGTTACACATGTAAGTAAAGTCCCACAGTGTATAATAAAAAAAAATGAGTTGTTAATATAACATGACTGAGCACGTACCCATTGGACTTTTACCTTTTGAGTTAAAATATATCTATATATTATATTAATCACTCAAATAAACTTCCAAAGGTCTTTATTTCCCCCAACAAATTAAACAATTTATTCTTATTTGACAAAGATGAGCAAACTGTGTGAGAGAGAAGATCAAGGTCAAGTGAAACTATTCTTGTCTATATCAAACTGTTTATGTTGGTTTGGTGGGCTTTTAAGTAAGCCACTAACTTAGTCAAAAATATTATAAATAACTTATTAACTTACACAGTAACCTAAAGACAAAAACGGTTATAAAAACCCGAAAATGCTATGCCCTACAATAAAGCCAAATAACCCCCCACGTCAAAGTGACGCAGGGCGTACATGTGTAATACAGACTAACCTCATCACACGCGCTTCGCGCGTGCGATGATGCTTTTTTTTTTAAAAAAAATTTTAAAAATTGTGTTTTTATTTTATATATATATAATTTTTTTATTTTGAGAATTTAATTTATAAGTGGATAAAGTAATTTGAAAATCAACCTAGAGCGTGTGACAAATTTTTTTTTTAATTAAAAAAAACTATATTTTTATTTTGAAAATATAATTTATAATTAAGTAAAGTAATTTGAAAATTCATAGTAAAGTGACCCTATTTTTTAGCCAAAAAAAAAACCCTGTGTTTTTATTTTGAGAATCTAATTTATAATTTTTTTTTTTTTTTGAAAAATGAATCTAATTTATAAGTGGATAAATAGTTTGAAAAATTATAGGAGAGTAGTCTTATTTTTTAGGCAATATTTTAGTTGGAGTTAGAGTTGGATTTTTACCAGAATATCCTTTAGTTTTGTTTCTACTTAAACATAAAGGTGTAGGGGTATTTTTGAACTAAAAAAATGAGGAATCCAAACAGGGGAAGCCCCTTAAATAGTAGTATAGATAAGGCTTAAACCCAAACTAAGCCCCCACATCTAAAAATACCTAGGAAAATCCACAATAATATATAAACTCATATGAAAATGTCAAGTGTTTAGAACACATACACTAACATAGAATTCTCTATATGTTTTGAAATTGATTTGTAAAGTACTAAACATTTATCATTAAATGAATTTTCTCCATTTCAATTGTAAAGGGAAATTTGTGGGTTATTTTTTTTATCACCATGTTGTCACTAGAATGGAGAATAGGTTTGTGTGTGTTTGCAGAACTATTGTTAGTGATTTACACTTAAAAATAATAATAAAAGTTAAAAAGAAATTTAAAATTAGAACAAAATCAATTAGAGATACAAAATTTAGAATGAAACCAATGGGGATGCCTCTTGGAGAGATGGAAAAGCTACTTATGCCAGGATAGGAAAGAACACGACTTGTTCAACATTAGTAGTTGAAGCTTTGGCACCTTAGAGTGTGTTTGAATATCGTTTATTTTGTTGAAAACTGAAAATTAAAAATATTGTAACAAAATAATTTTTAAATGTATTAATAGTACTGTAGGACCCAATTTTAAAGTTTTTTTTTAATAAAGTACTTGTGAGTCCCGTGAACAGTGCACGGGACCACTAGAAAAGCAAAAAAACGCTCTTCTCTTCCTGCACGGGAACCACAGTACATGTTCTCAAAAAAAAAAAAAAAAAAAAAAAAAAAAGAAGAAGAAAGAAAACGCCAAAATGCAGACACTGCCTTTATCATCAGTATCCAAACTGGTACTAAGAAGGGCAATAGAATATTTTACTTGTCAAAAGTTGTAAAGTAATTGATAATGTTATGGCCATGGTTATGGATGTATGTGATGAACTCAGAGTTTAGGTTTCCATGGGTTCAAATACAGGGGAATGGGATAGCTCACACTCTTGTTGAATGTGGTGCTTATCATTCTTTTACTGGTTCTGTATCTTCCATGATGCTCCCACATCATGTCACTAATTTGGTGCTCTCAGAGATGCTTTATTAAGTATGATTGTTACTTGTTATGGCGTTTTGTTGTGTTGGTTTTCTCATGTTTGTCTTTTTTCTTTTCTGCTGTGGTTGCTTTCCTAGGTAGTTTGGTGTATTCTAGTTTTGATAAATGTTTGTTTGGAGTTTTCTTTGGTGTATTCTTATTGTTGCTCTACTGTTTCTTTGGGTTTTCTTCAATGAAAGGTTTTGTTTAAGAGCAAAAACAATTTGCCACCTCGATTTGACTACCACATAAGTCTGTCGGATATTTTGCACAAGTCCCTTGCTTATATTTGTAGTTGTTCATGTCATTCCACTCAGTTTTCTCAAATAACTCTAACAACTACAATAATGATTTTTTTTCCTAGAATCAAATTACAACAATGGATTTTAATCATTTGATACAAATTATATGTCATGCATACAAATAAGTTTTCTCATAAATAACTCTAAAAACTACAACATTTTTTTTTTTAAAGAATCAAACTACAACAATGAATTTGATACATATAAACACACATAAGATGTAATTATATGTCATGCATACAAATTATTATATAATTAAGATGAAAATTACATAATTATAGATATACACATTTATAGGCCCTTAGCAATTTTTATAAGAGCTTGTGAACAAAAGTTTTCTTACAGGGTATCAATGTATGAAATAAAATTTTAAAAAAATAAATAAATACTTTACCGTAAACTCAAAATTTCTTACCTCTTACATTGCTTTTCATTTGAGAGCTTGTAGAGATGTCTACCATTGACGACCTCTAAGGCTTTGAATTTGAATCTTCTTAAATTTGTTAGTGATAATATTAAAAAATTTATAAAATTCAAAAGCTATTCAAAATAAAAATAAAAATCATTTGGACATACAAAAATAAAAATAATTATTTTTCCAAAATTGTTCAA
Organism: Quercus wislizeni; assembly: GCA_023055345.1. NCBI lineage: Eukaryota > Viridiplantae > Streptophyta > Magnoliopsida > Fagales > Fagaceae > Quercus > Quercus wislizeni. The sequence continues at coordinate 31,419,809 of JALGQJ010000001.1, forward strand.
ATATGCACCATTGTATTATTTGTAAATCATTTGATATACATATATTGATAACGTATTGTTGTGTTTAGGTATTGTGATAGAATACAGATTACTTGGGGCATCTTCAATAGTCTCTTAAAATTTTCACTTAAATTGAATGGAAAATTTTATAAAAAAAACATCTTTTTTATTTTACCTATCCAGTTTTTAAACACATCTCCAACAATCTCTCTATTTTTTGTTAAATTTTACTAAAATAATATTTTTATAATTTTTCAACCTGTATCCTTTTTATCTATTGCTTTCTATCCATATGAGAGAGAGAGAGAGAGAGAGAGAGAGAGAGAAACCCTCCACCACTCTTATGCTCCTCCCTCCAATGTTGCTCTAGTCCTCCCTCCCCCGTCGCATCGTTGTTCTCGTCCTTCTACTTCTCCACATCCGCCAAGGAGAGAGAATCTTTTATTCGCTTAAATCCTTTACATAGCTACAATTGCTCTCCCTACAAAGACAGTTATTGCTCTAAAAAAAAATTCAGCTAAATGAAGGGTGTTGGGTTTTGTGGAGCCTAGTTGTGTTTAATCCGAATTATAACCCGACCTGAAATAATATTGTTATGGTTTTTAATAGAAGATTTTTTGAGAATTAGTCCATGGAGCGGAGGGTCCAAGGCAATGCCCCCAGGAAATTTTTTTGACCCATTTTGTAACCTATTATGAATACTGTGTGTAAGATATATAAAAACTATTGTTTTGGAGATTAGGATTTTATATTGTTTTTGAGAGAGGAAATTGTACTGTCGCATCTTGTATTTTTTCCTGAGAATAGTGAAATCTTTGCAACACCATGGACGTAGGCAAATTGTCAGATCATGTAAATACTGTCTTGTGTGATTATTTTTCTTTGGCGTATATTTTTTTCTCTATTTTTGCATCTCATAGATTTAGAAATTTCATATATATTCCCTTCAAAGAGATTGTTGGAGTTTTGTTTTGTAGGTTTGTTCTCTAAAATGGAGAGAAAAAATGGCTTTGGGGCCTATTGGAGATGCTCTCTCCATAAATAAATTAAAACTCTTACACATTTTCAATTACCAAATCACTTTGATCCAAATAAATAACACAATTATAAAAAATATAAAAAATAAAAAAATTATAATTAATATTAAAATGCACCAACAACTATCCTTGCATAGTAAAATATTGTGAGCTATTCCATGACCCATAAGATGTCTACTGTAATTGCCAATTTATTATTTGTTGAAGAAATTATATCTATTAAATGTTTGTGCAAAAAATCAACAAAATCTTCTCCTACCCCAGTTACTAGTGAAAGTACTGGCCAAATAAAAACAAACTCAAAAAAAAACAAAAAACAAAAACAAAAACAAAAAAGAAAATGCACTGCTAATATCCCTAAGACTATGAAAGAATCCAGCAAGCCATCACAATCTTTCATAAGTGTATCAGGCATGTGAGGTCTAAGATATGAATAGCTCCATTTCATTTTCACGTGTCTAAGTTATTCTTCCCAACCATTGATATTTTGGTGTCCAAATGCATCATTTCCCGTTTTAGATAAGTATCATGCAGTCAGTACTCAGTAGATTCGACTCGACATGACAGAAATAAACCAACACCAGTTACATATTTTGAAGAGAAAAATGGAGAGACAGTGTCTATATTGTTTGGTCATGTTTAATTTACATAACTATTCCTGACATGACAAACCAATCCCTAGCTGTGGAGTATGGACATTGGAGGCATATTTGTTTGATTGGTTTCCAAATTATCTTTGTATTACAAAGGCTTGAGCTTGCTTTATGCAACTTTGCATAGGGCCGAAAAACGTCAATGTCTTGCTTGCATTCAGGGCAATCAGTCAAGCACCAGTATAACAAGAGGTATCACATTGTTTTCGGCTGTTTAACGCAAAATTGTACAAATTGTTACTATTATTATGCTAAGAACCTAAGATAATGTTATCATTTTAATATGTGAAATTGTGGGTTTCAGTTAGTTCAATTGGTAAAGTCTTTGATAAGTGAATAATAAATTCGAGATTCAATTTCCTCCTACACCAAAAACTGATTGATGTCTTAGTCTGATGATAAAGAGTTATTATCAAGAGTAGACATCATAGATTAAAACTCTCTAAACAAAAATTTTAATATGTGAAATTAAAATACACCCCTTTATAAGTAAACAAAACAAATTATATGATAGTTCAATGATAACATCATCTTTTATAACGTTTCTTCTCTTTGTTCAAACCTCATGTCTCTCTTCCCAACACACACCCAAAATAAAAAGTTAATTGAAATTTGTTAGGGTGTCATGCAAATAAATATAACCTTTTTACCTTATTTGATTCATGTTAACCTTATTTGCCCAAAGTGCTTCAACGGTATGGGGAGGCATTCAGTAATTTTCTTTAATATTTCAAATGTAAAACAATCTGTCCCATAAAATATGGGATTAGGCTGGTTTTGGTCTCTTAAATATTTGATCGGTTCAATTTTTGTTCCTCATATATAAGGTTGATTTGATTTTAGTCCCTCAAATATAGGATGTCTCAACATTTATTCAATAAATTAAATTAAAAATGTATATTGAGATTATTATATTTTAAACATTTAGAGCCCGTTTGGTAAAGGAGTTTGAGTAATGTTGTTTGGGTGTTTTTGATATACGTATGAATGAAAAAGTATGTAGAAATATATATAATGTTGTTTAGAATATGAAAATATGTGTTAGAATTAAGCTACCAAACAGGACCTTAATGGCTTAAGAATAAATAGACCACATGTCGGAGAGAACAAAATACATTTTATCCAAAATTCTTTCATCTTAATTGAATTCCCAACAAGCGAAGTTTTCATGTCATGCCACTGGCCCACAGTCAATTGGCAATCAAGTTACAACTATGTTTTGCTTAGGACCAATTATTGAGCCCATCGCTCTTAGCCTTGGAGGAAGTTCGAGATATAATAAAACACCATAAAAAAGCTCCAATTGAGAAGTTTATATAATATAAATGGATACCACTAAACCTATTCATTCGAGCCCACTTACTTATTAGTTAGATAAAAATGTTATATACAGTATATAATAAGCAATAGATCATACTATGTATTACATAGAAATATAAGTTTATCAAAAAACTTATGAAGTTTATCAAAAAAGAAATATAATAAATTCAAATTGAGTTTTTTTTTTTTTTTTCTTTTCTATATTTGGATACATGAGAACATAATTGACACGGCAAATAAAATATAGTTGGAAGGACATTTGGCATGAAAATTAGAGTGAATTTAAAATATAGAAACACTTGGCATCAAATGATAAGACAATTAGAATGACACTTGACATAAATTTGAAGTGCAATTAGAATCTAATTTGAATTATTGATGGAACTTTCTCTCAGCTTCCACTTTAATATAATATATATGATAAGATATGGGTTTCAGTCACATGAATATTTCAATAGATAAAAATCAAAACATAATGATTTTAATCATCATTTGATTTTAAGATATTCATTCTCACTCACTTGTTTCTATATACCATCCATACACATTGCATTCTTCACATTTTAAATGTAGACATCCTTAAAATTTAAACGACACTGTGCATAAAATTATGAATGTAGTGTATACAGAGTGATGTGTATGAACATTTTCAAAGTAATTCACTAAGCATTACATGTTCCAACCCTCACCTTAAACTCAAAAACAAAATCACCCACTGTAGGGCTCGTGGGCCCAAGAGTTTATTATCTATCTGTATATTGAGCTTGTGGCCCAAGCCGAGGACAAGGGTTTGTCCAAGGAGGAGAAGTCTTCGTTAGAAGAGACTGTGTTGATGAATAAAAAGGTTAGTTTTGGTCATAATGGCTCAAAAGGGTGGGCCGAGGATGAATGCGTCCTAGGCTAGACAAAGCCGAGGTCCTAAGAAATAGTCTGTCGACAAGAGTAACGTTCCTGGAAATTCAGTTGGGGCAGATAAGCATTGCAGGGACATCAGATAGGGAGAAGTCCTAAAATATCTAAGGAGAAAAGTTGTTACCACCGCATTAAATGCTCTACAACTAACTCTCTGACCGCATTAATGTGGAGGTGATACTCAAACAGTTGTCTTCATCCTTACAGCTACTACCTAAAGACTTTGGGAAAGGGCTGATGGGACAATTATCAAGATCAACCAACCTGGCCTACACGTGGAGGGTAGAGATGAAAAGGGATGAGGATATAAAAGAAGGGGGAGCAATGAGAATGAGAGATCGAAAAATAAAGAAAGAAACACTGTAGCAATCAAGAACTAACTTTGTAATATGAGAGAAATATATAACAATTGATCTTCTCGGACTATGCCGAGGACGATTTTCTTCAGCACAAACCTGTCTAGTTTCATTCATTTGTCTTCTAGATCTACTTTAACGTTTGTCTGATTCATTAAAGCCCAGTTTTTCTAACTCATTCTCTACAAATTCATTATTTTGAGCTCTTTTGGCCAAAATCCATTCACCTTTTGGGCTAAGGACTCAAATCTGGTCCTTACACCCATATTATCACTTTAATTTATCCTCTAATGGACTTATTCATGGAATTTTAAAATTTACCATTTGCTTTAATTTTTGTTCAATCATTGAGTCGCCAAAAGCTTTGCAGCTTAATGAGTTAGCATCTCTCAGTGTTTTTCACTGAAACATTTAAAATTCAAATCATTATTTGCCCGCAACAATTATTGAATTATAAAATAAAAATAAAATATTTTAAAAAATCAATCATTGAAGTCTCTGCATTTTCTTAAAATTTTAAAATTAGTTTGAGGTAAATAGATGTTATTCCTTGGGTGAGTTCCAATTAAATCAATTAATTAAATCTCTGATGGTTGAATAAGAGATTTTGATTTCAAACCCCGCCAATACCAAAAAATGATTAATGTCTTGGTCCGACAATAGAGAGCTATTAAGATCAGACGTAATAAGTTGAAACTTTCTAAAAAAAATTATTCTTTGGTTCGGATAAAGAATTTTGGAAAAACGCGTGGTTGTCGTGAAAGACAGCCCATTTGAGGGGGAATGCACCTTGATGGATGGCCCTTCTTTCTTTTGAGAGATATCCCAAGGCCTGTATAGGTCTGGACTTTGGGGTAGTGTAAAGCTGATGAGGTTCAAGGGTGGTGGGTTGTGAACTGAGAAACCAAGGAAAATAGGATTGTTTTTTTTTTTTTTTTTGGTGAAATGGAAAAACAGAAATTTGAGCACCCATATTATGATATCATATATCATAATAATGTGTTTTCAAGTATCATGCCTAAAACATTTTAAATAACGATTCTTAATATAAAAAAGAAAAATTATTATGACTAAACATTTGAAATAAATTGATCATAATAGGTATCATCCTATACCACATGGATTTAAAAAATAAAAAAAACAAACAAACAAACAAAAATGCCAAGAGTTTTGTAACTCAACTAATAACTTCTAGTGTTGCCAACATAGACGTTCAGGTTTCAAATCCCCCATCTTCTAACTATCGAATAATAAAGAGTAGGAGAGAGGGTAAAAATATGAATAAACATTCCATTATAGAATTGACTTCATCTAAGCATTGGGTCATTAGTTCACCTATACAATCAACTAGTCGCTAACCTGTGCAATGCACGGATTAGTTGAACAAAAATTTTAAATTTGCCTAAAGTTATGATCACTTGAGAAAATAAGTTACAATTTAAGAGGGAAACAAAACTAACACCAACAATGTTAGGCATGCCATGTCTATTATTAACAGCATCCTTTCTTTAATGAAAATTAGGGTCTCAATCATTTTTTTTTAATATAATATAATCCCTCCCGTTGCTCAATTTGTTTGCAAAATCCTGGGTTTTTTCTTGCCATATAAAATGCAACCAAAAAACCTAAAAATAAGAAAATAATAACTATAGAAGTTTTTACATATAAAACAGTAATTAATTACACTCAGAAATGCATTAACACTCAGAAAGAGTCATTAATCTAGAGCAACTAAAAAAGAATCATTAATCTAGACTTTAGAGCAATAGGTTTTGGAAAAGTTTTTTTTTTTTTTGGAGAATAGGAAAAGCTAATTTAGTGTTATAGGCATTAGTTATAATATTTTAACACGTAGAAGAACAATAACAAAAATGCGTATAAGATGAATAAATTGACTTCATTAGAGAATGAAGACAAATAAATGCATCAGAAAGAATAAATTTCAAAATATATGAATGTAAAAAGAAGAAGAATGAAGTACCAGTTGAAAGGCCATAGAGTTTTAATCTAGATAGAAGACGACCAATCTATGAAGTACTTGGAGTGCTCCTATTATCTGCATAGCCTCAGCTCAGCTGCCACCTTCTTGCCTCTCATCTACTTATGATTCCAACTTATATTCTTGGTGAGAGAAAGTGGCTCTCCCCTTTAGGTAATGTAATTGAGAAAAATGCCACAAGAAACATATCAACACCCTTTTTGGTTCTTAAATAATAAAAATTTAAAGAACAAATTTATGAGATTAACGCATAACCTAAACTTGTTCATCAAGATTCAAGACCTAGTAATGTAAAAACAATTTAAAAAATAGAGTAAAAATGCAAAAATGGTCATATATATGAAAAATAATTTTTTAAAAATAACAGTAATTTATAATTCTTAAATCCCATTAATTCAAACAGTAAGGCAAAATATATGACTACATAATAGAAAAAATATAAGAGAAAAATAGATTACCTCAAAAGAATAATGCATGACTATAGCAATTAAAATTTGTCAAGACAATTTCATATATTGCAAAACATAAACCCATAATTTAGATGTTAAAACTTCTAAAAATCCAAAATAAAGAGTAAAGAATCAGAAGATTCAGTGCTAGAAATTATTTATAAAAAAAAAAAAAAAAAAAAAAAAAAAAAAAAGCATATGACTACATAATAGAAACAAAAATATAAGGGAAAGATGGGTTATTATCCATGGCTAGCAGTTGAAAGCAATAAGATAGTTTCCAATATTGCAAAAATTGAATCAAAAAAATTAAGTTGTTAAACTTCTTAAAGGCTTAAAAAATTGAAGAATTAGCAAAAAAACATATAACTACATAATAGAAAAAATATAAAAGAAAACTAGGTTACCTCAAAATAATAATCCATGATTATTGTAATTGAAATTTGACAAGACAATTTCATATATTGCAAAATATGAACTCAAAATTTAGATGTTAAAACTTCTACAAAGCCAAAAGAAAGAGTAAAGAACCAGAAGATTCAATGCCTAAAAATTATTTGAAACAAAACAAAAAAATAAAAACATATGACTATATAACAAAAAAAATTAACAATTCTTATCAACAAAAACACAGTAAAACTATAATTAAAAACCTCTAATAGCAATATAGTGACTGGAGAATTAGAGAAGGAGAGAAGGAAGAGTCAAAAAAAAAAAAATTAGAAAACCGAATGAGAGAGGAGGTGTTTGCATAAAGAACATAGTAAAAATATAATTAAAAAACCCTAATAGTGATGTAGTGACTGGATAATTAGAGAAGGAGAGAAGGTTGAGTCCAAAACAAAATAAAAAATTGTATGAGAGATGAGGCGTTTGCGTTTGAATACATCTTAAAAGTCCTAAATCAAATTAAAAAATATAAATAAAAAATGTTGATATGGAAAATTATAAAGAGGTTAACCAAAAGTCAAAGGTTTCGGTTATATATATATATATATATATATATATATATGTGATACCCCAATTTCATTGATTGTGTGATGTGTGTGGGTGTATGATGAGTCCCACATCGGGTATTTACTGGGTAGATCTGAGCTTTATTAACAACTACAAGGAGCCTCAATTGTGACTAGTCCTTTTGAGGTATAGCGCAGATGTGGCTAGCGCTTTTCCTTGGATCGTTACATATGGTATCAGAGCCGGCCCAGTAATCCTGTGTGGGCTCAGAGACATTACCCCACAAAGTGGGCCCTAATGAGGACGTTAGGGATTTAAGTGGGAGAGATTGTGATACCCCAATTTGATTGATTGTGGGATATGTGTGGGTGTGTGATGAGTCCCACATCGGGTATTTACTGGGTTGAACTGGGCTTTATTAACAACTGCAAGGAGTCTCAATTGTGACTAGTCCTTTTGAGGTATAGCGCAGATGTGACTAGCGCTTTTCCTTGGGTCGTTACATATGGTATCAGAGCCAGCCCAGTAATCCCGTGTGGGCTCAGAGACACTACCTCACAAAGTGGGCCCTAACGAGGACGTTAGGGATTTAAGTGAGGGAGATTGTGATGCCCCAATTTGATTGATTGTATGATGTGTGTGGGTGTGTAATGAGTCCCACATCGGGTATTTACTGGGTTGAACTGAGCTTTATTAACAACTGCAAGGAGCCTCAATTGTGACTAGTCCTTTTGAGGTATAGCGTAGATGTGGCTAGCGCTTTTCCTTGGGTCGTTACAATATATATATTATTTATTTATTTATTTATAGATAAATTAGCTGGAACCTAGGGCATTACAAGTTTAACCCCCACCCCCCCCCCCCCCCCCAAAAAAAAAGAATAGTGGTGAAAGAAATTCACACACCAAGACATATGCAGTAAATGTCATCATTCAGACTTCACCCCTTTTTCTTTTAATGGATCTTTGTGATGGGTGTCATTGTTCTTTTTTTTCATTTTCTTTTTTAAATTCTACCATCGCCCTAAACATTGAGATTGGGATGGCAATACTGGACTGGACACTCACATCACAATCTCACACCAAGGCAATAAAGAAAGGTTGTGTCTCTATGACTTCCATCCCAATTTATACCATGCAAACCATGCTCCTTCCTCAAAAGATTAGTCACCAAATAGACAAAATGAGTTGTCACTTCCTTTGGGGAGATACTGATCATCATAAAGGTTGTCACACGATTAACTGGGAGACTGTCACTCTACCCAAGGAGGCTAGGGGGCTAGGCATCCCATCCACCTGTCATAGAAACCATGCCATTCTCATGAACTAGGCCTGGCGTCTCTATACTAACCCTACTATGCTTTGGGCCCGGGTATTAAAAGCTAAATATTTTCTGCAGGCGACTTTGTTTACCAGTCCGCGTAATCCAAGAGGGCCGCTTTCTCACTAGGAGTGACTTTGCTTCATCAAGGCATGAGTTGGATAGTAGGTGACAGGAAAACTATTCGTATATGGAAGGACCCTTGGCTCCCCCACGGCTCCCTTCGTAATTATATAGAGGGGCCCCTCCTCCCCCATGATGAAGACTATAAGGTAAATTCGCTGCGAACCAATCATTCCTGGTCCTTTGAATCTCTTCACATCTTTCTCCCCCCCCCCCAACTTCAAAACCTTATTCAGGGTATTCCAGTGGCCTAGTTTGCCCAACTTGCTGATACTTTCACATGACCCCACAATAATGGTGCTTGTTCAATTAAATCCGCCTCAAAATTTCTTTTTCACCAACATCATGCACCCTAGAATAAGCTAGTATGGAACTGGATTTGGACACTTCCTTGCCCCAAAAAGATCCAAATTTTCTTTTGGAAGGCTATGTGTAACCGGCTTCCCAACAAAACTTTCCTAGCCTTTGGGTGTCCACACGTGGATACCCATTGCCCCCGCTATTATCACCTGGAAACAACCATACACATCTTACGTGATTGCCCCTGGGCGAAAGAGATATGGAGTCAATCCCCAGGAATTTTGCCCCTATCCTTTTTTCGTTTGTCGTTGCAAGATTGGTTGCGATCCAATGCAACACGGAACATTGTTATATTGCCCCAACAAATTCCTTGGTCTGTGTATTTTCCTTTCACTTGTTGGAATATTTTGTTAGCTCGCAATGAGCGGATTTTCAAGGGCCAATCCCGATCCCAACACAGTCTTATCTACTCCTCTGTGCAAGCTGTCACGGAATTTTACTACCTAGCTGGCAAAGCTAGGCGGGCCCAGGTCAGACTCCCCTGGCTTATACGATGGCATGTGTCCCCACACCCCTTTATCAAACTTAATACTGATGGAAGTGCCCTAGGTAATCCGGGTATAGCTGGCGCTGGGGGAATTCTGAGGGATCACTTGGGACACTGGATATCAGGTTTTTCTCTTCATGTGAGTCTAGCAACAAATAATATGGCTGAATTAGCCGCGGTCAGGCAGGGCTTGGCTATGGGGTGGACTATGGGCTTTAAGTATATTCAACTTGAACTTGATTCTCAAGTGGTTCTAACATGGTTAACAAATCACAATATGAGTTACTCTCCTAATATGATGCCTTTAATTTGTGATTGCAGGAGCCTATTAGATCGAGACTGGGAAGTGCGAATGCAACACATTTATCGTGAAGCCAATAAATGCGCGGATGCCCTGGCAAAGCGGGGAACTCACCAACAAAACATTTTGATTGTTTATAGTACCTGTCCCAGTTTTGTATACATTTGCTATGTAAGGGATTTGGCTGGCCTTGGCATGGCTAGACTATGTGCTTTGGGCTTAGATGTTGGTGATGTATAAACTTTATATTATATAAATAAGACCTCCCGTTTTTTACATAAAAAGATAAAAAAATAAAGAAAGGTTGCAATAGCAGCACATACTGCTAACTAGACCTAGTAAAAATGAATGCGAACTTGTTAATCCGTTTGAATCATAATGAAAAATAGGCTATGGATAAAAAGAATAGCAGTGGGATTTAGTATAATAAGCTAATCCAAAAGCACACTTAGTTTATAGGTGATTTAATTTAATTTCATATTTCGTGCATATCATGTATTCATGCCTTCTTTTTTCTTCTGTGGAATTTTTAGACTATGAGACTATTAGAATTAATGTATTATTAAACTTTTATCTTTGGTTTTCTTTTTCTTTTTCTTTTTTTTTCTTTTCTTTTTTTTTTTTTGTTCTTTTATTTGTTTTTGAAAGAAACACACACCAAAAAAAAAAAAAGGTTAAAAAGATGTTTAAGTTTTCTTTTTTTTAACTTGAAATTTGGCCTATTTTGAGTTAACCAACTATGCAATGACCGGGTAAGGATCAAAGGAATAACAAGCCGTTTTTGTCCAATAAGTTTCTGACCCAAACCCAACCAAGTCGAATCCAAATTCAAACAATTGAGCCATTTGCCAAGTCAAAATTGCTAACCATAAAGGCAACAAAAATATGTTGTCGAGGAAGATCAACCGTAAAAATCAATATAGATACAGCTTTAAGCCCAATTTATTCTTCCATTGCTGCTGTGGCTACTGGCTAGAGACTAGAGAGGGGAGTTGGTATTTACTATTTGCTTGCTCCATGAAGGTAAACACCAACCTCTCTCTCTAAGCAGAAGCTGAACCTTTGAAATGGGCTATAAAACTATCTGCCAACTTGGTCTTTGATTTCATTTTCATTAAGAGCGACTCTAAAACGGTTATCAAGTATCTTTCAAAGCCAGAGCTCGAAATCCCTTGGAGAATACACAATATATGTTCTAACATGTCTCTTTTGCTCTCCCAATTTACAAACGTTTCTGTAAAATGGGTCCCTAAGAATTCTAATGGTGCAACCCACACCTTGGCCAAATGGTCTCCCTAGCATAATGTATTTGGTTCTTTTGATCTAGGCTGTTGTCCCCCTGTTTTAAGTATATTATCAAGGTTGAGGCAAGCATTCCTACTTCTTTGTAGTTTTTTTTGTTTTTGTTTTTAATAAATTCTCCTTTTCCATAAAAAAGGGAAAGCTCCACTGCGTGTATCATGGCTAGTCAAATGTTGAAATCTCCTTTATCGTACTTTTCTTCATTGTTTGTGCAACAATTATATGAGTACCATATTTAATTGCCCCGTTAGACTCAACGTATGTGTGAAAATTTGCCACATCATTTAGAAAGAGATACATTGTTATTCCATTACACAGGCAATAAAACTCAAGGAAGTTGATGGTGGGATTAATATCTCTTTTTCTTTTTTCTTTTTTGTTTTTAATTTTAGGAACCAGCAGTGCTTATTTGAAATTTCAATGACCAAAAGAGCTCACTAAGTAAACTTTAGGATCCAATAATGTATTTTGGCCTATTTAAACTATATCAATTAATGTAATTACAAGAATGATAAAGATTCTGTTTGTAAAACTCTTATCTAAACTCATCTATGTAAGTTTATAAAATTACAAAACCGTGGATGTAGGCTTCTTAAAAATAGTCTTGTTTTTCTCATTGTTTTGGGTCTTTTGTTGATGTGACATGTGTCTATGCTCTTTTGCTAACCCGGATTTAGTTTGGAAGGTTTGACTTACTTACAGTACTTTTTTAAAAATCTGCCACTCACGTCTACACAAATGATGAAGACTAGCTGTTCGTCTTGAGATTAGGTAGCACTTAGCAAATCTGCCAAAAGCGGGGGGAACACAGCTTATGAAATCATACTTTAGCAGCTAAAAGGAAAGGTAATTTAAGAGTAATGATGAAGGAGAAAGAGACACACATGTCTGTGCACTCAAATAATGCTCATAAAGAAGTGTTTCCTATCTACTAAATGTATTGAAAAATCTAGTAAAGTTTAATGATGTATATGTGTATATTGGCTTGATTGTTGTGTTTGGCTCTCATTAAAAGATTTGATAAATGAGAAGGAAACCTACAGTGTTTTCTGGATATTAGCACTTAGTAGCATTGAGTAGTGAACACTCTAAAAGGTAGACTGGTTTTGGTTTTGGATCTCGACACAGCCGAAACCCTTTAGCTAACTGGTGCTAGACCTTATTAGCCCAGTCTGGTCAGTTTTTGCAATTTAGACACTTTATAGGCTAAATTAGTGGGTTCTTGGGCTAGACTTCTTGGGCCCAGATTTAGCTAATTTCATAGGGTGGTTTCGTCAGCTGCATGGGTCAACATTTAACAGGTTGTGCCGGTGTGGGCTTAAGTTAATGTTGCATCATGTTTATGGACTGGGGCTTATTTTGATTTGTTGCCCTAAAATGCCCTTAACACTTTTTGTTTTCTTTACAGATGGGTGGCGTTGTTACTCCAGGTTCTTCTATGCGCACACGTTGAAACAACTTTCACTTTTTGTTAATGTGTGATTGGATTGTATAGCTTATACATAGCCAACCGTTAGTACTTAGTGAGAACACTTTGATCAATGCTTGCATAATAGAAAAAAGTACCACATTTTAGCCAACCAATCTAAAATTCCCCCACATTTGGGCATGTAAAGTTGTGTAAAAATACATTGTTACTAAAGTAACATAGGGCCTATTTGGTATTAGTGTTCAAACAACAAATTCGAATCCTCTCCATTTCTATATGAAATGGATCCAGTTCACGGTAGGGATGATTTTGAAAAATATCAATGGTCAAAAACATGCCACGTCATTTAAAATGTTAAAAACTTAACTCAACAAATTCAAACTTTGGTTAAACCAAGGTTAACTTAGCATATTCTTTACTCTCACCAACCCATCTGTTCAAACTCTCATCTCCAAGGCTTTTCTTCCTCCATCCCACAATCCTCACCGTCGCCGGTGCCACCAGCCATTGTGCTATTCTTTTCTCTCACCAGCCCATCTGAAATTTCAAACTTCAAACTCTCATCTCCAAGGATTTTCTCTCTCCATCCCACGGTCCTCATCGTCGCCGATGCCACCAGCCATCGTGATATTCTTTTCTCTCACCAACCCATCTGAAATTTCAAAGTTCAAACTCTCATCTCCATGGATTTTCTCTCTCCATCCCACGGCCCTCACCGTCGCCAGTGCCACTAGCCATCGTGCCAAGCCATCGTTGTTGTGCAGGCTATGTCTCACACCAACCTAGCATCATCGGAAAGTGCCGCCTACCTAGCATCATCGGAAAGTGCTACCCAGTAAGTTTTCTCTCTCTGCCTGGTTTAATCCGCCAGAAGTTGCTTTGTGATAGTGCTTTCTTAGGGTTTTTGATTTTCTTTTGAATTGGGATTAGTTTTCTCTCTCTCTCTCTCTCTCTCTCTCTCTCTCATGCATGTTCTAATAGTTGTAAATTTTTATCATTTATGACTAGCTGATTATAATCGTTTTAATTTTTTAGGCTTTTCCCCCTCAAGAAAAAAAATGTTTTAGGCTTTTAATTGTATGGTGCGACCTTAATAACCCTTTTTATATGGTCATCAATAGCATATATTAAAGTTGCAAACTCTAAAATTTCGGTATATGGGTTTATAATGAATGGTGAGCACAATAGTTTTTTTTTCTCTACCAATGGTATGATTTGATTATGTACAAGTCATAGGCAGAATGGGTTTTTTTTTTGGTTAGTAAGGGTTGTTGCCATTTGATTTTGAGCCAATTTAAGATTGAATGGATTTCGTGGTTGTGCCTTTTATATTATGTTTGGATGTAATTGAGCATGAAATTATTGTGCAGGGGGTTGTTGGGCTCGTTTTTGGCAATGAGAATTCTAGTTCAAATGAAGATAGGTAAAGTTCTCTTTTATGTTCATGATATTTATAAATTTGAAGAAATTGAAAATGACCCAGATGCGACTTTAGTCTTTTTCTGTCATTACTAATTCTAGACACACTTTGCATTAGAAGAACTTGTTTTTGAGAAATAAGGGTTTATGACTTATGACTCATACACACTTTGCATTCTTGTATTTGACTTTTTTTTTTTAATAAAATTGTAATCCTGTGTTGTTTTTGGTCCTTCATTGGAGCTAGGAAAGAGATCATTATTGTAATGTGTCTAACTCGAAAGAAGTTAGGCATTTGAAAGTAATGTATCATCTCATTGGAATAGGTGGTTAATGTAAAAATACATCGATTCTGTTAGGAATTTTTAAGGAATATGCATTTAGATGGTTTATGCAGTTGGTAGCCTGTTTTGTACTGTATTGTTTTCTCAAAGCAATTTAGTTGCCACCTTTTGCCTCTCTTGCAACTACATTTCTTATGTCCTGAATATTCTAAAGCGTTCTTGGCTTCATTTCTTATTGCCATGTATCACTGTTTTATTTGTCTGGAGAAGTATTTGCCTTTTGTAATCAATCTTCTATTGAGAACCCTTTTGTGGTCGGTATTTGAACTTTAAAGCTCTTGTAGGTTTCATTGATCCTAATTATCAGTAATTTGGAAGGGCCTTTAGAGCTATGATACATCCCGGAGCTATGATACATCCCAAAGCTTTGATACCAAAAGAACTTATATAATAAAGAAGCATCATAGATTCATACCAAGAGATGGGGCAAGTTGTTTAACACGAGGCAAGTCGAAGTGATCAAGCTAAGATTGAAAATTGTAGACTTTGGATGGAATGTATAATCAAGAAGCAAGATGTGGAATGTATAGTCAAGCAATAAGCACACCAATTGTAGAAGTTTCATGTTATTATAATCAAAGTGTTTATTTCAATGGAATTCTTGTTATGTGATCAAAGTGTACATTTTAATAAAATTTGTTCATTTTTTTAATTAAATTCTCTTATTGTCTACTATGTTGGATTGGATTTTGATTGTAATGCCAAGTAACTCATAGGGGTGCAACCCAAGTACACAGATTAGGTGAGCAACATAAAAGAAAGTGATTAACTGCTTTGCACATGTGTACTTGCATTTTGGCCTTAAACTGCTTTGCACCTGTGTACTTGCCTTAGAAATTTATATAGTGCTTTATTGCAAAATAGATTGCACTATACATTATATTCACTGATGGCAACTAGATTGCAATAAAGCAAGATGGCAACTATGCAGAAAACACAAACAGTGCAGAAAACAACAACTAGGCAGAAAACACAAACAGTGCAGAAAACAACAACTAAGCAGAAAACACAAACAGTAATCATGCAGAAACACAAATAGTAATTATGCAGAAAAAACAAACAGTAATTATGCAGAAACACAAACAGTAATTATGCAAAAACAGTAATTATGTAGAAATTACAATCTGCAGAATGTACAATCTGCAGAAATAGTAATTATGCAGAAAAACAGAAAAATTTCTGCAGGAACAAATAATTATACAAAAATTAACACCATGCAGATATACATCAAACATGCAGATCACTATCAATTGGTAACAAAAGGAAATTTATGAATCATCATAACTTCAATCTTAAAGTAAGAAAATTACAAAATTAGAACACTTCATAACAAATGTGACTAAGTTTGAACATTTGAATGTGACCAAATGTGACAAAGTTTTGGACCATCAAAACTCCAGTCCTAAACTAGGAAAATTACAAAACAAGAGCATTTAATCTCAACATGTGTCATAAATTATAAAACATGATCCTAAACTTGAAAAATGGCTTGACTTTATGAACCATTTCATTCCATCCACTTGTAACACTTCCTTGAGTCAAGGGACCTCCACTTGCAACACGTCCTTGAGTCAAGAGACCTCCTGCACCATTAATTTTGTCATTGGAGCCTACAACACTTGATATACTCTCTAAATGTGATGCTAATGCAACACTTGTTAATGAGCCTCCCTAATGTGATGCAGAACTTGTAGAAGCCAACTACAAAAAAACCAATTACACATTACACATATCACATGCTTAGCATTAAAATTATCAAATCATCCATCTAAACTATTATTAATATCAAAGTAAAATATATAATTGTAAATATCTTTACCATTAAAAGTTGTGTAAAACTAGTAATATTTCCAAAAGAGAAGCCAGAGTAAAAATTGCAAGAAACAGACGACCAGGCAGAATAGGGACCATTGCAAAATGAAAGAGTAGTAGAGTTACGGCAACTACTAATCCAACTAAAATTGCAAGAAACAAAAGACATAGCCAAGTCTTGAATGTCAGCAATCAAATGGGAAATAGACCAGCCAGAATAGGGACCATTGGTGTGGATAGACCAGGCAATCAAATATGCCATATACTAATAAATATTCAATCTTTATCTATAAAATAATAAAAAAAAAAGATTCAATCTTTATCTCAAAAAAATAAAAAAGATACTCCAAGAATCATCCGGCCATTATAAAGATTCAATCTTTATCTCAAAAAATTAAAAATAAAAGTTCAGATAGACTCTAACTTGCATCCAGCCATCAAAACAACAATATAAACTCATTGGTAACTATGTTAACCAACGGTTGTTAAAGCCTGTCCATGATTGGTGAAGACAACAATATAAATGCAGAAAAAACAGATGGACTCCAAGAATCATCCAGCTATTATAAAGATTCAATCTTTATCTCAAAAAATTAAAAATAAAAGTTCAGATAGACTCTAACTTGCATCCAACCATCAAAACAACAATACAAACTCACCAAGAAAACAATATAAATGCAGAAAAATGAGATGGACTCGAAGAACCATCCAGCCATTATAAAGATTCAATCTTTATCTCAAAAAATTAAAAAATAAAAATTCAGATAGACTCTAACTTGCATCCAGCCACCAAAACAACAATATAAACTCACCAAGACAACAATATAAATGCAGAAAAATGATCAAACATCAAATAAGATAAGCATAAACAAGTTTACGGATATACCTCCATTTTGGCAAGATAGAAACAGAGATGCTCTGAAGCTGAACTTGTTCTCTGAACCTTCTGTGAAGCTTTTTTTTTTTTTGGTTAAAATCTGTGAAGCTTTGAACGTGCAACCTCTGTCTCACTTTTCCTTCCTAAAAGGTCTTTTTTTTGTTTTCCAATAGAACTTGCACGGATAGCCTTTGTTTCACTTTTCCCTCTAAAAGGTTTTTTTTTTTTCCAGTACAATTTGTCCAGTTGAGTTAAACAACCCTCCCTAGTTTAAGTGTTGAACCACAGTTAAGTGTGTTTTAACATTTTAAATGACGTGACACGTTTTTTACCATTGATATTTTTCAAAATCATCCCTACCGTGAACTAGACCATCTCCATTTGAAAGGGAAATGGAGAGGATCCGGATCCTCAAAAAACAGTTTTCAGTATTTAAACACTAAAAACTGTGAGACCCAAAAAAAAAAGCATGTTTGCTTGGAGTGTTTATTTAAGAGTGTTTGAGTCACAATTCTCAATTTAGGGTGTTTAAATACCATATTTAGAAAACTCTCAAGACCTATTTGGTTAGAGTTTTTGAGAATCATTGCTTAAAATGATGTAAAAACTGTGGTTTAAAAAGTATTATGAAAACACATGTTTATAGTGTTCATAAAACAAAAAACATGTTTGGTACCATGTTTCAAATAACATGTTTCGATGTGTTAAAAACCATAATTATATGTTTAGTATGTGTGTGTTTCATTTCTTTCAAAAACCAAACCCACGGCTTGCGTTCATCCTCTCCATAAAACCAATCGAAGTTCAACTCAAGTTTCTCTTTCATTTGAAACTCAACTCTATTGTCAGTAGTCCAAGACCCCGCAATGAAGAGGGATTTGCTCGCTGTCAAAGCAAAGGGAAAAATGCAACGGCTTCAACAAAGGCTACCTTCGGATCTCTAAATTCTTAATCCAGGTTTGAAGAACACTTTGACCTTGGTTGTTAATAAGGAGAGAGAGCAATTCCTAGAGTGAGGTGTTAGGGTTTGGGTTGTAAGGGTAGGATTTATGAGGTTTCAGGTGGGCGTTGGGTAGGAGTTAAGAGTGGCTTTGATGGGTTGGTGGGTGTTAAGGACAACTTTTTCACGCCATATGGCTTTATTTCATTGGCAACTCATGCCACGTCAACACTATCATGGATTTTGGAAAAATCTCTTCTAAAGCCCAAAAGAGCCCATATTCACACAAAAAGGCGTCAAAGCCCATGGTTCAAGCTCACGGTACATCATCTCAATTTTTGGCTCATGATCCAAGCTCATGAATCTCACCGGGGGAATTTTGGGAGTCATGGTTTGGAGGACCAAGAAGTATGTTCAGTAAAACTCCAGTGATTCAAAGTTGATAAAGGAAAGTATGTTGCTTGGCATGTCTTTCCCAATTCCCTGAACTCTGATGGGTCAGTGTGCAATAAGTAACATTTGATAAGCCTCTCATATCACATAACATTTAAAATGATAAAACTCCCCATGCTATTTACATAAAAATTAATGTTCATCATATAATATAAGTTTAAAAATGTAATTATAGTATTTCATATAAATTATATTATTATCATCTAAATCAATTCCAAGCACATGGCTAAATATATATTAATATCTCATATCTAGCATTAAAATACCCTCCTTACTCTCCAAGATTTGGTTAAGATACAAAAAGACCATAATTACATTTCTAAAACTTCATCAAATATCAACCAACTAGTCTATTTCTTACCAAAATTATATATGAACTAAACACATAATTTTTCCAAGAGAGGAAACTCAGCTAAAAACACCTAAAACGGCTCAAGTGGAAGCTGTAACAACTTCTGCACAAGCTTTAACAACTCCAGCAGAAGCTACAATAGCTTCTGCAGAAGCTGAAACAGCTCCAGCGGAAGCTGCAAACAGCTTCTGCAGAAGCTGTGACAGCCCCAGCAGAAGCTACAGAAGCTCCAGCAGGTTGACACATGTCCTAAATGATGTCATTCACCCATAAATGCCCTATCCCAGCAACTGTGGTACCAGAAAGAAAATGATCCCATGAAGATTATCTCACAATCTTTAGCCAAATCATGAATTTAATGCCAAGTATTTTTTTCTCCAAGCAAAGGATGTCATCCACATGACATTATCCAGCTGTGTTAGCAACATTTAAGTCTCGAAATTTCTTCTTTTGGTTAAAAAACAAAAGACCACTTACTTTGTCAAAGATTTTCCCTTATTTGCTAATTTTCCTTCAACTAAATTCTGATCTAGTTACATAGCTTGGCTCTATATAAAATGGACTAAACTACACGCTAAACACATCATCCATCCCCCCCTCTCTAATCCCCCTTTTTGCTCTCTCTCTCTCTCTCTCTCTGATCCCCTCTCTGATCCCTCTCTCATCTTTCATTTTCTGAAACTCTATTCATTTTGCTGCCATATCTCTAAAGATCTCTAAACTCTTCCATACTTCCCCATCTCCTTACAAAAATATATCTTCCTAGATAGCACCATTACACACTATCCATCTCTCCCACACTTCAATACTCTGAAATTTCACTCAGCTTTGTTGCCCAAAACACATCTCCATCTCATTCTTTATTTCCCATACAAAATCTTCCTTCTTAGAAAGCAACATAACCCATAACACAAATCATCTCATGTATTTACTATATTCAACCTTCATATTATCTATCTCACACTTCCATATATTTTACAAACATCTTCCTCACAAAATACCCATACATACTCATCATATATCTTTAAATTCCATGCCTCACATAGCATACAAGATCCATGTCCAACAAAGTATCTACATACAATTCCTATACATATTACAAACACCATATCTCACAATATATATATTTCTTACCATCTCTACACATCTTAAAACATATCAAAATATTCTTTCAAGAACACATCACAAAAACCATTTCTTATGGAAGACATAAATTTATAATGCTAAAAGCCCTTCGTATGGAAGGCAAAAACTTATAAAAATTAAAAGCCCTTCTTATGGAAGGTAATATCACTCATGCTTGACTAAAAAACTAAAAGAGCATTATATGTGGAAAATCATTTAAATGCACGATAAAGAGGATGAACTTAATCAACCAATGCACACGGCTGGACATATTCTCTCTCCCTCCAGTTGCACCCATTTTTCCCTTTCAAACATGAAGTCACCATGAAAGGATTCACCTCACCATGCTGTTGAAGCATTATGTCCACTGGTGTTGTACGGCTGGAGCTACAAAGTCTGAAATTTGCTGAAATGCTAAGTCTACTGATGCTACGGCTAAAGCTGCAAAATATGAAGATAAGTCATTATATTTTTGTCTTCAAATTTATATTATTAAGTATATTTTATTCATTATTATTATACCACTCAACTAATGTTATTATATCGCTGGAATGTCATCAACTCATTGTTGTTGTATGGTTAAACCCACAAATCATATAAAGAACAAAGTGATGCTATGCGGCTGGACTCAGAAACACACAAGGCTGTTGAAACGTCTAAGTTCATTGCTATTCTATGGCTAGAGTCCCAAACTATGAAGATAAGTCATTATATTTTCCCTTTAAACTTATATTATTAAGTATATTTTATTCATTGTCATCATACCGCTCGACTAATATTATTTTGCTGTTGGACTCCTTTTCTCATGTTGTCGAAATGCTAAGTCTATTGATGTTACGGCTAGAGTTGCAAAATATGAAGATAAGTCATTATATTTTATCTTCAAATTTACATTATTAAATATATTTCATTCATTATTATTTTACCGCTAGATGCAAGTTATTTTACCATTATCTCACCATTTAATAAACATGGTCTCACTAATAATAAACATACATATTAATAAATTGATATACAATCAATGGACATATATTACTTGGACATAAACCATTGTTGGACTTATATCATTTGGACATATACCACCAATGGACATATATTATTTGGACATGGACCATTGCTAGACATACTTTATTATGATGAACATGAACCATGAACCGCAACTAGACATGGATTATTGGACTCATCCTATTGTTGGACATTTGACACCTAATTAATTATTTTCTAATATTGGACATCACTCAATATACATAATAATAACGTATCAACTCACCATTTAATCAAAGCTATCATGCTAAGCATATTATTTATTTATTTCAACTATTATCATGATTCTAAAACTTTGGGTTTTATCTATTTTGTACGCTTAAAAATACACCGGTAGCCATTGGTCTATGCAGCCCAATGTCGAGTTCCAGGTTGACCTCCCCAAAACAAATCCAGGCCTAGCAAAGTCACCCCTCTAAAGGCACGTGGCTACGCGCACAAAAAAATGCCACGAACAGTGGGTAATGATGTGAATGGGTCAAATTAGAGAGAGAGAAAGAGAGGGTAGAGAAGAGCTTCGACTTGAAAAGGAAGATGATAGGGAGATTCGGCGTGAAGATGGAGAGGGGAGAGAGAGAGTAAAAACAGAAAGGACAGAAGGCATGGGCAAAATTTTTGACCATTCAGGTGTGGTCATGTCACAATGGGACCCACAAATTTCTAACTATTAATGATTGTGCCACTAAACAACCATTTTTGCATCTTGAAATCTGTTATGAGGTGTTTTCTAAAATCAATGTTTGAACACCATATTTTGAATAATATAACTAAAACACTCTTAAAAAAATGCAACTACCAAACTTTTTTTTTTTTCTTTTGAACAATAGTTTTTAGTATTTAAACACTTAAAACTGTTGTTTATAAGTAGGGGTGGCAATTCGTGTTCGCGTGTCGGGTTGAGCTATAAGTATTACGTTATATGGGTCAACCCGAACCCGACCTGTTTAATAAACGGGTCAGGATTCCTCAACCCTAACACACATGTTTATTAAACGGGTAACCCGACACAACACGTTTAACCCATTTAATTAGTAGGTCATAATAGGGTTGACACAAATGACCTATTAATAACCTGTTTGAATAATAAATCCTAACTGACTCGAACAACCTGTTTAATTAATAGGTTAAACTTAACCCGAATAACCTGTTATCAACTCTCATATATCTAAAATTATAATTCAACCATAAATCAAGTAATAAAAATTTAAATAATAACGAAAGTAAATATTCTTTCATTCCTTCAAAATAAAATTACTAGTCCAAAAGGATCCAACCTCCATACAATCAAATTCAATAATATGTCAAAGTTCCATAATAATAAAAACCAAAATTATTACATTGCATCCAAGTGCCATATAAAAAACTTTAAGGACATTACATATTAAGAAATTAAAAACTAGCACGATTACATATATGGCATATCAAAATATCCATGATGGCAAAATCTAATTCCAAACATCCAAGTGCCATATCAAAAAGTAAAAGTCATCATTGATTAAGGGACTGGATCCATTGAGGGTTCCATTGAAGATGTGTCTTCCTTGTGCTCATCCTTATTGATATTCATGTTCATTATATCTTCAGTGAGCTCCTCCAATTGTGATTGTGCAAGTTCTACGTCAAAAGAATTTAATGAAACATTAAAAACTTTTCAAAGCATTATAAATAAAAAATTTAGAAACTGTGGATAATCTATGCTCTTTGCTTCAATTAAATAAATAATAGTCATTCGCATAGTAGTAATTACTAGTGATGAACTTGTGATGT
Source organism: Quercus wislizeni (assembly GCA_023055345.1). Lineage (NCBI taxonomy): Eukaryota > Viridiplantae > Streptophyta > Magnoliopsida > Fagales > Fagaceae > Quercus > Quercus wislizeni. The sequence continues at coordinate 31,442,947 of JALGQJ010000001.1, forward strand.
CTACCAAGTCTGCCAAAACAACATCTATAAACAAATGTATTCTGCCAAAACAACATCTATACAACAATTTTATCCAGGGGAAACTAAGACCTTGGTTTATTGTTCTATACTACTATTTGACATTTTATGGAAATGAAGGTATCATAACATATACTAAATTATAGAAAAACAAAACAAAACAAAATTAAAACCTATTAGAACCCAACACAAATTTCTAGTAGGTTTCTCTAACTTACTGTTATAATGTTATACAAGACCAATGAAAGGGGCATTAACAATAACATTTTCATTTAACATGAACATAGAAGAAAAAGTTGATTAGGCCAATATTCATTCTTTCCTTAATCTGTAAATTCATTGAAGATTGGGTCGTAAGTTTCTGCCACGACTCATAATGTCAATCAGACCTTGCTGCCATGATTCATAACATATATCAGACCATAAAATGCGTAGTGGAGTAGAACATTGAAAGGGAAAATGAAGTATTCTACCATATTTATCATCAAAATGGAATTTGACTTTTAAAGATAATAATATGGAATGTTGTTTGCACAAGCGCAATCAGGTGAATCATCTCACCTGAGACAAAATTTCCCATTTATATCTATCCTATAATTAGAGTTTTATTTTTAAAAAATCATCATAAAACTTAAAACTCATTCAGCCAACATGTAAATAAAAAATACATTACCTATATTTGCATATAACCAGTCTCTTGTACAAACCAATGCCTCCACAACATCCGGCTTAAGTGCACTCCTGAATTGATCAATGACTCGTCCCCCAACACTAAAAGTGGATTCCGAAGCAACCGTAGAAATAGGAATGCTCAAAATATCACGAGCCATGGCAGCAAGTTCTGGATACCGAAATTCATTTCCTTTCCAAAAAGCTAGTATATCTAGTTTTGCATTCCTATCCACTCTTGGTTCATCCAAGTAGAGCTCCAATTGTGTTTTTTGTGCTTGCCTACCCACATCCATACTATGAAAGGAATCAAATTCCTACATATAAAAACAATATAATAAATGTTAATCTAAGCAGAATATAAATGTCATAATATAAATTTTTTTAAAAAAAGAATAATAAAAAAATAACATACTTGCATCATAGACAAAGATCCCTCATTAGCATACTGTTCTTCAGTTTCTTGATTAGCTTGACCAGCCATTCCGGAAGATGTTGAAGGTGTAGGAACATTACTCACATATTCTCCAAACAAAGCAAATAATTTTTCACGAACCTTCAAATATTGGAGTGAACTAGCATACCCATAAAGCTTTTGATAGCACCAATCAATAAAAGGCAGCTTATACCTAGGGTCTAAGACCACTGCTATAGCCAACACAACACTAAACTCTATCCAATACTTCTCAAATTTCACAAGCATTTGATCAGCCATTTTTCTCATATACTCATCCTCACTATCACTTTCTTTCTTCAAGGTAAAATAAACAATAAAAACTTATGGAAAATACAAGTTAGCTGTTGGATATTTTGTGCCTGAAAAGACCAATGTAGCATCATAAAAAACAGCCAAGAACTTCTTAATTTTTTCTGCCTTTTTCCACTCATCAACGATAGGACGATGCTTAAAATTATAGTCAGTTAACTCTAGGTGTTGAAAAGCACGTCGATAATAGAGAGCACTTTGAAGCATTAAAAATGTAGAATTCCATCTAGTAGGCACATCTTGCCTTAAACCGTTCTTACCATCCAAATCCATTTGTTTAACAGATTCATAAAAACTTTTTTTCCTCCCTTGTGAGCCTCTTACATACTTAATGCTTTCACGAATTTTTTGGACAACAACATCAATTTCTTTCAAACCATCTTGTACAACCAAATTGAGAATATGAGCACAACAACGAAGATGAAAAAATTCACCATTACAAACAAGTGCTTTCTTATTTATCAATTGAGTTCTTAGCATGTCAATAGAAACATCATTGGAAGAAGCATTGTCCAACGTCACACAAAAAATCTTATTCTCAATACCCCACATAGATAGCAATTTATAGACCTTTTCAAACAAAGACACACCATTATGTGGTGGTGGCATATGACAAAAGTTTAACACTCTTTTCTGTAAGACCCAATTAGCATCAATAAAATGAGCTGTAACACACATATAACCATCAGTAGCTATAGAAGTCCACAAATCAGATGTCAAACAAACTCTACCAGGTGTAGATGTCAAGAAAGATTTCATCCTTTCTTTTTCCCTCTTAAACATCTTAACCAAATCATTCTTAGCAGTATTTCTAGAGATATTAGGGACATCAACGCACAAGTAAGAAAAAATTGCCCGTATACCAACATACTCAACAAACCGGAAAGGTAATTCATGCATTGTAATAGCAACACATAACAACTCCCTAAATTTTGCAGGATCAAATTTAGGTGAACTTACAGACATTGCATTTTGGCCAAGTATAAGCTGGCCAACATCCCTTGTGTCTTTTCTTGGACATACATCCAAATGGCGCTTCAAATTTCCTGTACCGTATGCTCCGGCAGCAATATATTCCTTTCCACACTTCTTGCATTTACATATAGGCTTTTCTTCATCTTTTGTAGGAAGCAGCTCAAAGAAACTCCAAACAATTGAAGTCCTCCTCCTTGTGTTGTCTTTGTGATTTGTCTTATTCTTAGACTTAGTCTTAGCCTTCTTTGGCGGGGGAAGTTCAGCCACTTCATCAAGTTCATCTTCTAAGTCAATGTCCTCTCCTTCATACTTAATTTCAATAGGTATCATCTCATCACTTTCCATCTAGGCCAATTTAAAGAAAAATTATTGATTAGAAATTTAGTAATTCTAAGATGACAAAAACAAATAAACTTGAAAAGAAATCATAAAGAACGACAAATAAATTTAAAATCAACAAAACAAACAAACAAATCTAATATGCCTATTAGTACTAAACAGTCAACATTACAGTGATTAACACAAAATACAAATTGATCTTCAATTATTTTATTTTAAGATGATTAAATCAGAAAATAATTGAAAAGAAATTAGAGAGCAAGACAGATTATTTTAAAATAAAAAAAGAGATAAACAGATCTACTTTTATTTTTTTTTTATCAGTAAACAGATCTCCCATTAGTACTAAAAATCAGCAGTGTGGTGATTAACACAAAAAACAAATGGATTTTTCTGCAATCAGTTTTTCTGCACAGTTTTTCTACTGTGTTTTTTTTTTCTGTGTCTGTTTTTCTGCTGTGTTTTTTTTCTGTTTGTTTTTCTGCACAGTTTTCTGCTGTGTTTTTTTTCTGCAGTATCAGTTTTCTGCATAGTTTTTCTGCAGTGTTGTTTTTTGCAGAAATAGGTCTGATTTCCCCTGTACTGTTTATTATCTTGTTGGTTTTCTGCACTATATGGTTCTTATGTACTGATACTTAATGTAATAAAATTTCTATTTTCTATTTTAAAAAAGAGAAAATAATCAACACAATAGTGATTAACAAAATAAAGGAACGGATCTACAATTATTTTATTTTAAGATGATAGATACAAAGAAATTTGAAAATAAATCAGAGCAAGACCCAACTATTTAAAAATCAACAAAAAAACAATGATTGACACAATAAAAAAGATATACAATTATTGAAAATTTCAATAGTAAGAAAACAAAATAAAAATATGTAACATATATACCTTGCTAGTGGTGGATTCGGTGGTTGAAAGCTGAAGAAAGAGAATCGGTGAAGCTGTGCAGACGTGAAGAAGAACAGAGAGCAGAGAGGCCAGCCACGCTTTTGAGGGGAAGAGAAACTAAAAGGGTCGGCTAGGGATTTGAGGGGAAGAGAGAATAGAGGATTGAGAGACATGGGAAGGCTGGGGTTTTGATTTTATATTGTAGATTCAATGTATCTGTAGAAGTGTAAAGATGATTGGTTGGAGTTTTGAGGAGAAGAAGAAGAGTCGGAGACAGAGAGTAAAGACTGACGATGAAAACGAAGAGGCAATAGACTAAGAGAGGTGGGAGGTTAGGTTCTGACTCAAGAGAAGAGATGATAAATAAGCTTATATACCTAGGTTATAAGGGTAAACTGGTAAAATTACCTTAATAAGCTAATCGGGTCAAACGGGTCAAACGGGTTAAACATGTTAAACACGAACACGACCCGTTTATTAAACGGGTCAGCCGTGTCAACCCGAATATGACCCGAATCCGTTTAGGCTCAACCCATGACCTGTTTATAAACGGGTTAGTCGTGTCGAATTTTGCCACCCCTATTTATAAGCCACTACCAAACAAGCTCTCAATTTTTGAGTTGCAATGTTAAGTGGCATGGCATTATTGTAATTAACTAGAAAACTATGGGACCCACTGATATTGATAACACATAAACAACCGTCTCTCTCTCTCTCTCTCTCTCTCTCTCTCTCTCTCTCTCTCTCTCTCTCTCTCTCTCTCTCTCTCTCTCTCTCTCTCCTTGCTTAGCCCTTGGTCTCGGTCTCTCCTTGCTTAGCCCTTGGTCTCAGCTGTTTGAATCAATGGCCACAGGAACAGAGGCATATATTGACTAGGGGGCAATGGCCCCCCTCAATTTTTTATCAATACACATACACACACACTAATTTTAGAACTTTTGTTCAACAAAATTACATTCTGCCGACTTTAACAATATCATTGATTCTTTTTAAAGTAGTGTTACAGGTATAAACTAATCTACAACATTTTTACAAACCGTTGAGATACAAAGTCTTATTGGTTCACATTTGGGCCTACCACTTATATTACTTTTTTACTTGTCAACAACCACTCATCATATTAGCAATTTATAAAAGAATTTGTAACTCTAGCATTTTCCTCATTTAAAGGCCGTTAAAAAATATATAGATCTAAAATCGAAAACAAAATATACAAGCCCAAAAAAATTAGCACAATAACAAAAATTGCTAATAGTAAAGTTAAAAATAATTAAGCATAATTAACCAATTTTACTAAAAATAAACAACCAACCCTTTAAAAAGTTTTAAACAAAATAATTGTGTCTTTACCTAGCAAAAAGCGCACACATTAAAAAAAAAAAAAAAAAAAAACCCTCAGCAGCTAAGAAGCAGCAAAGCCAGCCGCCCCTAACTTCAAATCCTGACTCCATCTCTGAATGGCCATCACTGTGAAACTAAGAAGCAAAGGAATGGGTTCATTGCACTAACCAAAATCAAACTACGTAATTAAGTTTGAAGTACTAGTCAACTAATTGGCCTTCACAGAATTTAGGGGTGTTTTGGTTTGGGTTTGCACACAAGGACCAAAGTCTACCTTTTATTTTATATTTTTTATATATATATATATATATATATTTTTTTTTTTGTGTTTGGATGGCCAGTGATGCTTCAATAGCAATTTGGCATTGATTTAGTTGGGTTTGCACAGACTAAGTGGGTTGTTCAAGCTTGGACTTGCAGAGAGGGAGATGGGATGAAGAAGAAGACAGCGTGGAACGTCATGGTGGGAGATTCTCTTTCTTTGAATAATAACAGTTATTTTATTCATCACATCAAAAAATTTACGCCTTAAAAAAAACATATACACATACTGTTAAATATTAACATTGATACATCATGTTGAATATGCTAGAGTGGATGCGGAAGAGGAAGCATAGAATAGGAATACTGTGAACACGAGGGTTACATGGTTCAGCCTTGACGGCCTACATCCACGGAGGAATCCCTTAAGGGCTACATCTTTATTATGTATAAGAGTGTAGTACAATAACCTGTGTTACAATGAGCCATAACATGAGTATATATAGGCGACTAAACCCTAGACTACTAGTACAAGCATGATTGGGCTTGGGCCTATTACATTGGGCTAATATGTCTAATATATATCTCTAACACATACCAATAATTATGATATTTCACTTTTTAATATTTGTTATTAGAAACATTGTACTAAACACATTTTTTTACATTATAAGTATTTTAAACACGTGTTTTTACAACACTTTTTAAACCATGGTTTTTATATTATTTTGAACAATAATACTTCAATACTACTACCAAACAGGCCCAGAGTATATATACACGGGCACTTCATTTTCTATTTAGTTTTTTATTCTTTCTTTACTTATTTTGAGGATGAAAAAAAAAATAGATGATGGTTGTTATGTACGAAGAAAGATAAACAATTGAAAAATCAAGAAAAATTGGTATTTTAATAAAATTTAGTATAAAATAGATAATCTAAAATATGAGGTACTTTGAAAAGTGGGTATGTATAAATGAAAAAAAAAAAAAAAGTAGATTTTTATGTTAAAATATGCATGAATTTTTGCACAAACTAATGTGAAATACTTTGATAAATAATCCAATTAGCACTGGCCACGTGTTTAAGAGCATTCGCATTGTGCAAAATTTTCTGTCTATTTTAACATAAGAACTTACTTTTTTTAATTTTACATACTCATTTTTAAAAAAAAAACACTTCACATCAGATTATTTATTTTATACTACATTTCATTAAAATATTATTTTTTAAATTGTTTCTCTTTCTCACACACAACAAACACGATCACTTTTTTTTTTCATCAGTAAAGAAAAAATAAATAATAAAATGCAAAATTAATAATATATGTAAATTTACATAATTATATACTTGTTAATGTGAGTCATTTTTAAGAAAAAGTTAAGTAAATTTTACATATTTTTCTATTATACATCCACTAATGCGATTGCTTTAAATGTGTGTAAAATTTGTTGTCTTATTAATTCTTCTTATCTATGGGAATATTTAAAGTCTCTTATCATATTATTACAAGCTCGTTGGCTCGTTGCTTATTAATATTTCTTTGTTTTCTTAGCCAAAAAAAAAAAAAAGGAGAAGGAAAGAAAAGAAAGGAAAAAGTTCATTGGTATCATTTACTGCCTCCTGTTTTGATCAATTTTTGTTTTCTTCTCTCAAAATAATGTTAATACTTTGTAGGAAAACGATCTTCTCAATTGCAGTGCCATAAATAATTAGCCAAGTCAGGCAAAATTTTGTCTGTTTTTGGTTTTTACCTATAAAAAAAGATTTAGATACAGTATTTATATGATTTTTTTAAGTTTTTTTTTTAAATTATGTTACCTAAATTTTTTTTATTGAACAAAAATGTATTTTTTAATTAAATAATAACATTATTAAATCTAAAAAAAAACATAATAAATAATAATTAAAATACTGTATGAAAATTTTGACCTTTATCCAGATATCTTCGTACGTAAAAGCAAGGTAAACGGTAAACCAAATCACAATAGAGGCCCAGAGGCCATGATTCACGAACATGGAACGACACAACCATAATGGCCTTCGCAGAAATAATTTTTTCTATTCTTGTCAGTTTTTGGGTTTGCTACGAGGCCATTCTGACACCAAACCCTTCCCATAGAGAATAATGTTAAAAGATGTTAAGTACACAGTAAAGTTTACAGCTTATGACATTATTGGCCAACGCACTCATTAAAATGACGGGTTCGGTAAAGATAAAATATCAGGTCTACATTTTTATTTCTTATAATTCGTCACGTGATGAATCATAATAAAAAGTTACGAATTTTTTTTGTTTCAAGTATTACTTGAGCAATGTTAAAATCGTAAAATTGGCACAATTTTTTCAACAATTCACCAGCTAATTGTGAGTTACAGACCCAAAAAAAAAAAAAAAAAAATGTGGATCCACAACTCTATAGGTAAGTTACCAAAAAAAATTGTATAATTTTTGTGCCATTATCACTTTTCCTTCCATAAATAAAAAAGGCATTCCTTCTTATCCAATGCTCTCTCTGAAAAATTAAAAAGTTGGGTAGTTGATGAAATTGTACGTGCGACCATGTGGAGGCTACACTAGGGGATTCCACGAGGATCACGATGGCCAAGTTACTGGATCTTTCTATAGGGTAGGTGTGTGTGTGTGTGTACCCTCTCGTCCGTTCCAATTCCATGCTCTGAAGTAACTACAACTGCTCATTCATCTTTGTCAGCCACAATTCACATACATATCATATCACTTTTCTAAGAATCACCTTCAAACACTTCATATCCTCCTTTTGTGTAATTGAATTCTTTTTTTTTTTGCTGAATCTTTTGTGTAATTGAATTCACTACCAATTAAACTGACTTTATGATTTTCGGACGGGACATTCACCAAAATAAATAATAATAATATTGCATTAAAAAAATATTATTATTTCAAACATGTCATTAGCCTTCCTTTCTACCGAAAAGAAATTTTGTTTAAAAAAAATTGTCATTCTTATCGTTTAAAAATAAAAGAACTTTGAATTTCATCCAAAAATAAGTAAATAAATAACTTTAAATTATGAATGAGTAACATTGAACATTTTCCGCATAAAATAAGAAAGGGCAAATTGTTGAACCCCCACCCCTCCCCCAAAAAAAAGTTCTTTATGATGAATCAAATACCACCTTTTTAATTTTGTCAATTTGAAGCCTAAACTTTATAAATCATGGCAATCAGTTTCAAAAAAAAAAAAAAAATTCATGGCAATCCAACACTCTATTCGCACCCGATTAAAATTCACTAACGAAAAACTCTTTTTTTTTTTGGGTAACCTCCACTTCAATTCTATTTTCTTAAATATCATTTCTATTGTTCCTTATTTATGCTTAAAGCTTTTACCTTTTAACAGTGTTGTCATCTGTCTATTATGTTATGCACTCACTCTCTCACGGTTTCTTTCTCTAATTTGGAGAAATGATGGAGATAAAGTATGACGTGTTAGGTTAGCTCAACCTTAGACGATGACTAACATGGAAACTAGGCTAGGACTAATACAGTACGTGTTAGCTTAAAGAATGATTCATACATAATGGAGAAAAACTCATGGTGAGATCAAATCCTAATTAAGAATTTCAACATAATTCTATCTCCAATACAAAAGAAAGGGTCATTGCATTTGCAAGCCCTAGGAGGTATGGAATATATTCTATTAATTCTCATATACGATTCTTAATTTTAACTCGATCTCTTATTTGTTATTGACTTGATCATTGGAGAGTCGTCCCCTGTTGTTAGCACTCTGGCAAGTCTTTGGTATTTGTCGCAGGTGCTCATGAATTGAGTTCTTACCCCTAATCAAACGGCATCATTAGAAGACAATCGTATTTAGCTAAATGATGTCATTTGAATGTAATAGTTCGGTTCCTATCAAAATTTTACACCTACCACAAAGATTTTTTATTTAATGGTTTTTACATAAATAAACATGAGTGTATGGGGCTTACGAAGTTTAAGGTTTAATATAATAAAATTTAAAAAGTATGGGTTTAATTTGTCACAAGGAAGAAACTTAATTGGGGTTTTTTATTTGTTATTTTTACTTTCCCTAATGACAATTTTAGTCTCTTATATTAATGACTTCTTTGCATGCGTTTAAACATAAATTAAAGTAAAAATATACTTCATAGAAAAATGAAATTCTAAAACATTATACCTAAATTGACAATAAAATAAATTTGACATTTTAAATTAAAACATCCATATTCCACTTTGATATTTAATCTAGAAAAGGGCAAGTATAAAAATTGTTCTAACAAAAGCAAGTTCAGGAAATGAGTTCATTTGGTTTACAACTACCACTCTCTCTCTCTCTTCCCCTTGACCGCAAGGACAAATAAAATGAAATCTTGACTGGGAGAGAGAATGCTAGGTTTTGTTTGACATTAATGCATGAAATTCGAGGTTCCTAACTATTTTATTACAGTATTAAACTTAATAATTCACACTTTAATTAAATTTATTATTGAACTTCAATTAATTAACGAAGGATAAGTCATAAAAAATAAAGTGGCAATTAAGAACCCAGTCACTTTCTTCCTTGGAAAGTACGTGCTGATGAGAGTGAATTAATCAAATAATTAATATTAATTAATGAAAAGATGAAACAAATTAAAGCTGCAATGCAAAATGGAAACAAGTCTGTATATTTAATATTGGTACTATTCTGATTTCTTAGTTGCACCTTTTCTGAGTAAGCAAAAGGCCAAAAACATGGAAACCAAAAAAAGTGATGAGAAATTCTCTTCCCACTACTTGCACACGCAATTTCCCAGAAAAGACAATTACCTTACCTTCCCTTTCTGCTCTTTCTTTCTTTCTTCTCATCTTCTTCGTTTTTTTTTTTTTTTTTTTTTTTTTTTTTTTTGGGTTTTCAAATGCTGTATTTACAGTGTTAAAAAAAGGGGAAAAAAAAAAAAAAAAAACACAAAACCCACCATTGTTATCATAAACCCTAAACTTTTAAACTGTCCATTAATATTCACTATTCACAGCTCATAACTCAGAAGTCCTCACCCAGAAACCTTGCAAGCACCTGATCATCCCAACCTAAATCATCACAGCCGTTCATTGCTCTTACTACTTCCCCACCTGAAGCCGCCGAGCCCTCACGCGCCACCCCGTCGCTTGGCCCACACGCGCCGTCGTGCTCCTCCGCTTTGAACCCGAACACGTTACTACCAATGCCGACGAGGCCTCTGGTGTCCACGCTGGCCATGACCGACGAGTCCAGGTCGGAGAACGACGACCCGCAGGTCTCCTCGTTGCCGTTTATAGTGACGTACGAAAACGGCGCCGAGTACATGTCGTCGATGAACCTCACCTTGGCCATAGTGTTGTTGTCGCTCTTCTTCTCCGCGTTGTCCAAGAGCTCCATGAGCTGCGACACCGTGTCCTCGTCCTCCGAAAGCCAAGCCAGAATGTCCTCCTCCTCATCCTCATGGCGTGTCCTTTTCACGTCAGACGTGTCCTCCGGAGCCGTGTCGCCGTAGCCGTGTCGCTTTCGCGTTTCCTCCATCTGCATTAGCAAAGAAGAATGCTACTGAACTTGAATAGTGAGAGACTGTGCGAGAGAGCCCGTCTTACTCTTATTTATATAGGTAGAGTTTGGAAAGAGAGGGACTATTTTGTTTTTGTGTGTGTGTTTTGATATCGTACGATTTGTTTGCTTCTTCTGTATTTGTTTTAATGCTGCAGCGGCATGGAAAACAACGTCTGGGTCCCGGCTTTTTCGGTGGGTCCCCAGCTAAAGTTTTATCTCCCATGTTCCATTAACATTTTTGTCCTAACTTGTGATGTCGCTTCGCTAATTTTGATTAGTGAGAGAAAAATGATAGGTCAATACCGTTTACATTTCCATCATTTACAAGTTGTGAAAAATATCATAATACTAGTCAAATTCAATCCCTTTGATTTTTCTTTTTTTGGGAGAATCGGAGGGGTGACATGTGGAGATTGAGGGTTAGGAGGATGACGTGGAAGCTGAATTGGGGTTGTGTAGTGAGAGAAAAGGCGGGAATTTGGAGTGTAACAAACTTCTCTCTGACGGCAAACCCAAAAGGGTTAATGGGAATGGAATTGAAATTTGTCTGAGATGTCATGTGTCACACTGTCAGTACGACCGTTTTGGGATATAAACTAAAAATACCTCGAGAATCGGCCTTTGAAAATAGTTTAATTACATTTATGCCCCTTCTTTTTACTGTTATTTACTTCAAAAAATTCTAGAACCACCTTTTAACTTCACCACTTTTGCCATAACCGGAAAAAGTAACGAGTAATGAATGTGACTATTGCAAAAATTATGTGATACAGTAATTATTAGGGCAGTTTGATAATATTATTCTATTTGTATTTTTTGAAAGGGTCCGGTTAATGTGTGCCCTAAGGGCACACATTAAGCTTTCTATTTTTAGAAACATTTTCTTGGAAATTGAAAAAGCTGTCATTACTTTTTCAATTCTCGAGAAAATTTTTTCCAAAAATGGAAATTAATGTGTGCCCTAAGGGCACACATTAGTAAAATCCTTTTTGAAAATATGTATTAATAAAAAAATGTGTAATAGTGTTTAAAAATTGAAAACTATTACTTAAATTCAAGTACCAAACACCCCTAATTACATTACTTATTAGTTACTACTTTAAGAGAAGAATTATGTTAGGGACATAACTTTTGGCATAACTTTGTACTACAACTCACCACATGGCGAGTTATGATTGGTAAGGATGTGTTCCCACATGACCCACTGACATACCATTACCAATCACAACTCACCATGTGACAAGTTGTGACACAAAATTGTACCAAAAGTTTTGTCTCTAGCATAATTCTCAAGAGAAATGACATAAAAAGACCCAAAATTTTATATAATCTTGAATATTAGGTTCGTTTACTGTTTTTAATTCTTTTATTTTGAAATCTTTTTTATATTTTCGTATTCTCAATAGAAATGGAATAAACAAAAGTGGTAAATTATATATATATATATATATATATATATATATATATATATATTGGTTAAGCGGTTGAATTTATAGAAACACAACAAAACAACAATTACATACTGGCCACAAAGGCCAAAGTAGCGGCAACACACCTATAATAATACAACCCATTCATATTTACATCAAGCAAAACATTCAAAACATCAGAGGGGGAATATCAAAAACAGCAAAATTTTCCATCATGCAGGTCTGGGTGGGGCATGCGATTAGAGAGACGAATAAATGCGCTGATTTTTTGACCAAAAGGGACTTTTCAATCAGGGTTTTTATCTATATATCAATTTAATAAAATAAACAAGGAGAGTAAAGACAAAGAGTTCTATTTAGATACAAAAAGTTTTACTTAAGAGTGAGAAGGTACTTACTAAAAAAGCAGAGTTGGTTACTTGACGAAAATTGAAAATTGAAACATGATATTATGATTATTATCAATGATTTTTCTTTTTTCTCTACTCCAATATATTATTGTCAAGAATAACGGAGAATTGAAGCACATATTATCAATGATTTTTCATTTTTCTCTACTCTAATATTGTCAAGAATAACGGAGAATTGAAAACAGTTTCATGAATTTCTATAATCTAATTGGAAAAATAAAAATTAAAAGCTTAGGACATAATCCGAAACATGGTGTAAACTCTAGTCCTTGTGTAATTTTAACACAAATTGAATAAAAATTCTCCATATCAACTTTAGTCTTCCGTTAAGTGCTATATACCATGTGCAGAGATAGAACTTTTTAAGTAATTACAAATTGTTAGGTCACACCACTAAGTCCGTGTAATACGATCAAAACATACAATTACAAGGTGTAGTAGGAACTACTGTTGTTATTGAATAAAAACTAAAAAGAGTGTCTGAGAGCCAATAACACGCATACATATATTGATATTTTAAAGTAATGTAACACAATCAATCTAATTAAAGATTATCATGTATTGTTTAAAAAGTATGAAAAATAAAAAAGAAATGCTAATGAATGTCCTTAAAGTAATTGTTAACAATCCATTTAAAAAAAGTTTTTACGGGAAAAAAAAATAATTAATGTTTCGACAGTTTTTTCTATTTCTCATAAAAGTGATGTCAAAATTTTTCTAAAATAAATTGTTAACCATTGCCTTAAAGGCATCCGTTAGCATGATCCGAAATAAAGTAAGGTCATACATCCTTTGGAAAATAATGCTTATAGTCCCTTTATTTAAATTATGACATATGTATTTCTAAAACACTCTCAAAAAATATAATTCCACCACGAATTTTATTAGATGGTTTTATCGTAAATGTGGGAATCTAAAAAAATTGGTAGCAGCCTCTAATAATAATATCTTGGTTGGTTGGATGCACTTGGTCATTAAATAGGGCGTGTTGAAAGTGTGATGCGTTGACAAACTTGCCTACTACGGAATTATTACAGAAGAGAAGAGATATGGTTGTTTTTAAATTTTATCTTATGAGTATTGAGCAAGTCGGTACTTTTGGCATGTTCCTCGTGTCTTCCTTTATTTTTCGCTGAATCTTCATGTCTTTGAAATGTCGCTAGACCGCTATATTATACTAATCCTCTTTTCTAAGTACGTGTTCTTTTTCTTTTCTTTTTTTCTTTTTTTGAGAAACAAGTATGTGTTCTTAATTGGTAAACTTAACATTTAATTTTTTTTTTTTTTTTCCCATTTGTTAAGGCGAGTCATTTGGTACAGTTACATCTACCCTTTCCCAATTTGAAAATCTTTCTGGATTCGTCTTTCTCTCTTCACACGAAGTAGGAACCCACTTATTTTATGAAGACTTTTCTTTTAACAAGTGTTGTCTTAACTTTCATAATCATGGTGGGTCAACTGGATTATGACGTTTTAAAGTTTTTAGAGTAATTTCCCTGTGGAATTCTTTTAAAAAAATTCATCTATTTTTGTAAAGAAGAAGAATTCTCTAGAAACTAACAGAACTTCAAGGAAACTTAGAGAGAATAGAAAGCTCTACCAGAAATTCTAATATTAATTATGAAGAGGATGTACACATAAATGACTAATTTTAGCTATAGTATCTTAAATGTTGTTTTTTAAGTTTTCCTTTTAAGATTCAACTATGTGGCTATTTAATTAAAAAAAGACACTTCATTCCCATGAAAAAAAATCGAGAAATGCTGGTGACACACACTTTTACACAACTTTGTGCCACAACTCTCCACATGGCGAGTTGTGGTTGGTTAGAGTGTGTCCCTACATAGCCCACTAACACACTCTAACCAACCACAACTCGCCATGTGGCGAGTTGTGGCACAAAATTGTGCAAAAGTATGTGTCACTAGCATTTCTCAAAAAAATCTACATGACATAATCTTAAAAAGAAAAACCTTAAGAACAACACCTAAGTATTGTACTAAATTCTTACTCATATTTAAATAACCACTCTGCCTTTATATACAAAACAGTAGAAGCAAAAAGAAGCGGAAAACAGGGATTTCCTAACTAATTTTCTAACTAATTAGACTGTGTAACGACTTGAAGCTTTGACCAATAGATGATTTTTTTTTTTTTTTTGGTAAACGGCGCATGGAATTAGTTAACTAACAACAAGTCTATTACAAAAAACAATGCCAGCTTTATCACTAGCTAGCATCTCACCCACCACATCCAATGGTTCAAACAAAAATAGAAAATCAGTAACAACAAGTTTAGCTCCCATCCTTGCAAGCCGGTCAGCACAGCCATTCGCTTCCCTAAACACATGCGCCACTGAGGAGCTAGGGAAAGTCTAATCAGGTTCCTACATTCATATAAGAGGGGTTCAAGCATTAGATTAACCATTGATGGCCTTGAAACAAGCTGCACAATAAGTTCAGCATCCATCTCAATACAAATATTTTCAATCCCCATTTGTTTTGCCATGGTGAGCCCGTCCTTTAAAGCCCAAAGTTTAGCCACTGTGCTTGAAGTGCTACCCATCCTCCTCACAAATCCGCCTATCCAGTCTCCGCTACTGCTTCTAAAAACACCTCCACCACCTACCTTAACCGGGTTTCCATACATAGTCCCATCAGTATTAAGTTTTACCCAACCGATAGAAGGCTTAGTCCATTTCACTTGGATCTGCACTCTACACGGCTTGTTAGGTTCATTGGGGACAATAGCATAGTATTCCACACCTTTCTTAATGCAAAGCGAACTCTTACCTTCTACAACTCTACCTATCTGAAATATAGCCTTATTTCCCTGCAGCCAAATGATCCAAATTGCTTGAGGAAACAAGATTTTCCATGGCACATGGGGTCTCGGGTAGCTAGTGGAAGTTTCATAAAACTTCTTCAGCCACTCTACTAAATTCAAACCAAAAAAACCCCGGTCATTCTCCTTAAACCCCAGGTCTCTCCACACTGCTCTAGCCACCTTACAGTCTCTAAGAGTATGAATAATAGTTTCCGCCCCTTCACAACATAACTCACACATCGGGTCAAGGTTTAACCCTATAGAACCAAGCACTTCCTTCGTAGGCAGACAATGATGAGTGCATAACCAAATAAAATATTTGATTCTAGGGGAAGTATGGGCTTTCCACACCCATTGATGGGTGCTAGTATCAAGGTTCACAAGATTAAACCCTTTAGCTATGAGATAGGCAAATTTAAGGGAGAAAGATCCATCATTAGAAAAGGCCCAAATTAGCAAGTCTTCTTGGGAAGGATTTGCTGCAATGGGGATGCCTTTAATTTCTTGAAGGGTTCTGTTAGGGAGGGCGAAAGAGATGCACTCCATGCTGTTCATTAGGGTCTTGGCTGAGATCTTGTCTTCCCCCTCATTCAAGGGGCCTTCAATTAGCTGCCTGAGAGGTCCTGAAGGCAGCCAAAAATCAACCCAAGCACTCACACTTTCACCATTGGCAATAGACCATTCAAGACCCTTGTTAAAGATAACCCCTCCCACCTTGCAAGATTTCCATATTCGAGAAGCAGTATTGGCATCTAGCTCTTCGTACAATTGAATTTGCATTGCTTCTTCGCACATGTGATGGTGTGAGTTCTGTCGGCTACGTGTCTTCATTAAATTAAGGGTTTGTTTAGATACTATTTATTTTGCTGAAAACTGAAAATTTACTGCTGAAAACACTGTAGCAAAATAAATTTTAAAAGGCAAAATATTGTTGCTGCGTTTTTCACAAGTTGGCTGGTCCGTAAACAGTGCTGTGGGACCAGCCAAAAAAAATGCAAAACGCATAAAAATTTGTTGGCAAACGCACGCTAAACGCTGTTGTTTCCTTCATTGCCTTATTTCTAACTGCAAAGCTACTAGGTGTCATTTTCTTTTCATCTTGTTCAACATCCCTTTCATTTAACCTCTGAGTGCTCTGCTACTGTGTTACTTCAACAATTTTGAAATGTATAACTTAAAATTTTTCCTGTGATGATAAAGATAAGAAATGTGTTATGTCAACAATATTTTCACAACAAATTATAGGTAATAAATTGGTATTCCTTATGATTCGAACCTAATACTAAATTTTATTTATTTTATTTTATTGTAAAAGTGTTATGGATATAACATTTAAAAAAAAAATAAAATAGCTCAATAATTTTTTTTCATAAAACTTTGAAATTTTAACACCAAAATAATACAATTCTCAAAATTTTCAATTACAAACTTTAAATTTGCAATTCGTTTCCTATTACAGTTTTAAAATTTTACTTAATTTTAGATATATAATGGAATTGATAAAATTCTTAATGAAATTTAATGAGATAATCAGATAATTGTTCCCATAGAACTAGATTATATCCTTTGTTTGCTTGAAATTGAAAGGTACATTAATATATTCCCAAGAGGTACAGTTGTCCTTATGCAGAAACGGTGGCAAATCATATCAGGGAGGGATTTATTAAGTAATATACCACTAGTCAGGAGGCAGCTACCGGAGATGTAAGTTATAATCAGCAATGGCAACTTAAAGTCACAGATGTTGAGAAGGAAAACCTAAGTCATATGGTCACAAATGAGGAAATATCCACAACAATCTAGTCTATTAAAGCTTTTAAAGCTCTCGGGCCTAATGGGCTGCATGCTGGGTTCTTTCAAAGGTTTTGGCACATAGTGGAAGGGTCAATCAGAGAAGAGGTGAAGCAAGTGTTCAGGGATAGGAATATTCCAGAGTACCTGAATAAAACCAACATTGTGCTCATCCCAAAGAATCAAGGGCCCGAATCCATTACCCATTACCGTCCCATTAGTCTGTGTAATTTGGTGTATAAGATTGTCTCCAAAATCTTAGTTGGCAGAATTAGACCACTCTTAGATCAGATTGTCTCGCCGTGTCAAGCGGCTTTTGTGCCAGGTAGAAGGGGTGTGGATAATGCAATTATTGTCCAGGATATAATCCATACTATGGGGAAAGCCAAAGGAAATGTGGGTTATATGGCAATTAAGATTGATTTAGAAAAGGCCTATGACAAACTTGAGTGGATTTTCATAAAAAGCATGTTGAACAGATACAACCTCCCAGACAATGTTATCAAGCTTGTGATGAGTTGCATATCATCAATTTCTACCTCGATCCTTTTTAGTGGGGGAAGTCTAGAGTCCTTTTGCCCCACTAGAGGCATAAGGCAGGGAGATCCTCTATCCCCATACATATTTATTCTTTACACGGAGTTCTTAGGTCAGCTTATTCAAGAAAAATGTGAAGCCAAAGTTTGGTGCCCGGTAAAAGCCTCTAGGAGTGGTCCTTCCTTTTCCCACTTGTTCTTTGCAGATGATTTAATGCTTTTTGCAAAGGTCAATGCAGAAAATTGTAATGCCATTAGGGATGTGCTTGATACCTTTTGTAACCTATCCGGCCAAACTATGAGTTAAGCTAAGTCTAGGGTCTATTTTTCCCCAAATATTGACTCAAGTGATAAAGAGGCTCTTAGCGATATTCTTGGCTTTCAGCAGACGGATTGTTTGGGAAAGTACTTAGGTTTTCCCATCAAGCATAAAGGGGGCAGCAACCAGGATTTTAATTTTGTGTTGGATAGAGTGAAAAGCAAATTGGCGGTATGGAAGGCCAATCTACTATCCGTGGCAGGAAGGGTGGTGCTAATCGTAGCATCATCTTTAGTTATACCTGCTTATGTGATGCAAAGAAATCAGCTGCCTGCAAGAGTTTTAGAAGGTATTGATAGGGTGAATAGAAACTTCTTATGGGGTTCAGATGAGAGTAAGCGAAAAATGCACTGGGTGGGGTGGCAGAAGGTAACCAGACCAAAGGATGAAGGGGGGTTGGGACTACAAACTGTAAAAGGAAGGAATACGACACTCTTGGAAAAATTGAATTGGAGGCTTCATACTGAGACAAAGGCCCTTTGGGCTAAAGTCCTTAGGCTGAAATATTATAATCATCAAAGATTAAGCTCCAAAAATGTTAGCAGGTTGCCAAGCTCCAGAATTTGGAAAGGATTAAAGCAAGGTGAAGAAACTTTCAAAAAAGGAATTAGATGACTGCCTGGATCTGAAAGCAAGCTGGATTTTTGGAATGATGGTTGGTTTACTCTCGGCCCGCTAAGGAATATTATTCATGGCCCTTTGTCTCGGGAAGCTTTAAAGTTAAAATTCAAGGATGTTGTAGACTATGCTGGCACTTGGAACTGGGATATTATGCAGATGGCCTTACCAATTGAGATCATTGATGTGCTTAAAGCTACGCCCATCCCTCTAACCACCAAAATGGAAGACAAATTAGCTTAGAAGTACTCGCCAAGAGGAGGATTTGATCTTAAGAGTGCATTTTTACTAACCACTGAACCTAGAGGGGATGTTCCTTTCAAGGGTAAGTGGATTTGGAAATTGAAGACCTTGCCAAAAATACAAACCTTTGTATGGAAATGTATGCATTATAGCATAGGAATTAATCAATGCCTAATGACTAGAGGAATACATGGTAAGGCCAGCTGCCCACGTTGCAACAGAGGAGCTGAGTTTGTCGTTCATACACTGCGTGACTGTCCTGTAAGCAAAAGGATCTGGCATCAGTTGGGTAGGCAAGCAACAGATTCATTCTTTTCTAACCAAAATCTGCAGGAGTGGATCGTTTCGAATGCCAAATCTGGACAACAGTTTGGGTCGGGTCACATTCCTTGGTACCATATTTTTCTTTTTGCTATCCGGTTGATTTGGAAAGATAGAAACCAGTTCGTGTTTAGGAACAAAAATTTGAACCCCAATTTGGCGAAAGAAATATTAGATCGTGCCTCAAAGTTTGTGTTCTGTGCTTGTAACCAATTAGCTACCAAAAGGCTGATCTAGAAGAGTATAAGATGGGAGAAACCGAGGGATGGATGGTTGACTCTAAATGCAGATGGCTCAGCAGCAGGAAGTCCTGGGATGGCTGAAGGAGGAGGCTTAATCAGAGATGGCAATGGAGATTGGGTAATTGGATTTGCAAGAACGATTGGAACCGCTACCAGCTTCCTAGCGAAGGTTTGGGCCCTCCAAGACGGTCTTCTTCTCTACTTACAAATTCAAGCCCAAGCTGTCCTTATTGAATTAGATGCAAAAGCCGTTGTTGATGCCTTTAACCTACAAAATTATTCTAATTCTACTTGAAGAGGATAAAATATGAGATAAGGCTTGGCGAGCCCAATAGGTCCATTGGCGAGCCCAATAGGCCCATGTCCACAAGCCCAAAGAAGGTAGAGCCCATCCTTCGCGTGGGCCCCTGACCGGACGGAGGCCTAGACTTGCCCACCACGTTTCAAGAAACTTGCTCTACAAGGATGAGAAGCTTGCTCTACAAGGATGAGAAACTTGCTCTACAAGGATGAGAAGCTTACTCTACAAGGATGAGAAGCTTGCTCTGCAAGGATGAGAGGCTTGCTCTACAAGGAAAGGAGGCAGGACCTCACCACTATAAAAAGGCCCCAACACCCTCACAAAAAGGTACACGTAACTAACTCCTCTCTAGCATTCTAGAGTTGTAAAAGCATTTCTGACTTAACCTTCGGAGGGTGTTTGGCCGGCTCCACACCGATGCCCCCTGAAGGTGTTCAGTGTTGTTCTCTCTTGCAGGCAACGGCTATCGAGTGTAAGGATCGTGCATCTCACTGGTGAACTTTTCGGCATCATCAGTTGGCGCCGTCTGTGGGAAAAACGATCGTGACAGCTTAAGCCATTGTCGCCTCCCGGACACAAGAGTTGCATGGTACTCACACGCTCGATGGCCAACACCAACGACGTTCAAGGCGACGAGCCGCCAAGGCCCACCGCATTAGAAAGACAGGTTCAGACCCTCGCGGCCGCAGTAGAACGCCTCACGAAACAGAATCACGACCTGGAGGAACAGTTGCGACAGAAAAACCCGGGACATAACGGTCAGGAGGAGAACCAGGGGGACAGCTCCGAAAGAAGGGGGCTTGAGAAGCAAGAGGGCAATAATGAGCCCAGTAGAACGGAGAGGCGGAATTCGAGCATGCCCTCCCTCACAAATGCAACCACACCGCCCATCCTCGCAGAGATGCAGGCGATGAAAGAGCAGATGGAGGTCATGATGAACGCCCTCAAGGGACGCGTCTCCAGCGACCTTGACGACTTAGTGAATAAGACGGACTCGCCGTTCACCGCACCAGTCAACTCCTGTCCCCTGCCGCCGAAGTTCCGGATGCCACAGGTTGAGAGCTACGACGGGATCAAGGACCCGATAGATCATCTGGAAACTTTCAAGACCATGATGCACCTCCAAGGGGTACCGGACGAAATCATGTGTAGGGCCTTCCCTACAACACTGAGGGGCGCGGCAAGAATCTGGTTCAGCAGACTGACGCCAAATTCGATCAACACTTTCAAGGAGCTAAGTGCCCAATTCACCTCGCACTTCATCGGGGGACACAGGTACAAGAAGTCTACAGCATGCCTAATGAGCATCAGGCAGCGGAAGGACGAAACGCTGCGGTTATACATAACTCGCTTCAACAAGGAAGCACTTTCCATTGATGAGGCCGATGACAAGATTTTGGTGGCAGCCTTCACGAATGGCCTGCGGAAGGGAAAATTCCTGTTCTCCCTGTACAAAAACGATCCGAAGACCATGTCTGAGGTACTCTACAGGGCCACGAAATATATGAATGCGGAGGACGCACTATCGGCCAGGGAAGACAAACCCAGGAAGAGAGAGAGACCGGGAGATGACAGGGAGGACCACGGAAAGAAGAAAGCAAGAACGGGAGACAGACGCGAGGATAAACGTTCTAAACCCCTAGGAGGGAGATTTACAAGATTCACCCCTCTGAACGCTCCGCTAGACCAGGTGCTGATGCAGATCAAAGACGAGGGATCTCTGACGTTCCCAGGGAAGCTGAAGAGCGATCCAGCCAAGCGATCCAGGAACAAGTATTGCCGTTTCCACCGCGATCACGGTCACGACACCGCGGATTGCTACGATATGAAACAGCAAATTGAGGCCCTCATCAGAGAAGGAAAACTGCAAAAGTTCGTCAGTAAGGATAGGACGGATGCTCATGCACGGGAACAGGCCCCTCGGCGGGAGAACGACCATCAGAAGCCCCCTGTTGGGGACATAAGGATGATCATAGGGGGCACGACAGCGACGGGATCATCCAAGAAGGCCCGGAAGACCTACCTTAGGATGGTCCAAAATGTGCAGACAACGGGTTCTGTACCCAAGATGGCACGGAGAGAAAGTCCGATTATTGGGTTCTCGGAGGACGACGCGAGACGCCTCTACCATCCGCACGATGACGCCCTCGTCGTCAGTTTAAGGGTAGGAGATTACAACGTACACCGGATGCTGGTCGACAATGGCAGCTCGACAGACATCCTGTACTACCCAGCATTCCAGCAGATGGGAATAAATAGAGCACGGCTAACACCAACGCATGCTCCGTTGGTCGGCTTTGGAGGAACAAGGATACTCCCGTTAGGAGCAATCACACTCTCAGTGACGGTCGGTGACTATCCGCAGCAAATCACCCAAGACGTGACCTTCTTAGTGGTCGACTGCTCATCCGCGTACAACGGTATAATAGGGCGACCAACACTAAACTCTTGGAAAGCAGCGACCTCAACATACCACCTGATGATCAAGTTCCCTACGGAGTACGGAATTGGAGAGTTGCGAGGAGATCAAGTGGCTGCCCGGGAATGCTACGTCGCCATGCTGGAGATGGAGGATCACCAGCAGACTTTGTGCATTGGCGAGCAGCGGATCGTCGCGGAGCCGGTAGAAGAGTTGGAAGAAGTCACGCTCGATGAATCGAGACCCGGACGGACGACAAGGATGGGCACCCAGGCCAGCCAGACGGTAAGGCAAGACCTGGCAAACTTCCTGAAGAGGAATCAGGACATATTCGCGTGGAGCCACGAAGATATGCCAGGAATCGATCCGTCAGTGATAGTCCATAGGCTGCATGTCAACCCGGACTTCCCCCCAGTCCGGCAGAAGAAGCGGGTGTTCGCGCAGGAACGGGATAAAGCGGTGGCGGAAGAAGTTAGAAAACTGCTGGAGGCGGGGTTTATCCGAGAAGTCTACTACCCTGACTGGCTAGCAAATGTGGTCATGGTGAGAAAGAACAGCGGAAAGTGGAGAATGTGCGTTGACTTCACGGACCTTAACAAGGCGTGCCCGAAAGACAGCTATCCGCTCCCAAGGATAGACACCCTGGTAGACTCGACGGCCAGACACGAGCTCTTAAGTTTCATGGACGCCTTCACAGGCTATAACCAGATTAAAATGGAGGAGGAGGATCAGGAGAAGACCTCTTTCGTAACCAGCTAAGGACTTTTCTGCTACAAGGTGATGCCATTCGGACTTAAGAACGCGGGGGCTACATATCAAAGGTTGATGAACAAGATGTTCGCGCACCAGCTCGGTAGGAACGTACAAGTCTATGTCGACGACATGTTGGTGAAGAGCATGCGCGAGAACGACCATCTCAGCGACCTTCAGGAGACATTCGACACCCTTCGGTCGTACAACATGAAGCTGAACCCAAGCAAGTGCGTGTTTGGGGTTATGGCCGGGAAATTCTTGGGATTCATGGTGTCCCAAAGGGGTATAGAAGTCAACCCAGAGAAAGTACGAGCCATAATGGAGTTAGAGCCCCCGAAGACAGTGAAGGCAGTTCAGAGCTTGAACGGAAAAGTTGCGGCCCTGAACAGATTCGTCTCCAAAGCGACAGATAAGTGCTTGCCTTTCTTCCGAGTACTAAAGAAATCGTTCGAGTGGACGGACGAATGTCAGAAAGCATTCGAAGACTTGAAGAAGTACCTGTCGTCCCCACCACTTCTCAGCCCGTCCGTGCCAGGAGAAGAGCTGTACCTCTACATTGCGGTCTCGCAAGCAGCCGTCAGCGCGGCCTTGGTACGGGACGACAGACGCTCCCAACGACCAATCTATTTTGTGAGCAGGGCGTTTCGAGGAGCAGAAGAAAGGTATCCCCGGATGGAGAAATTGGCCCTTGCCCTCATAACCGCTGCGCGGAAACTCAAACCCTATTTCCAAGCCCATGTAATCGTAGTCCTGACGGACCAACCTCTGAAGAAAGCAATGAGCAGCCCCGAGGCGGCAGGAAGAATGGCCTTGTAGGCAATTGAGCTAAGCGAATTCGACGTACGGTACCGCCCACGAACTTCGATGAAGGGGCAAGTAGTGGCAGACTTCATAGCCGAGTACACCCAGCCGGAAGACGAAGGGGCTTAAGGACAGAAACTGTGGATCATTCACACGGACGGGTCATCAAATCAGCACTCAGGAGGAGCCGGTGTGGTTATGCGGACACCAGAAGGGGATAAGATCGAGTGCATGATAAGACTAGACTTCCCTACGACCAACAACGAGGCGGAGTACGAAGCCTTGGTAGCTGGATTGGACCTCGCAAGGGTCGCGGGCGCCGGAAATGTGATCATACATTGTGACTCCCAGGTGATAACCAGTCAGATCAATGGCGATTTCGAGTGTAGGAACGAGAGGATGAAGAAGTACCTGGAGGAAGTGAAGGGTCGAATCGCTGGCCTCGAGGTCAAATTCGTTCAGATCCCAAGGGAGGAAAACGAGTGCGCCGACCGTTTGGCAAAAGCGGCCTCCGCAGAATTCATGAATGCGCCTAAACAGGTATTATCCTTTGTTCAAACTTGCTCACTTATTGACGACGGGAGGAAGATACAAGAGATAGATGTTGAAGAGGATTGGACAGCACCCCTAAAAGAATATCTAGGGTCGGGCTCTCTGCCGGACGAAAAGGATGCTGCAAAGAGATTGAAGGTCCGGGCCTCGCGATTCGTACTGATCAAAGGCACCTTGTACAAAAGAGCTTTCTCTCGACCGTACCTAAGGTGTCTAAGCCACGGCGAAACAGATTATGTGATGAGGGAAGTCCACGAGGGGATTTGCGGGAATCACTCTGGAGCACGGTCTTTGGTGCACAAACTCATCCGAGCCGGATACTACTGGCCCACAATGCTCAGGGACGCCCAATCATATGTAAAGGCTTGTGATAAGTGCCAGAGGTTCAGTAATCTGATCAGACGACCATCAGAAGAACTCTCACCCATGACGGCCCCTTGGCCGTTCGCGCAATGGGGGCTAGACATCATGGGCCCTTTCCCAACGGCTCTAAGGCAGCTGAAGTTCCTGGTAGTCGGTATCGACTACTTCACCAAGTGGGTCGAAGCGGAACCCCTTGCCACTATCACAGAGAAAAACATTCGTGCCTTCGTGTGGAAAAACATCGTATGCAGGTACGGGATTCCGAGGGTGCTTGTCTCTGACAATGGAAAACAGTTCGACAACAGCACATTCAAGAATTTCTGCTCAGAGCTAGGCATTCGGAATCATTACTCATCACCAGCACACCCGCAGGCAAACGGACAGGTAGAAGTCACGAACAGGACATTGCTAAAGATCATCAAGACCCGGCTCGAGGGGGCAAAGGGTATTTGGCCAGACGAGCTGCCAAGCATCTTGTGGGCATATCGGACGACTGCAAGGACACCCACTGGGGAGACCCCGTTCCGACTTGCATACGGAGCCGATGCAGTCATCCCAGCAGAAATCGGCCTCACCAGCTATCGCGTACAGAGCTACACGGAGGACAAAAATGAAGAAGCTATGCGCCTTCAGCTAGACTTGGTGGACGAGGTCCGAGCAATAGCTGAACAGAGATTGGCGCGATACCAGAACCTCATGTCAAAGAACTACGACTCAAGGGTAAAGCACAGGGATTTCCAGATCGGCGACCTGGTACTACGGAAGGTCATGGGCGCTGCCAAAGACCCTACCCAGGGGAAGCTCGGACCAAATTGGGAAGGACCGTATAGAATCACATCGTGGCGTAGGAAGGGCACGTACCACCTCGAAACCATGGACGGAAAAAAGCTCCAGCATCCATGGAATTCAGAGCACCTTCGGAAATACTACCAGTAGAAGGGACGTTTAAATTCCCCAATGTATATTTACTAGACTTCGACTATTCTGAAGCAGTCTTTTGATTACTTTTGGGCTTTTTGCTTTGGTACCTTTGTAGGCCCAAGAAGGGGCAGGTATTTTCTTCTACAGATTCGAATTTAATGAAGGAACATTCAGGACCTTGCTGTGTAAATCTCACTACTAAAAGACTGCTACCACGGAGTGAACGGACCCCACCATGGGTTAAAAATTTATACAAGTCCTAAAAGAGGACGGACCCCACCATGGGTTAAAAATTTACAAGTTCACGAAGTGAACGGACCCCACCATGGGTTAAAAATTTATACAAGTCCTAAAAGAGGACGGACCCCACCATGGGTTAAAAATTTACAAGTTCACGAAGTGAACGGTCCCCACCATGGGTTAAAAATTTATACAAGTCCTAAAAGAGGACGGACCCCACCATGGGTTAAAAATTTACAAGTTCACGAAGTGAACGGACCCCACCATGGGTTAAAAATTTATACAAGTCCTAAAAGAGGACAGACCCCACCATGGGTTAAAAATTTATGCAAGTCCTAAAAGAGGACGGACCCCATCATGGGTTAAAAATATACAAGTTCACTAAGTGGACGGACCCCACCGTGGGTTAAAAACATGCAAGTTCATTAAGTGGACGGACCCCACCATGGGTTAAAAATTTACAAGTTCATTAAGTTAACGGACCCCACCATGGGTTAGAAATTTACACCAATCCACAAAGTAGACGGACTCAACCAGGGCCGAACTTATACGAATCCAAAAAATGGACGAACCCAAACAGTTCGCGAAATTATGCAAGTCCATCACGTGGGCAGCAATCAGGGGTCACGACCACTTTCAAAGGAGTGAACGGATCCGACTGAGGTCGCGAAAAATATAAAGGTCCACGACGTGGACGGATCAAATTAAGCAAGTATTTAAAGCATCAGGACGGAGCACACACCATTATCAATGCGATATTAAAAGAAACATTTAAATAAATAAGTTTAAATGTCGGATACAACGGATATAAAATGGCCCTACATACGACGGGCAAAAATCCAAAGAGTTTTCAAAATAATTAAACAAAATGGTGAACGGCTACACATCAGGAGCGACGAGGTCTTTGGCTTCTGGAGTCTTCCCTTCTTCATCTTGAAGCTCAGGGACGACGGTGACGGGCCTTTCCTCTGCGAAAAGGTCAGCTGTATCATCAGAGGCGTCTGGCTGGACGGACATACCCTCCGCGACGTTGATGTCGACGGCTGAGAAGTCAAACTTAGGGTATAGAGCTTTGGCCTGACGGAGAGCATCCTCAAAACCATCAGTGTATGAAGTTCCGAGCTCCGTCAAGAGAGCGTCGGAGTCACAATACTCCTGGACGGCCTTCTCTTTGGCGAGACGAAGCTCGTCCTCCTTATCCTCCAGGACGGCCTTGAGTTCCTCCACCGTCCTCTGGTGCTCGTCCCTTGCCTGCTCCGCCAGCTTGAGCTTTTTCTCCGTCACCACTTTCCAGTTTTTGAGCTCGAGCAGCTCCTCTTCCGCCAGCCTGGCCTTGTCACGGACCCTCTCCAGCGCCGTCTCATTGTGAAGAGCCCGATCCATCAGACCCTTCGTCATAAGCATAGCCTGACGACCAAATTGGACTTAGTCGAAAATGATAACAGAGGAAATTGAAATAGGAGTGGTGACGGATTCTTACTTGGGCAATGCTGAAGAGGCCCGTCTCCCCCATGGCCTCCGTCGAGTGGTTCCCCAGGTCCTCGTAGTCCTCGCTCCCAATGATGGAAGAGATCTTCCCCAAGGCATATTTTGGATCTTCACGGAGTAGGACGGGCGGTTTCTTCTGACTGCCCGGAGGGGGAACCATCAGACCTTTGCCAGCTCCAGGCTTGGCCGGGGTCACCGTCTTCTTTCCCTCCGCCATAAGGCCTATGACGGGCTCCGTCGAAACTTTCTGTTTCTTGGGTGCACGGTCGACCTTAGGCATCGGTCTCTTCGCCGGGGGCCTGCTCGAGCCCGTCCCCATCTCCCCCACGTCCGTCTCCTTGTTCTTAGCGGCTTTACTTTTGATGGCAGCCCTCCTCTTCGCGTCGTCCATCTCTGTAGAAACAAGGGTAGACGGGTAAAACTCAAAGCGAATGAGCAAAGGAAAAAAGAGGTGACGGACTTACGCTGACGGGTGCGTTCCTCGTACTTTATCGCCGCGGCTGTAGGCTCCGGTCCGTCGCAGTACCAGTGGACGGTGTTGAGATTGACCAGCTTCGCCCACGTCCTTTCCTCTGGCTTCGTCTTTGAAAAAATCTTTTCCAAAAAATTGTACTCCTCTAAGTCAACTTGTGGACGCCGTCGCACTGAAAAAAAAAAAAAAAAAAAAAAAAAAAAAAAAAAAAAAAAAAAAAAAAAACTTAGGACGGTCATTAAAAAGTTGAAGTAAAATTACCTACGCAACGCGACGGACTATACCGGACGGGTCCAAGATACCCCATGTGCTATCGACGGGCAGGAAGTCCGTCTCCCCCGAGTGACACATCCAACCGTCACCTTCCAGGAAGAAATAGCGGCTCTTCCAGTCTCGGTTGGAGTCCGGGGTCTCGTAAATGACCTTCAAGACGGATTTCCTAGGGACGAAACTGTACATTCCCCTCGACTTGTCTATCTCATCCGGACGGTAGCAGTGGAGGAACTCCCGTACGGTCAACGATCTTGAGCCATTAGACATGGCTCCGTACAGAACCTCTATTGCAATAAAAACCCTCCAGGCGTTGGGGGATATCTGGCTGACGGACAGACCTAAGTGATGGAGGAGTTCTCTTTTTAATCTGTTCAGGGGGAATCTAAGTCCGGCCTTTAGTGCTTGTTCGTACACCCCTAGATCATCCACTCCGTCGTAATAACATTTCTCGGATTTGTAGGGCAGACGGATGGGGATGTGGTCGGGTATTTGGTAGATTGCCCTAATTGTTTTGAAGTGAACCTCCTTAATTGTGGACACAAATTTGTGCACCGTCCACTCAGGCAGCATGACGAACTCCCTAAGTCCGTCAGCCCCAACTACGGATCTAGGTCCTCCACCACCGCCGTCAGAACCTTCCTCTGGTTCGGCCAACTCCATATCCTCATTTGTTGAGGACGGTGAAGTGGCAGACGGAGTCCTCTCGATCAGTTCGTCCGGATCTTTGTAACCCGACGGGTACAATTCCTCGTAACCCGCCCCGTCGCGGACGAACGACTGGTTACTCGACGCACTAGACATTGCGTACAACGGAGTGACAAAGCCTAAGACTGACGGTCTAAAATAAAAAAGGGAAGAGACGGATGCAAGAAGTTTAAATGCTTCAACCGTGACATTTATAAAAACTGAAGGTGAACGGATAGGATCACTTACCGAAGAAGGGAGCGAACGGGTTGATCTCGTTGCAGAAAGATGTGAACGGTTGAGCTCTGACAAGTGACGGACTTGCTCTGACAATGAAGTTTCTGCGCAAAGTAGAGAAATGAAGGAGAAGTGCAGGTTTTTATAGGTAGAGTGCACGGAAGACGAAGCGGCACTTCGATCCATGATACGGACCAATCTACGAGTGACACGTGTCATCACCTTAAATGCTTCTGCAGCCTGTCAGACCCCCACAGACATGACGGCGTCTCCATCCGTCAACCTCCCTCCAAGGGTCCTCGTCACCAACATCCGTGAAGCTCTGACCGTCATCTCTCTGACTCCGTCATCAACCATTCGGTCTTTACGATCACCGTCCTAGCTCTTTGTTACCGTTCATTTACGCCCATCCGTCACCCCCATGAGTACGGGCCATCATTATTGTTTGTTTTAACCGTCACCCCAATTGACCGTTTGCACAACAGCGACGGACCAAATGGGGTGAAGGGGGCAGCTGAAGAGGATAAAATATGAGATAAGGCTTGGCGAGCCCAATAGGCCCATTGGCGAGCCTAATAGGCCCATGTCCACAAGCCCAAAGAAGGTAGAGCCCATCCTTCGCGTGGGCCCCTGACCGGACGGAGGCCCAGACTTGCCCACCACGTTTCAAGAAACTTGCTCTACAAGGATGAGAAGCTTACTCTACAAGGATGAGAAGCTTGCTCTGCAAGGATGAGAGGCTTGCTCTACAAGGAAAGGAGGCAGGACCTCACCACTATAAAAAGGCCCCAACACCCTCACAAAAAGGTACGCGTAACTAACTCCTCTCTAGCATTCTAGAGTTGTAAAAGCATTTCTGACTTAACCTTCGGAGGGTGTTTGGCCGGCTCCACACTGGTGCCCCCTGAAGGTATTCAGTGTTGTTCTCTCTTGCAGGCAACGGCTATCGAGTGTAAGGATCGTGCATCTCACTGGTGAACTTTTCGGCATCATCACTACTGTATCCTCTATTATGGACAATTGCAGGCACTTGGCTTCCCAAATCCTCCGAATGAGAGTTAGACATGTCTACAAAGAAGCCAATAGATGTGCGGACTTCTTAGCTAAATTAGACACTTCCCTTAAGAGTGACTTTGTTGTGTTTTCTAGTCCACCTGTGGGGACCTTATTCATATGTTGGAGGTTGATGCCTATGGATTGGCTATAAACAGGCTTTGTCCTGATCCTTTTTTTGCCGTTTAGTGCTTTAATACATTCCTTTTCTACCAAAAACAAAGAAAAGAAAGGGTGGCAAATCTATCTTCCCAGGGATTATTTTAATGTACGGATAGAGGAGGTGGAGGTGAGAAGACTGTGCGTGAAAACTGACAATGTACTGTTTGCGATTGAAGGCATGTTGTTCACGGAACAAATTTTTTTTATTTATACAATTTTGGCAACGTGTGCAATAATAGCCTTTCTTTTTTGTCTCTTTCATATAATGTAAGTGGTGTAAAGCCATACAAGTGGAGTGAATTCTTTTCACAAAATTTCTTCACAAATCAACAAGGCATGGGCATGTAAATGTAATTTAGGGTCGGTTTGAATAACGTTTATTATTAAAAATTAAAGATATTATAGTAAAATAATTTTTAAATATATGAATAGTATTATGAGATCCAATTTTAAAGTAGACATGTAAATGTAATTTAAGGTCTGTTTGGATACCACTTATTACTGAAAATTGAAGATATTATAGTAAAATAATTTTTAAATATATGAATAGTACTATGGGACCCAGTTTTAAAGTTGTTTGTCTGAAAAAAAAAAAACTTGCAGGTTCCATGAACAGTGCATAGAACCCACCAAATTAAGTTGGACGCTGGACACGCAAAGTGCTATCCAAGTGTACACTTAAGGTGTGTTTAGAATCTTTAGATACTGCTTATTTTGCTGAAAACTGAAAACACTGTAGTAAAATAATTTTTAAATGTGTAAATAGTTCCGTGAGACCTATTTTTAATAAAAGTTTGTTGAAAAAAGAGGTTTGTAGGTCCCGTGAACAGTGCACGGGACCCACTGAAAAAGCTGAAACACGCTTCTAAAAAAAAATGTAGATGCAAACACAGACGTGTAGTTTATCAGCTGTATCCAAACAAATACTTAATCCAGTATTGGGATGTCCTTTAATTGGGTTAATAGAGAAGCTAACAATGATACTCATGTATTAGCCAAATAGTCTGTTATAGCAATTCTGTCTTTGATAAAGTCTTTTTATTGAGCAAATAATAATAATAATAATTTACAAGAAGTTAGTGTCTCTTTGTGCACAAGTTTTGCTTTTAACTCTTTTTTGTTTAGTTTTTTAAAATTTGATTTTTTTTCATTTTTTTTCCAAAGTATAAATATATTTTAGTCCACTTACAGCCCCCCAAAAAAAATAAATAAATTGATGTCAAACACACAATATTATTTACCACGACTTTTTTTTACTACAATTTTATCATAGTTTTGATGTGACAAAATATGTGTGATTAGCCATCATTTTTTTCGTTAACTCACAATTTTTTTGACCAGTCACACTCACAACTAAAACATTAGAGCATCTCCAACAGATTGGCCAAATTTTTGTACTGTTTGAACAATGAACAGTGATATTTAGTTTTTAGCTACTTACTTTTCAAATACATTTTCCAACAGATTCTCTATCATTTTCTCCATCTTATTTAACTATTATTTCTTCATTTATTTTTATTCTTTTTTAACAACTATACATCTTCTAACATTTTTTTATTCAATACCTGATTATTATAATAGAAAAAAACATTTGAAGAATGAATAGTAAAAGCTATAGTGTTCTTTATTTGTAGAGAAGCACTATAGCAAAGCTAATCTAAAAAATGGAGATGAAAAATCTATTGAAGTGAGAATGAAATATGAACAGTGGTGTTTTTGCTTCAAAAAATAGATATAGAGCATCTATTGGAGATGCTCTTATAGTTGTTACGAAAAAAGGGTTGTGTACTGGATTCTGTATTGCTGCATAACCTGATATGATGGTCGGGCCTCACACATGTGATGGGTTTACTAGTATTCCACATGGGAGATTTCATTTCACACATTACACATAGAACCAACCGTTTCTCGACATAGGGTATGGTCCACAGCCCATCTCGAACAAAGTGGAAAAAAGAAGAATGGCCCATGCCGACCCAACAAATCAAGTTCATGTCTAGCTAGTTATGTGGAGTCTCCGAGAGATGGGACACACTAGTCCCTATAGTTAAACAAGCTAGGTTTGATCTATACATATCTCCCATGGCACAATAATTACCTTAGTCCTGATTAGGGTTGAGTGAGTTTACGCATCACAAGTGCAATATCTTCATGGTCTCAACATTTTTCATAATTATTGATATGTTTTATTGTAATTTGTGTATAATAAAAATAGTGTCAGTTATAGACTCAACTGAAAACGAGAGTCAAGGTCGGTCCAAGTGGTTTGGGGGCCTAAGACGAAATCTTCAAATAAGACCTTTATGTTATCACTTAAGTAATATTTAACTAGCATTTTATGTAATAATTTTTTTTTTTAAATCCATTCTTTTTACTTTTTAATATGATTTTTTTTGAGAAAATGCTAAAGTTATAATAAATTTTACTACAAAATAGTGTTGTAATGAATGTGATCAATGACATGAGACTTACAAAAATATTAGAAATATTATAAAATTTACAACATGAGAATTACAAAGATATATCACCAATTACAAATTACAAAAGTTAGAAATATTATAAAAGTCATATTCATTGTCACATCAAATTATAAAAGTTATGGAGACCACTAGAATTTTTATCTTGTTTAAAAATAATTAAATAAATAAAAGTTATGTAGTAAAATTTATAGTATTTTTAACATTTTCCAATTTGAATTACTTGTGATTAGTAACACGTCTATTTGTAAGACCTATTTATTTAAATTTGTCTTATCTTTATCTCTAGCATTACTTAATTCTTTGAGCCTTCTTAATAGTGAAAAA
Source organism: Quercus wislizeni (assembly GCA_023055345.1). Lineage (NCBI taxonomy): Eukaryota > Viridiplantae > Streptophyta > Magnoliopsida > Fagales > Fagaceae > Quercus > Quercus wislizeni. Next base: position 31,476,043 of record JALGQJ010000001.1, read on the forward strand.
ATATGTAAACTAAAATGTTTTAATATCTCCCAAAAATATTTATATATAAAAAATAAATAAAAAATTAGCCCCCAAATTTGGGGCCTTCTCTAGTAAGGGGGCCCTAGGCAATGGCCTAATTGGCCTAAGCCTAGGGCCAGCCTTGACGAGAGTACATATATTTATCAAATCACCTTAGCCTAAATTTTTAGGGATTGATTAAAATTTATTGCTGAATTTCTTGATTTACATGGGACTAAATTGTGGACCTACTAGAATAAAGAATGACAGATAAAAAAAAATTTTAAAAAAAATGAAAAATGAAAAATGAAAAATGAAAAATGAAGAAGAGTGAAGACAACACATAGGCAATGACATTATTACAAGATTTCTAGGTACTTTTTTCTTTTTTTTTGGAGAAGATGATTTCTAGGTACTTTGTGATAATACTTGAGTGACACATATGGAAGCCAAAATAAAGCACTAAAAGTAATTGTTGTGTCCTTTACATGAGGGAATAATTGGAGACTGACTAAACTCAAACAAAAGCGGGCCATGGCATGAGGGAATAATTGTGAATGAGTGTATATTACAAACTAGTTGGAGTTTGTTAGATATTTTGTGTATCTAAATAGGTTTTAATTCAAATTTGATCTCACTTTGGTGGTGGAAGAATAATGTTTGATCTTACATTGGAAGTGAAAGAGTGTTATTATTTCTTTAAAAGAAATCGAGTGTGGGAAACAAAAGAGAACAAAGTGGAAAATGCATTTGTTGTGGTTTCGTTAGATTTGTAGTAGGTTCATCGAAATTCAGTTGACCGTCGACCGAGAAGCTAACGAGAATTTAGCAAAACTTTCTTGTCCGGTGATTTTTAAGTATTCTCGTTAGAAGCTCGTTCAACTAAATTTTAGGCAAGATATGCATAATTGCCTTTTCTGCAAACTTTATCACCGAGAGTTAAACCAGCAGATATTTAAAATGTTTGTGAATTAGGGGAGATTGTTTCTTACTGTTTTTTAATAGTAATAACATTTTATTGTGACTTTTCATGGATTAAATATATTATTTAAATTCTCGTTATTAAGGGAAGATTGATTTCTTCTTATGAAATCAGGAAATTTCAAAAACATTAGAAATCCCATGAGTCTCTTGAAAATTGCTACATGTAGTTGTGCGTTTGGTTCCAGCTTAAAAAATCAGTTTATTTTACTATTCAGCTTATTTTTGCTACTATATATGCACCCATTACACTTTTTAGTATTATTCATAAGTTTCACTGTATTATTTTAGCTAACTTTTAGTCTTTTATCTTTATCTATAATATTTCATCAAAAAGTATAGTATTTTTATCAAAAAGTTTTCAGTTTCAGTAAAATAAGCGGCTCCCAAACAGTTTTTAGTTTCAATAAAATTGGTTGTATTTTGATTTTTGTGGACAAATTTACAGTAATCCATTAGCAACTCCTACGTAAGAGTTAAAATTGTCCTAGGAGGCTAGAACATAGATTTTGATCCTGCTTTTAGCCGTTAAAGTTTTCTTTATTTCCTCATTAATCTTTCACTTTTTTTTTTCTTTCATTTAGTATACCTTTTTCTTCAAGCACTGGACTGAATTTCCTCCCATCAACATAAGCCATTTGGTTCCCAAGTCCTTCACAAGGTCAACCTTCTTTGGAGATAGCTCTTCTTCTTCTTCTTTTTTGTCCTTCACAGCCTCCTCTTCCTGGGACCTATCTAGAGGTCAAGAATAGCTTAGCTCCCATCCCAGTATCATGATATAAGACATAAAATAAAAGTAGTAAAAATTGATATGAAAGCTACCAATTGCTTGATATGAGAGTTACATTGCTGTGTGTTTTACAGGAAACAAACACAATTGCTCTCAATCAAAGGGAGGACAACCTGTATTATGGATATCCCATCTACTTCACATTAATTAGCGTTGTCAAGTACTTACAAACCTATTAAAAAGAAAAAGAAAAGACAAAGACTTCCAAAAGTCAAGCAGAAATTAAGATCACAATAAATTCGCCAAGTGCTTCATCTTTATTGGCCCGATTTAAAGATAAGAGTTGTACTACTGCACACTCTTGGTGCATGACCATTTTACAAGTATAAATATTTGTGGGATGTGGGTGTAAGGACCAGAGTTCAAGTTTTTAGGAGGAAGTTTAACACACATATACAGTTAAATTAAGTTAAAGTAAAATTTTTATCTTGTAAAAAAAAATTTAAAAAAAAGAAGAAGATAAGAGTTGTTTGTAAGACCGCTACAAAATATCACAATATGTTTACAATAATTGAATTGTCAATCTATTATAAGTTAGATTAAAATTAAATAAAATATTTTATCAGTATTCTACACAACCGAAAATAAGAGACCAGTAAAAATATTATAAAATTTTGTTATGTCTTGAAACTTTTTCACCAAATAATTCTCCCAAGGAAAAATTTATCCTGCAATTTTATTTAGAAGGCAAAAGTAGCATACAAGTATATGCATTATGCAGTGGGCCAAGAGTGCCTGTTAGCAAGGGAATAGATGATGGAATCTCTCTCTCTCTCTCTTAGTTTTGACCAATTTCAGAGAGAGAGAGAGAGCACTGGTGGCTTTAGAAATTTTTCTTAGGGTGTTTCTTAAAAAGCATAAATTATATAATTTAATAAAAAGAGAAGTTCATATATTGACAACAACAACAATAAAAAAATACGCAAATACATAAAATTTACAATTACCTTCTACGAGTTTTCATATTTTGAAATCGTTGCATGATAGTCTTTCAATGTACACGCAAATATATTATCAATGCTACAAGATACATCTCTTTCAATATACACAATTGAGCAATCATTTATTCACTGAATATAGAACAAATTATGGAGAAAATTTTAATTTTATTGGCATAAAAAAATTGAGGGTGTACCCAAATTTTTTTTTTTTTTTTGAAGGGTAGACAAATAAAAAATTTTAAATTTTTATATACATATAAAAAAAATTTCATATCAGGGTGGGACCACCCTGGCCTTAAGGTGGCGCTGCCCTGAGAGAGAGAGAGAAGCATAGAGGGAGAGAAAGAAGTGATTTCACTATAATTAAGAGGACTAACAACGTGACAGTGGGATTTGATTGATTTTTTTTTATTTATGTGGAATATTTGTAAAAGTATATGATTAAAAATGTCTTATTTAAAAGTTTGATATTTAATGTGTCCTAAAGATTAAATTCTATAAGTATGTGGTGTAAAAGTAAGACACAAGTTTTACACCCTCCAATTTCAACATACAACATCATCATATCAAATATTAAAGAATACGCATAACCACACACAATCAATTCTAATACTCATTTGAAAATCCTACCAAATTGAAAGTTTATTAAAATGTGATTAAGTGTGATGTGATGTATTGAGTTTTAAGTAAAAAACTGATGTAACAGACTCTTGTTGGACTATGAAAACATGGATTTACACCATATCTTTACTAATTTTGGACCCATTAAATTATATGGGGTTTTTATTTTTAATGTACTTTTTCCTAAAAATTTTCATTTTGGATAAGCATTCCTTTTAAATGAAAGCATAATTATTGCCATTGGTGGCTCTAAGATTTTTTTCTAGAGAGGTCAATAATGGCGGAGCCAAAAATTTATTGGCGGAGGGTAGGCGCAAGGGGAAATTATTGTGTACTCCCGGAGTACCATAAATGCGTACTCCCTCCTCTCACATGAATAGTGAGTCTCACTAATTAAATTCATGGTGGGACCTACCATTCATGTGAGAAAAGGGAGTATGCATTTATGGTACTCCGAGAGTACCTAATAATTTTCCAGGCGCAAGTGAAAAAAATAAGATGATTAATTGTTGTTTTTGGTTTTTCTATATATACAACTTTCAAGTTCTAAAAAATTATTAACAGTTTAAAGATCGTTAAGAATCTTAAGACAACGATCATTGGATGTATAAACAAATAGAATTAAATAACTAATCATACATTTTTTTATCAAATTAATAATAACTTATTATATTTATAAATTATATCAATTGAATAAAAAAAATAGAATAAATAAGAATAGTAGAGTATTCTAAACGCTTTACCTATAAAAAAGAAAGAAAGAATAGTAACACGGTTAAGAGTAAACTGTGAAACTAAGAAAAATAACACTCCAGTAATAAATTTTTGCTTTTGAAATATGTGGTTTTATAAATATACACGCAGTTGCTCTTTTGGAATTAGAGTAAGCAGTAAAAGATTTCTTGGGCTTGGAAATGTGTAGAGCGCTTATCAAACTACTTGATTGAACATTAAGAAAAACTAAGGATCATGTTCAAGCTTAGTTCAATTGAGCTTAACCAAAAATTTAAAGTCAAGGTGTTCATATTTTTTTTGTAGGGGTCAAAACAAGATTAAAAGAAATTTTATATATAATTTTTTTTTTGGTGGGACCAGGTCAGGGGTTCATTTGAATCCCTTGGGCTGCTCTTGGAGCCGCCCCTGATTATTGCTGTGTTATAACGCATTGAACGAGACACATAAGTTATATATGATCATTTTTTTTGACTGGATGCAAACCAAATGACTAAATATTTTAAAATATAATTGGGAAAAGAAAAAAACAAAGAAAAGGAGATAAAATTATAATGCTTTTTACTTTTTAGAGCATATTGTTATATTATATAATTTTTTTGATGAAAGTGTTATATTATAAAATTGTACCTATAGATTCTTTTTTTTTTTTTTTTTAAAGGTACCTTTAGAGGTTGATTATTTTATTAGAACACGCATGACGGAACCATACAAATTCATGAAGGAAAACGATCATACTTCACGTCTAACAAAGACATACAAATTCAAAACCCACTTGTTTCTCAAAAAAAAAGAAAAAGAAAAAGAAAAAAGGTTCAAAACCCACTTGTGTCTTGTCCTTTACCTTCACGTATTTACTTATACAGCAGCTTTCGAGGATCCGAGTCAGCTCTAACAAAGACATACTTATACATTTTATTTCAGAATCATGGAACATGCCAAGGCAATAATCTAAAAAAATGGGTTCATAACATCTTCTTTTTTGCTTACCACTAAGAATCGGCCACGTCAACAAATATCAAATTATTTGTAAAAGTTTCTGCGTTCTTAGACTTTCTCGTTCATATACGCAAAAAATTCTTTTCACAAAGAACCTGGCAATAAAAAAAAATTTGTTGATATTCTTTTCACGTATATCTAGCATTTCTGTCCGCAAAAGATAAAAAATTTGGCACCTATTAACGTGGCAAATTGTTTGTGGAGGGTAAAAAAATGATATTAGTAGTAAGCCCAAATGAGAATCAGTGAAACCTTACTAACTCAAAGTGTGAAAAAAGTAATCAAATTTTTGTATGTAAAAGAACAACTTTTCTTTTTTTATTTTTTTATTTTTTTTTTAAATTCTATAGTTGGGAAATATAGGTGTCTTTATTGAAAATGACAAAGTTTGGCTACAATCTGCTATTGGATATCTTTTTATTGAATATGAATTTGACAAATCCACCCTTGGATAATATCTTCTTTTTATATTCTTCATACTTGCAGAATTTTTAAATCAAAGATTAATAGCTATATAATTAATCAAATATTTAAATTTCAAAATTTTATAGTCTAAAGTTGTATATAAAAAATAAATTTATGAATCGAACAATAAGTAATATCTTATTAGAACAAAATTTAATATGCATGTTAAGAGCATAAAGATCATGTCTACTTATTTTGCTGAAAGTAATATAGATAAAAGTAAAAGTTAGTTGAAATAGTATAGTGGAACCTATGAATAGTAGCAAAAATAAGTTGAATGGTAAAATAAGTTAGCAAAATCAGTGAGCATTTGGATTTGCGTTTCCTTGAGCTGAGTTTGAGTATTTTGCTTTTTTTTTTTTTAGCGCCTCTTGCACTATTAATGGAATATAAACAGTGTATTTAGGCTTATGAATAGTAACCAGCACTATTCATACACGTGGATTACACTGTGCAGGAGACATTGTGCACTGTTCACGGGACCCATAACCACTTTATTCAGAAAAAAAAAAAATTTAAATGGGTCTCATAGTACTATATACACATTTAAAAATTATTTTATTACAGTGTTTTCAGTTTTCAGATTTTAACAAAATAAACTGTATCCAAATAGACCTTTAATCATGCCAAACAAACACTAAGTTTGTAACCAAAATTTTTCCTATTAAATATACCATAAGATATCAATTGATTTACAATATATTTATTTTTCGCAAAAACACCATCTTGTTCACCATCTATCATATAACCTATTATGATAGTAAGTTGTGATTGGATTAATATAATTGTTACACATACCGGTCTATGATGCAATTTTTTATTATGCACCAATCAAAGGAAATTACATTAATAATTGTGAAATTAGGAAATCTTTTGTCTATAGACTTATTGCATAAACTATGTTAATTTCTCTATAAAGCTTAACAACACTATTAGCAACAAAGCACTTTTATCAAGTCACTAGTGTATCCAGATTCCAGACAAAACAAACCCTACTTAAAAATTGACATGCATGATAGTTAGCACGCCAAGAATCATACGTTTGCACCTGTGGCATCATGGTCAAATACAGATTATTCCATGCAATTACGCAAATTCTCTTTCTCTACTGAACCAGATAAAAAAAAAAATTATACGTAGAGAGAAAAACACCAAAATGTCAAATCGAGTCATACTTTTTTTCCAATAATTAATTAAGCACCTAATTAATTGTTATGGACTGTAGTTAAAAGATCTGAGAATTCTTATCACTTCCACCTACTTTTCTTTCAGTCTAATACTATATGGTAATATGGACATGAACCGCCTGGTCGTTGATTTGTAACTTGGCTAGTCACTCTGAAATTGGTCGAAAATTTTGAACTTTTGTCACAACTTCATCATCATCTATAAGAACTCTTTAATCTTTAGGCTGAATCAGAACAAAAATGTGAAGTCAACAATAATGATTATCAGCCATTAACTTCATTGCAAGCAACGACCAGGCACCAAACTAAGTAACTGTTTAGATATAACTTTTCCCACATTGCGTCTGCGTTGTTTTTTTTTAAAGCGCGTTTCTGACTTTCTAACCCATAAATCTCGTTTTTCAACTTAATTTTCATTAAAAATGAATCTCATGGCACTATTTACACATTTAAAAATTATGTTACTACAGTGTTTTCGATTTTCAGCAAAATGAACAATATCCAAATGTACCCAAGATACTTATTTTATTTCTTCTTTAAAAAAAAAAAATCTAAGATACTTTTGTTTTGCAGCCGAGAGATGATATTATCATAAATTACGTAATTAGTGGGCATATTAATCCTTTAAGAAAATGGTAATAATCAATTTTATTTTAGTGTATTATATACTTTCTGAATGATGAAACTAGAATATTATAACGCTTTGTTGTCAATGCAGTAACTTCATATAAACAATTTTGAATCGTGAAAAAATATATATATTGTTATTTCATTTTTTATACTTATTTAAAATCAAATTAGTTAAAATTTTATTAGAGTTCAATATAAATATGAAGAAAATCTCACTGTTTTTGTTGAGTATATCTAATCTTTTGTTTTGATTCTTTTCTCTAATTAATTCAATTCAAATCATTTGATATTTATTAAGAATGTAAGGAGTGGAAGAAATATAATCCAACAACTCTAATTTGAAAATATTTTTCTATGAGATGTTCATCCAAAAATAGATTTTAGTCATTTTATTAACAAATTAATATTGTTAATTGAGTGATAAATGAAGTATAAACTTAGGATTGGCAAAGAATTTAAACATATGGATATGTCTAATTTATAACTAACTTCCCTTTCTTTATAGGCATTCAAGTGATAGTCGTTTGTCGTGGAGTAAATTTATTTACTTTGAGAGACCAAATCCAATTTGCCCCAAATTTCAAGAGAAGAAAGAAAAGTATAATTTGTCCTTATAACATTAAAGTGATTTCCTTGAAATTAGTGGAAAATTACTTGTAAATTAGTGAAAAGAGCGACAATGTTGATTTTATTTTTTTAATTATAATTTGATCATTATTGCGAGAGTGAGGAGGTAAATCTTGATGTTTCTATTTGAAACACATAGAGAGGTTTAAGCTACTAAACTCTTGGCTTAAATTAAGGCAGATTTTTAAGGCATATACAAAAGAGACATTGTAACATCAGTCAATCTCAATTTAAGTTATGAATATGCAAGTAGTAACTTAAAACAAACATCAAACTGACATAAAATAATAAGTAACAATCCCAAATAACTTCATAATTACATCATTTTAATAAACCTAAAAGAAGCCAAATGACAGAATGACCACCATGAAATTCAACCAAAGTCCAATGCAAGCCCAAGAGGTCAACTTTGTCATTTTACAAAGACGCCCATGAACACAAAGGGCTATTTTCACTTCTTCTCCTTCCTACCAATTACCAACCCTTCAAAGCCTCAGCCCTCCTCAGTCTCACTGACACAAATCACTCCTTGTAGACTGTAGTGCTATCAAGAGATGAAATGACCATTATACCCTCAAACATTTCCAAAACAAAAATACAGAAGTAGAATTTGCTAGGGCACAACTTTATATTCCCACCTTCAATTCTAAAAATACATGAAAAAGTCTAAATTGAAAATTCCCACCCAATACAATAAATCTAAGAAAGGCACAAAATTTTTCACAAACTTCTTTTTATAAGGAGGTCTCTTAATCATTTCATAACAAAAATGGCATAATATTCTTCCAAAATAATGAGTTATGATCCATAAGTTGTGAAAAATTTTGTTTTTCTAGAAAAACCCTGAATAAAATCTAAATTTTAAAAAGAAAAGAAAAAATAATTCGGAAATGTATAGGTGGGACATTAGAAAAATGATTACTTTCCTCTAGAACTTAGAAGAGAGTTGAGCCTTTGCAGACGTAACTGTTGCTTAAACCTATTGATGAAGTCATCAGCCTTAGCATCCACCTCTTCGTCGTACCCAAGCGACGCCGTTTCCCTCTTCTTTTCCAGCGTCGATTTCTCGCTCGCCGATTTCGTCATCTTCTCGCCCGGCTTTACCACAACACCACCAACCCTGTCGGACTTGCTCCTCCTCACCAAATGTTCATGACCCGGATCCGCAATTTCGTCTTCCGATTCGTCTGTGTCGGTTTCGGGTTCTGGAGTGGTCGAGTCGGACCGGTACAGAACCGATATAGATTTGAGCCGTTCGAGAAGGGAAGGAGTTCTGACGATTTGGGTTGGAGGATCCGGATTATCATGCTCTTCCGACTCGTCTGTGTCAGTTTCGGGTTCTGGAGTGGTCGAGTTCGACCGGTACAGAACCGATATAGACTTGAGCCGTTCGAGAAGGGAAGGAGTTCTGGCGATTTGGGTCGGAGGATCCGGGTTGACATGCTCGGGTTCGGAGTGCTGGAGGGTCGGATATTCGGAGAGCACTGGTGGTTCTGGGTTGTTGGGTTGGTCGAACTTAAAGAGCGAAAAGTTGAAGGAGCTGGCTCGTTGTAACACAGAGGGTGCTCGTACCAGTTGTTGATGTTGTTCTTGTTGGTGTGGTTTTCTGTGAGAGGTGAAACGGGAGGTGAGAAAGATGGTGATGATGGTGAGGTTGACGACAACGAAAAGCGAAGAGGGTGTGAACCAGCTCGCCATGAAAGCCCACATAGTGCTCATCGCTCACTTCTTCTCTGCTTTGCTTTGGCCTTGGTTTTAGCGCAGAGAGAGAGACAGAGAAAGATTATTTTGGCAGAGAGGAACAAGAAAAATTATGAGAGATCTTGGGGTTTTCTTTCAGCCAAAGGTAGAGCTATTTATGGAGGAGTTTGGATACAGATTATCCTGTGCACGTCTGCGTTAACTGTTTACGAGACTTCTAAACTATTTTTTTCAACAAAAATAATTTTAAAAATAAATATACAGTGTCATGGGTGATTTTTATAAGAGATTTATTAACGCATATGCCCAGAAGCTATTTAAAAAAAAAATTTATAAAAAAACGAGAAAGTAATATTTATTCATATAAATTTGGGGTGACATTTTGTTCATTTTTATTATTGAATTGTATAATATTTATAATGTGACATGTGATGTCCATTCTTCTATTTAAGAACGTTGTAGGAAGCTCACAGCAAAAAGATCAAGATAAAAATAAAAATAATGACAGATTGATAAAGCTCACAGCAAAAAGATCAAGATAAAAATAAATATAATGACAGCTTGATAAAGCTGTATTCATTTATTATCAAATACAAGAAAGAGTGGGGTACTGTCTCTTGACTTAAACAGACGAAAGTCTTTGCATTTCCCCTAACAAAAAAAGGGAATCAAAGTTTAACCTGTACAACAACATAAGGGACAGTGACGTTTTTTTTATTTTGATAAGATTAACAAAGATATTTTAGAAAATTATATAAAAATTAAAAAGACAGCAAAATTTATACCCTGTTTTATATTAGGTCTTAAGTTTTTAATTATGTCAATTAAAAGTTTAAACTTATGAAACCGTTTCAATTTAAGGCATCGGTCCAATTCTGCGATTTATTTTTGTTCTTTTGAATTTGAGCAATAATTCAGTAGATAAATAGAAATCTATTGATTAAACTTTATTTTTCATCTTTCTAAAACGAAAATAAAAAAAATAAATTTCATCTATGACTTCTTTGCAAATCAATATTATAGAGGGTAGAAAGAAGCTATGTTCAAAGAGGGAAAGTTTCGCTTAAAGTAAGAAAATGGTTCTTGCACAATTTAAATTGATTACCTATGTAAAACACAAAGTTTTATCAACATCTTCCCTTTTTCTCTATTTTATTATTTATACATAATAACGTAAACGAATGGTGTAGATATATAGGGACTTCAAATTGAAATTATTTCATAAGTTTAGAATTTTAACTAACAAAATATAAAATTTTTGAGACCTAATATGAAAATAATGTATAAATTTTGAGTATTTTTATATAACTTCCCCTATATTCTAAACCAAAAGGACAATCAAATTAGTTTGGAGAGAAAAATGCTTGTTTATATGTACTTTTAATCCTATGACATATTTTATAACTTAATTAGATTTAAAAACAATTTCTTAAGTGTTGTACTTTAAGTTTTTTAATTAAAAACAAATAGACACGTGGGGAGTCAAAAACACTTGAACAAGCTAAAGAGTCCTAGCCTTAGAGCTTCAATTTTCACAACTAATTTGTAAAAACAAGAGAGTAATCTATAATGGGAAGACTAAACAGATGTAATCAGGAAGGTCCTCTTTATACTCACTGTTCACCTCCCTCCCAAGTAATGGATTATCATGTTGGATGTCAAAATGTACTCGTCCTATCATGCATTTTTCCCATTCCTGTTTATTTTGAAAGAAGACTTTTGGGGTGTATAGTACTATTTAGGTTGGTCATTCGCCATTTAATGCGGCTTGTATTGAGTAGGAACACATAATTAGTGCCAAAGTGACTATTACTTTGGGTTGTGTGACACCCTTTATGGATCTTTGGTTTGTTTGTTTTTTTGTGTAATACCTTCCTCCTTGGTCATCCCATTGGTAGTCCTCGAGTGAGGCGTTACCTTGGCAATACAATCTCATCAGCTTACCTTGACAAAAGGATCCTAGTTTAGTATTTTGCTTTCATGTTTGCTCTGTACTTTCTCTGTTGAAGTTGGGTCATGCCCAACTCCTCGAATCGCTACTCTAACCCAACTTCTTTGGCTCATAACTTTCTTAAAGGAATCACCCCCTTAAACACCTTATTATTATTATTATTATTGACAGTTTTTAGACCCCTTAAAACACAATTGAATTAATCTAGGTAATTAGCCAAGTTGTTACTTAGTCAAATTATTCAAATCTAGGTTAAACACAATCAAATAATCATATAATGTAAAAACAGCGAAAATATAAAAGAAACAAGATATGATCACCCAGGAAACCAAACCGGTAAAAACCTAGGGAGGATTTAACCTAGCTATCCTCAAGGTAAACTTAAATCCACTATCTTGAAAGAATCGAAGTTCATACAATAAGACTTACAAGCCCCCACGCTCGACTTCTTATTACTACCCACCAGTAAAACTTACTGACACGACCACGTGCAAGCTTCGAATCCACGGACTCCTTCTTTCTTGGATTCTCCACTAGATACAAGCACATCCGCTTGTGTTTCTTTAGGCTTTAATGGCAGCAACTGGATTGATCATCAAGGTGTAGAAAATTTCTTCTCCTTGAAAACCCTAAGTTTATATAAAGGAAAGCTCCTCAAAGATCTCACAAGAAATTCACATAAACCGTAATATGAACAACACTAAAACGTGGCTAGGGTTTGCCTTTTATACCTAGGGCAAATTAGAAATCCAAAACGTTTTAAATCACCTTCTTTCTTGGATTCTCCACTAGATACAAGCACATCCGCTTGTGTTTCTTTAGGCTTTAATGGCAGCAACTGGATTGATCATCAAGGTGTAGAAAATTTCTTCTCCTTGAAAACCCTAAGTTTATATAAAGGAAAGCTCCTCAAAGATCTCACAAGAAATTCACATAAACCGTAATATGAACAACACTAAAACGTGGCTAGGGTTTGCCTTTTATACCTAGGGCAAATTAGAAATCCAAAACGTTTTAAATCACTTAGGACTGAGTTGGAAATTTGCAAAAAAAAACGTTAGACCCGATTTTCGATTGATCGAGCCTAAGCTTCGATCGATTGAAAAAGGCTGAAACTGTTTTTTTAAACCTGCAATAATTTAAACCAACTTTACAACAATATACCAATTTTGAGCAAGTCTAAAACAAACTAAATACATTATTTTGATCATGATTTGCCAACAATACAATTTAGAGTTCTGAATACATAAAAACTTAAGTCTTTAGAACCTAACAATTATTTATTATTTATTATTTTTTAGTAGATGAGGGATCACAATAAATTAAAATATTCAACTAGTAATTAAATGTTAAAGTTCATACCTTACCAATTTGGGATGACTCAACAACATTGAGCACCTTCTTTTTTTCTTTTCTTTTTTGATAAACAATACTATTTAAGACATACACACATGTACAGAGGAAAAGAAATGAAATAAGAGAATACACTCACACGCTAGAACCAACTGCATTAAAAAAAAAAAAAATGTTCAAGTTGACAAAGCATCTACAAGACTACAATGAAGGGTCATATTTATTTATTGAGGTTTACTCTCAAGTCTCGGCACGAGCTGTTAAGAAAGGTAAATGACAATGAATTGTCATAATTTATTCTTATTCCTCGTGTTACTGAATGATGCCAATCTTCTAAGTATTATATTTAATTATTTATTGAGTATATAATATATATCATTAACTCATTGTTCTATTTTCGGCTCGGCTTTTATATATATATATATATATATTTATACAAGATAAAATTTTACTATATTTCAATTTAAGTGTATATGTGTGTGTGAAACTTCTAGAAACATGAACCCGACTCATACTTTCCACACTTCACAAATACTTATATTTATAAAGTGACCGTGAAACTAAGTCAGTGTGGTAGTGGTTCGGCTTACATAATATATATGAGTGGCTCTATTCTACAATTCTAGAAGACTTTAGATACTTCTTCACCGGTTCCCTTCTGCCTTTGGATTTTGGAATCATCAAAAGGTGACACAGATAATTACAAAACGTGCGCACTCATGCCACGTGCGAAAGTTTGATTCGACCAAAATTTAGAGATAACGAATAAACGACTGCAAATAGTTGCACTGTTGTTGTCCTTCCATCATCAAAAGCCCAAAAGGAACAGTTTAATTTGACTCCGAATCTGAATACAAATGTGGGGATATGGTGATTATAACAGTACTTTTTTAAGGTTATAAAAAAAACAAAACACTTATCAAAAAACAAAAAAACAAAAAAACGACTTTTTAAACCATTATCTAAAAACAAAATAGTAACTAATTAAGGAAAAAGAAAAAAAAAACATAAAAGGTTGGAAATTTATCTGATACTTGATTCATTCTATGTTTAAACACACTAACTTGCTTATTGATTGATGCACAAAATTGCCAATAAGTTGATCTTCCACACACGTGATGACTAAAGGTACTTGAAGAACAAAAAAGTGAAGAACCTACCGAGATTATCAATGAGATACCAGTTAAAGATCCTCCAAAAATTAAGTCAATAATAGAAGAATCTCCAATAACTTTAAATGTGTAAAAGCTAAGAAATTGCATGTACTTTGGAGAGGAGGATGCTTGGTGCTTATATAGTGGTATAGTGTTGACTAAAATCCTTTGAACGTACGATCTTTCCTTGTAGGGAAGATATGAAGTTAATATTCTGAGATTTTAGGGCTTTATTTTCCATTTTTTGAGAACACGAATATGTAGAAGGATTTTTGGACATGGCGTGCAAACTCTTTCCATATGGGGATTCATGAGTGGAAAAACGCAAATGGCATGGGACTAAGTGTAATTAGTCGTTGGTATGGAGATATTAGTCGTCGGTATCGACCGAGTGCCATGGTGGGCACAACGAATCCTTGGCTACCCGACGATGCCTATGACTTAGGGACTGATGATGCTGTGGTGGACATCAGTGGGGAGCTTGGGCTGATTTTTTATCGGTGTGATCCCAAAAAGGATTAGCGACCGACGACCCATTGGAGACCGAAGGGTAATTCTAGGCCGAAGAGTCAAAAAATATTCTTATAAAAAATATTCCCTATCACTTAAAAAAAACACACACACACTAATAAGTTTGGGATTTTAATGGGCAAAATATAAATACTTGAGACCTAATATGAAACAATGTGTAAATTTTCAGCTTATTTTTGGGTATTTTAAACCAAATAGAGAATCAAATTAGTTTGGAGAAAATATTTATGCTTGTTTATATGTATATTTAACTTAATAAAACTAAAGAGCAATTCCATGTAAGTGTTGTACCTTAAGTTTTCTAATTAAATTCCACTGTATAGTTGCATTGACCAATAAATTGTTGAATGTAATCATGGACGGAGCCATTCATGGACTAGGGGGGTCAATGACCCACCTTAATTATTTTTTAAAAATAATATAATTATATAACTATGTATTTAGGTACTAATTTTAGCAACTTCGTTCAATAAAATTACATTTTGTCCCCCTTATTGATCATTATAAGAGAAATGCTACAGTTACATGTTGGAAAATTTGGTTTTGCATCTTATACAAAACACATAGCGGAAGCAACAATATTGATCTACTTCATTTATTAGAGATAACATGTATTCTTGAATTTTAGAACAAAGAATAGAAAGCGTACCTTGATGTAGTGAAATTCAAAACCAAGACTTCAGAATACCTCTAATCAACATCCCAATTCCACATGGTGCCCAAGAAATGTGATCTCTCAATCAATTTACACGTATGTGTTAAAGGGAGAATAAGAGAGTGACTTACACTCACATACACACCATTTCCATACATCTAAAAATTATGTATGTTTCTCTCCTTATATATAACTGATTATCTAATTGTGTTAACCTTTTGGGTCTACCCAATTAGGTTTTAGTTTGTGGCTTGAAATGAGACCAAAGGGAACAAATAAGACTCTATCTCCAATAGGCCTTAGGCTTCTTTGTCAATTCTTGACAAGTCCAAAGTTACTATTAATTATATTTAATACCACTATATAAATATAATTGCACTCTAGGCCTTATTAATAAATTATATCCTAAGACTCTGATGATATCATTTGACCCCTCCATGAAATATTCATAGTGAACAAAGTCATAATGAATTGTCACTTTGTAAACAACTATTTTATCATTGAGTACCCGATTTAATCTTTTAGTTATTCATATTTATTGAAATCTGATTTCAATAAATATAAACTTTAGTAACTCCTTACTAAAGTGGGTGCTCTGACTAACCAGTTCCCATTAAACTTATTTCAAGGGGATATTTCATGTTTCTATAAAAAGAGATTATGGATTTTATCTTGAGAATATGTGTTCTCTCAACACAACGTGTGGTTACCCAACATACTGAGATTTTGACCGTGAATATTAGATCTCACTCATGATATATCAAGTAACCTATATTTCATAATCGGGTTCACTATCTTCTTAGAATTGAGAGTCAATGAAATTAGAAGTCGTGAGATTAATTATTCAGGTGACAATTTTTGATTAAATAATTAATCTCACAGCGGTCCAGTTCAATATGTCTTAACACTTAAGACACATCAACACATCAATTAGAAGTCTCTACTTCCATGTTCAAGACAAACCATCTTAGTTGATGTGTTATAGTCTTCGCAGATGAAACACCCAATTTCATCACTGACTACGAATTACTTTTTGAGTTTACAAGGAACTTGTGATTTATATCTTCTATGATTAAATCACATAAATCACATACAATGCATCTCAAGGACTATGATAATGTCTCATTAGTTCATTTATAAATATTTTCATATAATTAAACAATTTAATTATTTATGACACGTCAATAAATTGGGTTTTAGGGCATAAACCCCAACAATCTCCCACTTGCCCTCAAAGAAAATTTACCATATATCTGACACTTATTTTTCTTTAGAGTAATTCATAGTCACTCTAAGGCAAGATTTGGAAACAAGTTTCAGTCAAATTTATTGCATAAATAATCTTTTCTATTACTACATCTCACATACTCATATCTCTCTAATGAGATAATACTTACGTTTAATGTGTATCTTCACCACCTAGGATGAACACATATCTTGAAGTCCAACTTCATGAATCACAATCAAACTTCAAGTCATTATTTGTACAACTAGTAACCATCAAATCCTCACTTTGGTGGACAAGCATATAATCCATCATTCTCCTAAGCTTACCATGCCCACTGCAAAATATATATTTAGCCTAGTATATAGCATAGCATAAAGACTTACTATCAGTATGGTATAAGGAACTGTCTTAATATGCTCTTCCTTTTATATGTCTTAGGACTATAGTCCTTTATAAAGGAACTTCAAACTTAAATGAAAAGAATCCTTTCTTGAAGTATTACATACTATACTTGGCTAGAATCTAATCTATTTAAGCAGTTTAAAATAGACCCAACATCTTAATTTCTGAATTTTAACAAAGTTTAATTCCAAGGATGTGACCAGTGTTTCCCAAGTAGTTTATATCAAATTGGACTAGACAACAAAAAACTCCATTGATGACAATAACTTTACATCATTCTAAATGATTAGAATGTCATCAACATACATTAAGAGATTTATTATTCTATATAGCTTTTACACACATAAGACATTTTAATACTTGATCAAAAACAAACAACTTGATTGCTTGATCAAAGATGATATTTTATGATTCAGATGCTTGCTTTAGTCCGTAAATGGACTTTAAGCAACTTGCATAGTAAACATTACTGGTTCTTTGCTATGAACAAGTCTAGTTACATTATATAGATGTGTTCCTCAAGATTTCTACTAAAAGAAGCTTTCCTAATATCCATTGTCATATTTCATCCAAATGAAATATAATGAATAAGAGAATCTAGATATAGTCAAACTTGACTATTGGTGAAAAAATCTTTTCATAATCGAACCATTTTTTTCTAAATAAATCCTTTCGCCACTAGTCTTGACTTTGAAGGTCTGCACCTTCAAATCTATCAATCTCATTTACTTGTAGACCTATTTGAAAACAACAGGCTTAATGCCACTAGGTGCCTCTACAAGCTCTAGATTTTAAATAGAATCTAATTCTATTCACATAACCATGATCTAGTAATCCATATTCATATCATCTACTGCCTTTACGTAGGATTGATGATCAAATTCATATCCTTGTGGAATGACTTCAAAAGTTTATCCCAAAAGTATGAATTTATTTGGTAATTGATAATCCTCCCACTACGATATTGTATTGGTGTAATAGTTATCTACAGAATAATGTCTTCTGGTGTATCTAATACAACCATCTTATTTCCAAATGTATTTTATAGTATTATACAACAAATTCTAACATTTTTCTTCTAGAATATTCTACCTTTAAAAGAGCCTTATTCCTCCTTTATGTATACACTGACTTAAAGAAGTCAGTGGAACTTCATTCCTTTACAAGAAAGGAGCCCTAGATCATATTATCCTCTAAATAGAATTCATAGACTGGGAATATAACAAAATAATGGTTCTAAAACCCATTCTTCACTAATCTTGAATATCATTTAGATTAATAAAATCTAGACTAAGTGCCAAAACATACAATACCAAAGGATGAAAACTTTCTATTTAAGAAAGTAAAACATGTAAATTTCCATCTAGAAAACAATCATGGACAATGCTTAGCTTTACCAAAACGGAAACACTTTTCTTTTGGTCATACTTTTGAGTTTAATTTCTTTTTGGCAACTACTAGGACAACTAACTTGTCCAACTGTTTGGTATTATAATTCTTCTTCTTACCACCCTTACCTTTCGGTTCAGGTTAAGAATTTGAATTAAATCATATTGATCCTAGTCTTAGTTTTTAGGATTTCTTCCATTGCGTAGAACTCACTCATTAATTCAGATAAAAATTAAAAAAAAAAATTTATTTTCAAAACAATCTAAATTGATCAAATGATTCTAACAAAGACTTGTGGATCATATCCATATGAGATTAATATTTAATCTCTACATCCAAGAATTCTAATTCATTTAAAATAAAGCATTTTCATAAAATGATATAGAATTGGAACTCCTTAAACCTTTCTTAGCACTCAATATGATTCATACCAAACATCTCATTTAGACTTAATATAAAGTCTAAATCTAGTACTAACTCTTGCATCTCATGCTGTAGCACAATTGAGATAGAAGCCAATGAAACATTTTATCATTTCTATGGAGACTATGATCACATCATAAGCTATTTTCCATAAATGCATTATGTATAGAAAATTATGACAATGCTAAATCGAAACATATTTATGTACTTTAGCTCCTTTAAGCACCATGTCCAATATTATTTCTTAGTTAACCATATAATATGGAACTCGAAAACCATATTATACTAGGTGCAATGACAACCTAATCTTGCAATTAATATTCTTCAGCATAGAGTGAATACCAACCTCTATGATCAGGCAAGAATTATTTTCATTATTAATGCTATCATGGTAACACTTACCAAACAAAAATAATTTGCCACTCTTCCTTTGGCCTTTAAGTAATAATGACATGGCTCCTTTGGGAGGTTAACATTACACTTAGTCTAGTGTACACCATTATCTAGAATTATGTGTAGCCACATTTCATCTCCCTAATAGTGTTTAAACTTTTAGTACCATGAAACAAAACACCCTCCTTTGGGATTGCGAGCCATATACGCCAAGACGAGGTGCTTATCCACACTACTATGAATTGATAATGGAGGCCATGAGATCCAACCCTTGTATCTCTCTCCCACTAGAAATTTTAAAACAAGTAGATTGTCTTGAAATCATTGTGATCTAATCACAATTTTAACCCTACATATCAAATGTGTCTAATTGTTTAATTTCGATGTGATCTAACTAAGTTATGTCACAGTAGCGTAACGAACATTCACGTAATCACAAAAAAGTTTAATCATGTAATCCATGAAGTAAATACCCTTCGCATGGAATGCAAGGCTCAAGGCCAAGACAAGGTATCTATTCACATTACAATAAACTTAACAAAAAGGGTTATTTCAGCACTCCCACTCGTTATTTGGGTTTTTCTTTAAATAATTGTGATCCCATCACAATTAATAACCTTGCACTTGTTGAAGACTCTAATCTAATAAGAATCACTAACTAAAATGGAAGTCCTAAATTATTTAGGATTCCGTAAACACTAATGAATCAAAAAATTAGTTATATAAAACTCTATCCTTAATTTACTAGATAAAGTATTTGAAAGCTCGAATTTGTGTGAAAACACAAGAGTTGTTTAAACCCCTCAAATTAAAAATTACAGTTCGGTTGATTTTACTCTAACTTAAACTAAGTGTGAAATAAAGTAAATGTGAGCGAACAAACAATATAACTACTCTAAGCCATATTCATCAAATATCAACAGTAAAATGAAAGCTAAAAGACTAGGGAAGAAGAATGCAAATACAAGATAACACCCCGATGTGTTATCGAAAAGAAAATCGAAGAACTCGGCGAAAAACCTTTTTGCTGCCCTCCAAGCGGTAAATCAATCCACTAGAGAATGAGTTGGAGTACACGAATAACAAAAGACTCTCCAAGTTTAGTCTACCCCATGTACTTGAGGCCTCCAAGCTCCTGCTGCCAACTGACTTGATGAAGCCTTATCTTCTCTAGCTCTCTGGATCACGCAATTCAGCTCAATTGCATCCACCAAACAAATGGCTTTTTCCAATACTTCCCAATAGCATCAAAACCTCACTTTACACTTAGGATGGGTGTGGTAAGTGTTTGGGCTATCATCCTCTCAAGGATTTGGATATGGAGAGAAAGGAGTTGAGAAAAATCACAATGGATTGTGTAGAGGATTGTGGGTATGATAATCTCTAACTCTCAATGGTTATGGCTAAGGTTTTCTCTCTGAAAAGCACTTTTCACAACATGTGGGTAATGATAGTATATAAGTGTGGGTGAAGACATAGTGGAGTAGATATGCCAAAATAGCAAAACAAAACGTTTCGCATGTATCTTGCAGGAAAGCCTTACCTGCGAAATACTCGAGAAAACCAGCTGTCATGACTCTTGGCATTCTTGTCATGTGCTTAGCACATGGCTTCACTTCGCGGGAAGTCTTCTCGCGAGCTACTCGCAAAAACTCTTTTGATCTTCAATTTTGTCTTGAGTCTTCACACTCTCTCTCACACACAACCCATACAATGAAATCTCACATGAAATATAGGGTACATAAGATTGAACAAAATTACAATTAAATTTGGTACGGAATTAAAGCCAACACAAAATAATTGTAAATCACAACTTTACAGTATTCTAATCTCATTAGAAACTATATAACTTTAATTAGAATTTTAATCTCATTAAAAAACTCTAATTAAAATAAATTAAGGACTTTCAATCATACAGCAATTCCAATCTCATTAGAATGTTTCTTAAAAGAGAGGTCCTAAACAAATTAGGACTAAGAGTTCTACTTAACTAACATCTTTGATCTCATTAGGTCTTTTAGTTAGATAATGATTAATAAATGTCCTTAACTTTTAAGGACTATAAAAATTAGTCACTTTATATAGAATGTAATCTCATCACACATAGCCTTGCTTTTTATCAAAGTTTTAACACTTAGTAAAAAACAAGTGAAAATTCAAAATTCAATACCTTCGATCGGTCAAACCTTTTTCTCGATCGATCTAAGAAATTCATCACAAAGCCACTGCCTCGTTCGATTGATTCTCGATTCCTATTCGATTGATCGAAAACAACATTTGATTGATCGTAAGGAATTCTCTATCAATCGAGACAATGAAGAATTCCATCATAGAGTTTCTGCCTGAATCAATCGGTTCTCGATTCCTCTTCAATCAATCAAAAAGGAACATTCAATCGATCGAAAAGAATTCTCAATCGATTGATCGAAACTCGCAAAACTGAATTTTTTTAGAAATTTTCAGGTAACCATTTTTTACATTTTTACTATTTTCCATCAAAAACACTTTTGATTTTATAAAAGAAGATTTATAGATCAAACATTAGGGGTTTCAAGATCAAGATCAAGAACCCTAAAATGCTAGGAACACTATAAATCATAAAATCCTAATCTCAATGTTACGTCACGCCTATATTAATATGTACAATCATGAACTAATATGAAGAACCAGTAGTTAGAAAACAATTGTTTATATATCGGCACATGAATCTATACATATTCATATAATCTAAATGTATAAAGCATGCGGATGATGTCAAAGCACATAATTCCATAGGTATATCATAATCATAACAAGGATTCTAGTGCTTCAACTATTATATGATAAAACAAAGTAGTTATATCATATCTCAATAAACCTAGAATGTCATTAGCGATGTGCATCTGTAACTATGGCTTTAATTAATCAAGTTTGTACCTATATAAAATTTTATATATATATATATATATATATGCGAGACCAAAGCCACAGTATCCGCAACTACAATTAATATATCACATATATCAATCTCAGCACATAGGTTTATTGCACAATAGTTCTAAAACAAAATTATGCAAAAAAATTACTGCAAAATTTTGAAACACCAAAAAAATAGTTTTTCTATAATTCTAAAACTCAATCACATTGTTGACGAAAATTGTTAACCAGTGTTTAACGATAATTGTCAACTTATGTTTAACAAACGTTCGTCAAATTATGTTTAACAAATATTGTTAAATTATGTTTAACAAATATTGTCAAATTAGTCAAATTCGTCAAACATAATTTCACTCATAGACCTTTTGGCGTATGAGTTTTATTGATATGAGTGGTGCCCATTTAAGATAATGTATCTGTTAATTACAATCCCTTGTTTCAAGGGAAGACCCCTTGATTCCAATCATGTCGTCTTTGTACATAAGTTTATTTATTTTTATGTTTAATTGGATATATGTTTTTATTTATTTGTGGCTACACCTAATTATTTATTTAGATTGCCTACGTACCTTTGGCGGGGATCAAGCCACTTTGTAGTTCTTAATTTGAGGTTTTGGATTCAAAATCCTCAAATTACTTTTGCCCAATTTAAATGATGGACATTTAAGTAAAATACTTTGCATTTAATTGAGCATCGACTTAATTTTGCTTTTGGGCGAGATAATTGGTTTTAATCCCAAAGATAAGTCAAGGACTATGTTTTTATGGAAATTGAATCAAGAATTCTCTTTTTGAGAAGTTAATGTTCCAAGCAATTTTCCCTTTCTTTCATTTGCTTCTTTGTAGGAATTTTAATGATATTTTGATTGAGGTTTCCAAATTTAATTAAGGGAAAGAAAACTCCTTCAAAGCAATTTTATTTTTTATGAACATTAAGAATTAGAAAATTTCCTTAAATCAGTTTTTATTATTAATTCCAATTTTGATTAAGAGATTACGAATTCCAAAAAAGTAGTCATATTGGAATTTGATGGAATTAGAATTCTCATTTTATTCAAGGGAGTCAAGGACTCCATTAAAATGGTAAAGGCAAGGACTCTAATAAATTTGGTAGAGTCAAGGACTCCATTGATGGGGTAGAGTCAAGGGCTCCAATTAAAAAGAACATTACACTACAACTTGAGAGAATTTTTATTTGGTAATGTACAAATAGGAGTTACGAGTCAAGGACTTGTATTTAAAGCTTCATGCATGGAGTTAGGAACTTTCCATGAAACCCGATCCTATTTGCATTACCAAGCAAAATTTCAGATTTGCGAATGAGGGAGAGAGAGATTTTGAGAAGAAAAGGATCGATGAAATCCCATATACAAACCTATGCTGGGTATTCTTCCTCTGCTTGATGTTACTCTCTCTGCCCGTGCCTTTTTTTTTTTTCTTCTCTCTATTTCTTTGCTGTGTGTGTGTACTTTCTCTCTTTTTGTGTATCTACCTTCCTTTTTCTATGTGTGCTCTCCAATTTATAGAGGAATTGAGAAGTAGTTTTCCCCTTTTTTTGCTCCTAACTGATCAATTCATGGGGCTGTTTGAGTCAGTTTTTCTTCCACAATTCCTAACTTCATGGTCAGTCATGCCCCACTATTTGCACTTTTCAGATAGTTGGCAGGTTGCTCCACTTCTTTTGAGGTGTGGGGTTTTATAGGTATTTCTTTTAAGTAGTTCTAATGTCGCAACAAAAGGCACAATTTGTGCCACAACTCGCCATGTGACAAGTTGTGATTAGTAAAGGGATAATGATGGGTTCATATAAGGGCACCCCTCCACCAACCAGAACTTACCACATGGGCAAGTTGTGATATAAATTGTGCCTTATCACCCCTCCACCAATTACAACTCATCATATAGCGAGTTGTGGTACAAATTATGCATTTTGTGATGGCACCAGACTTTCTCATTTTTTTTTTTGACTCGTGTGATGTCAATTCCCTTATTTTAAGGTGACATGTTGCAAAAGCAACCAACCATTCCCTTTTTCTCTTTTTTTTGGCTGCATTCCTTCCTTTTTTATTAAAGTACGTGTGGTTAGAGACATTTTATTTAAGCACACATCCCATCCTTCAACATCTTATCATCAATTTTTTTTTAAGTGGACGTATATTTTGGACCCCCATAAACTTGTTCAAAACTTTTATATTCTTTTATAAATATTGCTTAAACATTTTTTATGTAACCACATTTTGCTTTTAAATTTCATATTTCAACACACATGTTATACAAACATGATATTGAAGACCGCTCTTGTACTAATTGTCGGAAAATCTGGTTTTGCATCTCATACAAAACACACAATGGAAGCAACAAACACAGATCTACTTTATTCATGAGAGATAACATGTAACCTTGAATTCTAGAACAAATAATAGAATGCGTACCTTGATGCAGTGAAATTCAAAACCAAGGCTTGAGAATACCTCTAATTAACATCCCAATTCCATGTGGTGCCCAAGAAGTGTGGTCTCTCAATTAGTTTACACGTATGTGTTCAAGGGAAAATAAGAGAATGGCTTACACTCACATACACACCATTTCCATACATCTGAAAATTTGTATGTTTCTCTCTTATATATAATTGATTATCTAATTGGGTTAGCCTTTTAGTCCTACCCAATTGGATCTTAGTTTGTGGCTTGAGATGGGACCAAATGGAACAAATAAGACTCTACCTCCAATAGGCCCTGGGCTTATCTGTCAATTCTTGACAAGGCCAAAGTTACCATTAATTATATTTAATACCACTATATAAATATAATTGCATTCTAGGCCTTATTAATAAAAAATATCCCAATATTCTAATGATATCATTTGACCCCTCCATGAAATATCCATAGTGAACAAAGTCATAATGAACTGTCACTTTGTAAACAACTATTTTATCCTTGAGTACCCAATTTAATCTTTTAGTTATTCATATTTATTGAAATTCGATTTCAATAAATATAAACTTTAGTAACTCCTTACTAAAGTTGGCTCCCTTAATAACCAGTTCCCATTAAACTTATCTCAAGGGGATATTTCATGTCTCTATAAAAAGAGATTATAAATTTCATCTTGAGAATATGTATTTCCTCAACACTATGTATAGTTACCCAACATACTGAGGTTTTGACCGTGAATATTAGATCTCACTCCTGATATATTAAAATAACCTACATTTCATGATCGGGTTCACTATCTTCTCAAGATTGAGAGTATATGAAATTAGAAGTCGCGAGATTAATTATTCAAGTGACAGTTGTTGATTGAATAATTAATCTCACAGCGGTCCAGTTCAATATGTATTAACACTTAAGACACATCAACACATCAACTAGAAGTCTCCACTTCCAAGATCAAGACAAACCATCTTAGTTGATGTGTTATGGTCTTCGCAGATGAAACGCTCAATTTTATCACCGACTACAAACTACGTTTTGAGTTTACAAGGAACTTGTGATTTATATCCTTTGTGACTAAATCACAGACAATGCATCTTAAGAACTATGATAATGTCTCATTAGTTCATTTATAAATAGTCTTATATAATTAAATAATTTAATTATTTATGACATGCCAATAAATTGGATTTTAGGGCATAAACCCCAACACTACAAATTTTTTTACAACATTTTTACAGATTATTGAGATAATAAATTCTTACTGGTTTGCATATGGGTTCACCACTTACATCACTTTTTTACTTACTAATAACCACTAATCACAACAAAAATTTGTAGATCTAATATTTTCCTCCTTTTAAAGTCCATAAAAAATTTATCAATTTAAAATCTAAAAAATATATATATACAAGCCCAAAGTATTAGCCCAACAACAAAAATTACCAATAGGCAATAGCAAAGCTAAAAATAAATAAATAAATTTGAGACTAATCAACCAATTTTACCAAAAACAAACAACTTAGCCCTTAAAAAAACTTTAAACAAAATAATTTTGTCTTTACCAACAAAAATACAAGCTCTAGACATATATAAAATTAATAATAATAATAAAAGGAAATTTTTGCCGGCTAATTAATGAAGCCGAAAGCCGAAGCCACTACATATAGCTAATAATAAAACCGCCCCCCTTAACTCTAAGTCCAGGCTCTGTCCCTGAATTTAATCATCTTTAAAAAATAAAACCTTTTTCCTTTGTCATATTGTTCATGACAACCATGTGGTTTGAATTTAATTATGATACCTTAGGTACAGTTTTTTAAGTATTAAAATTTATGTATAGTTTATTAGGTGTATCATAAGTTTTCCAAATAAATTCAATTATGTGATTACATTAACTGATGAGGTGATGAGTTACATGGTTAAATTTAGGTTTTTTTTTTTTTTTTTTTAGAAACTAGTTAAATTTAGTTATTATTAGGAAATATATCATTGTTTTTGTAGCATTAGTCAATACATAACCCCCCCCCCCCCCCCCACACACACAATATATATATTGGAAATATAAGATAACACCTAAAAAATTATACTTAAGTTTTTCCGTAACTTATTTAGGTTAGTTAATGAGTCATTTGATTAAAAGATAGTAAATAGATTTTATTTTTTTAGATCATCATACTAAATAGTTATCCAAACCATCATATATTGTCTTTCAATTTAATTTGAATGAAAATCAATCAAGGTTAATTTTGATGGTGCAGTGTTAGGAAAGCAAGCGAAGTAGGCCTGGGGGTAGTTGTTCGAAACCTTCAAGGGCTGGTTCTAACTTCCTTATCTAAAAAAATCAAGCTTTCATCTATTATCCATGAGGAAGATTAAGAAATGGCCATGAAAATCTTGAGGAGTGAAGATAAGTCATTTGCCTCCTCTAGTCACCTACTTTCTTTTGCAAAACATATTATTTAGTGTGAATAGAAAATATTCCTCTACATCTTCATGACAATCTTTTTGCCGATTATGGCTAGTTTTCTTTAATCAAAGTTCTAGGTATTTCATCTCACAAGAAAAAAAAGAAAAAAAAAATTGAACAGCAACAAATAGTCACCCTTTTTATTAGTACTATTCTTCAGTAGAAGATGGGGATCACAGTAAAATAAAATAAAATATAGTAATTAAATGTTAAAGATGATCAAGCATCTATAATGGTGGGTGGTATCTGGGGTTTACTCTCAACACGAGCATAATGTATTTTTATGTTAATAAATTCAGCTAAGAAAAGGAAATATTAATGAATTGTCATATGTATTCCTCGTGATACAGAATGATGCAAATCTGAGTGCGCGTGTATATATATATATATATATATCATTGACTCATTGTTCAATGTTCATAAAAAAAATATCATTGACTCATTGTTCTAGTTTTCGGCTCGGCTTCTGACTGGCCTAACCTAGACTTTAGAGTTTAGATACTTCATCGGTTCACTTTGCATCTGAAATCATCATGGTGACGCAGATAATTACAAAACGTGAGCACACATGCCACGTGCAAAATATTGATTTGACCAAAATTTAAAGATAAAAAGAATAAATAAAAGACTGCAAAAATATAGTTGCACTGTTGTCCACCATCAAAAGCCCAAAGGATCAGTTTTAATTTGATTCCGAATCTGAGAATGCAATGTGGGCGGGATATTATTATGGTGATTATAACAGTGTACTTTTTTATCCATCATCATAAAAACAAAATAGTAGCTCACCAAGGAAAAAAACAAAATAGTATAGCAGGTTATTTTGACTTTTATTCGATGTTTAAACACACTAACTTACTTATTAAGAAAACACACAAACTTCTTTTCAAAGAAAAACACACCAACTTTTTTACGATATTTCTCTATTCACATTGAGTTTTTGAGTTGCAAGATATATCCGGATATCCCTTTAAGACACAATTGAGTTGAGTTTTTTTGTCATATTTTTTCATTACTATATTATTTCTAAGTAATGAACATTATTGAAGCCGACATCAAGAAAAGAAAAAAAAAAATTTGGGTAATTTCATATTTTCATGTTAAAGCTAGTGCCCATTATTTTCACATGAATAGGCTTTTGAATTAATCCAGTGGTTTAAGAAACTAAGAAAATAAACAGTGATATAAATCTGTAAATATGCTTGACATCACTCACAAGTCACAATGATAGAGCTTTAAGAGGGAGTATGACTTCATGCAAATCTATTCAAATCATTAATATATATATTGATAATAAAATAAGTGGGATTTTTTTTTTTAAAGACTTGTTGTATTTATTAATTAAAAATTTGTTAAGAGAAATTTTTCCCCCACACAAATCAATTAAGGGCATATACAAAGACAGTTATTGATAAGCATCCAAGGTCCAACATCAATCAATAAAGAATATTCAATCCAACTTATTTTTGTATTCCTATTTGCTATGTGGACCAAACCCGCATGTAAAAGAAAGAACCTAGCAAATTGGATAATTAGGAGATGTGAATTGGAGGGCAAAAGAGTTTTTATTTTTATTTTTTATAATTAGTAATTAGTATGAACTCACTAAACAATTTCTCATTGGATTTGAAACACTAATGAGATTAATGAACCCATAATACATGTAATAAGCAACACAAAATCACTCATGGAAGAAGTAGAACCAAATGCCTGCTAAATTGAAACATATAGCCTAAAACACACATTTCTCTTCCCAATAAAGAGAGTAAACCAGTTATGAGAAATCCCCTAATTAAATTAGGCACATTGGGAAGGTAGTTTTCTTTTTAGAAAAGCAATTATGTGGCTCTTGGCCAACTGATTAAATAGAATTTTGAAAACAAAAACTTATAGCGGCATGGTGCTTTTGAGGCTTCATTGCTCAATGCAATCATATGCTATAATATCCACCAAATACAAATTATCCTCTCATTTAACAAATTTTTTTGGACATCAAAAAATCTATAAAAGAGAAGAGGAACTGAACGTGACAAGGATCATACATTAGGAGACTTGGAGCAATACAAAAAAATTCATTTTCCTTTAGGTGATCTTTTACACTTCAATAAACCTTCAAACAAATCTAGCAGATGGTTCAAAATACTTCCAAGAGTTTCTGAATTCACAAAACATAAGTTTTTTTTTTCACCTTCATTCCATTAATCCTAATTATCCTTATTTCAAGGCTAACACCGTGATTTATCTAAGTTTTGTGAGATATTATCTTCGTTACATCTTGTCATTTTCCCTCTTGTACATCACTAACGTGATAGGCAGTTAGATTCATTAATAGTTGTTGCCACCTAACATTTATCAATGTGAATCCTTGACACTTGATTTATTGCACAACTTGTGACTTGTTTCGGCCAAAAGAGGAATATGGGTTGCTCACAACTAAGATTAATTTTTATATATCTTACTCTCCTAGCATATTTTCACACGATATTACTTAATGCATTTACTGGTATGAGTTTAGTGCTATATATATCAACTTGAGCATTGATAAATATATTCATTTAATATTGTCAAATATAATTTAGCATAATTTCTTCCCATCTATTTGTTCGTGCTTCAATGCTTAAAAAATTTACACATAAGAAAACTTTTTTTTGCATTATAAATTAATTCGTTATTTCAATTAATTATTACAAAACACATCAATCGGTAATGGCTAATAGACAATCTATTGGCATGATTCATAAAACCCGAATTTAGCCGCTATCCTATCAAAACACTGCAAATGTTGCGGTAAAAACAAAAGCAAGCAAAAAAAAAAAAAAGGCATTATGTGGCATTTGATACGGGAGAATTCACATTACTCCTGACATTCAAATTCCTAGAAATGTGATTCGTTACAATCTAGATGCCTAAGAACGTAGTTATTCCTATGTTTGGTTTTATTGGGAATCTCTTAAGATTTCTAAGAATTTGAGATGATAATGTTTGATTCATTTCTAAGGATCTTAAATGAATTATTTATTTTTCCATTCTATCTTTAGGTTTTTTTTTTTGAAAGTATTCTATCTTTAGATTTGAATGTGAACTAGAAAGTCATTTAAAAAAAAACTTCCTCTAAATAAATAATGAAAAACAAAATATAAACTATTAATTATGACAAATTCATTAAAACTATAGTTTAACATTTTAAAATAACAAGTACAATATAAAAATAATTATTTAAATTCTCAAATACTTTATTCTTAATAATAATTTTTAAAAATCTTAATTCATAACAAAACAATTTGACAGCGTTTAGGTCTATAAGACAAGAGAAAAAATATTGATGATTTGTTTTATATTTTATCTTAATTTCTTAAATGATAAGAAAAAATGATTAAAATTGTCAATTTATAAAAAATACAATTACCCTTAAACTTGAGAATCTAGATACTCACCTGTTTTTAAAGGGAATCAACATTCCTACTTAAAGAGGTTTAAAAGAAGAATTCAAATTTCCCTAATATCTGATTCCCTGACGAAATTTACAATCAAACCTAAAAAGAATCTTTAAACATTCATACAAATTTTAAAACATTCTCCGAGACCAATGAACACATTAGCAACTTTCTATATCGTACAACAATCTAAAGGCCATTGATTATATATACCAACCGCAATTTGGCCAGCATTTAATGAGTAGTCGTGGAACGTCTTTTTTAATTATTTTCTGGCACCAACTGTAAATTAATCGGTGTTCACACTTCGGGAGTTTGAAGCTGAATTTGGCTTTACCAGAACGTGCCAATTGACGAGGACTAAGATTGACCAAGACTAAGACTATTTCTTACTTTGGATGTAACGAAGCGTCGCCGACATGCTTTTTTTATTATTATTTTATTTTCGTCGGAAGCAACTTTTCAGTTTGAAAGCTGTATAGTGTTCTGTTTTATTTTATGGACCAGCTGTATAAGTCTGAATGGTTTCCTAAGACACAGAAAGACAATAACTGTATCTCAATGAGTCAATGCCACTGCTCAAATGGTATAACTGTATAAGCACATGATATGCTGTATCTGAATTTTGAATGCTTTCGATAAA
The DNA here is from genome assembly GCA_023055345.1 of Quercus wislizeni. NCBI lineage: Eukaryota > Viridiplantae > Streptophyta > Magnoliopsida > Fagales > Fagaceae > Quercus > Quercus wislizeni. The sequence continues at coordinate 31,507,091 of JALGQJ010000001.1, forward strand.
ACACTAGACAGTAGGATGTGTCAAATATGATATGTGTCAACTTAATAGTAAAATGTGTCCATTGTTTTAATGAAATACTCGGATGTGTCAACTTAAAAATTCTTAGAGGGTCAATGCAAAATCGACCTTCGAAGTTTTTTCAAATTTTATTTTAGTTTTTTAATTTTATTTTTGTTTATTTTAGTTATTTAACTTTTAAGTTTATTTAATTAAGCTTTTTTATAAATTTTTGTTATATGTTGTGGTAAATTAATTTTTCAATTTTTTTAAATTTTTCTTCAAAATTTTAAATTAAAAAAATTTAATTAATGATTGAAAAATATTTTCTAGATTTTTTTTTTCAAAAAAAAAAAATTTTAACAAAAGTTATCGGAAAAGCCTTAATTGAATAAGTCTGAAACTTAGAGAATTGAAGTAAACGAAAACAAAGTTAGAGAACTAAAATGAAATTTGAAGAAAGTTATTGGGTTAATTTTGCATTTTAGCTAAATTTTTAATTAAATTCCATTGTTTTACAACTTAAATAAATAAAGGAAAGATGGACCATGGAGAGGTTCATACTACATATTAATCTCCATTTACCGCTACTCAGAAGTCACAACTGCAAAAATTCAAACTGGGTAAGGTTAAGGAAGGGGTAGGTTGCACTTACAAAAGAAACAAGTTTTGAATGGTACATTTGGACTAGTTTACAGAAAAGTAAAAGTTTCCAAGAATTTTTTATCTTGAGTGACACTTTCTCATATTTTAAACATTGACACTAATGGTCCGTTTGAATAGAAATTATTTTACAAAAACTGAAAACACTGTAACAAAATAATTTTTAAACATGTAAATAGTACCGTGAGACTCATTTTTAATGAAAAAGTGGTTGAAAAATGAAGTTTGTGGGTCTGTAAACAGTGCATGAGTATACTATTCACGAGAAAATAATCAAAAGTTACAACTACTGTTCATGAATAATTGCATGAAGCTTATGAAACACGTGAAAAAAAAAAGGGGGGGGGGGGGTAAACGTGAATGTGGTTGGTTTTAAAAGTTAATCCAAAAGGGGGGGGGGGGGGGGGTAAACGTGAATGTGGTTGGTTTTAAAAGTTAATCCAAACCCACACTAAAGAATTATCTCTTTACTATAGAATTATCTTGATAAGAAAAAGTCATATACTGTCGAAAAAGTCAATACTGTCCAAAATATCATTACTCCGTTTTCCTAAAACTGTCACGGTCTTTTCATCATTTCTCTAACCATATTGACACATTTCTCTCCTCATTTGCATCTCTTGTCCCCATAACACCACACACCTCAAAGTTAGGCATCTAAATTTCGAGAGAAAATAGTGTCAAAGTTAGGGATAGGACCAACCCTAGGCCTAGGCCACTTAGGCCATGTTCTAGGGCCCCAACTAGAGAAAGTTTCCCAAATATGAAGACCATTAAGTGTTATTTTATATAAATAACAAAAACTGAATAGTATATATCTTTTTTCACTCTTAAGAAAATTCAAACAATTAGGCGGTGCAGGTGCTAGAGATGATACGAATTTTAACATATTTACTACATAGATTTTAGGTTAAATTACAAATTGTACCATTTAAATTTGACTGAAATTCATTTCAATCTTCAAATTTTGTTTTCGCTCAATTAAGTCCTTTAAATTTCAATTTTATTCAATTTAGGTTTTTCGTCCAATTCTGTTAAAAATTTGCCATTAAGTATGCAATTAATGAATAAAAAAATTGAAAAAAAAAATCTTACTTTAAAAACCTATAAAATATTTTTATTAATTTTATAGATTTTTTTCAGGTAAGAAAAATATTTTTTAAAGGAAAATTTTTAATGAAATTGAACATGAGACCTAAATTGAATAAATTTGAAACTTAGATGACTTAATTGAATGAAAGTAAAGTTAGAGAGAACTAAATAAATTTAAGCCAAAGTTAGAGGGTAAAACTTGTAATTTAGCCTAGATTTTACAAATTGATGTATATCAATCACAAGAAGTGATTCAGATACGTGTTTATTATCTTCTTGAAGTGCTACCAATCACATTTATCGTCACATTGGTAGTAAAATTTATAGAAATTTTAGCATTTCCCCCCCCCCCCCAAAAAAGGGATCAATAGAAAGCTTGCTCAATCACTATTAAGTAAATTAATCATATTAAAAAGTAAGAATAATGTATTAAAAATATATAATTTAGAACATTAACTAAAAATTATTTAAGTGATATTTAAATATAAAAAGCTCATTAAAGTTACCACCTTATGCCTCAAACTACATTGAGTTGGCCCTAGTTAGGGATAACATGTCCTAATAAGAAAAGTGTGGAATCATACATTTTGAGAGAGAATGCATATGTCGAATGCATGAGATAAGAAGAAAAGTGATGATGAGTTTTAAGTCAAACCTTATGTGGGTTTGTTGTAGGGAAATCGTAGGTAATAGACCTTAATTGTAATGGAATGCGATGAACATTACAGAAGTCTCTTTTTAAGTTGGTGTTGGCTATTTTGAGGAAATGTGTCGCCTTGTTAAGCATTAGAATAAATGTGGGGTATGATTGATTAAGAGTAATGCTATAGACATTGTTGTATATAAAGGTATATACATGGATAGATTGTAATAATGATATAAGGTTGGAGAGTATTCATTTGTAAAATGAATAATATTGTATTTCGAGATCTGGAATTTTCTTTGTGAAAATTCAAGTTTTAGGTTGTTCGATCGGTCGAAACTTTTGTTCGATCAATCGAATTGATCAAGAAAATTGATCTAAAGTTTATGCTTACTCGATTAATGCTCGATACCTGTTCGATCGATTGAAAAGAGTCTTCGATTGATGCTTGATTCCTCTCGATCGATCGAGCCTCGTGAAAATTGTTTTTTGCAAAATTTTCTGCAGAATTGTGAAAACCATTTTGAACGTTGGAAAAGGTTTTAAATCTTGTAAGCAATTTTTTGTGGCACTGTAACTCTTCATACGTACTTTTTGAAAGGTTATAACCCTATAGGTATAAATAGAGGTTAATGTTCACTTGAAAATAGTAAGTTACAAAAAAACACAAGAAATCCTGTGGTTATTTTCCAAAATTGCTATTTGTAGAACCCAACAAACTTGGTTGTATCCTGGGGACAAGTTTGTAGAAACCCTTTAGCAACTTGCATATGAGGACAAATATTGTGTAAGGATAACATTCAATTGCGCCTCCAAGTCAATCACCATTTACTTGATGTGTTCATCGTCTTTTTTCTCTATTACTCCTTGATTTGGTAAAATCCCCAACCGACACAACAAAAATTTGTTATAACTTCACAACGTTCCAAATTAACATGTCATGTCATTAAAAAAAATTAAATTGGAGATTGCAGTGGATCCATGTGTGAATTGGTATGCTAATTTAAAAATATTGTGAAATTATAATAACTTTTTGTTTTATTACACTTGGTTCAATCTAAGGCTGCGTTTGGTTGAATGTAAAATTTTTTTTGAGTGTAAAATATTTTAGGTGTAAAATAATTTCGAGAAAATAAAATATTTTCAAGTGTTTGGCTGTATTATGAAAATTGTTCTAGAAAATATTTTCATGTGTTTGGTTGCATTCTGAAAATGCCATTTTTCTACTACTTTCTCACATTTTCTCACCCATTTTCTCAACTACCAAACAAATTTTATAATAGAAAATTTCAATATATAAACTTAAAAAAACAAAAATAAAAACAACACCATTCGTTAAACTCCATAATTCGGTCAAACTGAGAGAGGAAGGAAGAGAGAGTGACCAAAAATTGAGGGAAAGGGAGAGATCGGTCATGGGTCATGGGCAACGAGATCGGTCATGGGTAACAACGAGGCCGATGAGATCGGTTTTGGGTGGATCGGTCTTCAATGGTGATGCGATCTTGGTGGGGTGTGATCGGTCTAGGGTGCGATCTCGGTGGTGGTGTGATCTAGATGGTGGCACCGGTGCTGGGGTGCGATCGGTTTTGGGTGGATCGGTAACTCTCTCTTCTCTCTCTCTCTCTTTGCGCGTCTGAGACCCGGAAATGGTTTGAAGTGAAAATAGAAATGTAAACCAATTTCCGGGTCAAAGCCATAAAACACACAGCCAAATGAAATGTTTTTCTGGAAAATTTTATTTTCCGTGTGCAACCAAACACACAGTGAGGTGTAAAATCATATCCTGAAATGGTTTTACGCCAAAACAAACACAACCTAAGATGTTATAGAGAACAATGTAGACTTAATTTAATTTTGGGGTAACACTCCTGCATGTAGCCATTATAAAAATAACATTTTGAGTTGAAAATAAAACCGGTAAGACCGTAAGAGCCACTAGTGTAGCCTCAAGGCCCTCAACAAGTTGATGAATAATTTTCAGATGTATACCGTGACAAATAAAGGAAACGTTAACCTATATTTGTTGGCTAGTATTTCAAAATTTTGTTTTTGTTGTTTGTTATTTGTTAATAAGTTAGTGATTGGTGAATGCAAGAAATTAAATGTTGAGAAGATGTCTGTTGAAAAAGAGTAGTTAGAATTCTGAATTAACTTGAATAATTAAAAAGAACTGAAGTTTAATGATAATGGTATTTTTTGTGGTGTGTTATATTTATGGTTTGACCTCTATACATTGTAAATTAGACAAATATTTTTCTTAAAACCAATTTAAAAAAAATTGGTTTGATGATAAAGAGCCATTATTAAGAACGAACGTCATAGATTAAAATTCTCTCAAAAAAATTAAAGTAAAATGCAATTTAGTTGCTATTCACTTGTATTTTTAATTTTTTTTAATAATCGCATGATTTATTTAATAATCAGGTGATTTGTTTAGATGAATTATACACTAAAATAATCAATTCAACTATTACCTGTAATACATTGAAGGAGATTTCTTTAATCCGACTTAGAGGAAAACTTTGCTAGCCCCAGAGATCAACAAAATTTATCTCTTCCACAAACAAATATGGGACTTCTCAACCAATACACAAGATTAACAAAAATTTTCTCTAGAGCATCCGTAGCAGCTTGTGCAAAAATTATGCCATTTTGCCACACCAAATACCTACTTTATTATTTTACCACATCATTTTACAACATCTCATTTATCAAATGTTTTATAATTCAATTTTATACATTAAAATAATATTTACTACACATTAAAATATATTATTTTGGTTTACCACATTTGTCCGTACCGTTGCAAATTTGTAACAGTACAGACACAAAATGGTATATGTGCCAAATATATGCAACATATGCAACATCTGTTAGGGAGCTATTTTTTGTGTTTGGTGTGGGATATGTGTCAAATATTTTGCATTTGGCACATATCCCACGTCTACGGTAGCTGCTCCAATCATTCACCCCAAAAGTCCATGGGTAATAAGGGGCCTGGGCCCGGCCCGGTATGGCCCATTTCCTAGCATTTCAGCCCACGGACTCTTTCTTCTTCAACTTCAAGCATCAGATTTCGGAGTTCACAGTCCAGACCTCTCTCTCTCTCTCGCCCAAACACACATGGCTCCCCCAAGAATTCTGCTCTGTGGCGACGTTCTCGGCCGCCTCAACCAGCTCTTCAAGCGAGTCTCATCGGTCTCTCTCACTCTCTAAGCATTTACAAACATATACATATATCTAGGGTTTATTATTATCTTCCATTCATTTCTCAGTTCACTTTTTTCTCTCATCAGGTAAACAAAGCGGCTGGTCCATTCGATGCCCTAATTTGCGTTGGCCAGTTCTTCCCGGAATCGCCGGAGCAGCTCGGCGAGCTAACGGACTACATTGAAGGCCGCTCCCAAGTCCCTCTGCCCACATACTTCATCGGCGACTACGGAATCGGCGCCGCTAAACACCTCTTATCGGCTTCGAAGGACTCGGCAAACCTTGGCTTCAAGATGGACGGTCTCAAGGTTTGCCAAAACTTGTTCTGGTTAAAAGGCAGTGGCAAGTTCAATCTCCATGGTACTCTCCATATTTTCTTTAATGTGTATTTTTGCAATTATTACTGTTCTTATTATAGTCATTTTAGTAGGTTACTTCAACTTCTTAAATATTTCAATGCCCACTGTACTAGGATTTACTTGTAGTGCGAGCAAACTAATCCCGGGACTAAATGTAGTAACCTAACTTGTAATGTAAGTAAAGAAATCATCGGGTTTTACTAACAAATGGACATATATTGAGGAATCCATTTTAGAAAACTTTTTATGGGAAAATAAAACAATAACTAACTTTTTTTTTTTAATAGTCTTTTCAATTTGGATGACTAATGTATGTCCTAACCGTTCCCATCATAGGATTGGTAGAAATTTTATTCTACTCTATAATAAATTATTGTTCAGGGTTTTATGTTCACGATGGAGGCCATTAGATTAAACCACATTTATTTCACTTCCACTTTCCATTTCACTCTCTTCTCTCGCTCATTTATAATTCTAACAAGCTTTTCTGGTTTACAAATTCAATGTTGTAATTTTTTTTTTTTTTTAAATTTTTGTACTTATATTTTAAAATAAATAAATAAATAAGGATATGGATAATGTCTAAATTAATTAATTTTTTGTTAGAAATGAAGTTATAGACAAAGGTTTCCTTGAAACTGCTTTGAAGGAATCTCCTCTAATCCAATTTGTAGTGATCAGATCACCAATAGCATGAATTTAAATTTTGACACGCATGAGTCACCGAGTGATTTAAACAATTCAAAATGCTATTACATAAGTCATGTGATTTAAGATTTTGCTAGGTTTGATAAGTTAATAAAGTCTATCAGTCACCGTATCACCACACGGTACTGCAACTGTAATGTGGTCAAATTAATCCATATTTTAGCCTTTTTAGGCTAAATATATATATATATATATTCAAAAGTGTTTTTAGCAGCCAAAAAGAATATATGGTAGTTATATTTTAGAGGAAAAAAGAATAAGGTATAACATGGAAAATTAATTTGTTTTGGTCAGAAATTTAGTTATTGCTTGTGAGTTATGATTGAACTAGTCTGGTTAAAAAGGTGTTATATAGCATGACTTAGGATAGAATTGACAAGCTAATTGCTTTGTGGATTTTTGATAATCTTAATGAAGAAGATTGTCATTTGATGATATGTTTGACTTCCAATTATCAGGTTTTTTTAACAGATAAATGGTGGCTATTTTGTATTAACTCTATTATTACCTGATTTACTTCACTCAATTATAGGGTTATCTGTGGCGTATTTATCTGGTAGGCATTTTTCGGATGGTCAACAATTTGGAACATACACTCAAGATGATGTGGATGCATTGCGAGCTATAGCTGAGGATCCTGGAATATTTGACTTGTTCCTAACATATCCTTGCCCTGCTATGAATGAGAACCATTCTATAGTTAATTATTTTATACATAATGCTGAGTATTGTGCGCTGAATTTTTAATGTGTGGTCTGTTTAGTTGATTTCCTTAATCACTTACCACTAATGAATGGCCAAGCGGGGTCACAAACAGAGCATCTACATCTGATCTTCCCCATGGGTTTTCGGATTTACCTGGAAGTGATTCTACCATAGCAGAGTTAGTAGCAGAGATTAAACCACGGTATGTGATGCTTGGGCATTATTGCATGATTGATCATTGTACATAAATGTAGAATCAAAATTAGTTGTACTTCATTGCATAGATATTCCTCTTTGGTATGTGTTTCCCAGCATGCTACACATTTTATTAGCTGCTTTCTGGGCTGCATTGGTTGTATTATAAGTTATGTTGTTTTTATATTGAAGTTTGTCTTCTGTGGTAGCTATCACATTGCCGGTACTAAAGGTATATTCTACGCTCGTGAACCTTACTCCAATGTTGATGCAGTGCATGTGACTCGCTTCTTGGGTCTTGCTTCTGTTGCCAATAAAGAGAAGCAGGTATGATTTTCTCATCATAATTTTTGAAAGTGTTCATTAATTCTTGTGCCGCCGTAATCCTATTAATTTCAAACTGCTTCTGTTGAGTTTTTCCCACCATTTAAACTCTATCAATTTATTTATTTATTCACCTTTGTCAACATAAAGTCTTAATCGACTATCCATCATTGTTTCATTAATACTGAAATTTTCAACTAAAACTACTTTGGAAAGAGGTTGCGTTGGACTTGTGTATGGACTAAGTATGATATGCTTCACAGAGATGGCCGTCATGTAGCTAAGCACTTGACTACTCCTGCGGACAATTTTAACATCACTTGCATTTATATCTTACTTATGATTTCTAGATACTGCACTTTAAGAATTACTTTACCATACTTTACTCTGAGAAATGTTGGTTGCAAACTTGGTCCACAGAAATTTATTCATGCAATTTCTCCTACTCCAGCATCTACCATGTCAGCTGTTGAGATTAGCACGAAGCCCCTAAACACTACCTTATCTCCATATACGTATACAGACCAAACTGTTCTCGCCAAAGAAGCAACAAAAAGGCCTAGTGATAGTGATGCTGACTCACAATATTGGAGATATGATGTCTCACAAAAACGGCAGAAATATGGAGCTGGAGATGGTGATAGGCTGTGTTTTAAATTTGTATCCTCTGGTTCTTGTCCACGGGGGGACAAATGCAACTTTCAACATGACGAGAATGCAAGGGAACAATCTCTGAGAGGTGTTTGTTTTGATTTTCTTAACAAAGGAAGATGTGAAAGGGGTCCAAATTGCAACTTTAAGCACAGCCTGCAGGATGAAGGTGAGAGTTATTCTCACAAGAAACGAGGATCTGAGATTGCTAGCAACAGGTTGGTCTTTTTGTTTTTTGAAGATGTTTGAGTCATTAGTTTTGTTATAAAACAAAAGTTGATTGGCTTGTTAAACGCGCACGCACATATTATGTGTAGTTAGAGATGTAAAATATGAAGATTGAGGGTTAAGTAAGAAAAACAATGAAGAGAAGAATAGAGAGAGACACAGGAAAAAAAGGTCATAATCAGTCAAGCCCACAACTTAGCATATATTTTATATTAGGGTTTATAGCATGATTACAAAAATACTCTTATTAACATGCTAATATAAAAAAGTAACAAGAAATAACTCTAACATGTGTTATATTTATATAATATGTGTATGGTCTTTTGATGCCACAGTATTCATTCTTATAAAATGATCAGACTCTTGTATTAACTATCTATTTTGCAACTGAATTACAGGTCAAGGGAGTGCTGGTTTTGTTTGTCAAGCCCAAACATAGAGTCACATCTAATTGTCAGCATAGGAGAGTACTTCTACTGTGCACTGGCTAAAGGCCCGCTTGTTCAAGATCATATACTGATAATACCTGTTGAGCATTTACCCAATACTGTTTTGCTACCACCAGAAACTGAAATTGAGCTTGGTAGGTTCCAGAATAGTCTCAAGAGTTATTATAAGAATCAAGGGAAATCAGTTGTTTTCTTTGAGTGGGTTTCAAAACGTAGTACTCATGCTAATCTTCAGGTAACAGATATATCTTTTGCAAGTTTCTTTATTAGATGCATAATGTGTTAAGACTTGGGAATTGCTGACAAGATTACCTACCCCTTCCAAATTTTTTCATGTATGACAAGCATCACAAGCCACTCTTGTTGTTTCCACAACTAAATAGTTAGGCTGAACCGTAGAATATGAACTTTTTTTTATTTAATAATTTTTTCTCAGTTTTCTTTGGGGGTATTTTACTTATTCCACATGTTCTTTGTGTAGGCTATTCCTGTTCCATCATCCAGAGCAGCTGCTGTTCAAGATATATTTAATTTAGCTGCTGAAAAATTGGGCTTTAAATTTGTGGCCTTGAGAAGTAAGTTTTAATGTTCAAGTGTTTTGTTGTGCCAATTGGCTTTTGAATACTGCCCTGGATGCTTCAAATCCCCCATATGCCTGATTTTTCTGCCGCAACCTTGTTTGTGCTGCACCCCAATATATTGTCTGCAGATGATGTAAATGTTTAATTCTTGCTTTTGTGTGTGTAGATAGATATATAGATAGACAGATATACAGAGAGGTAGATATGTCAAATTCCAAAAATATGCGTTTTCTCATTTTCTGTCTACCCACCCTCTCAATTTTACCTTGCCCAACATGGCTGACTTGTATGTGCAAAGTTCTTGGCATTCACTGTATTGTAATTCTGATGTTCTCTGATTGCAGAGAATGAGAATTCTGATGGAAGAAAAGTGTTGAGGACACAGTTTGATAAGAATTTTAGCTTCTTCTATGTTGAACTCCCTGATGGTACAATATTTTCACATTTGGTTGAGGAAAATGAGAGATTTCCTGCTCAGTTTGGACGTGAGGTAAGCTGCCTGCTTTCTTTTTTGTGTATTGGTTCAAAATATGCATAATTTCTTCTCTCATATTTTCCTCAAAAGATAGAACTTTCCAATATTTGGAAATTGACTAATAAATTTCAGTATTTTATTTTTGATGTGGATGTCAATGATTTTTCTGGCACCTCATAATATTCTTGAGCCATACCATTAACTATCCAAGGGCTTTTTTACAACATCTGTCTGGTTTCGGGGTTCTTTCTCATTTTCATTAGTGATATTAACATGAGACGACTAGGATTTGGTTTGTAGCCAACGGCAAACTTTCAATAAGCAAGCTGGATTTAGAGTGGTTTCTAGACACATATGCACCAAATGAATCATATTTTCACCTTTTGTGCTCTGACAGATCCTTTTTAGTCATGACAAAAATGGGGAGAAACCATGCTTGTCTTAAAGGAAAAAATCGTGAGCATTATGTTGTAAAATTTTGTTATGGCTATTATGGATTCCTTATTTGTTTTTGTTCTTGTCTTGTTTTGTTTTTTGTTTTGTGTGTTTTTTGTCCAAGCTACTATACAGTCTGGATGTGGTTCTTGGCATTGGCAAGAATTTATATTTAAGAAATAATACTAGCATGGAATTGTGTAACTTTTTAGATGTAATGCCAGCTTCAGAATTATTATGTTGTATGACAAGATGCAATCAGATAAGGACGACTGTGTGTCTAATTCCTTACTTTTCACAAATAGCATAGTCATTCCTTACATTGTTGGACATTTTGGGTAATGGTTTTAAATGTGTGATTTTAGATTTTCTTTCTTAAATATTTTGGTTTAGTGATCTTAATGAGTGATTTGTTGTTGGCCTCGAATCCAGTGAAGTACAGAATTTTACAGCATATCTGTTTTATTTTTTATTTTTTATTTTATATATATTTTTAAATCTTCTGATAAATGAAGAGCTAATGTATATCAACATAAATTTATTTTTACTTAAATTTCTTTGGTCAAAGTGTAAAACCCCTTATCCCTCCCTTCTCTATCCAAAGTAACAAATCTATTCTCACGTACAATGGAATTGTCATAGGAAAATACTTGAAATTCTATAGCATGTGGTATATGTCACAGGTTCTGGCAGGCTTGCTGAACATGGCAGACAGGGCCGATTGGAGGAATTGTTCCCAAAGCAAAGAAGAGGAAACAAAGATGGCAGAAGATTTTAAGAATCAGTTTCAAGAATTTGATCCAAATAAGTGACTTTCCAGTAATAGAAGCCAGAACTGATATTTTGTCAGATGTAATTCTAGTGTACCTCTAGAGATTATGCACCAGTTGTCAAGGATGCTAACCACCATAGAATATATGTTGACTTCCTATATTTTAGATCACAAGAGGCCATAGATCAATGGGTGGTATTGATTTGTCGTTTCAACAGTGCTGAGGGTTTTTTGTTGTATCCTAGGTGGAAAAACGCCAGCATAGATGCACACACCAGATAGTCTCCAGTGCTCCCTATAAAGATTGCCAGCCAACTAGCTTTCATGTCTTGCAACAAGTGGAATTGAGAGGTACCCTCCTTAACAGGAGATTTTTGAAACTGCTTTTCCTTCAAAATATGTAATGTTTCAAGGTAAAGAAGAGATAAGACCAGTTGATGTAAGCCCAAATATCTGTAGTGTGCTGGATGTTATTCATTGGGCATTTAGTTCACATTTGGAATTTGGATGTCTGCCACATATTTACAATTGTTACCTTTGATCTAATGCCATCTGCAAATTTCCAAGTTACTGCCATACTTTAGAACCTGGAAATAGCAATTATTATTATTTTTACACCAATGATTCCATTGCCTGCATGTATCCAAACAGGTTCTGCCATGCTACTGGAGTATGTTCTACTCGGCCCTTTCTCACTTTGTATTCTGTGTAGCCTTGTAGTTGACATTGATTTCACAACGAAGAGTTCCCCCTTTTCCCCCATTGGTCCATTCAATTTTTTTCAAATCTGTTGCCCTTACATGTTACATGTAGTTTAATTCATTTAGGGGACAAAATAGTGTAGTTTTGATTAAAAGTTGTCTTCTTTGTTCGAAGCTGTTGCCCTTTCATATACTTGAATTCATTTAGAGGCTATAAAATAGTGTAATTTTGATTAAATGTTGTCTTCTTTGTTGCAATATGTTTTAACTTTGCCACTGTCCTGGTCTTTTTGACTTGTAGATGACCAATTTGCACTGTTGCACCACGGGTCCGGGTTTGTCCAGGCCTTTGGGATCTAGCGAAGATGAGAGGGCCCAATGGTCTCCTTCGTAGGGTCCTGGAAATGATAATGATAATATAATATGTGTCTCGTGATCGGTTCCTTGAGACATAGTTTTGGTAGGACTTAGGAGCCAACCTAGCAGCCATGAGGAATATTCATTTAAAGTTTGTCTCTTTTTCAGCCTTAACAAAGGCAAACAAAGCAATTTAAGATTTATATTATAAAAAGAAAAAGAAGAAGAAGAGGAAGAAGGTAGATGGCAATGATTGAGTGGAAGTGGTAATTTGCATATTTTCACGTGATTTGTAAAAGTAGTTGGAATGGTCCCATACTTATAGAAGGTTTCTTTCAGGAAAGATAGACCAGTGGTTTTTGTTGTTCTATTAATGATCAGAGTTTTTGTTACACTTACAGGGTTTTATAAGGATTAGATTTTTCTAATTTTTGGCTAATTAATAAGGACCAAAGCTAGGAAAAGCTTATTATTTTCATAGGCGTGCCGACATATTTGGATAAGGTTGCCAAAGAAAGTAATTAAAAAATATATAATTATATTGAGTTAGGAGCTCTTTGATAAGTCAGTCCATAAAAAAGGCTCTTTGTCAAAATAGGTAAGAATAAAATGGAAGACTTTTTGTGAAGTAACTTGATTAGGTTCTCTAGAAAAAAAAAGTTGCTGTCTTGTAAGCTTGAAACCTATAATAAGGTCTATGCGATGACCGGTCTTGTTTGTATTTTGGTTTTTGGTAAGAAATAATGTATTCAGCCTAAGAATACTTGACTTAAGTTTCAATAATAAAAGTTCCTCAAAAAAGAAAAAAAAAAAGTTTCAATAATAAAAGGAAGGAATAAATTGCAAGTGTTCCCCACAAGTTAACAAGTCACAACGCAGACTTTTTTGTCTCATATTTTCATATGCTCAACAAAGTTGATCGAATGTGGGGTTGGTCCATGTGAGACAAAAATAAGATACTAAATCCAGCTCTTCATATGGGATGCTTATTTGGTGCCTGCTTGTCTATATCTACATCTTGTTTTCCTCGTTGTCTGATTATATTAAGATGGAAGAATTCAATTCACGGATGACGGATGGTCTTTCATTGCTGTAATGAACTTCAAAAAATTTGAAATGATACTTCATTGGGAAATAAATTACCTAATGTATTACAATCTGTCAAGTAATTCTCTTTATGGATATTGAGTGAGTCCCAAAGAATTCCTTCCTTTATTGCTAAGACAAAAATGAATGTAGTGACTAGATGGCCATATGAATTATCGATTAGAAGCGTGAAGATTGGCCATGCGAATTATAGATTAGAAGCGTGAAGATTGGCGTTGTAGGTCATGAAAATTGCATTATTTTGTCTAAGAATGAGCCAACATTGCTGATTACATGTTTAATAGGAGAGATTATTAGGTTCAACATGAGAATTGCAGAAGTGGTCATTCTGTTCCTTTTTTTTTTTTTTTGATAAGTAGTCATTTTGTTCCTTTTAATGAATAAAACACTGCTATTTATGCAAATGTGAAATCATTTAATAGTTTTTTATTTTTAATTTTTGTACTGACTAGGAATTTGACTTACACATTCGCATAAATAACATTATTTCATTGGTTGAGAATATCATTTCGGAATGAGCCAACATTGCTGATTTCATTTTTAATAGTCATAGTGCATGTCACTGAATTTGGCCTTGAAACCATCATATTTACGACAGTGCGCAAATTAAGCATTATGTAATCTAAATACTGTCATGTTGGTGGTGGAGCACGTTAAGCCGTTAACACACCTGTGGCTTCTGCCTAGCTTGGTAATTAGCTGACTCATATCTACGTTATAAATTATATTCCTTTGCCCTCTTTTTTTATTTATAAGGAAATCATTATTTATTTAAAGGGTTAGCTATACTTTCCCTACTTATGGTTGATCTGTTTTCATTTGGCCTACCCCAGATTAAAAACAGGGGCTGCATTACTAACGCTTTAGAGGGTTCATTTACCTAAAAAAATATATATGTATAAAATATTATTTTATTAGTTTAATTTTCCTTTAAAAATACTTTTGCACACCCTGATTTAAATCTTGCATACTCCCAGTTAACTCAACTGGTAAAGTTTCTGATGATTGTATAAAAAATTTGGGGTTCAATCTTTACCTACACCAAAAACTAATTAGTATCTTGGTCTGATAATAAACAGCTATCATAAAAAAAAAATAATAATAATAATAAACAACACAAATCAGTCCATCCCAAAACCAACCAATAACATAAATCACAGATCTGTCCCTCTCTCTCTCTCTCTCTCTCTCATGAATCTTTGTTCTATATTTGATTATTGGTACCTCCGACTTTAAGAGTAAATAGTAAATGTTTGTGAGTTTTATGTGTATCTATTTTTATTATAAATTTATATATTACTTGTGCGAGTGTGAGTTTGTATGTGTTATTTATTTATTTATTTATTTTTGTTATAATGTTATTTGTGTGAATGTGTGCGTGTATAATATATGTATAATATAACTTTATATAATTTAGTAATTAGAAAATATAAAGGGTTTGTTACATATGTGTGTGTTGTTATCATATTATAACAACATTTTGTTATAAAGTTAGTGATTAGAAAAATAGTAAAGTTAATAAGTCTTCAAACATTTGATTGGTTAAATAGACACATAGTGTATTATTATTATTATTTTAGAAACAAACACACATACACACACACAAAAGAGAGAGAAAAGGGTTCTAATACATATGCATACTACAACTTCATTCAAAAGTCATGGTAACTTTTAAGAGATAATGGGGAACACATAGCGTATTATTTATATATGTATAGATGTGTGTGACTCTTTGGGTTAATAATTAATACAATGCACGTGGATTGAGTTTTGTCATTTAGTTTAAAATATTTTTATAAAGACAACAACAAATAAATTGCATAAAAATACAAAATGTTATACATACTTATACAAAATAAAATGGCTCACATTGACTATTATACAGCCACCCACCTTGTCACTTTAACTGTTAAAATATTGAAGTTATTTACCTCTTAGGAGTTACATGCATAGCATCTCACAGAAGGTAGATAAAACAAGCTGGGGGGGTGTTGGACATAAATCCAAAAAGAATCCAGCAGTAGTCCACGCTAAGTCTACTTGCCATCAACTTCTTATTTTTAAGCTTATTTTTTATGTTCAGTATTTTAAGACCTCAATTTAATATAACCATATTTTGTCCAACTTTTTTTCTTTTTTTCTTTTTGAGAGAGATACTTTGTCTAACTTTTAGTAAATAAAAGAAAATAATCCTCAACAAAAAGTTGCTTCCAAACGTAATGTTTGTTTCACTTGAAAATAATTTTTTTAGAGAAAAATATTTTTAGGTGAAAATATTTTATAAAAATAAGTGTCTGGTTGCGTGCCTAAAAAATGTTTTGAAAAACATTTTAATTGTTTGGTTGCGTTATTAAAATTTGAAAATGCTCTAAAAAAAAATTTCTATTACTTTCTCACATTTTCTCAACTCTCAAACAAATATATACTAAACAAAAATTTTTACATTCCAAACTAAAAATATAAATTAATAAAAAAAAGGAGAGAGAGAGAGAGAGAAAGCCAAACGAAGGTCACGAAAAATAGATTTGTTGGGGTTGGTACTGGTTGCAAAATGGAGATCAACATTGGGGTGATCGTGGTGGTCGCAAAACATGTTTGTTGGGGGTACTAGTGGTGGTTGCAAAACAGAGGCACAATGGGTTGAGAGAGAGAGAGAGAGAGAGAGAGAGAGAGAGTCTTACTTGGGTGAGCAACAAGGACTTGGTGTGGCAATGAGCAATATTAGTGTAATGGTTGGGAGGGTCCTTACAGTTTGAACAGGCTCCTACAATCAGTCACAAATTAATACAGAGGTCCCCGAAGAAAGGGAATGGGTAGTTGTTATGTAGTGAAAACTAGAAAAGAGTCTACCTCCACTAAGTTATTTTAAAGTTGTGTTCCCATGTCCTAATATTCTCTTTTAGAATATAAACAAGTCATAGCAAAAAGCTACATCTAAACACATTCTAAGATAATTGTCACACTTTCACATCCACAGCAGCTGTGGCAAAAATTATGTCATTTTGCCACACAAAAGACCTACTTTATTATTTTACCACATCATTTTACAACATCCCATTTATCAGATGTTTTATCATTCAATTATATACATTAAAATAATATATACTACTCATTAAAAATAATATATTATCTTAGCCACCAACAACAAACAAATACCAATCACCAAGCAATAACAGCCACCAACCACCACTTCACCACCACACATGCCCAGCAAGGTAGCAACAACTACCAGCACCCCACCATCACACACCCAGCAAGGCAGAAACCACCAACAAAACAGGGAAAAAAGAAAAAAACCAGCAAATACCAATCACCAAGCACAACCACCACCCAAATGCCAAACCACCACCGATTCAACACCGATTCAGCACCAATTCAAACAAACAAATAGCCATTGATTCAAACAGAGAGGAGAGGGCCATCACCCCCACAGCCCACAGCCCACCACCACCATCAGATCAACCCAAATTGCAGCGGAAAAAAAAAAAAAAAAAAAAAAAAAAAAACCCACAACAAGAGAAAGGTAGAGTGGCTGGAGCGTGGCTGAGCGTGAGATCGACGGCGGACTCGGGTGAGATCGGCGAGATCAAGCGTGGCTGAGATCGAGTGGCTGGAGTGAGATTGAGTGGCTGGAGCGAGATCGAGCGTGGCGAAGCGCGCTGTTGTCTTTGGAGCTACGCCGTCATCGCTGACGGTGAACATCCCGGACTAGTCGAAGAGAGAGGGAACCGGTACAGGGAGAAGAGAGAGGGAACTGGAGAGTGAGAGAGAAGAGAAAAGAAAAAATGAAGAGAGAGGAGAGAGAAAAGGGAATATAAAATAATAAATCTTTTGCAACATCTGTCCGTACCGTTGCAAATTTGCAACGGTATTGTAGCCATGTTGTATAATTTTTGAGATTTGACACATTTCATAAAGCTCAATTTTTGTGTTTGGTGTGGCAAATGTGCCACACCTGCTACGGATGCTTAATAAAGTGAACATGCTCTTATAATTGTTCACAAATACAAAGATCCCTGGTAGGAGGATGATTAGTAATTAAATAAGGAAAAATTAGAAAAAAGTTTGCCCCCGATAAATTAATTTAATAGTCGTGTTTCCAAGTAAGGAGTAGACCTTTTTATGGCTTTTATTTTTATTTTTTTTAGAATTTGGATGGTTGGGTGGGGGTTGTTATATCATCCTCTAATACAATTTTTGATTTGGTGATTTTCATAACCACAAAATAGGTGCATTTCCTTGGTATTAGCATATATGCCTCCCTCCCTCCCTCCCCCTAGTGAGTAATAAATGATGAGATTTAAAAAAATATATATAATTTGATAGTTAAGGGAGGGGAGGTTTTTTTTAGATAGAATTTCTACTCTAACCTAATCTAAGTGTATATGTGTGTGAAACTCCCTTCTGGAGACTTGAACCCCGGTCTTTGCCCCTTATATCTCACAAGCACTTATACTTGTGGAGTAACCATCGTACCAAAGGTGTGCGATGGTGGGAGGGAAGGTTTGAATATTGAACGTTTTTGTTGAAAAAATTAAAAAACACTAACTAATTAAATGACAAGGCTCTTGGTATAAATGATGTGATTTTGGCCATGAGAATAGTGGTAATATCCTAAGCTTAGTAAAATAAAATATGAAACTAGTCAAAATGTCTTGAGCTTTTGAAGTCCATGAAAAAAGTGAACATTTATCTACCCTGTAATGATTATTCATTTATGAGTTTTATATTTTTATTTTTTAAGTTGGGAATTCATTTATGAGCTATGATTGAATTTCAATCCACAAAAGTAATAAGTAAATTGCTTCTTGGGAGTAAAGGCTGATATTCAAGTTTTTAGGAGGGAGTTTCACACACACACACATATATATATACTTAGATTAGTTTAAAATAAAATTTATATCTTTTATATAAAAAAAGAAAGAAAATAATTTGCTTCCCAATATTATTAGAGGATGGTCAAAGTAGTCAATAACTTACTAAATGTTTTAGTTTGACCAAAAAAATAAAATATTTTAATACTGATAAATACTTATGCCATTTGTATACATTTATTATATACTTATATTGTTTATAGATATATAATTTAAAATCTACATATCTTATAATCTTATCCCAAATATGAGCATAATAATAATCACATTAAAACTTCGTTTGAGAGTTCATAAGGGAATGAAATGGAATGATTATAAGAGAATGAAATAGAATGTTTTTAAATAAGGGAAAGGAATGGAATGGAATTAAGTAACCTTGATTGAATATTTTAAAATAAAGGAATGGAAATGAATTGAAATAAATGGAATGTAAGTAATCTTATTCGGGAGCAACATGGAGGGAATGGAATGAAATCATTTTATGATAATATTACTATTAAACCCCTATTTTATAATAAAAGATTGAATATATAGAGATATTTTTGGAGTTTTAGTAAAAAATTATTAAATCTAATTTCATTCACTCCCATTCCTTTCAATTTTGGGGGGAATGAAAATTTGAGGTTTTAAGGGAATAGAGAGGAATGAGTGTTTCTTTCTAGCCATTTCATTCCCTCCTACTTCAACTCCTAAACAAGGGAATAAGTTTCCCATTCCTTCCATTAAAATTCCCAAATAAGGGAAGGGAAGAATATTTTAAAATAATTCTTTTCGTTCCTTTCCATTCCATTCCATTCCCTCTTTCCAAACGAGGCCTAAGTGTCTGTTTGAATACTGCTTATTATTGAAAACTGAAAATACTATAGCAAAATAATTTTTAAATATGTAAATAATGCTGTGAGATCCAGTTTTAAAGTTGTTTTTTTGAAAAAAAAATACTTGTGGGTCCGGTGAATAGTGCATATGACCCGTTGTTTAAACGCCAAACGCACCAGACGCCAAACGCTGGACGCAATCCAAACAATCACTAAGTCAATATATTGGCTAAAATAATATGTATAATAATTTTATTATCATTACGCTCTGTTTGTTTAAGCGATAATATTTTCTAGAAAATGAGTTGTTTAGGCAATAATATTTTCTAGAAAATGAGTTATTTTCAAAAAGTATTTTCTATAAAATTATCTCAATTTCCTATGTTTAGTTACAATCTTAAATGAGTTAAAAAATAATCTCATAACTTTCTTTATTTTGCTATGAGATAGAGTTATTTTCCAAAAAAATTTAGTAGAAAACAATCTCAAAAAATAAATTCATACATTTTCAGTTGATAATTTTCATTTGACTCATTTTTTCTGGTACTACCAAATATTAGAAAACACGAAAAATTATATTCACACAAAATTTTCCATCAAAACAATTTTAAAAGTATTTATTATTATTTTTCTTGTAACAGTCGAAACATTAGTACAAATCAAAACATTTGGAAAATTCTCTGATACAATTGGCGTAAACCACTATTTTAGTGCTATGTCTACAAAATTTTAATCTTAAGTGAACTACTTTGCCAGTCCAGCAGGTACTCCAGATGGTTCAGACCCTCAGAGCCGACTTTGCGCGCTCCTTGCTGCAACGTCCCACAGCCCAAACCAGTCCGGGTCCTCCAATTCCAGCTGACAGACCCCCACCATGACCAAACATTAAGGTAAACTTTGATGGTGCATGTTTTCACGACCAAAATTCTGCAGGAGCAGCAGCTGTGATCAGAGACAGAGATGGTTTGGTCTTGGCATCAATGGCGGACAGGTTCCCTCTGCCTCATTCTATTGTAGCAGTTGAACTACTCACGGCTATCAAGGCTTTGCGACTGGCTCAGGAGCTCGGCTATAATTTGATAACTTTGGAAGGTGATTCAAAAATAGCCATAGATGCAATGCGTAGCGGTCTTCCCTCACTGGCTGTCTATGGTCACCTGTTAGAGGAAGTCAAGTTTTTGGTAAGGGAGTTTGCAGCAGTTGAGTTTAGTTTCGTTCCAAGGCAGCACAATACTTTAGCCCATAACATTGCTAGACATGCGAGACATGTTAGCGAATATACAGTGTGGATGGAGGATGTTCCCCCACTTTTATCTGATGTATTCCTTGCCTCAATGGCGCCATGAATAAAATCACAATGTCGTTTCTCAAAAAAAAAAAAGTTGTTACGAGTTTTTAATTTAAATCTACCATTTAAATTACTTTTTTGACCATCAGTAACAACAAATAACAACTTACTACTTGAGAGTTGTTATAAAAATATTGTGAAAATTTTGTGAATGTAAGTTGATTACATTAGATATTCCCAATAAAAATCCCATTAACTTTCAACAAGAATGATGACTCTCTTTCTATAATAATTGCAGTTTTCAGTTAAAGGTTGCTGGGCAACAGTTTATAGTTTTGAAGGGGGAAAAAAGTCTACCAATTACATAACTTAAAATCTATAAATTGTGGCATTTATTTATCTTTTTTGTAACCGTAGTTTTTTTTATCAGAGGTTTTAAGACTTTGTATAAGCTGTGTAGACTATTGTAGTCCATGACTTGGTGACCATTGTTGGTGAGTAATATATATATATATATATATTAGGACCAAGAGGCAGATGTGGATGCTGATTGCTAAACCACAAATATTAGAATATGCTTACGAATACCATACACCAAGGTACCTCATTAGTTTGCGTTAAAAATTGAAATGATCCAAATCTCGAAAGAAACAGTGGGTGATGTGTCATATTCAAGCTTTTGACACATGCCTCACTTCACCCTCAAAAAGTCACTATCTTCAAATGGCCAACAGAAACAACTGATAAGCAGGAAGGAAATGAGTCAAGCAAAATCCCATTAAACTAAACAAAAAACCAAAAAAAAAGTAGCCCAAATGATACCAACTTTCAACCCCAAGTAAAAAAGTTGGTTCAATCCCCATTAACATACCCACTTAAATCCAACCCTCCCATTAAAAAATTGACAAAGAATCTCTCTCTCTCTCTCTCTACCCACCTAACTTAGGGCCCGTTTGTCAAGTAAATTTTAATATACATTATATATATTTTCATACAATTTTTTTTTTCATTGACACGTACTTAAAAAACACCGTCAATCTCTCTCTTAAAAGTGTTTGTGTCTGTTACTTAGCACTGTGACCTTGTGAGTAGTTATGTTTGTACTTTTAAAGGGCTTTGTATATTTTTTATTTGTTTGTTTCTTCTGGGTCAGTTCTAGTTGTGTTCATTCGTTAACTTATGTTTGTGTGGGCTGTTCTTTCCCACATGGGAAACTCAAAGCTCTGCAAGTTCCAGAGCTTGAGCTCTGAGAAAACTATTGCTTGGGTTTCTTCCACCAAACTCACTTCTTTGTTTTCTGATAGGATGAATACTACTCATTGCTTTGCTCTCACTATTTGTGGGTCATCTTTAATTTAATACCCCCCTTTGGTTCTTGCTTCAAGTTATTGATTCCTAGTATTATAATTTGGTTCATTTCTTTTACTATTTTATTGGAGTTTTATTTTCTTCATCATCATTGAGAAGTTTGTGTTGGAGATTTTGAGATTTGGTGTTGTATGGGATGGGGGTGGTGATGCCAGCCATGCTTCAGCTGATGAAACTCTGTGTCATTGGCTTTGCTTTGGCTGTCCAAGGATCTACAGGTAAATTTTTTAATTTTATTTTCAAAAGATTTTTTTTTTAAAAGTTAAAAATTGATGTATATGATTAAAAACCCATGTGATAAAGTTAACAAATTTAACATGGATTTTGATTAATCAGTGCTTAAGCAACATCTTGTGATTCTGGTTAATGAAATTTCATGTTGTCAGTTTAGTTTATCTGATCAAAGATGAGGACAGTCTGAACATGTAGCTCAATGCTGCAGTTAAGTCATGTTTTAATTTATTCATGAAGAGCAATAGGTTGAGATAAGCTGTTTTGGACATTGGTGTTTCATCGATCTGAACGTTTTATATTTTATTACCAACTTTTATCAAATTTACCTCACTGTAGTTTTATATCTAGAGTTTGCGGCAAGTAGTTTCAAGCTAGAGTTTTCCAGGAAATTCCAATAGCTAATATTCAACTAATCTGTTTTCTAAAATCTCGCCTAGTGTTGTGGTTAAGTGCTGTTTATTTAGCAACAATTATTTTAGCTCAGGGCTTCATCTGGGGAATGCTGATCCATTGAGGCTTTATCTGAGGAAATGCAATCCATATAGGAGCTGCTTATAATAAGTTAAGGCTAGCTCTCAGATCTCATCGAGAACTGTAAAAATTCCGGCAGTCAAGGCACGATTTTGACCGGTGGGGTATCTTCTCATGAGATTCACTTGTCTGCAGGCTAAATTGCTAAGTTCTTTGGAATATTTTCATGAGAGTGACAAAGATTATGATGACCCTAGATTCTCACAGTGAATATATTCAATAGAAGAAACAAGTATTGTTTGATAATTTTTCCCTTCTAATACCACATGGGATCATAACACTTCAATCATGTAATCAAAATTCATAATCCTGCAAAGGCTCATGAGCGAGAAAAATGTCCCTTAATGTTACTGAAGATTTCATAAATAGAGCCCATAAGTCAGCCCTCTATTTGACATTTTTGAAACTTGCCAAAATAGTTTGAATTGTAAGTTTAATGCTAAAAATTTTTGTTCATCATTCTAATGAATATTTGACCTGTTCATTGCTTGTCTGAGTTTCGTAATAATATCAATTGCCTTTTATTTTCTTTCAGACTCCAATATATCCCCATCTCCAGCAAGTTTTTCTTTAGTTCCTCTGATAGAAGGAACACCTGGTCCTGCATATCATAGAAAGTCATGGAGAACAAGTGCACCAAGCTCATCATCACAGCCAAATGGTAATCCTTATGACCTGGCATTATAGAATGTTAATTATCTTGAGGCCATCTAAATAAGCTTCTAGTTTTGACAATCCAGGGTCAGATTCTCATCCTCCACTTGCATCACCGCCTCTTACATCTGCCCCATTGCCCGGAGGGATCCAAGGGCTTGTACCATCCTTGTCACCAAGCACTCCAACTGTATCGCCACCATATAGAACAGCTCCTCCACCTCTGACTATTCAAGGACATGTAAGTCCTTCACCAGTTAAGAAGACTGCTGCATCAATGCCAGTTGCTGCTCCAGGTACAGAACTTATTAGGCTTTTGTTGTGCTGTATTCTCAGTTGAAATAGGTTCTGAATTAGCTGCTTTGTCTTAATGTAAAATTTCAGTAGCAACTCCTAGGAATTTGCCACAAAACTCACCAGTCAGCCACCCAGGTGTGCCAGGAACTTTGTCACCAAGCTCTCATCAAAGCAATGCACCAGATAATAAGGCTCCCATCCCAGAACCAATTACTCCAGGTGTGTGACCGGTACTTCTCAGTTTTCAACCCTTTGCTAAATCTGTGGTTGGAATGTTCTGAGTTGCTCCCCCCCCCCCCCCCCCCCCCCCCCCAAAACCCCTTTTTACAAAATACAGTAACCGTTGCATCACCACCAAGGAAAGTGGGACAAAATCCACCTGCAGTTCACCCAAATATGCCAGAAATAACACCATCCGTATTACCTGGTGCACCTTATTACATTCATTTTTTCAAAACTAAAGTTTCTAATTAACTATCAGAGATTCAGAATGACCTGTTGAATTGACCTAACTGTTTCCTCTTTTTTTCATAATCTTGCAGTGCCAGTTGCATCACCACCAAGTAAATTGCCACAAAATTCACCGGTCATCCATCCTG
This sequence comes from Quercus wislizeni, assembly GCA_023055345.1. Classification (NCBI taxonomy): domain Eukaryota; kingdom Viridiplantae; phylum Streptophyta; class Magnoliopsida; order Fagales; family Fagaceae; genus Quercus; species Quercus wislizeni. Next base: position 31,531,406 of record JALGQJ010000001.1, read on the forward strand.
TTATGCCTGGTGAATCCCCATCCGTATTACCAGGTGCAACTTAAAGAAAAAATAAAGTAATTCAATTATTTCATTATATCTAAATTTTGGGAGTTTATGTTCCTCCACCCAGTTTGCTTCAAGAACCTTTATCCTTTAAAAAAAGAAGGTATTTTTTCCCTCTTCTTTTTTTTTTTCCTCTTTTGGGAATTTATATTCTCTACAAGAAATGACACCTGTGTTTTTATGTCCTTTATCCTTTATTGCTGCATGCTTCAAGTTGAAACACTAAGGCTGTAAGTAATCCTAGGAAATATGGCATTGCCTTCTGTTATCTCATGTTGCTATGTTGTCCATACATACGGTCAATAGAAATACAGTAATCATGACATATATCTATAATGTGGCAATAGTAGAATTTCTGTGACAAACCTGAAATTGTTGCGATAAGACTTCGATGGTTGAGTTGTATGAACAGCACAAGCTTAAAGAAATACCATACCAGCATATTTTTTATTTGGCACAATGTAATTTTGTTTGTTCTACTCAACAGTTACTCTTGATAAGGTTTCCTCTGGTATTATGGTACCCCATTTCTTTCAACCTCACCTCTCCCTATTTCATTATTTTCTCTTTTAGGTGTTTAAAATCTAGCCATTTCATTAAGATGGAAAATATTTGCAATTAACCGGTTTATCCATTTGTTTTCCTATGGCTAGTTGCCATGGTAAAGGTCTGTATAGTCTGACTGATATTATATTTGTTTGGCCTCTGTGAAGTGCAGACCCTGATGTCTCACCTGCTTCTACTCCTCCTTCAAGCATTGGTTGGAAGAGGAATAGAATTCCAGAGGCTGCACCTCCTCATGAAACACCCAAGCCATTAACCCCTGGGGACCACTCTCCTGCTCAAGGTTTACAGAAAACTACATATTTCAGCTAGTTTGGAAAAATAAATTATGTTTTATCAGATAGTAAAACTTTTCCTAATATTATTTGTTATTTCCTGCTGTAGCTCCTTCCACACACAAAGATATGAGTCATTCTGATTATTCTCCTGCACCATCTATTTTATCTCCTAAATCTCCATTAAATAAAAGGTATCATCCTCCTGCACCTCCACCTACAACCTCATTTTATAAGCATCACCATACAAGGAACAAAATCACTAGTCCTGCTCCTGCATCATCATATCCGGTTTCTCCTCCCACTACAAAACAGCAAGGTTTAATATTTTACCTTAGATATGTACAAAAAATTTATTTGATATATTTTGTTCTTTGAGATAAAATATATTGCATCACATTTTGTTTCATTATTATATGTAGGTCCGGTCGTCTCTCCAGCATTACCTCCAATAAGGGGACCAAAGCACTATGCTCCTTCTCCCCTGAAGCAAGGTACCATAATAGTGAATTTTTATTCCAACTAAAGACTCAGCAGTGAGCTATATGGCAGTTCCAATCAACTGTTGCATTCTCAGTTTTACAATCGGGATAACATCCCCTCCCATTTAAATGCTCCAATTCCCTACAATTTTTGTTAGATATGAGGCACATGGCGTTATTTGATTTTATGTGGTTTACATGAGTTTTTTAAGATCATTGAATTGTTTAAATGCCATGTGTCTTACACCTAGATTAAAATTGGAGAAAATTGGAGGATTTAAATGGGATGGAATCCTTTCCCTTTCCAATCCCATTTCCTCTTTCCTTTACCAATGAGCAAAGTTCAAGAGAAATAAGGTGATCATGACATATCTATGACACAGAAATTTAAAAAAAAAAAAAAAATTGCTGTGACAACTCAAAATTGTTTCAAGAAGACTTTGATGGTTGAGTTGTATGTATACTGTAATCTTAAAGGTATAACACACCAGCGAATTTTTTCACAACTTGAATTTTTTTTTTTTATAGTTCTACTCAAAAATTGTTTTTGATAAGGCTTTCTTTGGAATTATGGAATCCCATTTCCTTTCAACCTCACATGCCCCCATTTTATAATTTTCTGTTTTAGGTATTAAAAATCTGACCATTTCTCTAAGAGGGCCAATATATACATATAACCACTTTAACCATTTGTTTTCTGATGATATAGTTGCCATGGTTGTTAAAGCTCTTTATCTGACTGATATTATATTTGGTTGGCCCCCATGAAGTGCAGATCCTGATGTCTCACCTGCATCAGCTCCTCCTTCAATCCTAGGAGGAAAGAGGAATAGGATTCCGGAGGCTGCACCTCCACGTGAAACATTCAAGCCATTACCCCCTGTGGACCATTCACCAGCTCAAGGTAAATGCATATTTCAGCTAGATTGGTAAAATATAATTGTTAATATTATTGGAAGATTCTTTTCCAACTTTGGCTCCTTCCACACACAAAGCTATGAGGCATTCTGATTATGCTCCTGCGCCATCTCTTTTATTTCCTAAATCTCCATTAGATAAAGGGTATCATTCTCCTGCATCTTCACCTTCAACCTCATTTTATAAGCATTATCATACAAGGAACAAAATCACCAGCCCTGCTCCTGCATCATCATATTTGGTTTCTCCTCCCACTTCGAAAGAGCAAGGTTTAATATTTTACCTTAGATATGTACATAAATACTTTATTTGATATATTATTATATTCTCTGACATTAAAGACATCGTATGTTGTTGCTTCTATCATTACCTTAATTTTACTTACCAAAAAAAAAAAAAAAGACGTCACATGTTGCTTTTCATTTCATTATTATATGTAGGTCCGGCCATGTCTCCAGGTTTGCTTCCAACAAGTAGACGAACACACTCTGCTCCTCCTCCCTTGATGCCAGGTAACATAATAGTGAATGTTTATTCCAACTACTCAGCAGTGAGCTATAAGGTTGTCTCAACTTCTAATCCATTAATGCATGGTCAGTTTCCCGATCTCATGTCCCCCTTCCTTCACCAATGAGCAATGTTTCACCTGCTCCTTCTCCACCTCCAAAAGCTGCATCCAGCCATACCAAAAGTAAGGAAAACTCAAGATTCTTTATTCCTAATACGTTAAATATTATTGATTGAACTTTCTCAGTTCAGTTATAGTCAAGTGAATAGCTTACCTGATGGATTATGCTTGCAATCTCAAGTGCCCCTTCTTCCCCCTAATGTTTCGCCTTCTGGATCGAAGAGTCCAAAGATGCCAGTCCAGCCACCACTTAAAGCATTCCCACCTCCACCTCCTAATGAAGGTTTGTATAAACTTAATTTTCTATAACTAATGGTTGATAGTATCTCTGCACTTCTTTTGTTCCAATAATATTATTCTTTTTAATAGAATGTAACATATATGTTCTTCCTTGTAGATTGTTCATCAACCATATGCACAGAACCCTATACGAATACTCCTCCTGGGTCACCCTGTAGCTGTGTCTGGCCCATGCAAGTTGGACTGCTCCTGAGTGTTGATCTGTACACCTTCTTCCCTTTGGTTTCAGAGCTGGCTAAAGAAACTGCTGCTGGGGTTTTTATGAAACAAAGTCAAGTTCGCATTATTGGAGCCAATGCCGATAGTCAGCAAGCAGAGAAGACTATTGTCAATATTGACTTGGTACCCCTAGACGAAAAGTTTGATAGTACCACAGCCATGTTGACTTTTCAGAGATTTTGGCATAAACAAGTTGTTATAAAATCTTCCTACTTTGGAGACTATGAAGTACTATTTGTCCGCTACCCTGGTATATAGTAACACTCAGGTTCTTTCGTCTCTCTCTCTGTGTAATAATTTTTAACTGGGAATTAATGTAGATTACTGCACCTGTAATTGTAGGTTTGCCTCCATCTCCACCTTTACCTTCAGGCATTACCATAATAGATGGTGGTCCGTATTCTGGTACTAGCAATGCAAGGACAAATAAACCTCTTGGGGTTGACGTGCAGAAAGTGCGGCACAATAATGGGCTTAGTGGTGGCGTAATTGCTATTATTGCACTTTCAGCTTTTGTAGGGGTGGTCTTATGCTCTGCTGCTGCTTGGGTGGTGCTCTTCAAACATAGAAACAATGTTTGTGGAACGGTGCCAACTGCACATGCTTTGCCACCTCTAACCAAACCATCAGGTAATCCCAATTATGAATACTATTATCTGGTGCAGTCAGTTATAACATTAGCCAATTAGTTGCTCAAAGTGATTGGACTTGGCAAGTTTATTTTATCTTCTGGACAGAAAATACTTCCAGCTTTAATGCTTTCAATTAATTATTGACTTTTACACAAATCTAACATGTATAAGTTGAGTAATTATTAGGTACTCCTAGAGTACAATTATGTGGTACTCCATACCAACAGAAGAAAACCACCTAATACATTTGCGTGTGTTTGGGACTAGCTTATAAGATAACTTTTTGCTTTTTAGCTTTTATGTACTGCTTTTTAATACCTCAATTTTTCTTACTTTTGCTCACTTTTTCAAAGTAAAAGTATACTTTAACACACATTTAGCAAAAATATTTTAGTAAAAAGCTAAATAAGCTTTTCCCAATACTTTTGAGAGTAATTATTAGGTAATCCTAGAGTATTTAGACTTATGAAGCATTAATACATCTCTTATATGCAAATTTCTTAAACTTGTAACCATTTTGGCCCCTACAAAATCACTTAATCAGGGGTTTCATGCTCAAACTTGGTTCATCCAGAAGTTTTACTCTTTCAATATAAAGAAGAACATATTTTGCAGGGCTTGCTGGGTCTTTGATGGGAAGTGTGCCCAGTTCTGCGTCATTATCATTTGGATCCAGTATTCCTCCTTATACTGGATCTGCGAAGACATTCAGTATGAGTGATATAGAGAAAGCTACTGACAATTTTGATGTTTCAAGAATACTTGGGGAAGGTGGCTTTGGCCTTGTTTACAGTGGTGTTCTTGAAGATGGGACCAAAGTAGCTGTCAAAGTTTTAAAGAGAGATGATCAGCAGGGAGGGCGGGAGTTCTTAGCGGAAGTTGAGATGCTTAGCCGTCTTCATCATCGTAACTTAGTCAAGTTGATTGGTATATGTACAGAGGAGCGTGCTCGCAGCTTGGTTTATGAACTCATTCCAAATGGCAGTGTGGAATCTCATTTACATGGTAGTTGTTTTGCTCTATCCGGCTTGCTTTGGAGTTCAGCTGCTGTTTATAATGGTTAAACTCTATGTAAAAATGTTTATATTTTTGATAATTTTCTTTGCTTGTAGGAGTTGACAAGGAAACTGCTCCACTTGATTGGGCTGCCCGCATGAAGATAGCACTTGGCGCTGCTCGTGGTCTAGCTTATCTGCATGAGGATTCCAGCCCTCGTGTCATACATAGGGACTTCAAGTCCAGCAACATCTTGTTGGAACATGATTTTACACCGAAAGTGTCTGATTTTGGTTTGGCTCGAACTGCCTTGGATGAGGAAAACAGACACATATCAACACGTGTCATGGGAACTTTTGGGTACGACCATTTTTTATTTTTTTTTAAAGATATAAGTTATATCTTTGAATGGAGAAGATAGACACGCTCTTATCTCCCAAAGTCAATATACCCACATCTGAGCTGACTATTAAGTAACATTCTGGAAAATTATGCATGTCACAGGTCATGATGACTGATTTATGAAAGTCTGGTTTTTTCTTTCAGAGGAACCATAGGCCTAAAATGCAGTCAGTGGTGTTTTCAAGAATTTCAGTGAGGTCTTGTTAAACCTAGATCTTAATGGTAGCTTAAACTACCAACCGCATCTGAGGCGGATTGGTACCTCCCCAAGCACTAAGTGCTTGGGAGTTGAGGATTGGGGAGTGGGTTCAAGCTGTGGGGCAGCATATCTAGTATTTCTAACCAACTGAAAAATAAAAATAAAAATAAAAATGATAGTTTAAACTAATGTTAAAAGTAAAAATTTTAGGGCCAAAATCCACCCTTTACTCTTCCCTACTTCCTACTAGTTACTACTCCATGCTATTTCTTCTAGAAGAATAATTATGAAAGTTGGAGGAAAAAAAGAAGAAGAAGCAGCATTTAGGTTAGAATCACCCTTCCCTGATTGGTCATTGTTATTTAAAGCAATTCCATATCTAAATATAGCAGAAGTTATTGTTGTCTAAATTATTTTGCATAGCTCTTCTGCATTGCTTTAGTGCTTCTCTATTTTTGATTAATCTTTCATCCTCATAACCTACCAGGTATGTGGCTCCGGAGTATGCGATGACTGGTCATCTTCTTGTAAAAAGTGATGTTTACAGTTATGGAGTTGTCCTTCTTGAGCTTTTGACTGGGAGAAAACCAGTAGATATGTCGCAACCACCTGGCCAAGAGAATTTAGTGGCATGGGCCCGTCCACTCCTCACTAGTAAAGAAGGTTTGGAGACAATGATAGATGCATCTCTAGGATCTGATGTGCCTTTTGATAGCATTGCCAAAGTAGCAGCCATTGCATCAATGTGTGTACAACCAGAGGTATCACACCGTCCATTTATGGGTGAGGTTGTTCAGGCCTTAAAACTGGTATGTAATGAGTGTGATGAGGCAAAGATAGGTTCAAGATGCTCAAGCCAAGAAGATTTGTCAGTTGACATGGATGCTGGTGTTGTTACTGGCTCAGGACAGTTGCCAGATCCTTTGCCAAGCGATTACTTTGTTCCTAACTTCAATTCCGGAATTGATATTGAGAGAGGACTATCAGGATCAGATTTATTTAGTTCATCGGCAAGATTGGAAAGACAGGCATCTGGGTCATTTAGGAGGTACTGTAGTACAGGTCCTTTGAGAACAGGAAGGGGCCGGCACTTCTGGCAGAGAATTAGGAGATTGTCTGGGGGCAGTTTGAGTGAACATGGGGTTATGTTCAGGTTATGGCCAGGTTCCCATTGAATGCTATAAATTACAGTGGCCAAAGGTTGATTTTTCTTTGAATTTTTGGAACTTAAATTTGAAAGCACAAGCAGGAAGTTGTTCCATCATGCAGACAAGAATGGCTTGCTGAGGCTTGGAAGTGGGATGTAATCAAGTTATGATTGGAACTGCAATACTTATGCTGCCATAAATTAACTTCTGGATGCAAATGCTTATTGGGAAGAGTTTGAATATAATTCAGATTTGCAGTAATAATTATCAAATGATAACGGAAGTTGGTCTCGGACAGGGCCTCCATTGTCTGTCTATACTTGAATTGATGGAGTTGCATTAGCAATAATTCTGGATCGAGGCTACTACAACGTTTTCAAACTGTCAGTCCACTGATGCGTAATTGAAAAAAGAAAAGGTTGCTTTTATTACTGAAAATGTATATAACATTTTGTATCGAGAAATGCTTCCTGTTAGATTCAATTCTCCACTACCAATGCAGTGAATTTTGTAGTTACGCTGTTACTTTTCATTGGATGTAAATAATTTATTTTGGATAATGCACGCAGATTTTTCATTCATTCAATCATGTGTGAAACGTCATGGTGAATGTGTGGGGCTAAAAAGGTTGGCACATCTTCAATCCAGACATTTAGTTTTTCTATATTTTAGGCATATCTAGCTAAATAATGGGCAACTTAATTTGTTTCCTTGCCCTTTAACGTGATGCACATCCCATCTTCTTAGTTGTGCCAGCTGCTTCTTTGCATCTTCTGCAATATGGCCAATCTTCGTGAGGCATGGACCGTATTGCCAGCAACGCCTTGACTGATGAGTGAGTCGCTCTCTAGTACCTGTTTTTCGGATCCTGATTTCTCTTCTTCATACACTAGCCTCTCCTTTCAGCTGAAGTCTGCAATAGAAAGGCCCTGTTCATTCCTTATAATAGCTCCAATTACTGCCGTATAACTTGAGTAGAACTCCACTTGGTGGTGTCCAATACCTCGCAGACCTCACAGATTGTATGTGTTGTGGCTGTTTGTGCTGCCAATACTGTAGCCAGTAGAGTTTCAAGTGCTTTCAGTCCTTCTACCATTTCTGCTCTGCCATAGTTTCCAACTTCCAAGCCAGTGTTATAAACAGCTCCAACTCTGCAATCTGCATCGTCATGTTCCATTTCCTGCCACATCAATGAGAAGAAATCTGATGGCTGCGCTGGGACCTGTGAAAAGTAGACGAGCTCATGCTCCTTGCTTTGATAATGTGGTCACAGCGCAGCCAAGAGTGGTAGCTTGAAAATACTCATTGCATTAATAGGTATAATTTGTGCTACTACTTTGATTAGGATCTCTTTGTCTGCATTTGATAATACATCTGTCCATCATCTTTGAATTTGTTAGAGATATATATTAGACATATTAGCCCAATATAATAGACCCAAGTCTAGTCCTACTTCAATATACAAACTATTCAGTCTTTCTCTCTCACTTTATATTCTTAACATGGTATCAGAGCCAAACTTCGTTCTTAGCATCAAACAAAAATCTCTAGCAAGCAAAGAAGATTCTCATGTGTACATCACCATCAGAAATCACACATGTTTATCTGCTGGATCTAGACTCCACAGCATCTCGCAGCCGCCATGGCTCACTGCTGTGTCCAGATCCTCAAACCAAGCAAGCCGTGACTTAACTTATTAGATCTGCGCAAATCCAAACTTTGTCTGATGAAACCAAAACCACAGACATGCTCCATGACCTCTCGCGACCAAAACCCAGAAATCCGGTCACCCGAAGCCCTGCCACGCGCCTCCACATGCCACAGTTGTTTTCGGAAAATCTCCCACGCGTCGCCTCAGATTCCTGAATTCGAAATAGTCTTTTTGGTACACGCGCCGCCCAGTTAGCCTCCTCATCCATCGATATACAAAACCTGAGATTTCGGCCATCAACCGACTTTACACGCGTTGTCACGCGCCTCTAGGATTTCTGGCATCTCCTGCACGCGCCGGTGGACTACTCGCACGCGCCATCTGAAGAACTACGTCATCTTAATATGACGTCATGGACGACGTCATTTAATGACGTCAGCCAAAAGCCACTTGAGCCCTAGACACGTCATCAGCCACGTCAGCAGTGTCGCCTCGTCAGCACCATGTCACCTAGCTGACCGTTGACCCGGACCGACCCGACCTGGACCACCCGGATCTGACCATAAGCACTGACCGTTGACTTTGACATTTTGCGTTGACCTTTGACCAAAAGACAAAATTTCCGACATGGCCTATCTTGCTCAGTTTTTCGCGTAGATTTTGATTTTGGACTCCGTTTCTTCATTTGAAGCTCCAAAATTGGTCAATTGACACATTCTTCATTTTGGTTTCTTCAAAGGCATTCTTCACGGCATTTCCAAGTGATTTTCTCATGCTTATCCAACCTCAAGCCTTCATCGAGCTTCTGCCTTGAGTTTGAGGGAGGGTGTTAGAGATATATATTAGACATATTAGCCCAATATAATAGGCCCAAGCCTAGTCCTACTTGTACTAGTAGTCTAGGGTTTAGTCACCTATATATACTCATATTATGGCTCATTGTAACACAGGTTATTGTACTACACCCTTATACAATAAAGATGTAGCCCTTAAGGGATTCCTCCGTGGATGTAGGCCGTCAAGGCTGAACCATGTAACCCTTGTATTCTCGGTATTCTTATTCTATGCTTTCCTTTCCACATCCACTCTAGCATACACAACATGGTATAACACATCGCGTTGCTAATAATATTTACATTTAACAGAATCATTCATGGTTTCACCACAAGCTCTTCTATTTCACTCAAAACACTTCGTGGTCTCATGTAAGCAAAATAGTCTCATGGCAGCAGGGAATGAGCCCCCTTTTTATTTATTTATTTAAAAGATTTGTTTATATATAATGTACTAATGTTCCAATATTTGACCAAACTATTCCATGCCCGCGAGACACCCAAAAACTCATTGGGCCAATGTGTAGTAGACTGAATTTGAACCTCATAATTTACTTCACATCCTAGACCAATAAACCTACCACCTAGTACCTCCGTAGGGGTCTTTTTTTTTGTGTTCAAAATTTTTAGTTGGGTTTGATTGTTTTATGAGTGTGTGGAAATGATTTTGTAGAGTATGTTTTGAAGTGGGTATTTGGTTGATTTGATAAATAGTTTGGGTGGGTTATGAAAAGGGGGGACAAGTAGTTCGGGTGGGTTGACAAGTGGGAAGGCTGGTGTTTTTTTGGAGAGATATGTGGCCGATGGCAATGACATGAAAGGGAAAAAGAGAGAAAATAATTGGTTTTGTTAATATGTATATTTGCTTATTTTGATTGGATTAGTTGTCATGACGATATCACTAACATAGATGGTTGGAGGATGAAATTTGAAAACGATATCAAACTTGAGATATGAAATTAAAAATTTTTAAACATAAATGATCAAAATAAAAACAGCCAATTTAAAGTCTTAATAAGACAATAATGTAAGGCTGAAATCCAAATTACATCTTTTAACTTTGGCTGAATTGTCAATTTTTTTGTCCATAATTTTTTTTTTATCGTTTTAGTCCTTTAGTTTTAACATTCTTGTCAAATTGGTCCCTCATTCCATTGTCTTTTACAATTCATATACGTGATACAATGTTGCTTGACTGTATTTAGTAGCAACTTTATTGACGATAATGGATGAAATAACTAATTTGACAAAAATGTTAAAATTTAAGGATAAAAATGAAAAAACAATTAACCCAAACTTGATATAATTTGAATTTTGGCAAAAAAAAATATTTAGTCAGTTGCAACTTGCAAGTTATTTGTATTACCTTTGCCAATGAAACTCTATATGGAATGCAAAAATTTGTGTGCGTTTCAAGTTGATGCTGTGGAAGATAGCATGATATATTCTTTCTACTGAAGCCAACCAAGCAGCACACATACAATGAATTGAGAAACCATGCATTCTGTGCAATCATTAAATCTGAGACAGCCTTCCACCTATTCACACAGTGCCCATTTACCCAATCAATTTGGCTTTCCTCCTCTTGGCCAATCCACCTAATAAATAGACTACCCATCTCCAAGTACTTGGCTAAACCTCTCTCTTGAAGAGGCCCCTTTGTTCTTGCTTTTTGTAGCCTGTTCTTGTGACCAATTCTTTGTTACCTAGAAACAAGCTCAATAAAAGCCCCTCCCTCAGCACTCTTATCCCCTCCACACCACTCAAGCTAGCACAAGAGATCAACCAAAAATTTGGGTTGGACTAGAATTGAAATTAGTTGATTGAAAAGTTGCTAAATTCCACTATGCTTGGACTAGAATAGAAGCTAGGAGGTCATTTTTGGGCTGAAAGAATTGCTGCCCTGTTGGCTATTTCTTTGGCTCGTAATTTGGGTTTGAACAACATTCATTTTTGAAGATGAAGGGGATGCTCTCAACGTGACAGATCACATCAAAAACACAGCTATCACTCCTCATTGCTCCATCTCCTCCATCAATGAGGACATTAATCAAATTGCACTTTCTTTCAATCGTTACTCTTTTTCACTTAAATTACTCATTTAAAATTATAGATCATTTACACTGGACACGATAGGATGCAAACACATGTCCAATTTTGAACATATGTCTGTATTTCAACGTGTCTAGTGCACTAATACATTAAATACAAACCGCGTCCTTTAATTTTTACGTCTTATAATTATATAAATTTTATTGGATTTTGGAATAATTCATAATTCAATTAAATTTTTTTAGAATAATTAATTTTAATTAAAAATTTCTTATAATAGTAATTAATTTACCAAAGTTGTCTTCTTTCTTCACCAGCATTTTGTACGTTTAATCAATAATTACCCTCCAATAACTTTTTTTTCCTTTTCTTTTCTTTTCCTGGTAGCTCCCTCCGTTGTTTTGCTGACGTGTCAAGCGATGCACCGTTAGATTTATCCAAGGAACCCAATCGGGTCTAATATTGATATTGACCCAGACCTCCACCCAAGTTCAACACTAGCGCCTGAGTTCACAGTCCTCGATCCCAAGCAGAGATAATAATATTATCATTCTTTCTTCTTCTTCCTCTGCGCCATGGTAATTATAAAACCACTTGATTCTCGCACGCTTTCATTTCGAAACCGATTTCTTTGTTTGCGATTTTCTCTAAGATCCATTTCTGTTTTTTCTTTTTTAGGCTCCGAAAGCGATTGCGAGTCCCATCCCAGACGCGTGGTACCCAACCCTATCGGTCTTCATGCTCGCGATCGGACTCGTCGTCACCGCCTCTTTCTTCATGTAAGCTCGATTCCGATACCAATACTATTTGATTCGAAGAATTAGAAGCTTCTTTTTTCGGTTCAATGTGTTAAATTTTGATTGGATTTTAGTTTTTGTTGATTTTTTTTTTTTTGGAAAATTAGCCTGTGAACATGTCCAATTTTTGTATGTAAAAGCTCTATCTAATTTTGTTCCTCAAGCATTTTCTGTGAAATGTTATAATTTGAATTTCAAGGTTTTTTTGGATTTTTTTTTTTATAGATCTATAGGAAGCATTTTTTATCCAATGTGTTTTATTGAAGTGGATTGTGTTGCCTGTTACCGTGATCTAGCGCGTAGGTCTTAGGAGGACATGGTTGTCTCTGAAAATTGGCGATTATGATTTTAATTTTGTTAATTCTTTTTGGAAAAATAGCTTGTGAACATGTCGAATTTGTGTTAAGCAATTGATGGCCAAATGTTATTGTTATAATCTGAAATTCTAGGTGTTTGCACTTTTTTTGTTGAGATCTATAGGAAGCATTTTTGATTCGATGCATTTGGGGTTTTAATTTTTATATTTGTTAAGTTTTATTGAAGTAGATTATGTTGACTGTTACTGTGATCTAATGGGTTAGACTTAGGAGAGGACATGGTTGATTGTGAAAGTTGGGGACTTGGAATTTAATTTTGTTAATTCTTTTTGGAAAATTAGCTGATGAACTTGTCCATGTTTTGTATTCAAGCTATATATCGAAATGTTCTCTGAATCAATTTTTGTCTAATGTTATATTTTAAAATTCTAGGTGTTTGGACATTTTACGATATCTTCAATGTCACTTTTTATTTTTGTTCTGTTTGATTATTGAATTGCATATAATTTTTTCCAGATCCTGAGCTTCTAAATATGGAGAAAATATTTTCTTGATTGAGTCATAAAAAAACAAAAATATTTGTGCCAATTTCATTATCCATGGGAGCTTTATGTTTTGGTGGTGTATTTGTATTCCACTACTTTGACATTTTACCTTTAGGGTTATGCCTCCATTGGTTAAGTCATAGGATTTGCAGCTTCAGGGGATTTGTATATGCATTTAAACATCTCATGTCTCCTTTGGTTCCAAGTGGAACATATGCAGTTCCTGGTGTTAATTTCTAGTTGAGGGTTGCGTCAGTTGCTGGCTTAGTTTTGGTTGAGGTTACCGGCTCCCTATGACTATGTGGGGTTCACTTCTTTAATTGTCATATCTTACGAGTATGATAATGGGAAGAGTTAATCACTTAATTGTAAAGACATTGAATATGAAAGTGGAAAGTACAGTCTAACAAGTATTTGGGAAATGTGAAGTGAAAAAAAATATCCCCGTCTTTGAGAATTTGGAACTTGAAGTCTTTATTAGTTGCTGAATAAAAGGCAGGATAAGACCCCTTTTTATTTTTATTTTTATTTTTATAATATTTGGATATTTGAAAAACTTTCTTACACACAATTGTATCCTTCTTCTAGCTAAAGACAGCTACCAGACTTGATTGAGTTTTAGGTAAGGACAAAACTTATGTTCAATGACTTAAGTGCAGTACACTAGGTTTCCCAATTAATTTATCAAAATGGGTAAAAGTACATTAGGTTTCTCAATTAAATTCAAACACATAGTTTGAAGCATTCTTAATTCTGGTTCCCTTGCACTATATGTTTGATTTGTAACCTAGCATTAACCTGTTTTACTTCTAGAATTTGACTGTTGAACATTTATAGTGGGAATCATTTTATTAAGATCACTGGTGATGTAGTTTAATTTGGATAGCTTTAAGCTAGGCACTCCAATAGGCTGTGAAGGTGGTTTATCATATTTGTGTGTTGCATATGCAACTGATCCATTGCATGGTCAAGCATTGTAATGGGCTATCATCTATGGAAGCTAGCCATTCTTTCATGCCTTAACTCATCATTGGTATGATATTTCCCTTTTTGGGAGTGGCATATTGCATATAAGGCGCATGCCCTCCCCCTACCTAGGCGATGTGGGACTCATTCAAGATTTGGTTTTCCCTCACCTCACCCTACTTAAGAGGTCTTTTGGCCTTTTGGGTCCCCACAATGGGGTGACACATGAGAGAATCATTTTTTTTTCTTTTAGCTAAATATCATTGTTAGGTCTTGCATTTAACCATTTATGTTTCTTTAAAGATGGTATTTAACAGCAGTATCACTTGCAGCTATGAAGCAACCTCTTCCAGGAAAACCCGCAGTCTTGCCAAGGAGCTTGTAACAGGAGCAGTGGCATCTGTCTTCTTGGTATGTCTGTGGTTTGCACTCTCTAGTTTGTCATTATTTGCAGGATATTCGAATCTCATTTTATTGCTGATGCGAAATATCAATATATTTGGTGCAGGGTTTTGGGTCCTTGTTCTTGCTGCTTGCTTCTGGTGTTTATGTCTGATTTTTGAACAATGGATATAAAGAATTTTGTCAAGCAGGATTAGTTTTACATGGAGGGTGTTACTTTTGACATTACTAGTTAAACTTACTTCATGGTTTTTATGAAATTAAGATGGTTTCCATAAAAAACATCAATGTTTTGTTGTGTCAGTTGGCTGAAGAAAGGTGAAGTGATATGTGGTAGCTTTTCAGCATAATTTGTCTCAGAAATATTGTTTCTGGTTGCTATAAATTTGGAAATGAGAGTAATGAATTGCTTCTTCTTCTTCTTGAAAACTTGCCCACGTAATTATTTATGGGCAAAGGATGGAGTTTTTTACCCTCTGCTACTCAGGCTGTGTTCCTACCATTTCCCTATTACAATCAGATTCAAAAATGCTTGGTCCTGAATCTCCTGATTGCTCTGTTAGTTGTCTTATCTGCACGTTTAAATATATTTTCTTTGTGGTGTGCTTTTGTTTATTCCAAGAGTTGTGCATGAGGTAAATATTTCCTCTAGTGAATATGTGGCAAGATACTAGATTCTGCTGGATTTAGGCCCCTCTTGACTGTTGTTTTTCTGTTACTGCCTTGAGTGGCGTCATTGTTCACAAATGCGAAGTGCATTGGAAGGTGAATGATGCCAATTGCTTGGCATCCCTGTCATCACAATAGATCAAATGTATAAGAAAATAGACATAATTGTCGAATCTGACAATTAATCAGATGAGGATGTATTTGAAAATTACCAAGTTGTAGGTCTGTGCGCTCTTTCTTCAGGCTGATCTAGTAGTTAAAATGACTGGTCCTGTACTTTCAGAATTTAGAGCATGACCGGCATATTAATATCAAGTTCACCTTAATACTCACACGTACCAACTAAAGCTAAAGGTGCTTATCAAAAATCACTTCCTGTATTCATTTTTATTTATATACAAAATTGATAAAAACTTTGAAGCTTCATTTCATTTCGAATTTTGCCAGATTATAACTTGGCTGTAACTTAAGATAGTCGTGTAAATATTACATAATTAAACGTTTAGCAAAACTCTTATTTACAAGCCTAACCCCAAAGACATACAACTAGGGTTCAAAATAAACTAAGGTTCTGAAATACATCTATGCTCAAAAGGATCAAGTATATATTGATTCCTCCTATACAACAAAAAAGCTAAACTACTATACCAAAAAAAAAAAAAAAAACTATACATTCTAACAAATGAAAATCACAAATTCCTTATCACCTATAATATTCTCGCTACTTTCAAGAAAGAACTTGTGCACTGAAATATAGTAGGGTAAGCTACAAAGCCTAATAAGGTTTTAAGCTCCATGAGCATTTAATAAAAATATATGTAAATCAAATATTTTATGGACATGTCAGCTTTGATAAATAGTCTTCATACTATTCTTAAAATAACTTATGAACTTTTAGATGAAAATACATCATTTTTCATTCATATAATAATAAAAAGACATAATAAGGAATTTAAACATAATTCAGTAACTTTATCTTTAAATAGACTATAAAATACTTTATCATACACTTTTCATTAGACTTATAACACATTCAATATACTTTTCTTATCATCATACGTTTCTTATAAATTCCAAATAGCTTAATAGCTCATTCATAATACATATTAGTCAGTACAATTTTAAGTTTGTTACAACTTTGGGAGGTTTTTATCACATTGTGTCAGGCGTCTAACATTCCCCACAGTGCTAGGAAATTCCAGGATCATATCAGAAAGTATCACACCCCTTTCGATGTGATCATATCATCAACCATGGGGTCGGTTGGCATCCTCCACAAGTTGGCCGTTCCCAACAATGGTGGATATAGTAGAGTCCTCATCACTTATAATGGACAATCAAAATTTCCATGAAAATGTCAGTACTTTAACCCTTATTGGCTGAGTTCAGATTATAATAATGGATTAATCCGAAAACTATATTTTTCTGATAACTATGTTTTTACATAAATATTTCATAACAGCAGCATATTTGTTTCATTCTTAAATATTATGTTCGTGATATAAGTAATAGCATCAATATGCTAAAATTATCATATATATATATATAAGATTCAACAACTCACGAACATATATCTTTACTGAAATCATGCTTATATGTAATATCTCTAATTAAAATGTTTTCATGCATAGTAAATTTTCTAAACAATTCTTATACTTTCAAATGCATATGTTACATATCCCTTACCTGAAAACAGAAGACGTGAGAGATTTGTATAAGAGGAGCTCAAGTGTTCACGTTCTCGTTCTCGTCACCTAAATGAAAGACCAAAATTTATTACTGACAAATTTTACTAAGTATTTAAACTTATACATGAATCATAACCTAACTTTCAAACTCAAGAAAATCTTAATTCCCACCATATAAAGGTTCTCAAAATACAAGATACATTCATCAAACAAATGTACTAAACCATAGAGAAACCAAGGCATAAAAAATTTATTTATAATCCAGACATACCAAAAAATGAGCATACTAATTTATTGCTCAAAATATTCACCCTAATTTTAGAATTAAATCCTCAAAGTTAGGTATACATTTACTATTCACTGTTGCAAGGACCAGTTTTGGTTTGGACCCTAAATAGGACTGGTTTTTGGTCCAACAAGCCCAAACAATAAATTTGTAGAGTGTGGGAGAAAGAACTAGTCTGATTTTAAAAAAGATATAACGATCATGGGTGGTTTGGAAGAAAAATTGAGAGAATAGGACGTAAAAACTGTCCTCGGCGTAGCCTGAGTAACTCGGTCGTAATAATTTATCCAAGAGTCAAGGGGTTCTTTTTTTAGTAATTTGTTCTCTAGTCTTTTTCCTCTGGTGTTTTTTTTTATCCCCCTTCTTTTGGCGACCTTCTCATGTTATATACCACAATTTGAGCATCAACTTTACCTTACACGTGTAAATTTGATTCCAGAAGCTTCTTCCTGTCCCATCTCACACCTTTCTGAACTCTCTACTACTAGCTGTAAGACTGCTCGTTCACTATTCAGTTATCACCTTCACATTAATGCGGCTAGAAAGTTAGCTGGGAAGAATTTAATGTGGAGGTAACAGCTCTCGTAGATATTTGTTATCCTCCTCCTTCATCCCTTATCCAATGTCCGACTCTCTGTCATGAGACCACTTTTAAGTAGCGCTTAGGAATATTGGAAGGTTTTAAACCACCTCGGATAAATGTTTCCGAGGTGACTTTTCACCTCGGATAGATTTAGGACTATCATAAATGATTTTCATTCCTTCCTTCAATGCTACTTCCATCACCACCTTAGTCGACCATCCTCGGACTTGTTAGCATCCTCGGATTGGGTTATTGGACCATGGGCCCAATCCATTCAGCCTCAACAGTACCCTTGAGACAACTGGTCTCCACAATTGCTTATTTGAGCAGCATATACCTCATTTATAAAATACAAATGGGCTATCCATTCACATCCAATTTTCATACAATTTTACAGAGCCACTCCCCTGGATGTCTAGTAGATACCATATCAATTTCAAAGTCAAAACATAAAACCATGATTTACTAAAAATCATACAAAACAACATACTCAAATCTATCCTAACAAAATTTCATTCAACTTAGAAATTAAACCATTATTTCTATATTGATCCAATTGCTGTGAGATCACTTCCATTACAACCATATTTGTCTTAGAATTCATAAGAGCTACTCCTATCATCATAATTCACAGAATATGATTTAATCCAGCTTTTTCATGTTGTAAACACTGAATCTGTCATAGTGAAAGCTTTAACACATTTCTCACAAAATCATCAAATAATTGCAAATGGTTTTCATTTCATGTGGGTATTTTTATACCTATACTATACATGTTAGAATACATTAATAGGCATCCAATTGACCATAATATCTTCAATCTTTCAACTTGCTAACATAAAACCACAAATTCCAGCTTCTAACAATCAAATTAGAGAATATAAAAGGGAAACTAAAGCAAACCATTACACCATTAAAATTACCCATAACAGAAAATAATCTTATTTACTTACCCACAACTGAAATTGAAACTTTAGTAAGAGTTTGATTTCTTCTTAGAGAGAGAGAGAGATACAGATTCGGTGAGAGAGAAAAGGCACATGAGAGAAGGGGCTGTTGGTGTGAGAGAGAGGTATATATATAAAATCTTGGTGAGAGAAAGGAGGGTTGTTGATGTGAGATGGTGCTGCCAATTCAAGAACAAAGAAAGAGGGGAAATAAAGAAGAACAAGGGATATACATTCTGGGGATTTTTTTTTTTCAAATTAACACCCATTTTCAAACAATTTTGTTAGTTAGCATGTTTTTAAAACGATTTAGGAAACTAACATCTCGAGTTCTATATACTCGATTTTGCTATGCTAAATCGAGTTCCTTGAACTCGATTTCAACATTCTATCATATGAAACTTGAGTTCGTAGTACTCGATTTCTTTAGTAGATTGCAAACTCAACCCCACGAAGACCTAAATCCCTCCACGAAGAAGAAGAAAAATCTGCAACCAACCATGGAGACCCAAATCCATGAAGAAGAAGAAGCAAATCCACGAAGAAGAAGAAGAATTTGCAACCAACCCCACAAAGACCCAAATCAACCAACCCCACGGAGACCCAAACCCACGAAGAAGAAGGAGAATCTGACCTAGAAGAAAGAGGATCTAACCAAAGAAGAAAAACCTCAACAACCAAACCCATTTCTTAAAAACCCAAACCCAAAAATCAGAAAAAAAAAATACCCCTAAATCAAAACACAACCCCACAGAGCGGTTTGGGTTTGTTGCTCATAGAAAAGCTGGAATGATGAAGGCTTGTAGAATGCAAACTATCTTGACAGAGCTGTGGGGATGAACAAATTTGGTTTTCAGGTGAGACAACCATCTGGATTCTCTTAAGCTTGCTAATTTTGAGAGAATTTTTCTACTGCGGATTCTCTTAAGCTTGTTAATTCCGGGAGAATTTTTTTGGTGCTTCTATTCTTTCTTTGAAGGCATCATCCATGTCTTGGAGAATCAATCATTGGATTTCTTCATTGATGTAGTTTGCTGAAGAAATCGAGTCTTGTGGACTCAAGTTTCATATGACAAAATGTTGAAATCGAGTTCAATGGACTCAATTTAGCAATCCAAAATCAAGTATATAGAACTCAAGATATTAGTTTCCTAAATAGTTTTGAAAACGTGCTAACTAACGAAATTGTTTGAAAATAGGTGTTATTTAAAAAAAAAAAAAATCCACATTCTAGTGCAGCAAAGAAAGATTAGGAAGAAAGTTTTGAGTGGGGCACGTGTCTTGCTAAGGGTAATAGGGTGGATGACTCACCCATATACATTTTCAGAATTTACATTTACCACCCCTCCATAACCTTATATTCTAGATAGGCCCAAATAATAAAATAACTTTGCATATAAACCTTTACCTTTATAAACTTCTTTCCTTAACATAAAAAAAGCCTATATCTTTTATATAAGTCTTATGCATTTAAAGTAATTAAGATAATAACAAGCATATAAATCCATAAATTAATTATGCAATTAGGCTGAGATGTTACAGTTGGGAGAGGCTCTTCCCTCCAATGTAAATCTTTTAATTCTCTTTACTTTTTAGCCCAATTGAGATAAGTGACATTTATAATATCATAGGCAAGCACGTGTTAAATGTTTCGTTAAAAATGGAAGAGAATTGGAGAAAGTTAGAGGATTTAAATGGAAGGGAATGTTCCCTATAATGGCTTGAGTGTGACCTTTCTTTTTTACATCGACATGGTTTTCTATCCTCCTAGATGATGATATTGTTGGTATGATGATTCATGTTACTCATTTTTATGCCAAAAAAAAAAAATGATACTTGCATTTTCTAGAGTAAAAATGAGAGAGAGAGAGAGAGAGAGAGAGAGAGAGAGAGAGAGAGAGATTATACTTCGATTTAAAATTGAAATTATGGAATTCTATTAACAATCTTCCCATTTACATTGCATGAATATCATAGTCTAGGAGTTTGTTAAAAAATTGGCCAAGATTAAAGTCCTAGTTTTGGGTGTGTAAGGACCAATTTTGGCTTGGACCCTAAACAGAATTGGGTTTTAGCCCAACAAGCCCAAACAATAAATTTGTAGAGCGTGGGAGAAAGAACTAGCTTGATTAGAGAAAAGAGATAACGATCGTAGGTGATTTGGGAGAATTCATGTGGATATAAGACAAAATGGTTGTCCTCGGCCTAGTCTAAGTAACTCTGTTGTAATAATTTATTCAGGAGTAAAGTTCTCTGTGTTTAGTAATTAGTTCTCTAGGCTTTCCCTCGTGTTTTTCCCCTCTATTTTTCTTGGCCACCTTCCCATGTTATATACCATGATCAGGGTGTCATCTTTACCATACACGTGTAAATTGGGTTCTGGAAACTTTTTCCTATCCCATCTAACATCTCCCTGAACTCTTAACTAGTAGCTATAAGGATGCTCAATCACTGTTCAGGTATCACTTCCACATTAATGCAGCTAGAGAGTTAGCTGGGAAGCATTTAATGTGGAGGTAACAGCTCTCGAAGATATTTGTTATCTTCCTCCCTTACCCCTTATCCAATATCCGACTCCCCATTATGATGTAACTTTAAAGAAATGTTCAGGATGACAGAAAGGTTTTAATCACCTCGGATATATATTTCCAAGGTGACTTTTCACCTCGGACATATTTGGGACCATCATAAATAACATTTATTTCTTTTTTCCATGTCATTCCCGTTATCACCTTAGTTGACCATCCTCGGATCGGTCAGCATCCTCGGATTGGGTCATTGGGCCATAGGTCTTGTCCATACAATTTCAACAGTACCTTCCAAACAACTGGCCCCCACAGGGTGCATCTATCACAAGGAAGGAAATTCGCTAGTTTTGGATTATTCCTTTCAAAAGCGTAAGATACAAATTTTGTAGCTTTCCCGACTTATCTTTTATCAAAGGAATCTTTGAAAAGTATTATAAAAAAAAGAAAAAAAAAAGGAATGTTTGAAAAGTAAATATTCATTTTTGAAAAAATTTATTTGAATTTAAATTAAAAAAATTAATTTTTAAAATTGGTTTTGTACTTTTTATTTGAGAAATAATGTATTATATAATTTATCCTTAAAAAATAGGATTTTCCAAAGAATACGTTTGGACTAGTTTATTTTCGTTAGTTTATTTTGTTGAAATAAACTGTTTTTTTTTTTTTTTTTAAATTAATCTTATCCTACCACACCTTAAAATACATGAATATTTTGGCTATAATTCCAATTGTATCATCTAAGTTTGGCTGGAATTAATTTTAGACTTTTTAACTTTAATTTTGTTAAATTGAGTTCACTAAATTTCAAATTTATTCAATTTAAGTATTTTATCCAATTCCATTAAAAAATTACTATTAAGTAGGAGTATATAGTTAACTAATAAAATAAGATTTCTAAAATAAAAAAAAAAATTCAATAAAAATAAATTTGAAAAAAGTGTAAACATAAATATTTTTTTAAAATAAACTTGAAATTTAAAAGACTCGACTAAAAAAAATAAAATTAAAAATTTGAAATAAGTTTCGTTCAAAGAAAGTATAATTTGCATAATTTTTTATTTTAATAAATAGTTGAAGCCGGCCCAGGCCCAGGCCCAGGCCACTCAAGATGAGTGAGCACGACTTGTCAATTGTCTATAGTCTTTAGGCTTAAACTGCTTTCTGAGTCTGACTTTGACGCAACGCACAGGCACGCAGCATAAACACTCACACAGACACTTGCTCTCATCTCTCTTCTCTCTTCTCTCTTCACACAAATTCCCCCATTTTCTACAGCGTTAAAAGTTTGAGCAAAGCAGCAGAAGAAGAAAATGGAGTCGCAGCAGCAAGTTCCGGTGGTGAAGAAGAAGGAGACTCGTGGCCGGAAGCCGAAACCCAAGGAGGACAAGAAAGACGAATCTGCGAAGCCCAAGGAAGGCAAGAAGGCCCAGCAACAGCACCACCAGCAACAGCAACAACAACAACAACAACAACAACAACAGCAACAACAGCAACAATCCGCTGTAGACGACAAGTACACTCAGTGGAAAACCCTCGTCCCTGTTCTCTACGACTGGCTCGCCAACCACAACCTCGTTTGGCCTTCTCTCTCTTGCCGGTATTTTCTATTTCTAGGGTTTTCATTTCCTTTTTCCCTTTCACTCACTCATTTCTCTCTCATTTCTTAGGGTTTTGTTTCTGTTTAGTTTTTATTTATTTATATTTTATTTGTTAGGGCTTTATTGATTTATTAATTTATTTAAAGACTGACTGAACTCAATGATTTAAATATAGGTGGGGCCCTCAGCTGGAGCAAGCTACTTACAAGAATCGCCAGCGTCTCTATCTCTCTGAACAGGTATTTTCTGCTCGTATCAATTCAATCCAATTAATTGCTTTATTAGCTATAATTACTCTGTGATTGATTTCTCTTTCTATTTTACATCACATTTCATTCAAATTTTAATTTTAATTTTATTTTATTTTCTTAATTGTTTCTCTTTTCAAATAAAGAAATAATAAAAAAACTAAATCGGTGTAAATTTACATGGTTATTATAACAGCCTGATGTGGGTGAATGCGGTACATTTTTTTTATCATACAAGCACTGATGCAGTGCTCTAATTGTTAAATTAAATATGTGGCCACTTAATTATGTTTGATTGACTAAACAAGTTTATGAATTTGAAAATTTTCTCATTGTCTCGATTAGATAAATAGACTATTCTTCAATCATAATCCTATTTTAAATATTAAGGCAGTGCTAGGAAATTTCATGCATACTTTTTTTTTTTCTTCTCAATTTCATTTACCTGTTGTAAGACACAGAGAATCAATTTGGTTTTTAGATGATTTGAATCTTAAAATGTATTCTTTGACAATAAACTGTCAAGGTAAGAGCTTTTTGGATAATTCGATAGTTACAATGAGAGAGGGGAAATTTGAGCCTTAGATGTCTCCGTTGGAAACACCAGAAGGTGCTAGTTGTGCTAAAAGAGCTTTTTATATACCAGTGTTCCTTGTGCGTGTGTGCTTATCATTGAAAATCTCTAACACTCATATGATCTATTGTTGAACGCTGTTCTGATATTAATGCTGCAATTTGTTATTAGCTTATCTTGTGTTAAACAAGTTTATGGGCCTTTTTTTTTTCATATAAATCTTTTCTTCTCTTTTGTTGTCAGACTGATGGTAGTGTTCCAAATACTCTAGTCATTGCAAATTGTGAAGTGGTCAAACCTAGGGTTGCAGCCGCAGAGCACATATCCCAGGTGACTCATTATTATGTTATGTTTCTGCTTTATTATATATTTTCCTTCTTGTGGAATACTTTATTTTCAATGAGGTCATGTAATACAGCTAAATTCTGTTACCATCAATTTCTTTATTTTCCAGTTCAATGAAGAAGCACGTTCACCATTTGTAAAGAAGTTCAAGACCATCATTCATCCTGGAGAGGTATGAGCCGTGCATTCATTAATTGCACATATACATTCATCAACCTGCACAAAAATAAAGAGGAATATCTATTTCTGGTCCTACCTTTTATTGAATCTAATTTGAAAGCATGCCACTGTTATTTTTGTGCAAACCTGTAAAGTAGATATTTTACGAAGTTATGTTTGTAATTATTCCTATGAAAAGGCTATTTGTGTTGAGTCTTTATCCAATTTTATTCGTTTTTGGCTCTACTGTCATAGATGATGGAAGTGCCTGCATATTATTGAATCACTTGGTACTCATTGCAGTAATTATTGAGTACCATTTTGCAGGTGAACAGAATCAGGGAACTACCACAGAACTCTAAGATAGTGGCCACTCATACTGATAGTCCTGATGTATGTGCTGTACTAAACTACGAATTTTGTCATGTATATATATATTGGATTGAGGATATTATAGTTGTCTTTGATTTCTATGTTTCATTAATTTGAAATGTTTAATGTTTTTCATTGTTGGATTTTACTAAAACTCAGGTTCTCATTTGGGATGTTGAAGCTCAACCAAACCGTCATGCTGTCCTTGGAGCTACGAATTCTCGTCCAGATTTGGTACATATTTACTGTCAGAAAGTCTTTTTTCTCATTATAAAGTGCTTATCTTATTTTTTATTTTCTAATTTCTTCTTAAATTACCATTGATGGAAAATTCATCCATTATTATCTGAACAAAGGGCTTCACTTTGGATCTGTATTGTGATGTCACATTGCGTTGCTTTTGAAACCCTGGGATTAATCCCACTACAAAAAGCGAATTTGATGAGTGCATTTGGTTTAGGGGACACGTGTGGAGATCAGCCCGTTTTTCAGTCATTGGGTCTCATGCTACTTGGATGGGTAACATTGGATTGGAGAAGTTCCCAGTCCTTGCTCCTGTGGGTTGTAAAAAGGCTATAAGAACTCAGAAGTTGAAACTAATCCTTAGGATTAGTTAAGTTAGGTAGTTGTTGGCCGATTTCCACCATAGACTCAAGTAAAATTGACCTCAGTATTTGTTTTCAGTGAAGTTGGCCAACCACTATAGATCAATTCTTGAGTAGTACTTGATGACTTGAGGAATCCTCTCTATTCTTTAGATGTTATCATTTATGTGTTTAGCCAATGGCCTTTGAGCTAAATGGCATCACCACCCTCATAAGAATGGGGTTGTGGGTGAGGTTACGGGTTCAAGCCTTGGGAATGTGTGAGCTATGTTCCAGTCAATTCAGTTGTTTACATTCCTGTTAGTAAGAGATATTTTACAAAAAATAAAAATTGACAGTGGTGTGGGAAATTTAATCCAGAAACAAAGAACTCTCTAGTCAGTATATTGTTTCTGAAGCTCTATGTATATATGAGGGAATGGTAACCACAGTACACGAACAGCCCAAAGAAGTAACGAAGGCAATCCTTTGGAAAAAAAAAAAAATAGTAGCAACACAACTCTTTTGTTTATCTTCTGGATATTCTTGCATCACAACCTGTTTAGATAATATAATTAAATTGTGGGCCTTCTAGAATATATTCCTTGAGAATATTTTGATATTAGTTAAAAAAAAAGATGTCAGCCTGTAAATTCTCTATGGCCTGTACCCTTTTTTTTTTTTTTCTTCTGTTTATGATATGGACATTGAAATATTCTTCCTGCAGATTTTGACTGGACATCAAGATAATGCAGAATTTGCTCTTGCAATGTGCCCAACTGAACCCTATGTGTTATCTGGAGGTGGATTATTTATTTTTAATTATTTCTGCTATTTCAATTAGGTGTTGAAACTGTTGGGAAAATCTTTGTCTAGTTATTTCCACAACCATAGATGATATGAATTAACACCTTTTGATATCTAAGATAAAACATGGTTGTAATTTGAGTGAGCTAACTGTGCCTTATTCTCTGTTGGATATCATCTGATGATTAAGTCATCTTTTACCTTTGTTGGCATTTTTTATAAAATCAAGTGTGGTAAGCTTGTTGTGGAAGTGTAATTTTTGTGATATTTTATGTTCTATAATATGTAATGTAGCATTGTGGACCTGTGGCCCTTGATGAATCTTGTTAAATGTTGCATCCCTGTAATTTTTTTTTTTGAGTCCAGCACAAATTTTCCTTTTCTTGTTATGTTTAATAGTTCAAGTGTAGTTACCTTGTGGATGTCTAGTTTGTAACGTATTATTGTGGGCCTGTGGCCCTTGATGAATGCTGTTGAATGTTGCATCCCTGTAAGTTTTTTGGAGTTCCAGAACAAACTGTCCTTTTTCTTATTATGTTTAATAGAAATGAGTTCAAGCGGAGTTTTCTTGTTGTGGAAGTGTGTAAGTTTTGTGATTCTACATTTTATAACATGCAAGCATTATAGCCTGTGGCCCTTTGATAAATCCTGTTGAATGTCAGATCCCTATAAATTATTTGGACTTCCAGCACAAGCTGTCCTTCCTATTCTTATTATGTTTAGAGGAAATGAGTTTTTTTTTTTTTTTTTTTCCTTTTTTTTTCTTTCTTTATCTGAAGAAAGAAAAGACTCGTGAAAATCTTCATCTGAAGAAAGATTCTTGTTGCAGGGAAGGACAAGTCCGTGGTTTTGTGGAGTATTCAGGACCATATATCAACGGGGTCTGGTGGCTCAATTACTAAGCAAAACTCTAAACCTGGGGAAGGAAATGATAAAACTGCTGATGGCCCTTCCGTTGGACCGCGGGGTGTCTACATTGGGCATGAGGATACTGTTGAAGATGTGGCATTCTGTCCATCGAGGTAACATTTGCATGATCTTTGTAAAGTGCATATCCAGGAGTGCTTTGTTATTTCTCTCTCAGAATTTGCTATTTTAAGTTTATGTTTCATGTTAAACATGTGATTTGCTTCATGCTTTCTAATTATAAACCCAAGTCTTGACATAGTTATTGCTTGGATGTGCTTAAAACTATTCTCTACACACCATATTTAAGGTGAGAATTGGTGTTCCCTGTATCAGAGGTGGAAGCTGAAATTCTTGCATATCATGGGAATTGATATGCTCATGTGATTGGAATTCTCAGGAATCTTGTCAAAAAATAAAATAAAATATTGTCAGTTTCTAAGTATCAACAATCCCCTCCTTGAATTCCTAGGTTGCAACTTCTAGTGGAGTGCTTTTGGTTTATTCTTCATTTTAATCACAGCAAGATATTAGCTTTTGAGGTTTAAAATTTGTTCCTATTTCTGACACCTTTATATCTCTGCTGAAGTGCACAGGAGTTTTGTAGTGTAGGTGATGATTCTTGCCTCATATTATGGGATGCACGAGTTGGTTCTAGCCCAGCTGTTAAGGTTATGTGCCCCATGTTTTTTTCAATGATGGCTATTTTTTGTTTTTGATTTGGGGTTTTTGGTTATGCATTATCATCAATGCCTATTTTGAATCTCGGAGATTTCTGTGAGATAAATTCTTGGCTTCTGTTGAATTAAATTTGGCTCTTTTTTTTGGTTTGTTTCTGGTGACAGGTTGAAAAGGCACATAATGCTGATCTTCACTGTGTTGATTGGAATCCCCATGATGATAACCTTATTCTAACTGGGTATGTTATAATCTCATGTTTCTTTCAATTTTGCCATTTTTCTGTATTTTGGGCATGTGATACTCTTCTGGGTTTGATGGTGCTTCCTTATGGTTTGCACTGGTAGGGAATTACTTCAATTCAGTAGATAAATTCAAATGTTATACTTTTTGTCCAGGTCGGCAGATAACTCTATTCGTATGTTTGATCGCCGAAATCTCACTTCAAATGGAGTTGGGTCACCTATCTATAAATTTGAGGGTCACAGAGCTGCTGTTCTCTGTGTTCAGGTATTAATGAATCTTCTTGTTGTCTTTCTTAATTCTCATTCGTCTACTTTTTTGGGAGGTATATCTGTTTCCTGAAGTGCTAATCTGTATCTTTTGTTATTCTCCTATTCCAGTGGTCTCCAGACAAGTCATCTGTCTTTGGAAGTTCTGCAGAGGATGGTCTCTTGAACATCTGGGATCATGAGAAGGTAAAAACTTTGACCTGTACTTATCCAAGTTTCATTGCTATTACATGTGTCTTGGATAACATATGCCCTGTCTTTAAAGTCATATGCAGCATCTTTTCTGGTTGTGTGCCTGGTTGATCGTTTTGCCGCTTTTCATGTTGGGTGTGTATGCTAAAATGTATAATCTTTTCTCTTTGGCAATCTCTTATTTTATATTGCAGGTTGGTAAGAAGGTAGAGCGAGCAGCAAGAAGTCCAAGTTCTCCATCTGGCTTGTTTTTCCAGCATGCTGGGCACAGGTTTGAATATGCTTTTCTCACCCCATTGACTTACTCATGAAAGACTTTCCAGCTATATGAGGTCTTAGCTACATGATTGTTTTTCTACTATCAGTTGTACCTTCGACCAAATCTTCTTCTGAACCAAGCTATCATGTATATTCTAATCAACTTGATATATTAATTTATTTATTGTTTCCTTGACTTATTGACCTGAATCATATGCCACTTATTGTCTTTTTGGGTGTGGGTGTGGGGGACACCCACCCAATGGTTTGTGAACCCACAACCTCCCCCTAGAACTTATAAGGGGTGGATGTATCAGTTGAGCTAGAGCTCATTGGCAATTAAATGCTCCTTAGTGAACTTGTTGGTTGTTGTTTCATATCTCTTCAACCTTATTATTTTTCTTTCTTCTTATCCTGTATTTTCTGTCATCTCATCTTCATCCATATGTATATTTAGTTTACAAGCAAAATAGCTATTAACTAATTGCTTTGGTTTACTAGAGACATCGACATATTATATTGTTTTAGCTTGGTGGAAAAAAAATCATTTTCCTAAGGATTCTTTTCAAATAGAGATAGAGAATGAAGTAACTAGAAGGGTGGTTCTTACCCCCCCTCTTCTATAGGGGTCATCTATAAAGCGGGTTTTATTTTGAACGCATTCAAACAGAAAAGCTGACATAGATGTTAATACACCATCCAAGAGGGGGTGGTTTGCAATTTTAAATTATGAAAAGCTAATCTTGCTCTTCATTGAAAGCTTCATCATGGTAATTTTACTTTGCTAACTTGACTAGTGCTGATCAGAGGTTTTGGTTGTTTTAAAATTATATTTTTCTGAATGAGATATGCTAAGATCTCCATGTAGCATCAAAAACCTTTGCAAATTAGGAGACAATTTGATGTATGTTGTCTGTAACGGTTAATATATCCCAATTTCAAAAGTCCACCTTTGATTGCTTTTCTCTTAGGAAATTTCAATGCATGTTATGAGATGCCTAGCATATAGTGTTGCACTTTTTACAAGTCTTGGCTTATATGGTTTGATCAGATAATTATGAATTTTTTTTTTGAGGTTTATCGCTAGAGTTATTCAAAGTGTTTGTTTATCTGATTTACTCATAAAGTCTTCACTTTTATGCAGGGACAAAGTTGTTGACTTCCATTGGAATGCGTTTGATCCATGGACAATTGTTAGTGTGTCTGATGATTGTGATACCACTGGTGGAGGAGGGACATTGCAGGTATCAGGATGTTGATTTTCATTTAATTATTTCCTTGCATAAGCTTTTAAAATATGAATATGTAGGTGACCAGGAGGGAAATTAATTTAAGAATTCTTTGTCATTTAAACTTGCACACTGGGAAAGAAGGGCAACTTATGAGAGATGGAGTTAGGATCGATGCAAATGGGGGAAATAAGCTTGGAAATATATCCCATAATTCGTTGCAATATCATTGTAAAATTTTTTTTGCAGGATGGTTGCAAAAAGTTTTACAAGAAGAATAACGTTTAAGTAGAGTTATAGTGATGAAAATTTTAGAACTTAGTATTTCATAAATGCTTGTCCTACCCATTATATTCATTTGATTATTTGAATGTGGTGAGATGGAATAGCTTTACATAGTAACCTTATCAATCCACTTTTATTCGAGAAAGAGGAAATACCTCTTTCCTTTCCGGTCCTATCTTTGATTTGTAATTAAGTTTATAGAAAAGTTCTCCTTGAGTTGTTTCTGGGGGACTTCAATTGATATGCAAAATAAATTAATTTGTGCAGATATGGCGGATGAGCGATCTGATCTACAGGCCTGAAGAGGAGGTTCTAGCAGAGCTTGAGAAATTCAAGTCGCATGTGGTTTCTTGTGCTTCAAAGGCTTGAGAGTCCTGAAAAATTTGAGCACCTGTAAAATAACAGGAAGCAAATCTTTGTAGGAGCTTACTATATGGATTTAGAGACTTTTGTATCTAGGCGGGGAAATTGCTAGCAATGTTTTTGTAGTAATGCTTCTGCAGACATTCAAGGTGACAACTATAGGGGTGTAGGAAATTTCTTGAGTCTCCAGAGATTCAGGCCAGGAAATGGCTGTTTACTTTGGGCCTTTCCGGGGTCATGTTCAATTTAGTAAAACTATCACCTCCATTTAATCTTTTGCTCAAATTTGAGTAAAACTAATATTGATGAGTACTTTCTGAGAACAAAAAGAAAATGTGGTGCTTTTTAACCCAAGTCAGCAAGGGTGCTGTTAAGAAGGGCTGTTTGCCCATAGGCTGCGCCTCTTGCCGCTTGGAGAAGTGCCAGTTCTGGCACTGCAGCCCAATAGCAAGCCTTCTGTTTTGTCATCAAAATATTTCCCTCCTGTAGGTTAGTGTTTCTGGAATTGGTGTGTTTCCATTTTCCTATTCATAAGCACTAGTTCTGAAGTTTTAACTAATTTCAGTACTTCTAGTAAGAAAAGGATTAGGATATATTGACGTCAAAACTTCAATAACAAAAGTACACATGATTTCAATCAGGGTTTTACAAATCTGTAATGAGGATTCATGTGGCAACCATTGTGTGATTATCAGCTGGTAGAATTTGTATTGCATGCGAAGTGGAATTCCTCCTGTTTAGTTAAAAGTAAATAGTCGGAGTTATATGAGAAAAGGTATAGTGTTTTGTTTGTAGCTATTGGTACAAAGTGAAAGTAAATATCTTTGTTTTGTTTTGTGGTTGTGGAATTGTACAACGAAGATGTTATATATGTTACTAAAGATTACAATCGTTAAGTTCTCGGCTGTTGGGTTGGGTGACCTGCTTCTAACCTTATGGGATGAAGTTTTCGGTTTCTAGATTAAAGATCCTCACTCGAAATCACAGAAAAGGCAACTAGGATTTACAGGGAGAGATAGGATGTCACTCTGATGGCTCCTTCATCCTTTGTCAGGAACCTTCTTTTTTGTTGTTAGCCAAAATGTTGGCAGAGGCTAGGGGCATTGTATTCCCCAAATTAATGTGTACTTGATTTTGCCCTAATTTAATGCACCCTTTAATCAAAGCAAAGATAAAACATTTTTTTTTTTAATTTTTTTATATAGGGAAAAAAGAGATAATTTAGATCTAACAATTTAGACTTCATATCATTTTGAATTATGGCAGTATAAATTATTATATGTATTATATGAATATATTACCATAAAATAATTAAGATAAGATGAAGAAGATCAACACAAAAGAAGAATAAGATGCAAGCTGTAAGGACCGGATTTGAGTTCCTGGCCCAGAAGATGGATGAACTTAGGCCCAACAAGCCTAAAATAATAAATTTGTAGAAAGTGGGTTGGAAAATTGGGCTAAAATGAGTTGGACAATAAATAAAGTAGGCTCAAATGACAAAAACAGGAAGATATATTGATTTAAAGTAAAGAAAATCGTCTTCGGCACGGTCTGAGGAGATTAGTTTTTATATATTTCTCACAAGTTTGATTACAACTTTGGTTCCTGATTGCTATAGTGTTTCTCTATTTATCTCAATCCCTTTTCTCAGTGCCTCTCTCTCCTTTTATACTCCCTTCTCCTTTCATCTTTACCCTCCATGTGCAGGCTAGATAGTTGGTATTGATACTTGTTCCATCAGCACCTTTCTGAAGTTTATATGTAGTAGTTGTAAGGTTGAAAATCATTGTTCAGGTATCACCTCAACATTAATGCAGACAGAAGGTTAGCTGCAGAGCATTCAATGCGGTGGTAGCAGCTTTTTCCTCAAATATTTTAAGACTTCCCCCTGTCCTATGTTTCTGTAATGTTTATTCGTATCAACAGAATTTCCTAGAACGTTCCCCTAGACAGTAGATCACCACTTTGAACCTCGGCTTTGGTTAGTTGAGGAGGCATTCATCCTTGGACCACCCTTATGGTTTTTTATGAAAAAAACTAATTTCTTCATTTACCAACACGACGGACTCCCCTGACAATGTTTACTCCTCCTCGAATGACTTCACTTCTCTGGATTGGGCCACAGGCCCAATATATTCGTAGGCGATGAGCTCCTGGGCCCAATACCCTTACACAAGCAGTTCAAATTTAATTTAACTGGTTGAATAAGAGATTGGGGGTTCAATCCCTGCTTACACCAAAAACTGACTGGTGTCTTGATTTAATAATAAAGAGTTATCATTAAGAGCGGACGCCATAGGTTGAAACTCTCTTAAAAAAAAAAAAAAAAAAAACTTAAAATAAATCCATTGATTTACATTATATAAATTGCTACGAAGTCCAAAGTGAAGATCCACCCACATTAAAATTTAATTTAGACACTCCTTTGCGCATACAAAAATAAAAGTTCCTGCCCATCAATCTCATCATGAGAGAGAGAGAGAGAGAGAGAGAGAGAGAGAGAGAGAGAGAGAGAGAGAGGATGTAATTTCATTCATCCTCTTGATCTTCCTTCCCTTTCGCAGAAAATCCGAAGATGTTATTTGTATATTCCTCACCAACATACTCCATAGGTCGCTTACCATGGGCTTTAGAGCCAGCGCTGCAAAGTATTGATAAAGATGAATTATTATCAAATTTATTGAAAGTAAGACTTCATATTAACTGAACAAAAAGTAAAGATATATATATATATATATATATATATATATATATATTTTGAGAAACAAAGTAAAGAGATCAATATATTAGAACATGTATATTTATGCACAAAATTCATAGTTTGTAATATATATATATATATATATATATATATATGGGATGTTAATGGATGTCTTTAGGAAAATTGTTAATAAACCATTTTAGAAAAGTTTTGACACAACTTTTATAGAAAATATAAAAAACTATCAAACAAATTAATTATTTTTTCTTTTACCATAACAAGTTCCTAAAAATATATCTTGAACGAATGCCCGATGCCTTTAGGGCATTTGTTAACTTTTCCCAATATAAGTATAGATTTTATGTAATTAAGTATGAGGTTTTGTCATGTAACGCATTCTTTTAGATTCTCTTTATTTAGGCTTCCACCTTACCAAAGATTTCATTTATATCAAAACATTAATTTATTAAATTATCTAATAGAGTAAATGCATATATTAATTATTTATAATTGTGCATTAATTATTTATATTAAAGGAATTTATATAATTACTGTTATAAATTAAGAAACTATTTTTATTTGTGAATTTGCTAAAATTGATATGAAGAAGAAGATATGACATTCTTACTCATATTTAGTTGCTTTGAGTTACAATAATTGACACAAAAACCATCAAAATTTAAATATTTGTGAATTTACTAAGATTAATCTTAACCATTTAGATTTCTTAACTCCTTTCAATGACATATAATAACCAACATTGTAGTATTTATTCTAGGAAATTTAAAAGATTACTAATGGGATAAATATATTTATTTTTTTATTAATTATTTAAGTATAATGAAATTTTGATGTCATTTTTCTAAGATTTATATGAGAAATAATTGATTGAAAATATGATATTCTTACTCAAATTTAGTTTCTTTTGCAATAATTGAAACAAAGTCCCAAAAAAATGAAAAAAAAAAAAAAAAACACACACACAATCAAGAATGTAAAAAAATAATTAAAGGATATTTGCATTTTTATATTATCAAAAAGATATTTTCATTCTTGAGTCGGTATTAAACATGTTTATCTATATCGTGCAATTTTAAAATTTCTAAACACATATAGTATGATTAAATCATTATACACTCTTATTGTCTTTGTATTTTATCTATAAAAAAGAACAGTAAATATTACAATTTTTTTACAAGAAAAATTATTAATTTTTTTTTTTTTTTTTGTATATCAATTGTTGGAGGTAAGGCGATTTGAATTCTAAATGTTTTCATTGAAAACACCGGAAGGAGCTAACTACTTAGATTACAAGACTTGACGAAAAATATTAAAATATTGGAAGAAATTAATAACAAGTTAGTGATATTTGTGTTGGTGACACAAAAAGTCTTTCGTATATTAGAAAACATAATTTTATTGTTTTGAAGAACTTTCTTTTACTCTCTTTCTAATGACATGTAATATAATTAAATTGATTTCTTAACTAATATAACATATAATAATTATTATACCTGATCCATAAGAAAATATCTTATTAGAGTAATGTTAGTGAATATTTTGATCGAAAAATTGTGATATAAGTTATATGCAGTGGCAGAACTGGGATTTGACGTCAGGAAAGACAAAATTTATAAGCACATACACTAGAGTAGTTGAGATCAATATAAATAATAAATAATCATTTATGTGAATAATTTATATATATATATATTATTTATTTATTGGACAAAGTTTTCCTATAAACAACAAAAGGAAAATATCATGTGCAATACATGACTTACATAAAAATAATTGTATACAATCACTTAAGTGTAGTTTAATAAGTGATCACATGTCATTTTTCGATTGTTAGTTGTAGCTTACATTTAAATTTATAGCCAAATTTTATCCTTATTTCATTATATTTATTTGTTAGAGATATGTTACACATAAATAAGCCATTTTGATATACAACGAAGATTTTACTTACATTCACGTGAAAATAATTTTTATAGGTAGATTAACCTCAAGTACAGCTCATATCAGGGCCGGCTGAATGGGGGAGCAAAAAATGCAATCGCCTAAGGCCCCAAGTAAAAAAAAGGCCCCCAAATTTTAATCAATAGGGTTATTTATAATCAATAAATAAAATAATTTTGTTTTACTAGATGAAAAACAAATAAAAAATAAAGAAAAATGCAACATCCACAATATTTTCACAATACTTTTATAACTAATGCTAAGTACCAGATTGTTACAGCCTATTGTTGATGGCAAAAAAAATAATTATAGTGATATTTTCAAATAGAAAACAAAAGGTAACTTAAAATTTAGGATTTGTTGTAAAAAAATATTGCGAATGTTGCACTTTAAAAAAAAAAAGAATAATAATAAGAGTTTAGTTAGCAAACTTTTACTAGTTTTCATCTAAGTCTATCACTAACACCATTGTTTTACTTATTACTATCAATTTACCACATCAACAAGTATGAAAAATTTTGTTAAATTTTTTCTGTCAATAAAATTTTTTCAAAAAGAAAAAATTCTATGTAGTTCATGTTAATTAGTAGTAATTTTGCATCTCAAACAAGATGATCAGTTTTCGCTTTAGGCCCCCAAATGCATCAAGCCGCCCCTGGCTCATATGAATTCTGATATCTATGTTAATATAGGCTCATAAAATATTCAAGTTGTAACTTTCTCAAAACAATATTGTGAACATATATATGCTTAAAATTTTGGAGTTAACATGTAAACAATATTAAACTTTGTAGTTTATTAAGTAATCATTCTTATATTTTATTATTGTCACACAAATTTACATGAAGAAGAATAAATTATTGTACAGGTATATATATATATATATATATATATATTTTTGCTTTTCAATAAAAATTCTTGTTTCGTTAATATTTTATTTCTTTTCAACAATTTTTTTCCTTTATAGGTTTTGAATCTTTAGTGAGTGATAAAATAATGAATATTTTATTTTGTTCTTTTCAGATTAAGATTGACACATGACACAAAGAAGAGTCTATTAGTTGTGATGATTATAAAAAATAGTTATCGAATGTCACAAAGGGATAATAACAAAGCAATAAATCATTGATAACGAAAAGAACATTATGATTATTTTTTTTTTTGAGAAAGAAGAACATTATGATATGATTGTACCTAGATTCTCCAGGCCCATTAAAATTTGTAATAAAGTTTTCGTGCTGATAAGCTTCCAACATTTGATCTATAGGCTGGATGTCAAACGGTTTCACATCTGTACCTTCTTCCAACGTTGACGGATAATTATATCCATCATCAGAGTTTTTCTTGTCACCTACATATTCACTAGGCTAGAATTGTACAAAATTAAATGTCAATTGCTTAATAAGTCATAAATATCAAATAATAGATTTGCCTAACCATAAACATATATTCTTTACTAATAATAAAAAATCTAAAATCATAATCTTACTATGTTGGGCAGGATTGGTGACAAAAGCTTAAACCCATCAATTTGATCATGTTGCACAGGAGTTGGAGCCAATGGTGGCTTTGATGCAAATGAAGAAGTATTTGCTAAGTTTTTTAATTTCTGATTTTGTTGCTCGAGCTTCTCTCTCCCCCGATAAATGGCAAGGTGTTGATTCACAATATTTAGTTGTTTTTCATAAAACTCAACTTGGGACTTAAGGTTATTGATGATACCTAAACAACCATTCACTGGATCATTTCTCCTTGCATTACCCTCCATTAGGATTGATTCAGCAGTGGCTTGTCTTTGGCTCGGCTCAACTGCGTTCATGATCTTTAGTATGTTGCTCACACCAAAGATCCTGTGGGCATTTTGAAATTCATGATACCTACTAGCTGGAAAGTATGGAGCTAATTCACAGTTTTGGTCACATTTCTTCCTTTGGTGTTTACATGAGGAGCAAGCAGAAGGATTTCCACCTTCCCTATTCATTGTGTTCTAAAAGTACTCACTAGATAAACTAATAGAAGAGAAAATGTGGGTGGGCGTTTTTCTTTTCAACCAAACAACAGCATATAAGTGAGGGTTAAGAGCTTGTGAATATCATAAAATGGGACTAAACACAAAGCATCATATATATTTAGAATTTGAGTTAAATGGGTAAGATCGCGTTAGATTTTATAGAATATTTTGGTATCTTGATATAAATGGGTTAGATATTGCACAACTCAACCTCAACAAAAATTGAAAGTTTTTTTTTTTTGGTTTGTTTTTACTCTCAGATAGAATTCTATTATAACCTTATCTAAGTGTATATGTGTGTAAAGCTTCTTCTTAGAGACTTGAACCCCGACCTTTGCCCCCCACACCTCACAAGCACTTATACTTATGGAGTGACCATCACGTCAAGAATGTACGGTGATTTGGAGTTTTATGAAGCCAATTGTCATATTAAACAGTTACGATTCGTATTCAATACCATATAATAAAAACTTTCCATGTTTGTATGAAAGTATTTCTTGGAAACATGAGAGAGGATTATTTTAGAAGGAGCCTTTTGTATTATAAATGTGGTTTCTTATGGGATTATCTTTCTAGAATACAAATTTCCACAAGAGTATGGAATTAAAAACCAAAAAAAAAAAAAAAAACAAAAAAAAACAAAAACAAAAACAAAAAGAAAGAAAAAAAAATCTGTAACAAGAATTTGAGACTACTTTCATAAAAAAGAAGTCCTTGCAAGTTGACATTATAAGTAATTGCCCTTCGTAGTGATTGATGATCATCCTGCACTTGTAAAAGAATTCTTAATTATTAGGAGAAATTACACTTTACTACCTTAAACTACACCTCATATTATATTTTGTACCCTAAACTTTTCAAATGCATATTTCACACTCCAAATTACGACCTTTGTTACATTTTGCACCCCCGACATTAAGTTTGTTGTTAACTTGGATGTAAATTCAAAACTTAGGGTGCAAAAAGTAATCAGGAGTATAGTTTAGGGTGATAAAATATAATTTTTCATTTGTTTTTAAGGAATTGGGAAGAAGAGCAATTATGTTTTTTTTTTTAAAATTATTAAATGCAGTATCACACTTTTCTATTCAAGCTAACAATAAACTTGACGTAAGCTTGCAAAATGTAATAAAGATTATAGTTTATGGTATAAAATGTGCATTCAAAAAGTTTAAATGCAAAGTGTAATTATGATTACATTTTAACACCCTAACTATACCCTGATCAGGGTATAGTTTAGGGTGTTAAAATGTAATTTTTCCTAATTATTGAGGAATACACCTAAATCATTTACATGGTTTATGAGTGTTTAATTGGAGGAGGATATTCTATTAAGTAACTACTACTGATAATAAATTAATTAGATTAATTACAAAAAAATGTTTATGTCATAATGTAACTATATCCTGACTTTTAAGCAATAAATGAAAATAAATAATTGCTATTACTATTACATTCTTTATGAGTGTTGGTTTAATTGGTAAAATAAGAAACTCATGGTCTGTTAAAGGATCTCCATTTGAATAAAGTTAAAAAAAAAAAAGAAAAAAAGAAAAAAAAAAAAGGCTAACAGCCCCTAAGTTTCCTTAAATTGATAAAGCCTCTGAACAATAAGAAAGAATCGATTAGCGGACCTTCATCGAGTAAAGAATAAAAAGACTAAATTTCCTTAAAATAAACCATGTTCCAGTGATTAATAATCAGGGACCAAATGGATATAGATTTCTTTGTAGTGAAAAATTATTAGGTACTCCCGAGTACTATAAATGTGTACTCTTCCCTCTCACATGAATAGTAAATCTTACCATAAATTTAATTATTGAGACTCACCATTTATGTCAGATGAGGGAGTACGTATTTGTAGTACTCCGGGTATACCAAATAATTTTCTCTTTGTCACTCTTTCCCATATGGATTTGGTCTTTTATAAGACCTGTGGATGTCCTAGATTATAATTTATATGAAAATTATTTGTAAAATATTATCTTTTTGGTTCATGCATATATTAGGTGGTTTTATATTTGAGAATTAATTATTGTGGGGACAAGGTCCTTAATTTGTATATCGAGCCTTAAGTCCTATTTGACAACATGGATATGTCCGAGGAGAAGAAAATGACCAGATAAGCTTTGGAATGGAGGACTATATAAAGAAAAAGGTAGAAGTTACAGTCCGAGAAGGTTATACTACTCGGATAAGAGGAGCGTTGGATAGGCAAGTACTTAAGTATCTTAACCGACTTTCTAGGAACTTCCAGCGGTAAGGATGAACTTCAAGAATGTACGAAGGGGATAAGAATGCAGAAGTATCTAAGAGAAAAGCTGTTACCACCGCATTTAATGCACTGCAGCAACTTTTCTGACCACATTTATGTGGAGAAGACCCTGAACAGTGTAGTCTCAACCATGGTTTTAAAAA
This sequence comes from Quercus wislizeni, assembly GCA_023055345.1. Classification (NCBI taxonomy): domain Eukaryota; kingdom Viridiplantae; phylum Streptophyta; class Magnoliopsida; order Fagales; family Fagaceae; genus Quercus; species Quercus wislizeni. Next base: position 31,570,683 of record JALGQJ010000001.1, read on the forward strand.
CCGGACCGGACCGGCCGGTCCAACCGGTTCAATCAGGAACCGGCTTCAATCCGGTTCGGTTATAGCAAAAAACCGGAAATAGTTTTAAAACCGGTAAACAGTGCAAACCGGCCGATTCAACCTGAGAACCAAAAACCGGAAAGGTCGGACTGGTTTTGCAAAATTGCTGAAAGCCTGAAACATATCTGCAATGGAGCCTTTTTTGCAGTAAAAATCTTATTTTTTTCTCAGATCTGCTGATGGTGAGGACGTATTTTTGCAATAAAGTCTTTTTTCTTAAGATTGGCTATGCTTGAGAGAGAGAAAATGACTGAATGTTTATGCTTGGCATTGAAATTAGCATCTTGGAATGGTATCTACAGATCTTCAATGAGGAAGAGAGGAACCAATGATGGTATTGTAGAGATAAGCAATAGATCTAACTTCCTGAGAGAGGGAGAGAAAGAAAGGGAGATATGAATTTTGTGGAGGACAAAGAGTGGAAAAATAGTCTGTTGATGGTAAGTAAAGTGGTGAGTGTACGCAGTGGAGTGCTAGATTTATGGGGCGTATACCGTGTATTAGAGAGAAAAAAAAAAAGAGTAAACGTGTGGCTAGGAGGGATGGAGTGGGAAAGTCGATTGATTGATAAAGGAGTAATAAGTCAGTGACTTGTCTAGTCATCTGACTTTGGTTTTTTTTTCCTTTTTTTTTTTAAAAATTTAAATTTTCTTGAATAAATAATAGTTAAAGTTATACTATTGTTTGTATAGACTAAAAGATGAAGCTTAAATACTAGGTAGTTTATTTTTTGTCAACAGGTGGTATGGAAAAAAACACTTTTTTTTTTCCTTAAAATAAGTTATTAAAATTCAAATTTTAAATAAAAATTATTTTAATATTTTAATTAAATTATTTATGACATCACCGGTCTGACCAAAAAACCAGTAATTAGCTCCTTTTCCGGTTCTTTCTCCGTACCAGTTTTTAAAACCATGGTCTCAACCACTACAGCTCACAGAGAGCTAATGAAGATGTTTGATGGGACATGTACTCGAGTGAAGGTTTAAATGACTGACAAGTGTGCGATCAAGATGGTAAAAAATGAGATTATATAAGGAAAAAGAGTCCCTATGGGAAGAGGATCGGAAAAAAGTTGGGAGGGAAGAGAGAGAAAGAATTACTGTAGCATCAACTTTGATAAATAGTGAATTCAACAACAATCCATCTCCTCGGATAATTATTTCCTCAATCCTTATCTTTATCTCTATACTTGATTACAGTGGAGATCCTGACTAGCCGTTATTCCATTCATTAAGAACCTAGCTTTTTTACCCATTCTTTATAAATTTATTGTATTGGGCTCATTGGGCTTGGATCCCCATCGTGTTGGGTTTGGGCTTAAAAATAGTGACCCTACAATTGGCGCTGTCTGTGGGAATTGCTTGTGTTCCAATATAGTTTAACGGTTATAACGGGATTAGGTCCGCATCAAACTAGTTTGCACCAGGCGGAATCAGCCAACATTGGTCAATAGGATGAACTTCACAATCTTGAACGTCAAAGAGATCGAGAAGATCATCAAGAAGGCAACATGCACGATGTTCATACGAATGGAAGTGGCTTTCGAAGGAAATGTCATGTAGTTCATGAGTAAGGTGATGAGAGAGCCATGCAATGAGAGATTAATGATTTGAAAAAGCAACTCCGTCAGGCGAAACAAAAGCAATACCCCTCCAACTCTAATGTCTCTTCCAATGATGAAGAGGATACTGTATACAGACAACGTTCTAGAACTCCACCAAGTGAATCTTTTTCCTATGAGGATGAGTATTTTCACCAAAGGAAACGTAGGAGTCCCTCTCACAAAGGAGTGGGGAACGATGTTATGAAAAAGGCATTGAGCCAAATCTCGAAGTCACCCTTTACACGGGGAATAGAAAGGGCGAAACTTCCTAGACGTTTCCACCAGCCAACATTCGCCATGTATAATGGTTGAACGAATCCTGTAGAACACGTAAGTCAGTTCAAACAGAAGATGACTGTCCATTCTCAAGATGAGGCTTTGTTATGTAGAGTGTTTCCATCTAGTTTGGGACCTATGCCGGTGAGATGGTTCAATGGATTAAAGACAAATTCCATCGGTTCCTTCAGAAAACTCACCCAATCATTCTTTTCCCCGATTCATTACATGCAGTAGGGTTCCTCAACCTTTAGACTCTTTACTGTCCATGTCAATGAGGGAAGGAGAATCTGTAAAGGCGTATGCTGAGAGGTACTGGGAGATGTTTAACGAAATTGATGGCGACTTTGATGAGGTTGCCATTAGAACTTTCAAAGTTGGTCTTTCATCCGAGCATGGTTTGAGAAAATCTCTGACATGTAAGCTTGTCATCAGTTTGCGTCAGCTAATGGATAGAGTGGATAAGTACAAGAGGATTGAAGATGATCAACAACAGGGAAATGGGAAGGCTAAGGTTATCCCTCAGGAGAGGAGGGATTTCAGGTCGGACCGGTACAATAACAATCGGCCGAGAAGGGATTATGTGGGCCAATCAGGGCCTGTTAATACCTCGGCAGTTAATGCAGTGTTTCGAGAACCTGTCCGTCAAGTTCTGGAGAAAATTAAGAATGACCCATTTTTCAAGTGGCCAAATGAAATGGCTGGAGACCCCACAAAGTGCAATCAAAACCTGTATTGCCACTATCATCAAGAACATGAACATACTATTGAGGACTGTAGAAATCTATGGGATCATCTGGATCAGCTTGTTGGGGAAGGCAAACTAAAATCACTCTTGCATCATTCTAGCGGCAAGGGGAACCAGACGAATTCAAATTCCAGGAAGAATGCTATATATGGACCCCCTTTGGGGACAATCAATGTCATCTTTGCTGCTCCTGGGAGAACCGGATCTTGCCCCTCCAGGGTGATGTCAGTGGCACGATTATCGTCCGAGGAAGGTGTTTTAGAACCAAAAAGGGTCAAAATACAAATTCAGCCAACTTTGGGCTTTTCGGGCGAGGATAAAGTCGGAACCATCCAACCACATGATGATGCCTTGGTGGTTACACTCAGAATAGGGGGATTTGATGTGAAACGGGTGCTGGTGGATCAGGGTAGTGCTATCGAAATTATGTATCCTGACTTGTACAAGGGGCTAAATCTGAAGTCCGAGGACTTAACGGCCTATGCATCCCTACTAATAAGCTTCGAGGGAAAAACCGTCATTCCGAAAGGCCAGATCAGACTACCTATACAAACCGACTCGGAGGTAGTGGAGGTAGATTTTATTGTGGTAGATTCATATTCCTCTTATACAGCTATTGTGGCTAGGCCATGGCTTCATGCTTTGGGGGCTGTCTCCTCTACCCTGTATCAAAAGGTGAAATATCCCTCTGAAGGCCTAGTTAAGGAGATTTTGGGTAATCAATTTGTTGCTAGACAATGCATGGTGGCGGCTATCTTGCATAAACCTGAGGTTATGTCCTCGGATCCTGCTGAAAGAACCTCATAGCAATTAAGAACCTCGGTTTCATCAGGAGGAGGACTGACCGAGGGGGCGAGCTGCGAAGACTTAGAGTGATAATTGATACTGATCCAGAGAAATTTTTTCAAGTTGGGCCGCAATTGTCAACCCTTGAAAAGCAGACACTAATCGAATTCCTCCAAGAATCGACATATTTGCCTGGGACGCTTGCGAAGCCCCTGGAGTTGATCCTGATTTTATCTGTCATCATCTGAATGTCAACCTTTCTATAATTCCTAGAAAATAACCACTTAGTCGCTCATCCAAAGATCATTATGAAGCTGTTAAGGAAGAGGTAACTAAACTGAAGCGAGCAGGGGCTATTAAAGAGGTCTTTTATCCTGAGTGGTTAGCCAACACCGTAGTGGTAAAGAAGAAGAACGGGAAGTGGAGGGTATGTGTGGACTTCACAGATCTGAACAAAGCCTGTCCAAAAGATCCTTTTCCCCTTCCCAGGATAAATCAGTTGGTGGATGCAACTGTAGGTCATCCTCGGATGAGTTTCCTTGATGCTTTCCAAGGATATCATCAAATACCACTAGCCCTTGATGATCAGGAAAAAACATCTTTTGTCACTCCTGTGGGGAATTATCATTACAAGGTGATGCCTTTCGACTTGAAAAATGCTGGATCTACGTATCAAAGGATGATGACCAAGATGTTCAAAGCACAAATGGGTAAAAATATTGAAGTGTATATAGATGATATGGTGGTAAAAAGTAAAATGAAGTCCGAGCATATAGGGGACCTTACAAACATATTCCAAATCTTGAGGGAACACAAGCTCCGTCTTAATGCCTCCAAATGCTCTTTTGGGGTAGGCTCAGGAAAGTTCATCGGTTATATGGTGACTCATCAGGGAATCGAGGTAAATCCAGATCAGGTTAAAGTTATAAATAATTTACAACCTCCTCGGAACCCCAAAGAAATTCAAAGGTTAACTAGAATGATGGCAGCTTTAAATCGATTCATTTCACGGTCGGCGGACAGGTGTAGGCCTTTCTTCTTATTGATGAATAAATGGAAAGGTTTTGAATGGACCGAAGAATGTGCTCAAGCTTTCCAACAACTTAAAGATTATTTATCTCGTCCACCTATCATGTCAAGCCCAGAAACAGATGAAGTACTGTTTGCTTACATCGTTGTAGCTCCTCATACTGTGAGTTTGGTGTTGATCCGAGTTGATAATGGCAAACAACGACCAGTCTATTACGTAAGTAAATCCTTGCATGATGCTGAAATTTGTTATTTACCTTTGGAAAAAGCAATCCTGGCAGTGGTGCATGGTACGCGAAAGTTGCCCCATTATTTCCAAGCGCATACGGTAGTTGTCCTAACCCAACTTCCACTTAAAGCCATGCTTTGAAGTGCTGATTACACTAGGAGGATAGCAAAGTGGGGCACGATCTTAGGTGCTTTTGACATTAAATACATGCCACGTACCTCAGTTAAAGGCTAGGTCCTCGCGGATTTGGTCGCTGAATTCACCGAGACCCCAGTAGAAGGTGAATCAAACGAACATTGCATAGATGAAAAATCGGTTGGCCAAATTGCTGTACAAGAACCGTTACAGTGGAAGGTGTATGCGGATGGAGCAGCGAATCAGAAAGGATTTGGTGTGGGGCTAGTCTTGATCTCACTTGAAAGGCTCATCTTGGAAAAATCATTGAGGCTAGGTTTTTTGGCCACCAATAATGAAGCCGAGTATGAAGCTTTGCTAGAAGGAATGTCTATGGTTCATAAGATGGGGGGAAAATCAGTTACAATGTTTTTAGATTCAAGATTGGTCATCGGCTAGGTGAGGAATGAATTAGAAGCAAAGGATGACAGAATGCGAGGATATTTGACTCGGGTCCAGTAGTTGCAGAAGAATTTTGAGTCGTTCGATCTACAACACCTCCCTAGAAGTGGAAATACTCATGCTGATTCCTTAGCCACGCTGGCAACCTCCTCGGTTCAAAATCTGCCTCGTATTATTCTAGTAGAAGATCTTAGTAGATCCTCAGAAGAGAGAGGGAAGATGGTTTGCGTTACCCATGTCAGAGTAGGACCCAGTTGGATGGACCCCATCATTCAATTCCTTAGTAAAGAAGTCTTACCAGAAGATAAATCAAATGCGGAAAAGATACGATGAAAGGCTCCTTGGTTTTAGCTATCTGAGGACTAGAAACTGTATAAACGATCTTTCTCAGGGCCATACCTACTGTGCATACACCATGAAGCATCAGAATTAGTTCTCGAAGAATTACATGAGGGAATTTGTGGAAGCCATACAGGAGGGAGGTCTCTAGCTCATAGGGCCATTACCCAAGGCTATTGGTGGCCAAATATGCAAAAGGAAGCATTAGATTATGCAGAGAAATGTGATCAGTGTCAAAGATTTGCACTGAACACACACCAATCAGGAGGATTTTTAAACCCCCTCTCCAGTCCTTGGCCTTTTGCACAATGGGGCTTAGACATTGTTGGTCCCTTTCCTAAAGCAGCAGGAAATAAGAAGTATTTGCTGGTCGGCACCGGTTATTTCACAAAATGGGTCGAAGCTGAACCTTTGGCGAATGTCAGAGATATGGACGCAAAGAAGTTTCTCTGGAAAAACATTGTCACTCGCTTCGGGGTACCCAACACCCTCATTTCAGATAATGAATTTCAGTTTGACAACAAATCCTTTAGGAGACACTGTTGTGAGTTGGGAATTACAAACAGGTATTCCATTCTAGCATATCCCCAAGGGAATGGACAGGTTGAAGCTATTAACAAAGTCATAGTAAACGGACTTAAGAAAAGGTTGGATGATGCAAAAGGAAGATGGGTGGAAGAGCTGTCTCATGTTCTATGGACATATTGGACTACTCCTCGGAGGTCAACTGGAGAAACCCTTTTTTCGATGTCTTATGGGGCTGAGGCTGTCATCCCTATAGAAACAGGCTTTCCCACATTAAGGACCCAGATGTTTAATCCCAACGATAATGATAGGTTGCTGGAAAGGAGCTTAGATCTCTTTGAAGAAAGAAGGGAGAATGCAATGGTTCAGTTAGATTATTATCAGCACAAACTCAAACAAGGCTATGATGCCAAAGTAAAGTTAAGACCATTGGAACCAGGGGATTTGGTGTTAAGAAAAGTTTTGGGCACGACAAAAAATCCAGCATGGGGAAAATTAGGGCCCAACTGGGAAGGACCCTATCGAATCACCTCATTGGCAGGCATAGGGGCATATTTTCTAGAAAATTTAGATGAACATGTAGTACCTCGTCCCTGGAATGTAAACAACCTGAGAAAGTATTACTATTAATGAAAGTTTCCTTTTGTCAGATGAATATTTTGTTGTATAAATCTGTTGAAATTAAGAATTGGAATCTATATAAGTGTTAAACAGATCCCAAGTCATGTCAGGTCTCTTGGACCACATACTTGGGCAAAATTAACACTCTTTGGCATCTATATAAGTGTTAAACAGATCCTAAGTCATGTCAGGTCTTTCGGACCACATACTTAGGCAAAATTAACACTTTTTGGCATCTATATAAGTGTTAAACAGATCCTAAGTCATGTCAGATCTTTCGGACCACATACTTGGGCAAAATTAACACTCTTTGGCATCTATATAAGTGTTAAACAGATCCCAAGTCATGTCAGGTCTCTCGAACCACGTACTTGGGCAAAATTAACACTCCTTGGAATTTATATAAGTATTAAATAGATCCCAAGTCATGTCAAGTCTCTCGGACCACATACTTGGACAAAATTAACATTCCTTGGAATCTCTATAAGTGTTAAACAGATCCCAAGTCATGTCAGGTCTCTCGGACCACATACTTGGACAAAAGTTAACACTCCTTAGTGTATATGTATATGTGCTGAATTAATCTCAGAGTACCCTCATTCTTTCAGGCTAAATCTGTGGATGAATTTGGCTCATTAAATGAACCTCAAAGCATGTCAGGCTTATTAGATTATATATTTATGTGATGGTAACTTTTATCAAACTTAATAATAAGTGATGCTTGTTTAAGAGTTGTGCACTCATTAAAATTCTAAGTGTTCTTGTTTTCATCATGCTACGCTAAGTGTATCATTCATATGATTTGAACTTAAATTTTGATATTGTCATGATAGTACACGATATTGTGGATGACATTTCGTTAAAACTGTTAAATGATACTAGTTTGGAATAATAAATAATATCGTTCAAAGGCAAAATTGAATGAAAAAGAAAACCCTTTCATTAGATGACAGATATAATTTCTATATTAAAAGTATAAAGTCATTACAAAAACATCAGGGCAAAGCTAGAATCCTATATCTAAGTCTATGGTTGCTAAGAATCCTTCTTGGAATCAATCTTGGACTTGGATCCAGCAACTTTAACCTTGGAGACCATATCCCCAATGGTAAGAGCATCCTTGGAGGGGTTGGCATCGACTTTATTCTGCTCTTTCTTTTTCTCCTTCTCCTTCTCCTTAGTTTTCTCCTTCTCCTTTTCCTGCTCCTTTTCTTTTTCAGCCCCTATTGGTAGTTCGCTATCTTAAGAAGACTTTTGTGCTGGGAGAGGTTCGTTAGGAGGAGGAAGAGGAAGGATGGCTAGTGGAGGAGGAGGAGTTGTGTTTTTTCTGAGGTCTTCTAGATAGTACACTTGGTCCGTCCTCTTCAGATTGGAATCTGCAGGGATTCCTGTCCGGTCAAGGGCTTGACTATACGTCTCAGCGCAATACTCCCTATAGACTGCGGTTACTTCAGCAGTTAACCTTGTTTCCGTCTCCAACACCCCCCTCTCGTATGCCAAGGTCTTGGCAGCAATGGCAGCTTCCTGGGCCACATTTAGTGCTTCTTCAGCTCTTAACAGCTTAGATTGAAGACCCAGAACAGCCGCTTTCTCGGTGGTGAGGTTAAGTTGAGTCGTATAAAGCTCTTTGCGCTGGTCTTCAACTTGAACTTCAGCACTCTTCAACCCAGCCTCTGCACTTTTTTGCCCATTTTCTGCAACCTTGAGCTTCTCGGCTAGTTGTGTTTTTTCATGATTTGCCGTGCCAGGTGCTTTTTTAACATCGTGCTGATTCTGGATTTCAGCGTTAAGGTTATTGTTTGCACTTCGTACCCAATCCTCAGCCACATAAACTTGCTGAGTAACCTGCGTGGAGATAACCAGTGCAATTAAGAATGCACTTGATATGTCATATATATATATATATATATATATATATATAAACTTATCTTAAAAAAGTGAATAACAGAAGAACAGCTAACCATTGCTAAGTCTCTTTTTAAAGACACGAACAGATCAGGCTGTTTCATTCGCCTGATGGACTCTATATCTCTAGGAAGAAGGAGGGGTTGTTGGAGAGCTTGCGCCAAATAGTTGGCATGACCCCTCGGCGCATCCCATATTGAGGCATCATATGGGATGGCTACACCATTCATCTCTAGTCGGGAGGCCCAAGGCCGCTGAGGCCGACGTATTTCTGCTTCCTCCCTACTGTCTACAGAGCTACCCCTCTTATCCTCGGGGTCTCTATTTGTTTTCTGTTGTTTATTCTCCTTCTGAGGAACTATCTCGCCCTCCTCTAGGCCTTGATCTAGCCTCTTCTTCTTAAGGTTGGGCATGGCCTGCAGGCCGAGGTCAGTAGAAGGTGGAGGAATGAGAATTTCTGGGGGTTGTGTTTTAGGAGCTTCCTTAGAGCTTCCCCCTTTATTCTTGGCTAACAATCCCCTCAGACCAGGTCTCTTTTTCTGATCCATTTGGTCTTCCTCCTCTTCGGATTCCGAGTCTATTTAAGTAATAACCAACCATCTGGGATGGACAGAAGATATATCAATGGAGTCGGTCTCGGAATCGGATATGTCAACTGGCTTCTCAGACGGTCCTGCATTTTCCACGAAGTGAAACTGATCTATCTCCTCCTCCAAGGACAATCGAGAAGAAGCGATTTCCTCTTCTACTGTTGCAACAGATGCTTCAAGTGGGACTTGTTGCAAAGGAACTATGAGTTGGGGAGGGATTTGTTGGACAGGTATTCTAACAGGAGGAAGATCTTCCTTGGCCAAGAAGGTCGGTTTAGATACGTTAATACGGTTTATCCTGGGATCTCCGGCCTTGATAGCGTGGCCTATATCCTGAAAAACTCTTAAAATGGGCTCAAAATCCAAAATCAGGTGGACTGCTCGTAGTTGACGGTCCTTGCTTACGAAAATTTCTGACCAGAGTAGATAATTTAATCCCACTATATTGGTGTGGCTGAGCTGAGGATTCACCAATCTCCTATCAGCAATAAACAGTCGATAAAGAAGCGTTGGTTAACTCATGAAATCAGATTATTGAAATGATGTAAGATAAGGGATAATAATTATGTAATGAAAATGACAAGGTTTAAAGTATTTCTCTGGGGAACCTAACTCTAAGGTACCCCACTTGGCTCTCTCTCCTGAACTGGACAGTGAAGACCGTCGTGTCATGGCCCTGAGATGATGAGGTAGTCGTCTTTCATCCCTTTGTTGGATTTAGGAAGACATGAAATGAGCCTAACTATGGCCGACCGAGATTTGAGGTAGTATCCTTCGTCGGCTTGGGAGTGGAACTCGTACATGTGCACCACATCATGCCATGTGAGTCCTAATTGCAAATGCTCATAAAGGGCATCAATGCAACCTAGAATCCTAAACATGTTGGGTGCGCACTGATGGGGACACAACCTATGAGCTATGAGGTAATCCCTTGTTATCCTACCCATAGGGATAGTCATTCTGCCTTCTATAAAGGCTATCATAGGAATGATAACTTCCCCCATCTCCCTATCTGTAACGATTTGTTCTATGGAACAATATCGCAGACCCACTTCTTGAGGTATATTGTACTTCTGTTTGAAGAGTTCTATCTTTAAAGGGGAATCTACTAGACTCTCGAATCTACCCATTTGAATTAATTTAAAAACAAATTGACAAAATCCTATTGATAAAGAATGGTATGAAAGAATGGCCGAGGAGAGTAGCCGAGAAAAAAAAAATATGTTTAAGGAAAATGTAAATTCAATAGAAATTAATGTGTGTAATAGTCTATGATACCTTAATGAAGATTTTTTGAAAATATCTCAAGAAAGAAGGTGAGTTGGAGTAACTTGTATTTTAGAGAAAGGAAGAGGAGTTTATGTGTGCGATATCTCTGAAATCTGAAGACTTGGGAAAAATGAAGAAATGATATCTCTTTTCACTTTATATAGGTAACAGAAAAGGAGGGGGATTTATCCTGCCTTAAATCTTGAAGGGAAACGTTACCCGTTGGATCAAGATTTCACCGTTGGATGCCAAGGACATAACGTCGTCTGATACAATTAATGACGCTTCGCAAATTCCGAAGCATCAGAAACAATAATGAAGTGCCTAAAATTACGTTCCTGCACGTTCAAATTGTAGTATTTTTATGCTAATAACCCTAGGTATTCTCAAATATATCAAAACTCTATTTTTTGTCCCCGGGTACGAGGAAAAAATTAAAGTTTTGAGGGGCTATTGTGGGGACAAGGTCCTAAATTTGTATATTGAGCCTTAAGTCCTATTTGACAGCATGGATATGTCCGAGGAGAAGAAAATGATCAGATAAGCTTTGGAATGGAGGACTATATAAAGAAAAAAGGTAGAAGTTACAGTCCGAGAAGGTTATACTACTTGGATAAGAGGAGCGTTGGATAGGCAAGTACTTAAGTATCTTAACCGACCTTTTAGGAACTTCCAGTGGTAAGGATGAACTTCAAGAATGTACAAAGGGGATAAGAATGCAGAAGTATCTAAGAGAAAAGCTGTTACCATCGCATTTAATGCACTACAACAACTTTTCTGGCCGCATTTATGTGGAGAAGATTCCTGAACAATGTAGTCTCAACCACTACAGCTCACAGAGAGCCAAAGAAGATGTCTGATGGGACATGTACTCGATTGAAGGTTTAAATGACTGACAAGTGTGCAATCAAGATAGTAAAAAATGAGATTATATAAGGAAAAAGAGTCCCTATAGGAAGAGGATTGGGAAAAAGTTAGGAGGGAAGAGAGAGAAAGAATTACTGTAACATCAACTTTGATAAATAGTGAATTCAACAACAATCCATCTCCTCGGATAATTATTTCCTCAATCCTTATCTTTATCTCTATACTTGATTATAGTGGAGATCCTGACTAGCCGTTATTCCATTTGTTAAGAACCTGGCTTTTTCACCAATTCTCTATAAATTTATTGTATTGGGCTCATTGGGCTTGGATCCCCATCGTGTTGGGTTTGGGCTTAAAAATAGTGACCCTACAGTTATATTACACGTTATTAAAAAGGTGGAAAATGTGACTATGATTGATATAATTTAGTATATGATATTGTTTGAATGAACTCACAATATATAATTATTTTGACTAATTTAATTGCATACTTATTATTTTATTATAGCAGGTATTGTTTAATTTGCTTTTGTTTTTTACTGGTTTTTGTTTCAATTATTGCAAAAGACAACTAAATTTGTGATGGAAAGCTAAATGGAGAGTATTTTATTTTTTCTTCTTAAGGAATGTGTCACATGACAAAGCCTTAAGCTATTGCAACCTGAAATAAAACTTGTGAAACAAAATTATTAGTTGGAAATTTGGGATAACATATACTTGGTGGTAAGCTTTTTATGGTGCAATATATATAAATATATATATATATATATATATATATATTTATATTGTCGGGGCCTATTATCTAGAAAGTACTATTAAAACAGTATGAATTGGGCCTATGATCCAATGGCCCAATCCGAGAATGGTTAAATAAAGGTCATAATGGGAAGGGTATAAGAGGAAGAGATAAAGATTGTATATGATAGTCTAAAATACGTCCGAGGAGAAAAAGAAAAGTCATCTCGGAGATGTAGACCTGAGGGGATTATAATCATCTTATCATCCTGGACATTCTTCAAAGTTGTATCACAATGGGGAGTTGGACATTGGATAAGGGATGAGCAAAGGGAGGCAACAAATATCTTCAAAAGTTGCTACCTCCACATTAAATGTCTCCCAACTAATTCTCTGGCCGCATTAATGTGGAGGTAATACTTGAATAGTGGTTAAGCAGCCTTACAGCTACTAGTTGAAGGTTCTGTGAGGGGTTGGATGAGATAAGAAGGAGTTCCTAGAATCTAACCTACACGTGTACGGTGGAGATGATATCAGAATTATAGTATATAACATGGAAAGGTGGCTAAAGGAAAGGGGATCAGAAAAACACCAAAGAGAAAAACCCTTAGGAACAATCCACTGAAGACTGGTAATCATGTTCATCAGCAAGATATTATAACATAGCTCCTCAAGTCGTGCCAATGACTGTTTTTTCTTATCTTATTTGTGTTTCAAGCTCTTAATACTCCAACTATTATGATCTTTCTTCTGGAATAAATTAGTTTTTTCACCCACTCTCTACAAATTCATTGTTTGGGCTTATTGGGCTAAAATTCAATCCTATTTTGGGTCCACCCAAATTCGGTCCTTACATATATATATATATATCTTGCTAATTGGTTGCCCAAATATTTATTAAAATTTAAATACTTAGAAAATAAAATTATTTATCTTTGAATATAAATATCTGATAAAAAGTCAATAATTCACTCAACCTTTGTTTAGGTGGAAAGTTGAACGAATCAATTCATTAAAACGTTTGTCTAGGTTGAAAATTAAATGAATAATACATATTTCTCTTTCAAAGAATAGTGACACGAAGCACTAATTTAAAGGCGAGGTAGAAGGCAAAATGAAAATTTTCTCAAAAAAATGCGCCAAATATGAAGTTCCTGCTTTATATATATATATATATATATATATATTATGACTTATAATGCTTATTATGTGTTATAATATTTATGAAATTAACTTCAATTATTTTATATTATATCATTAGACAGAAAAATTAACTAAGAATCTGAACTAATTACTTGAGCGAATTGTAACATATTTAATTATTTCACTAACTAAGTAGACAATTATCTTTTTACATTCTTGATTAAATGAGATTTTCTTTTATCTTTATTGTACTCTGTTTCAATTGTGGTCAAAGCAAAATTTGAGCATGAATGTCATATTTCAAATAAATTGTTTTTCTTATAAAAATCTAAGAAAAATAATCATAAAAATTAGTTTCACATAAATAATTAGTACACCACATAAAAAATTAATATATGAAAGTAATGCATTTACATGTATTAATATTCTATATAATTACATAGCATGCACTCGCGTATATTTATGTTTATTGGGTTCAACTTACATTTGGTGTAATATTAAGTAATATTACATCAATCAATTAATATATTTTTTGTTGGATGATAATTTTTCAAATCCACCATTGGATTATATTTTATTTTTATACTTTACATACATGCAAAATTCCAAGATAATAAGAGATCAATAACTATATCATTTATAAAATATATGTTTATATTTCAAGTATTTGTGTTATAAAATTATGCATATAAAATGAATATATAGATCAAATAGTAGAGAACATTTGAATGACATGAAATTTAGCATACGTGTTATCATAATAAAGAACATGTAATCTAAAGATGAGTTTTTCAATATATATATATATATATATATGTCTTTAAAAATATTTAGGAAACGAAAATTGTTAAGACTAATATAGACTATGTAGTTAAAAATATGAACATATTACTTTAATGAATTAAAAAATATTTAAGTAATTTAAGTATAACATTATTATTTTTTATATATCTGATTCCATGTATTATTAAATTCATTTTTTGTCTCAATTGTTTCCAAAACAACTAAAAGTAAGTAAAAATGTCATATTTCAGACTTTCAAAAAAAAAGTCATATTTCAAATAAATTATTTGTTATGATAATAAATATTTATTTGAAATATGACTTTTTTTTTTGAATATTTATTTGGAATATTTATTATCATAACAAATAATTTATTTGAAATTTGACTTCAAATAACCTCATAAATATTCAAAAAAAAAAATTCATATTTCAAATAACCTCATAAATTCATGTTAAATAGTTAATTAATTACTGCACCATATATAGATAATTAATACATGAAATTAAATGCTTTTTACCTTATTAACACATAGCAATTAATGAATACATTGACATAAATAAATAAAAAATTTGATGAGGTGAAAAGCTAAATTAAAAAAAAAAAATTCTTTCCTTTTCAAGGAATGCGCCACTTGGCAATACCTTAAACTAATATGATTTTTGTTTTCGTTTTTGTTTTTTTGTTTTTTTGTTTTTGTTTTTTTTGTTTTTTTATAGAAACACACACATGCAAGAGAGATGGAGATGGAATAAGGTTCTAACAATTGTTTTTTGAAACTAGACCAGATCAGGCGGTTGGAAATTGAACCAGGATCCGTTCTGGACAAAACTAGGAAATCAGCAAAAAAATTGGTCCAAAAAAAAAAAAAAAACTAGGAACTAGTCTCTTTTCCAGTTCTTTGACTGTTCAGGTTTTTAAAACCATGGTTTTGACATAAAGGCACACCATAAGCTCCACTAAAAAATTATGATAACTTTTAAGGGATCGTGAGATAAGTTAGACAACCATGGTTGAGTTACTGGCTTTCTTAGTGGCAGAGCCATAAATTTTTTCGGGGGGGGGGGGGGGGGGGGACAACTAAATAATAAATATAGTAAAATTTTTAAGTAAAAAAAAATTATTCCATAAATTAACTTTAACTTAACAAAATTTTGCCTTACATTCTTTATTATACTAAACATTTTTTTCCTTAAAATATAGATAAAGTACTCACATTTTGAAACATTAATATTGAATTTTATAAATTAGTTATTTAGTTAATTTGATAAGGCTTTTTTTTGGGGGTAGTATCATAATTTTCCATTTATTAATCTCTTTTTGTGCACTGGAAATTTGTGTTTGAATTTGAGTTTGTTGAATGCCTTGAGATTTTTCTATTCAAAATAAAAGAGAATGTAGAAGAAGCAAAAATAAAAAATAAAAATCGTGACAAGTAGGATATTATTTATTATTCGATTTATAAACTTATTTTTTATACATAATTTTAGACTACAAAAATTTGAAATTTAAATATTTAATTGATAACATAACTATTGATCTTTGATCTTCTAGAAATTTTGCAAGCATGAAAGATATAAGAAGAAAGTATAATCTAATAGTGGATATTAAAATTCACATTTAATAAAAAGATATCGAATAGAGTTGTAGCCATTGACTGCAATTAAATTTGTAACAAAACTTCGTCATTAGTAAAAATAGAGTACTTTGAAATTGGAATGTAACTATATGATACTATTTTTATGAATTCACTTTAAATATGTAAATATCTTTGCATCTAATGGTATGAAATAGCTTCAAATATTTTAGCATGCAAGAATTACAATCAATATAATAAATAAATAAATGTATGTAAGGACCAGATTTGAGTCCCTAGCTTAAAAGATGGATGGACTTAGGCCCAAAAAGCCCAAAACAATGAATTTGTAGAGAGTGTATTGGAAAACTGGATTAAAATGGGTTGGACAACAAATAAAGTGAGCTCAATTGACAAGAACAGGAAAATAGATTGAATTAAACTAAAGAAAATTGTCCCGGGCACGATCTGAGGAGATCAGTTTTTATATATTTCTCACAAGTTTGATTACAATGTTGGTTTTTGATTGTTATAGTGTTTCTTTCTTGATTTCTCGATCCCCTTCTTTCATTACTTCCCTCTTTTTTTATACTCTTTTCTCTTTTTATCTCTACCCTCCATGTGTAGACCAGATGGTTGGTGCTTGATACTTGTCCCATCAGCACCTTCCTGAAGTTTTTAGGTAGTAGCTATAAGGCTCAAAACCACTGTTCATGTATCACCTCCACATTAATGCGGACAGAGAGTTAGCTGCAGAGCATTTAATGTGGTGGTAGTAGTTTTCTCTTTAGATATTTTAGGACTTCCTTTTGTCCTTTGTTTCTGCAATGCTTATCCGTGCCAATAGAACTTCCTGGAACATTCCCTCGGACAGCAAACCACCTCTACGGACCTCGACTTTGGTTAGCCGAGGAGACATTCATCATCGGCCCAAACTCCTAGGCCATTATAATAAAAAATAACTTCTTCATTTACTAACATGGGCTCCCTTAACAATGTTTAGCCCTCTTTGGATGCCCTCGGGTAGGACATCCTCCTTAAGGAACAATACTATAGAGTCCATCCAACTAGGTCCCACACTAATTTGATGAATGTGAACCACATTTCTCCCTACTTCAATAGGCTTACACAAGTCTTCCATAAGAATCACCCGAGGTAAACTTTGTGCTGAAGAGGTTGCCAGTGTGGCAAGAAAGTCGGAATGTGTATTTCTACTTCTAGGGATTTGTGATAAGTTAAAAGATTCAAATATTGATTGTAAATGTCTAACCTGGCTCAATTACTCCTGCATTCTGAGATCTCTGGCTTTTAACTCTCCTTGAACTTGGCCTACAAGCAGCCTTGAATCAGAGAATATTTCCACTGCTTTTCCATCCATCTTCTAAACCATGGTCATCCCGGCCAACATAGCTTCATACTCAGCCTCATTGTTTGCGGCCGAGAATCCAAATCTCAAGGATTTCTTAATTATGATCCTCTTTAGAGATATCAAAACTAGCCCTACTCCAAATCCTTTGTGGTTCACTGCGCCATCAACGTATACTTTCTAGGACAAAGGTTCTTGTACGGAGATTACACAAACCAATTTTTCATCCATCTTCTGCTTCTTTACCCTCTCTTCTAGTGGGGTTTCAGTAAACTCGACCACAAGATCGACGAGGACCTGACCCTTAATAGAGATGCGAGGCATGTACTTGATATCAAAAGCCCCTAGGATCGTACCCCACTTGGCAATCCTTCCTGTATAATCAGCGCTTCGAAGTAGAGATCTGAACGGAAGCTAGGTCAGGACAACAACTGTGTGTGATTAGAAGTAGTGGGGGAGCTTGCACGTTACATGCATAACTGCCAAAATGGCCTTCTCCAGGGGTACGTAATGGACCTCGGCCTCATGTAGTGATTTGCTCACATAATAGATTGGCCTGTGCACACTACTATCAACCCGTACAAGCACTAGGCTTACCGCATAGGAAGCCACAACAATATAGGCAAACAAAACCTCCTCCACCTTGGGTCTAGACATAATGGGTGGCTGAGAAAGCTATTCCTTCAATTGTTGGAAAGCCAGGACACATTCCTCGGTCCATTCAAATTCCTTTCATTTATTCAACAATTGGAAGAAAGGTCTACACCTATTCGCTGACCGAGAGATGAATCGGTTTAGAGCAGTGGTCATCCCTGTTAGCTTCTGAACCTCTTTGGGATTTCGGGGTGGCTGTAGATTGTTAATTGCTTTAATCTAGTTAGGGTTAACTTCAATTCCGTGGTGTGTAATCATGTACCCCAAAAACTTCCTTGATCTGACCCCAAGAGAACACTTAGAAGCATTGAGTCGCAGCTTATGCCTCCTCAAGATCTCAAAAATATTCCCAAGGTCATTAACGTGCTCGGATTCCAATTTACTCTTGACCACCATATCATCTATATATACTTCAATATTCTTGCCTAATTGTGATTCAAACATCCTAGTCATCATCCTCTGATAGGTAGATCTTGCATTTTTCAATCCAAAAGTCATCACCTTATAACGGTAGTTTCCAATTGGAGTGACAAAAACTTTTTTTTCCTGATCCTCCAAGGCTAAAGGTATCTGGTGGTAGCCTTGAAAGGCGTCCAAAAAGCTCATCCGAGGATGACCTACAGTGGCATCCACCATCTGGTCTATTCGAGGCATGGGGAATGGATCTTTTGGGCAGGCCTTGTTCAAATCTGTGAAGCTCACGTATACCCGCCATTTTCCATTTTTCTTCTTCACAACTACAATATTGGCCAACCATTTAGGGTAGAACACCTTTTTAATAGCCCCAGCCTGCTTAAGCTTCACCATCTCATCTTTGACAGCGTCAGAATGATCCTTAGATGAGCGCTGAGGTGGTTGCTTTTTGGGGGTGATAGATTGATTGACGTTCAAATGATGATAGATGAAGCTCGGATCCACCCTCGGAACTTCGTAAGCATTCCATGCAAACACATCAACATTCCTCTTGAGAAACTCTACCAGTTCTTCTTTCTCCTGAGGAAGTAACTTAGTCTTAATTGGAAAAAATTTCTCCAGGTCATCACCTACAATAATCTTCTTTAGATCCTTACATTTCGCCTCCTCGGCTAGCCCATTGACAGGTAACACTAGAGATTTTGACTGCTATAAGCCCCCCTTCGCAGAGGTCGAGGACTCAGTTGCGAGTTGGTGCATAATTATAGCCACGAGGTACTGCCTAGACATGGACTGATTCCCCACAAGCTCCTCAATCTGGTCCCCTAATGGATACTTCACCTTCAAATGCAGAGTAGACGAGACGGCCCTTAGGGCATGAAGCCAGGGTTTGGCCACAATGGCCGTGTAGAGAGAGTATACATCCACTACAATGAAGTCCACTTCAACCACCTCTGACCCCGCCTGCACGGGCAACCTAATTTAACCCCTTGGGATGACAACCTTTCCATCAAAGCTCACTAGAGGTGAATCATAGGCTGTTAGGTCCTCAAACTTCAAGTTTAACTCTTTGTACAAATCAAGGTACATAATTTTTACATCATTGCCCTGGTCCACCATCACCCTCTTCACATCGTACCCTCCTATCCTGAGGGTAACCACCAAAGCATCATCATGTGGCTGGATGGTTTCCATATTGTCTTCGTTCGAAAAACTCAGTGCCGATCGGATCTCCACTATAGCCTTCTTCAGCTCAGAATTAGACTCCTCGGCTGATAGCCGAGCTACAGACATCACCCTGGAAGGATGAGAACCAGTCCTCTTGAGTGCAGCAAAGATGACATTAATTGTGCCTAATGGGGGCCTTGAAGAAGCATTCCCCTAAGCCCCTGACCTTGACTGGTTTCCTTGTCTGTTGGGCCGATACAAAAATTGTTGTAACCTTCCCTTTTTAACCAGTTGTTCCAGATGGTTTCACAGAGTTCTACCGTCCTCAGTGGTATGTCCCTGCTCTTGATAGTATTGATAATGAATACTTTGGTTGCGCCTCATAGGGTCTCCTCCCATTTTGTTTGGCCATTTGAAGTATGACTCATTCTTGATCTTCTCCAGGACCTAATGTACTGGCTCCCGGAATACCGTGCTCACCATTTGAGAAGCAGTATGCCCAGATTGCCTAGCAAAATCCTTCCGTGGTCTGTTATTGTTGTAACAGTCCGACCTAAAATCCCTCCCCTCCTGAGGGATAACCTTACCCTTTCCCTTACCTTGTTGCTGGTCCTTCTTAACCTTCTTATACTTATCAATCCGATCCATAAGTTAGCGAACACTAGTAACAGGTTTCCCAGTCAAAGACTTTCTTAAGCCATACTTGGTAGGTAGGCCAACCTTGAAAGTCCAGATGGCAACGTCGTCAAAGTCACCATCTATCTCATTGAACATCTCTCAGTATCTATCCGAATATGTTTTCAGAGTCTCGCCTTCTCTCATGGATAGGGACAACAAAGAATCTAAGGGCTGAGGAACCTTGATACACGTAATAAAGCGAGATCCAAATGCTTGAGTGAGTTCCTTAAAGGAATTACTGGAACTTGCACCCAGATCGTCAAACCACCTCATTGCCACCAACTCCAAGTTAGATGGGAATACCTTGCACATCAAGGCCTCGTTCTTGGAGTGCACAACCATTCTTTGATTGAAGTGGCTAACGTGCTCCATAGGGTCTGTTCGACCATTATACATGGTGAACGTGGGTTGAGTGATCCGTCGAGGAAGCCTCCCTCCCTCAATCCTGCGCGTGAAAGGTGATTTGGAAATTTGGTTGAGTGCTCTACTTATAGCATCGTTTCCCAGGCCTCTCGAAGATGAATTTCTGCTTCTACGTTCATGATGGTAGTCCCCATCATATGAGAAAGATTCATTATGAGGGGTCCTTGATCTGCACCTATAGCTATTATCATCTTCACTGCCGGAAGAGAAGTCAGATTTGGAAGGAGCTTATTTTCGCCATTCGCGATGTAAGCTTTTCTTTAAGTGATTAATTTCCAGTTGCATGACTTTGGTATTTTTCTCATGAGAGAGGTGACTACCACCTCGAGAGTGACTCCTACTAGTATGGGTAGTATGCACACTCCCCTCTCGGTCTCTTCTCTGTTCGAGATTACGGAAATGATCCTAACACTGAGACCCTATAGATTCTACCTGGTTCGAACTTGAACCTACCATTGTTGACCGTTATACTCACTATAGCACCAGTAAATTTCCACAGATGGTGCCAATTGTAAGGACCAGATTTGAGTCCCTAGCTTAAAAGATGGATTAACCTAGGCCCAAAAAGCCCAAAACAATAAATTTGTAGAGAGTAGGTTGGAAAACTAAGTTAAAATGGGTTAGACAACAAATAAAGTGGGCTCAATTGACAAGAACAGGAAAATAGATTGAATTAAACTAAAAAAAAATGGTCCTCGGCACAATCCGAGGAAATTAGTTTTTATATATTTCCCACAAGTTTGATTACAATGTTGGTTCCTGATTGCTACAGTGTTTCTTTCTTGATTTCTTGATCCCCTTTCTCTCATTGCTTCCTTCTTCTTTTATACTCTTTTTCCTTTTCATCTCTACCCTCCATGTGCAGACCAGATGGTTGGTGCTTGATACTTGTCCCATTAGTATCTTCCTAATGTCTTTAGATAGTAGTTGTAAGGCTCAAAACTACTGTTTAGGTATCATCTCCACATTAATGCGGTCAGAGAGTTAGCTATAGAACATTTAATGCAGTGGTGGTAGCTTTCTCCTTAGATATTTTAGGACTCTCCTCTGTCCTTTATTTCTGCAATGCTTATCCGTGCCAACAAAACTTCCAGGAACATTCCCTCGGACGGAAGACCACCTCTATGGACCTCGACTTTGGTTAGTCGAGACATTCATCCTCGGCCCAAACTCCTGGGTCGTTATGATCAAAACTGATTTCTTCATTTACTAACATGGGCTCCCTTGACAGTGTTTACCCTTCCTTGGATGCCTTCTAGTCCTTGGCTTGGGCCTTAGGCCCATTATATACATAGATAATGAGTTCCTGGGCCCAATATCCCTACAATGTGTATATATATATATATATATATAATTTATCGATATAATAGAATTTTAACTTATAATATCTGCACCATGATAATTGTTTTTTTTATTAATAGTTTAAGACACCAATTGGTTTTTTGTATAAACAAGATTTAAACCCAGTTTTCTTATTTGAGAACAAAAAACTTTATTAGCTGAGTTAACTAGAACTCCACTTATGGTTTGGATTAAATATTTACAAAACAAGAAATGTATTAATTGTTACTATTTATAACCCAAAAAAAAAAAAAAATCTTAATCATGAAATGAATTCTATATGTTTATGTTATACTGGACCTTGAACAAAAAAAAAACAAAGTCTGACGAAATAGACAGAAAACATATTGGGCCTACATCACTGAAATTCTGAAAGCCCAAATACAAGCCCATGGGCCGACAAGTAGAAATACCTCATCTCATCCGCAACCTTTTTAAACCTACAGCAGCGCTTGAGCTAGCTGCATCTGCATTAGCACAAGCATCAAACAAAACAACCTGCGTCGCTTAGACGCACCGTTTTGAACCCTAACACTCGCTTTTTTATTATTTTTATTTCTTCAACACAAACTTAGAGAGAGAGAGAGAGAGAGAGAGAGAGATTGATGGCGGAGAAGCCCCAACCGGTTCGTGTTCTGTACTGCGGGGTTTGCAGTATGCCAGCGGAGTACTGTGAATTCGGACCCGATTTCGAGAAATGCAAGCCCTGGTTGATCCATAACGCCCCGGACCTTTACCCGGATCTCATCAAACGTATTCATTCTTATCCCTAATTTTTCTCTGCTTTTAATTTTTTTTTTTCATTAAATATAATTGTTTATTTATTTTGGTGCGCAGAGTCGAATGCGAAGGAAGCCGATAAAGTTACCGAACAGTTACAGTCCACTGGTATTTCTTCAGATGGAGCTACTCCTTCAGGTATTATCCCTTTGTTACTGTTTTTTCTATTCTTTCATCATATATAATTTCCTGTTCATTTTGAGAATTTTTATATTTTAGTTATGCAATAAGCCTATATGTTCCATCTGTGGGAATTGTTGTAACAGTAGTATGTGTGAAATTATGATGATGGAAAGTGATTAATATATTTTTGATAACCCTCTCCTTTTTCCGAGCTTGAGATCGGGCTATGAACAAAATATATGACACTAACCACAAAATACGGGCGGAGTTTATGTGTTTAAAAACTGATGTGGTAGGATTTTACACATTGTATTTCCATTTTTGAATTCCAACACTACTAAGATCTTCTATTTGATTTGCTTGTAATTGTTTTAGGTACTTTGTGTTCATCATCATGAACATAAGAGTACTTTTTCCGCCTTTAATAAAACTTGTATTACTTATCAAAAGAGAAAAAGAAAAGAAAAAAAAAAAAGGTGGCATGTTGTATTTGCTACACAATACAAGTGGCCTTGGTGATGAGTCCATGTGAAGGTGATGTTGTACCTATCATAACTTGCCACCTTATCAAGTTTTTTAAAGGCGAAAGGTGACCTTGAGGCTCCAAGGTCTTTTATCGCCTGAGGCGTGAGGTAACAAAAAGGCGCTAGCCCGATTAAAGCGAGATGCCAAATAAGAAATATAGTTATTATACATAAATAACTTAAATCTTATGTATCTAATATATTGAAATATTATTATCAAGTGTTTTGTACATATGTTGCATGAAGAAAATAGGTCAATTAATTTCAAAACAGGCTTACCACAGTTCAGGGCTTTAAGCTCTATTTATTATTCTAACAATAGGTTTTCAGCAAGTTTATGTAAATTAATTAATCTATCAATTAAATTTTACAACTAGCCTTTGTAAATTAATTGATCTAATAATAGATTTTACAACAAGCTTTTGTAAAATAATAATCTAACAATAGGTTCTACAAAAAAATTCAATAAATAATTCATCTTCCAATAAATTTTGTAACAAGCTTCTGTTAAAAAAAACAATTACTAAGGCTCTTGCCTTAGGGCCTTTTTCATGGTTCAAGGCACTCGCCTAGGCTCTAAAGGCAAGCAACTCACTAAAGTTGCCTTGTCCTAGAGCCTTAGAGGCACCTTAGTAATGCCTCACCTTGCTCGGCCTGCCAATGACTACCATGGTCATGTACCTATTAGTGCTGTAGAATTTTACATGTATTTGGCGTGCTGAGCACACTGTCATCGTGTAGGCAGCCACATTTTCGGACTGGATGATGTGGCACTTCCAAGTTGGCTTCCATGCCATTTTGTAATATTTTATAGGCTAAAATATTGTTTTCTTACATAAAGTTTGCATGGTATGTGCTATGCTCTGCCATAAATAGCTGACCTCTCTTTGTGATTTGCAATTCTATGGTTGAAAACTGAGAGAATGTGGATCAGCAAAAGAGTGAGGTCTAAAGGAATCACCCTTATCCTTTCTTATAATGATGCCTCCTGATTCCTGAATCAGCAGTGCCATTTTTGTTAGAGTCATCTGGGTTAATTGGCCAAACTCACATAAAAAGAGCCGCTCGTTTGTGAATAAAAACTTAATAGCTGTATTGGGTTAAGTTGAGAACATATTTTGTCTTTGTGGGTGACAGTAACAAATTTTGTAGTGCTCATAGCATTCACATGAGGCATCATTTGTAAGTGATTCTGGGCTTTGATTTGTTTTGTTGGACAGGGATACAGCCATTAGAATGAGCTATATCTGTTTTAAAAAATCACATCCGCACAAGAGGTGATAGCTGTATATTATTAGTTTAACTGGATGCACCTTATGCTATTAAATGTCAAAATCATTGTTTTTTAGTTTCGAAAGAAGATAATAATACTTTTTTCAAGTTTATAACTATTTATCCATTTTCTATTTTGGCACTTTAAGGAAGGGTTCAAGGAGTTTAATACTTTTTTCTCTGCCCTTAGATGTGACATTAACGGGTTTCTTGTAATTGTGATGTTGTCTGACTGATTTTGGGTGGATTTAGACAATATATATGTTTTATGGTGTTATTCAGTTCTATTTCTTTCCTAGAGTTTGGTTTCCAGTTGCAAGTTCAAACTATACTGACATTCTTACCTCTCTCTTTCTTGGTGGGCTGTTGTGTGTTACTTCAGCAACAAAGCAAGAAGAAGTAAAACGTCTTCCTGGTGGAAAGATAAAGAAAAAAGTAAGTGCTTTGCAAATATTTCTTCCATTTGATGTTTATGAACAAGCACTTTTGCATGAAACCAATAATGGAGTATTTGTTGTTGGGAAACATTGAGTTCAATATGATTGAAATTACTGTTGGATTTCTCTGTAGGAGAAGCAAGAAGTCGTTATTGAAAAGGTTATACGTAACAAGCGAAAATGCATCACCACTGTAAAAGGCCTGGAGCTTTTTGGTAAGTGATATGCTGCTTTAAATTGTAAAATTTTATTGTCGTCATCATACTGAACCCTGTTCCTTTGATTACATTCAGGTGTTAAACTTAGTGATGCTTCAAAGAAACTAGGGAAAAAGTTTGCTACAGGAGCCTCTGTTGTTAAGGTATGATAGGATTTGGCACTAAGTATGGATTTCTGTTCTGGTGAAAATGGTTCTGATATACTTTTAACACATTTTGAATGATAATGGGCCTTTTAAATGAAATTATCAATCATTAAAAAAAGTTCTTTAAATGATTGTTTCCACTTCCAGGGCCCGACTGAGAAAGAGCAGATAGATGTTCAAGGGGACATATCCTATGACATTGTTGAGTTCATTACAGACACCTGGCCTGATGTAAAGTACCTAATCTCTTTCTTTAGATATTATGTGTTGGTTGAATGTGTGTGTTTTCCTCATCTTGTCTGAATTTAAAAAGCAATAACTTTATAGTTATTTGCCATTGCCTTAAGAAAGTCATGCCTTTTTGTAAGAGAGAACTTCAGCCCAAACTAGAGTGAACATGTAAAACTAAGCTAGATTTGACTGCCAATAATATATTGTCAAACCAACCTTGCTTTTCTACCTAAGAATATTAGGTCTGTTTTTCATCAACTTATTCTTTGAGCTTTTTAGCTTATTTATTTATGCACAACTTTTTAAAGCCTCACTTTTTCTAGGCACAACTTTAACCAACTTTCAACAAATAAGTAATTAGCAAAAGTTGCATCCAAACACACATTTCATAATAATGTGTCCTTTAACCTAAAACTAAACAAACTCTGGCCAAAGTATAGATCTTAGGCAAAATGATTATGCGTTTTGAATGCTTGCTGTTTTTATTGTCTATTTATTTTGCTGATTTCTGTTGACAAGGATTTGATAAACATTTTACTGGTGTTGGAGACACAAAGGTTGACCAGCTTTTTGGTTTGGGAGGTATGAGGCATGAATTTCATGTTCTCTATAGCCTCAACTGGGTTTTGGATGGGCTAATCATTATTAGGGATTTGTTATCCTAATTTGTGGTGAGGACATATGAGGATCATAGTTTTCATGCATTTATTCTACTTTTGAACTCAATACATGTAACTTAGAGCCAACAAAAAGGACGAAATCTTGTTTTTAACTAGTGCTGCTAATTCTATTTCTATCACTGTTTTGAAAACCAGACCATACTGGCCAGTCTGACCAGTTCAACTGTGAACTCAGACCTTAACCAGCCTGGTCTTGTATTAACATCAGAAACCAAAACTGATTTTGACTGGTTATAATCCGCCAGGTAGGTGGGGGGTGGGGGGGAGGAGGACTTTCAACATGTATATTTATAAAGGAAGAAGCGTAAGTTCTTTATGTTTATAATATGAGAGTATGAGACTTCCAACAATTTTTTCTCATATCGAAACTAGTCGTACATTGAAAAGATGTTAACAATGTTTTACATATTTTAAATGAGTCACTCTTCACTTTTATCTTTAATTCTTAAGATGGGAAAATTCTGCATTGATATTGTACATAACAATTTTCAAAATGTAAGGCTGAATAGCTTTTCTTCTCAGTTAAATGGAAAAAGTAAAGTTACGAGTAGTCAGGAACCACTCCCTTTTTGAGTCCTAGGGACACAACAAAAATTCACAATAGTCCTTCTAGGTGATAGCCTAATTTAGGAATTTTTGTTGTGTCTCTAGCTTTATTGTTTAAACTATGGTTTCTATGTATACCTAAGGTATGCCTAAATTGGAAGTTTTTAATGTTGACTTCGGTTACTCCAGAGTTTGGATTAATGATAGAATAAAGGAATACAGTATACTATTTATAGTTCCTAGTATATTCAAGGAGTTCTGTTTAATGATCAGGTATTACTTGTGATGATTTTGAAATTGATTATGATATTGGCTGAAGAGATGTATTTGTCATTTGGTTATATGATATGTTCAACAGTAACGGCAAAGGAACATTTAGAAGTGTTTTTGCACTGTTCTTTGTCTAATTGTTTTGGTGTGATGTGTTATCTTGATTCTACTTTCTGCTTGATCCCCCTTTGGTTTTTTCCAGTTTTGTTCAGGATCATATTGCATATTCTTTTCATAGGATTCTTTTTTGGTCAAAGAAGTTAAACTCATACCCGTGGTATGTTTATCTAAACCTAAATTTCTTTCTCCCTTTTCTCAGGTCCCAGATACTGCAATTTTCTTTATTGAAGATGGAAGAAAGGTTCCAGCTGCTTAACTTTGAATTGTGGCATATAAATAAAATGTCGTGTGGTACCTTCCGTCCTGCCTGTGTGACTCCTAACCAGACTTGCTGTATCTCAGAGAGTATAGAGGCGCTGGACTATACTAGTTAATGTTTTAAGGATCTATGGCCAGTGAAAGTTTTTGCCTCTCTCTACAATCTCTTGTTACCTTTGTTGCCTAGAATAGTAAATGTCTTTGCAGTTTGAACTGCGTAATATATTAATGGATATCGGATTTGCTTTGCATAGAGGCAAATCCGAGTGCCATTTGCTTTTGTTGTGTATTCGTGTTGATATCTTATGGACAAGTAATAGAGTAGCTGCAAAGGCTGCCAAGTTAAATATGAAAAAAGTTTACCTCTAAACCAGCTTAGAGGAATTTTCCTTCAACCTATTATGTGGCAGTTAAAAATACCATTTATGTGTAAGTTTAATCAAATATCTAAAATATTATTTAACTAAATTTAAGAATTAGTATGTATATTTACACTAAATTGAACGGTATTTATTGTATATAAATATATCAAGAATCTAACTACTCAATTTTCATTGTCATGATAATTCATAACATTCAAACCACTTAAAAAAATACTTGAAATCTTAGTATATAAATATATCAAGAATCTAACTACTTTAGTTTTCATTGTCATGATAATTCATAATATTCAAACCACTAAAAAAATACTTAAAATCTTAAAATCCAATATAGCTTTTAAGTTATAACCACCCAAAAAATATTTAGAAACCAAAACACTACCTAAATTGTTATAGAAACCTTTTTCAAAATTATTAACTAAATTGTTATATAAACTCAAGGATTTTTCCTTTTTCAAATAAAATTATTAACAAGGATACTTTAATCATTTAAATGTATAATTAGATTGGATAGTACTACTTAAAAGGTGTAAAACCTAACTATACCCTAAACCCTTACAAATAATTACAATTTAATGGATTGGATGGTACTACTCAAAAAAAAGAAAAAAAAGAAAAAAGAAAAAGAAAAAGGATTGCTATATCTTTATGGGTTTTATAAAGTTAAAATAGTATTCACATGAGTATTTAAAAAAAAAAAACCTAAATTGGTCTTAAAATATTATATATAATGTATGTGTATGCATAATATGTTTATCTACTATATTCATAACTGTATAGAGAGTATATTAGTTATAAATTTTGCCCCTATAGGCCATAAGTCAAATCCTTATTCCACCACTTACTAGGACTTTGAGTTTATGTACAGGTTTTTATTCTAGATTGTAAAACTCTTTCTTAGTTTGGGTAGGTGTGTATTGGTTTTCCCTTAGAGAATTCTCCATCAATTTCCTACCTCATCAACACATTGTGTGCCTCATGCTTTTATTACCTTTATTATTTTACTTTATGATATGGTGAGTTGCTGATTTGTGGTTAATAATTATAATATTGTGGATCACATAATTGAGTTAAAATAGTAATTAATCAATAATTCAGTTGTTCCTTCTCAAAAAAAAAAAAAATCAATAATTCAGTTGTTGTTTTAGAAAGGAATCTAAAGATTCTAAACCTGATTTAAACAGACAAAAGCAGTACAAAAGTTAGCTGCCCAAGGTTCGATGACCAACCGAATCTAAAATATATCGTCATTCCGTAGTCTTAATAGTTACAAAGAAATCTAGGGAATAAATGAGGTAAGCTTTTCTAAATTTTCTTGTCCTGGCTCAATCTAAGGAAAATCCAAACAACATTTTTTTTTTTTTTTTGAGAATCAAACAACATAGTTAAGTTAGGGTCATTTTACTTGAACAACTTTTAGCTGGTTTTTGGTGAAATAACTTAGAGCGAATATATTGGATTATGCAAAATTTAAATCAAATTTAATCCAAAAAGCTTATTTTAGCTATAACCCATTCCACACATGGGTTTTCATCTTTTGTTGAGCTATGGCAAATAATAATCAAATTTGGCTATGCACTAGTATATTATTAATCTTCAATTAAGGGTTTATTTGGATACCGCTTATTTTGCTGAAACTAAAAACTTATTGCTGAAACTATTGTAAATAAATGTAAAAGTTAGCTGAAATAGTAAAATGAGGTCTATGAATAATATTAAAAAGTGTAGTGAGACCCATACATAATAGTAAAAATAAGCCGAATAGTGAAATAATTTTCATTTTTCATTGGTATCCAAACGGAGGCTAAAACCTGCAGCAGAGATGTCTTTCACTCTTGTGGAACAAATTATTTGGGTCAATATTAATATTTGTTCTTGATGAAGTGGATTGCTCAACGTGCCTCTGTTAAGGTCCATGATGGGCTAGATTGGCCCAGCCTAAGCGAATGCAACTTGTATAATGCACGATCCTAGTACAATACCTTAGGTGCGTACAATATAAAAGGTTCATCAATTATAAATTCAACCGTTAGATTATATTGAATTTAATTATCTTTAGGAAATATAATATTGCTTAACTTTAACAGTTGTCAATACAATTATGTATTTTAATTTAGTTAGGGAATATAATCCTAAGTTTAATCCTTAATTTTATTCCTATTATTATTATTATAAGCCTACTTGAGTAAGAATGATTGATGAGGATACTATGATTTCTGTCAATGTTTATTTATTTAATAAACAGTGAATGCCTATAAAGCCTACCATATTTTATTAACACTACAAACCCACCAGGGAAACAAAACAATGATTGAAACTGTTATTATTAACACACTTTGGGGTACAACCACTTTATAGTTGGTCGTGTGAATATGTGATCATAGAAGTGGATATGAACTAAATAAGAGTCGTAATTGTCTCAAACAAAATAATAATAATAATAAGCATTGTAATGGAGAGCTGCCAATCTTTTTTATATTTTGAGAACCCTTTTATGTTATGTTCACATGGACAGGCCCAATCGCGGGGATATTCTGATATCATTGGGATTATTCGTTTTACAGATTCCAAGAGGGAAAAAGAAGTTTTGTCATGATCTTAACTTTCGACAATCAATTATGAAAAGGAATTCAAAACATTCTTATTTGGAATTTGAAAATTTTAGATATAAACCAATATAATTTAAAGAGTTTTCTATTTTATGGGCAATTTGGAAGTCTTAAATTCGAAACTTACCCAAATTTTAGAATTATGTGAAAAATTAAGTGAAAAAAAAAAATTTTTGAAAGGGAAAAAAATTATTTTAGAAAAGTCTCAGTTGGCTAATGCCAATTGGCCGCCAATTTATGGAGAGAGATATTGGCAAAGAAAGAAAAGTTATCCTTAAAAGAGGTTTTTATTATTATTTTAAAAAATAAAGTCTATTTGTGAGGATAGGTTGAGCATGTAACCTTTCGAAAAAATTTCTCATTTTTTTTAAAAAAAAGTAAAAAACGTTTTCCACTCTATTGCATTTATTAACATCAATAGTTTATAAATGCTAATCAACGATCATCTATGGAAAGAGACATGGGCGAAAGGAGAAAACTTATTATAATAGAGTTAATTTCGTGGTTTAGAGTTCATTGGTGATGATATTCAAAAAATGTTTTTAAAAGGGAAAACGTTTTTCATCTAATTGGGTTTGTTTTATGTTAACCATATAAAACGTTTTCTATTATACCAAACACCAAAAAAATATGAAACATTAACCAAAAAAAAAAAAAAAGTTTTCAGACTAAACAAATAGAATGTTAAGTAGTTACATTCGAAAATTTGGACAAATAACATGAGTAAGAGCATTCATATTGGGTCTGCTAAAATAGCCCAAAAAACGATTAACATCTGGTGTGTTATAGAAATTTTTTTTAGCTTCTTACTACAGTAAACTCCTATCTTTGGCTATTACTATTGCAACAAGCTAAGCACAAAAAATTGTTTTTTATTCAATTTTCTCTATCCTCTATGCATAAAGAATAAATAAAGTATAGAAAAAAATTAAATAAAGTAGTAAAATAATAGAGTATGAGATGTAGAATGCATTATTAAATGGTATGCTATAAAATAGATAAAGTAGTTTATTGGTATACTAAATGCTAAATTTTTTAGCAGAACGAATGTGAATGCTTTGAAGAAGTACCATTTAGGATCAGCTTAGTAGTAGGGTTTATATAACTATATATAGACTATATACCTTATCATTTGAAATGGTAAAATTTGATGCCCAAGGTGACCATGCTACGTTTAAGTCTTGAGTAATAGTAGATTTATAAACATAAAAGAATGTTATGTCACAGTATTTCAAGAGTATCTAATAATTTTCTTATAAGCGTTACGAACTCATGATTTGGAGTCTTTCAAGTGAATTTTTCAAATATAGGAGCCGATTTCAAGTTGCGAACTTTCTTTCCACTGTCATCCATATCAAAAACACGATTTAACAGCATGGTACAGACCAGCCAGACCCACAATTTTTTTTTTTTTTTCATTTTATCTTGAAACTTCCTTAATGTGAACGCTTTCTTTCTATCCTTTGAAATTTGAAAATGGTTCAATCATGTTTGTCACATTTGCCTGGATTAGTTCAACATGTTCACATCCTATAAGTGCTTGACAAGGGCTGCGCATTTTCACAAGGAAAGTGACTAAAAAGAAAAAAAATGCACATACAATACACATCAGTTTAACGAGTAATCATCAAGATTGCGCTATTGGATTTTCCCAAGCACATAAATCAATTTGCTCTGCATTGTCCTCCTCTTTGTCCTTATTAGGGCACTTGATTTGTACTTTTTTTTTTGTTGTGTGCAGATGTAACAAGGATTTTATGAAATGATTGTGATTTGGATTTTTTTCCAGCACCACTTCTATTCTTACTCCTCCATATTGCTAAGAAAGAAAATACATGTGTTAATTTGTGTCTTCCGATAGTGCGTTCTAGGAGTACAGCATTATTGGATTGGAGTCTATAAGTAAGGGCAAGAACTAAAGCATTAAAGTGTTTTCTTTTTCCCCCTTTTATCATTGCTTGTATTAACTACTTAGAGAAGAGTAGGTCCTATACCTTTCAGAGTTTTCTGCAGCTCTAGTGTGAAGTTGGACAACAAAGTTTTAAAACAAAGCCCCCTCCCCCTCTTCCTCTCTCATAGGGCCACGTATAGTGTTAATATATATATATATATATGTGTGTGTGTTAGGGTTTATGCCCTAAAATCTAATTTATTGGCATATTATAAATAATTAAATTATTTAATTATATGAGGCTATTTGTAAATGAACTAATTGGATATTATCATAGTCCTTAAGATGCATTATATGTAATTTATTTACAGAAGATATAAATCACAAGTTCCTTATAAACTTAAAATGTAATTCGTAGTTTGTGATGAAATTGGATGTTTCATCTGCGAAGACTATAAAACATTAACTAAGATGATGTCTTATTCATGGAAGTGGAGACTTCTAGTTGATGGGTTGATATGTCTTAAGTGTGTAAGACATATTGAACTAGACCGCTATGAGATTAATTATTCAATTAACAATTGTCACCTAAATAATAAATTTCACGACCTCTAATTTCATAGATTCTTAATCCTGAGAAGATAATGAACCTGATCATGAAATGTAGGTTACTTTGATATATCAAGAGTGTGATATAATTTAATGGTCAAAACCTCAGTATGTTAGGTAACCGCACATAGTGTTGATGGAACACATATTCTCAAGATGGAATCCATAATCTCTTTCTATAGAGATACTAAATATCTCATTGAGATAAGTTTAATGGGAACAGGTTATTCAGGACCGATCACTTTAGTAAAGAGTTACAAGTTTATATTTATTGAAATTGGATTTCATAAATATGAATAACTAAAAGATTAAACCGGAGACTCAAGGAATAAAATAGTTGTTTACAAAGTGACAGTTTATTATGATTTTGTTCACTATGGATATTTCATGGAGTGGTCAAATGATTTTTTTTTTTTTTGGTTGAGAAATAAGGGGTCAAATGATATCATATTAGAGTTTTGGGATATAATTTATTAATAAGATCTAGAGTGCAATTATATTTCTGTAGTGGTACTTGTTATATAATTAGTGGTAACTTTGGGCTTGTCAAGAGTTGATAGATAAGCCTGAAGCCCATTGGAGCTAAAGCCTTATTTGTCATTTTGGTCCCATCCCAAGCCACACACTAAAGTCCAATTGGGCTGGCCCAAAAGGTCAACCCAATTAGAAAATCGGTTATTTATTTAATAAGAGTTATTAAATAAAGTAACTGCCAAGACAGTTAACATGTACGTATGATTAAAAAAAGAGAAAAAGTTTTTTCTTTGCAGTATTTTTTTAATACACTTTTATTCAAGGGAAAATCAATGTACTTAAGGACAAATTGAGAGACCACTCATCTTGGGCATCATGTGGAATTTGGATGAAAATTGAAGGTCTTCTCAAATCTTGTTTTTAAATTTTACCGCATCAAGGTATGCTTTCTCTTCTTTGTTCTTGAATTCAAGGTTATATGTTTTCTCTCATGAATGAAGTAGATCCTTATGTTTTTTCCACTACGTATTTTGTATGAGATGTAAAACCAGTTTTTTCAACTATATATATATATATATATATATATATATGGGTAAGACTTAAGTAAAGTACGTGCTGTTTCTTAAGTTCTCCTTTTAATAGTCTGTTTGTTTTGATAAAAAATATTGTATAAAGATAGTTTCAACGTTTTCGAGTATTTGGTAGCATCAGAAAAAATGAGTCAAAAGAAAATTATATTTGGTCAACAAAAAAAGTATAACTTATTTTTAGAAATAGTTTTCCACTAATTTTTTTTTGAAAAATAACTCTATCTCATGATAAACTAAATAAGGAAAGTTAGGAGATTGTTTTTCAACTCATTTAAGGTTATTATCAAACATAGTAAAATGAGATAGTTTTATAGAAAGTATTTTTTAAAAAATGACTCATTTTCTAGAAAAGTATTATTGTCAAAATAAATAGAGTGTAAGATTCTGTCATGTGGATTTTTTTCTCATGAGATGAAAGTGTATTTTTTAGTTTTTTTTTTTTCTTTTTTGAGGGAGAAGTGTATTTTTTAGTTAAGTAGCCACATGACTGAATTTTAAAAGAGGAACCTAAGAAATAACACTTAAAATACTGTACAAAGTTTTAAAACAACCCCCCCTCTCTCTTCCTCTCTCATAGGGCCACATATACATATATTCAATGATTACAATGGAGGATGGAGGGAGATCACATATCTTATTTAGTTTGTTGGATTGTTAGATAGAAGTTTATATATATATATATATATATATATATATAACGCACTAGAAGTTATAATTGTAACATGTAACGCAACGTAAATGTCACATGTCGTATCATTTACTTTTGTCATGTGATACACTATAAATATATTAAAATTATTAATATATTTTGTTCTAAGTAAACTTTGTTGTCAAAGTTTAAAGAAGTTAGGACACATTTGGTAGACTGTAATAGATACTGTAATGCAATAAATATTCTTATGGCATAACTATTCGGTTGTTTGGTTATGTTTTTATTACAATGAATAGTTATTCCTTATGAATAACTATTCTTCAAAATGAGGAATAACTATTCCTTATCAAAAGTACTGAATATCTATTCCTTCACCTTATGTAACAACTTTATTAAAAAATTTCCTAAAAAGCCATTAGTTGCCACATTTTCAAAGGGAAAGAAAATAAATTTTCCTTATTGTTAATTATTAGCTCTATTTTGAATACCCTAAAATAAGTGTATTTTAGGAAATTTGACTTAAAAATGATTTAATTACACATTTTTTTTTAATATTCTACTAAATTATGGATGCATATTCAGAATTCCATTCCTAAATAGTCACCAAACTAATGAATTGTAATACTTATTACATTCCAACTTAATGTATTCCTTATAATACTTATTCCTATTCCCATGTTATAATCATTACAGTGTACCAAACGTGTCCTAAATATTATTCCAACTGAAAACTTTAACAATAAATTTTTACCTAAAGCAAATTAGTTACTTATAGTGAGTTACAAGGTGAAACCATGTCATCGGATATGTACCACTATGTTTTATAATGAAACTTATTATAACTAAAACCCTGTTAGGAAATTTTTATGGAACTAAAGATTTTACTCCAATAAAAATTCAATTACTATAAGTGTAGGCATCAAAATTTTATGATGTATTCATAATCGTTTGATTGATCATGATCAAATATTTGTGATTCAAGTAATTCCTAATTGATGATTGTTTTATAATAATAAAAGAACTAGTCATGAACCCGTGCTATATACCGAAATATGTAATTATTTTGTAATATGTTATAATGTATAATTTATTTTATGAAAAGTAATTGTAAGGACCTGATTTGAATTCCTAGCCCAAGGTATGAATGGACTTAGGTCCAAAAAACTCAAAACAATGAATTTGTAGAGAAATGAGTTAGAAAAACTGGGCTATAGTTAATCAAACAAGAAGTTAGGTAGGCTTGATGACAAAAGAGTGAAAATATACAAACTTAAATTGAAGAAAAGATGTCCTCGGCAAAGTTCGAGGAGATTGGTTCTTATATAATATTCTTAAGTATGGTTACAAGTCTGGTTCTAGATTGCTATAGTGTTTCTTTCTTGATTTTTTCAATCCTCAAGTCCCATTGCCTTCTTCTTCTTTTATACTATCTCCCCTTTTTATCTCCACCTTCCATGTGCATGCTAGATGGTTTGGTGTTGATACTTATCCCATCTGTACCTCTCATAAGTCTTCATGTAGTAGCTGTAAGGCTAAAATCCATTGTTTAGATATCACTTCCACATTAATGCGGCTAGAGAGTTAGTTGCAGTGCATTTAATGGAGAGGCAGCAGCTTTTCATAAGATATTTTTAGGATTTCTGTCTGATGTCACTGCAAGACGTATTTGCACCAACGGAACTTCCTGGAACATTACTTGGGACGACAGACAACCTTTTCGGACCTCGGCATTGATTAACCGAGGATGTGCTTATCCTCGGCCCACCCCTCAAGCTGCTATGACCAAGACTAATCTCTCTACTTACTAATGTAGTCTCTTCTAACGAAGATATCTCTTCCTCGGACAAACCCTCATCCTCGGATCGGGCCACAATCCCAATATACAAACAAATAATGAACTTCTAGGCCTAATATCCCTACAATAGCCCCTCGAGATTCTTCTTTCTGGCTCCTCGGCAAGAAAGGAGGATTTCGATGTCACCTTAGCCTGTGCGTGCCTATCACACATCACCTTTGCCTGCACAAACGCCTTTTTAACTACCTGAGGCACGTTCCCGACGCTTCTGCTTACGAGATGCGCTTCTCATTAAATTTTTACGGCCTCATGTCCCCCACGTTCTACGGAGCGATGCAAATCCAATGGCTGAGAATTTTGCTGGGACTTGGGTGGGAAATTTCCCACTCTGTAGCTTTCACTTTGATATAAATATCACTCAAATCAATCTTCCATCTTACTTTAGCATTCACTTAGCTTTAGTGCTCATACACTAAACCTGCCAACTCTTTTAACTTACTCGTGCCTTTAAAAAGCTTGTCCGAGGACACCTTCCTTATTTCTGTAAGTCTTCATAAGTTTTTACGCTTTTCTTTTCCATATATATATATATATATATATTTATATTCTTGGTACTTGTTCTTTCCTCGGCTCTATTTTCTCCTCTCAATCCTCTTAGTTTTCTTCGAACCTTTCTAGGAATTGGTAGATTTAAGAGTTTGGTAGACTCTGAGGAGGGGATAGAGAACTTTAGGGCTTAGTATAAGATCCCTCCAGGAGTACGCATTAGGTATTGTAAGGAGGGATAGTGGCATGTAGATAGGCAAGAGGGAGAGGTAGTGATCCCAATGATTGCCATCATAGAAGGAGGGATGAAGATCCCCATGGGAAGAGTCACTAGAGACTACCTTAGGGCTCATAGGTAGGCTCCCACTCAGTGCGCCCCTAATATGTTTAGGATCTTAGGTTTCGTAGATGCCCTTAATGAAAAATTGGGTTTAGGTCTAACCCACCATGATGTCAATTAGGTTTATAACCTTCACAACTTAAAGGGGCAGGGGTACTACTTGAAATCAAGGCACCCTGAGGTTATGCTTATCCAATGCCTTCCTGAATCCAACAAGGGGTTGAAAAAGGATTTTTTTGATCATGTTAGGGGAGTGGCATAATGGCCTCCCTTGCCCGACGAAAGAGGGGCAACCAGATGGGGCTTTAGGCTTAGGAAGATTACTTCAATTAACTCGTTTTCTTTCATTTGTACCATTTCTGATCCTTATAGCTCTTTGTTTCTTTGATGACTTTGCAGATAGACATGCTGCTGAGCCAAATTTCAACCTGGTCAACAAGGATATCCTAGACAAAATCCTTAAAGCCGAGGTGTTTGCGAACACGGACGGTCAGTTACGAGCGGCTCACCTGATCCTAGGATATATGCCGATTTCGTCAAGCTTTCAGGCGCCTAAGTGCATCATAAAGGCTAAAGACCCTTGCCTTCATTGAATAAGTGTAACTGTCCCTAGTTTTCTTCTCCCTGAAGGTGTCCTTTTTCCAGAAGGCACCCTTACTGCTTAAACTATCCTAGAAGGCACCTCCACCTATCAACACATCTCAGAGGGTGTGCCCAAAGTAGCTTTTCCATCCCAACACACACTTGGTGAGGCTACTTCCTCTCAACCTTCTAGCAAGGAGGAAGACGAGGAAGAAGAAAGGCAGAAGGAGGTGGTGGACGTCTTAAACTCGGACAGCCTCTACAAATTTTTTAATTAGCCCTTGTCACCTAAGATGTTAACTAGTGACCTCGGCTAGTTTTCTCAGCCTCAATCTAGTCACTTCGAAGGAGTTACACTCTCAGCAGACAAGATGAGGATCCAGAGGAAGTCGAGGTCAACTCTCCAGGAATTACTGAAGTCTCAGCTGGGGAGGGATGCACCCTACTAAGGCTCCTCAGACTAGGCTCCCCACTCTTCCACCCACCTAACCCCTTCGAGCTGATCCAGCTGACCAAAAAAGAAATAGGGAGGATAAAGGGAAAGAGGTGATGGAGGGTGGGAAGAACCAACCTCCCTGAGAGATCGAGCCCCAGAGGGCGGCCAAGCAGCCCCATACGATGTAGACGAGGTTAGCCACCGAGGGAGATAAAAGGGTTAACCACCAAGTTGCAGCCCTTGTCTGGGCCCCACGAATGGAGGTGGATGGAGCTCCTTTTCTTGAGGATGCTTCCATCCGAGACTTCTAACGGGGTACAATTGGGTACATGGCAAATGTGGTGGAGCAGTCCTTGCTATTGCCTAAGGACATGGTTGACTTCAGGTCTATGAGGTAGTACAAAGTCTTCCTCAGACTAAAGAGGGACTTAGCAATGTTTTTTAAGCTAAGTAAAGTATTTTTTTTTAATTGCATCTCTCATCCATTTCAGGCCATCCAAGCCACCTTTAGGGCTGAGGAGATGGTGAACTACCCTCACCACAAAATGAAGGAGGAAGAGGGGAGAAAGATTGCAACTGTGGACGCCTTCCAAGTGGCTGAAAAGAGCAATAAGGAGCTAAAAGTTAGGCTGCAGAAGGAGGAGAAGGAGAGGAAAAGTGCCACTATCGCCCTGGATACCATGGAGAGGCAAGCCGAGAGCCAGAGGATGCTCCTGCATAACGCCGAGGACCAGCTGGCCGCCTTCAAGGAGCAGATTATTGCCCTGAAGAAGAAGTTGGAGGAGGTCAAGATGGCCAAGGCACAAGCTAAGAAGGCCAAGGAAGAGGAAGAAAAAGCCAGGGATGAAGCAGAGTAACATAGATACGATGTTGGCGTGGTCGAGACTGAGGACGCCCTTAGGGCCAAGGTCCTAGGAGTATGTAGGCTTTACTGTACCAAAGTGTGGGATGAAGCCTTTAACTAGGCTAGGGTTGAGGCTTCCTTTAAGCTCAAGAAGGTAGAAAATGTCTACTACCCTGAAGCCATCCGCCCTCCTTCCTCCAGCAGCTCTAAAGTAGACACTTCTCTAGAGGTGGCCGATCCAAAGAAGAGCAGATCTGAGAAGGCCCTTCCCTCCTCTGTCAGCCCTCCAAAGGTGACTGAGCAGCCGAGGGTGAATGAGGAAGAGGCCGAGGTTACCAAGGATGTGCTCCCTGATGCCACCAAGTCTCTAGTTGTTCACTAGGATCCCACTAAAGATAATAAGGCATCCAGGATGGAGATTGTCCTTGCAACTCTCCCAATTCCTGCTAAGGGTGACCCCAAAGGTACTGACCAAGGATCCTCAAAGGTTACAGCCTAGAAATCCAAAGTCCCTCCCTAAGAAAAATAGTAATAAAGAAGAAATAGATTTAGGACAGTTCTTTCTCTTTTTTTTTTTTTTTTTTTTTTTTTTTTTTTTTTGTGTCTGGTAACTTCTGTTTTAGTGTTCATAATTTGTAACCAAGTTGCCATTTTGAATTCAACCTACCTTGTTTTAAGGCTTTTGTTAATGAAAGTTATGAAAATTTTCCTTATTTCTATGATTCTTATTCAAGTACCGATACAATTTCTATCTTGTTTAACACTTAGTAAACATAATAATGAGGTGAAATCCTTTCTCATCAATTTGCATAGTTGACAGAAAAGCTATCCCATCTTACATGATCAGTATTAAAACAAATGAAAATTTACTAAGTTCATTATCTCGGCAAAGCATAATTCTTATTTTAAGAACATGCACAGTATTGCAACATGGGTATAGGTTTAAAATTACTTTGTGCCTTTCTCATTAACAAGTTTACAAGGTCAAAAGGGGTAGTCAACTTTTAAACAGACACAGGTATGCCTGTAAATGCTTTTTAAGTGATGCTCATGAGCATCTAATTGAGACTCTTGTTACAGTGAAAATCATTGCTGTTTGGAGTGATTATACCTACATTATAGTAATCAACGGGGAATACTAATTTACCTTAAACGTGTAGCCCGAGAAGTTTGCAATAACTAAGGCTTTGCCTTGAAATTTGGCAAAATGATAAGAATCGTTAATTTACCCAAAATAGGTGGGCCAAGGTACCAGGCATAGCTTAGGTTCTGTTTAACACTTAGATTGATGTCAAGAAGTATTAATTTACCCAAAGCAGATGGTCTGAGGATCCAGGCATAGCTAAGGTTCTATTTAATACTTAGAAAGATGTCATAATGTGTTAATTTTCTCAAAGTATGTGATCCGAGGAGTCAGACATAGCTAAGGTTCTATTTAACACTTAGAAAGATGATTAACATATCAATTTATCCAAGGTATGTGATCCAAGGAGCCAAGCATGACCAAAGTTCTGTTTGATACTTATATTGATGTCATGAAGTATTAATTTCCCAAAGCAGATGGTCTGAGGATCCAGGCATAGCTAAAGTTCTATTTAATACTTAGAAAGATGTCATAATGTGTTAATTTTCCCTAAGTATGTGGTCCGAGGAGCCAAGCATAACTAAGATTCTGTTTAACACTTAGAAAGATAAATTAACATATCAATTTACCCAAGGTATGTGGTCTGAAGAGTCAGGCATGACCAAGGTTCTGTTTGATACTTAGATAGATAGTAGAACACACGACGCACAATATAATGAACCCAAATAAGGTGGAGGAAACTTTCATTAATAATAATACATTCTCAGGTTATTTACATTCCACGAGCATGGTACAACTTTTTCCTCTAGATCATCAAGATAATAGGCGCCTATTCCGGCCATCAATGTGATACGATATGGCCTTTTCCAATTGGGTCCCAATTTTCTCCATGTTGGGTTCTTTGCAGTTCCTAAAAATTTTCTTAAGACCAAGTCTCTAACTGTTAGTGGCCTTAACTTTGCGTTGGCATCATATCATTGCTTGAGCTTGTTTTGATAGTAGGCCAATTTGATCATGACATTTTCTTTATGCTCTCTAATTAAGTTTAAGCTCTTCTCCAATAGCCCATCGTTGCTGCTTGAAGTAAAAGAACTTGTTCTTAGTGTGGGAAATCCAGTTTTCAAAGGAATAATAGCCTTGGCCCTATAAGTCATTGAAAAGGGTGTCTCCTCAGTGAACCTACGAGGAGTAGTCTGGTATGTCCAAAGGACATGTGGCTACTCTTCCATCCATTTCCCCTTTGCGTTGTCCAATCTCTTTTTTAGTCCACTCACAATGATCTTATTGACAGCCTCGGCCTGTCCATTCCCTTGTGGATAGGCTGAAGTGGAATACATGTTCTTTATTCTCAGATCGCAACAGTATCTCCTAAAGGTTTTACTATCAAACTGAAGTCCATTGTTTGAGATAAGTGTATGAGGGATTCCAAACTGGGTGACAATATTTTTCCAAATGAATCTTTTTACATCTACTTCCTTGATGTTTGCCAGTGGTTCAGCTTCAACCCATTTGGTGAAATAATTTGTGCCAACCAATAAATATCTCTTATTTCCTGCTACCTTGGGGAAAGAACCTACAATGTCCAAGCCCCATTAAGCGAAAGGCCAAGGGTTGGACAGTGGATTAAGGACTCCACCAGGTTAATGAATGTTTGGTGCAAATCTTTGGCATTGGTCGCACTTCTTCACATATTCCTGTACTTCTTTCTACATATTTAGCCACCAATAACCTTGTGTGAGGGCTCTATGAGATAAAGATCTGCCTCCCGTATGGCTTCCACAAATCCTTTCATGTAATTCTTACAGGAGTAGCTTAACTACTTCAGGGTGTACGCATAGTAGGTATGGGCCAGAGAAGGATCTTTTATACAACTTTTGGTCCTCGGACAGCCAAAAACGAGGAGCTTTTCTCCGTATCTTGTCGGCCTCAGACTTACTCTCAGGCAGGACATCTTCCTTAAGGAATAGCACAATAGGGTCCATCCAGCTAGGCCCTACCCATATTTGGTGAACATGAACCACATTCCTTCCCACTTCGGAGGGTTTACACAAGTCTTCCACAAGAATTACCCGAGGTAAACTCTGTGCCGAAGAGGTTGCTAGTGTGGCGAGAGAGTTTGCATGTGCATTTCTACTTCTAGGAACTTATGACAAATTAAAAGACTCAAATTTAGACTAAAAGTGTCTAACTTGGTTTAGATATTCCTGCATTCTAGAATTTCTTGCTTCCAGCTCTCCTTGGACTTGGCCTACAACTAGCCATGAGTTAAAGAATATCTCCACTGTCTTTCCACCTATTTTCTGAACCATGGTCATCCCTACCAACAGAGTTTCGTGCTCAGTCTCATTGTTTGTGGCCGAGAATTCCAGTTTCAAGGATTTCTTAATTGTGATCTTCTTTGGAGATACCAGAACTAGCCCCATCCCAGATCCTCTGTGATTAGCTGCACCATCAACGTAGACCTTCCAAGACAAAGGTTCTTGTAAGGAGATTACGCCAATCAATTTTCCATCCATGTTTTGCTCCTCTAATCTATCTTCTGATGGGGTATCGACAAACTCAGCCACCAGGTTAGCAAGGACCTAACCCTTAGCAGAGGTGCGAGGCATATATTTGATATCAAAAGCTCCTAGGATCGTGCCCCATTTTTCAATTCTCCCTATGTAATCAGCACTCCGAAGTAGAGATCTGAGTTGAAGCTGAGTCAGGACAATAATCGTATATGATTGGAAATAATGGGGGAGCTTACGTGTACCATGCAACATTGCCAGAATGGCCTTCTCAAGTGGTAAGTATCGGACCTCGGCTTCATGTAGTGACTTGCTCACGTAATAGATTGGCCTCTGTACACCATTGTCAACCTGGATCAGTACCAAACTTACTGAGTGGGAGGCCACTGCAATGTAAGCAAACAAAACCTCATCCACCTCGGGCTTGAGCATAATGGGTGGCCGAGAAAGATACTCTTTCTGCTGTTGCAAAGCCAAGGCACACTGAAAGAAAGGCCTACACTTGTCTGCTGACTGAGAAAAGAATCGGTTTAAAGCAACAATCATACCAGTTAGCCTCTGGACCTCTTTGGGATTCCGAGGTGGTTGCAGGTTGTTGATGGCCTTGATTTGGTCAAGGTTGACCTCAATTTCGCGGTGTGTAACCATGTAGCCCAAGAACTTCCCTTATTCGACACTAGGGGTGTCAATTCGAGTTAGCGTGTCGGGTTTGTGTCGTGTCGAGGTAGGGGTATTCGACTAAATGACTCAACCCTAACCCAACCCATTTAATAATCGTGTCATGATCCTTCAACCCTAACCCGACCTGTTAATAAGGCGGGTTGACCTGACCCAACCCATTTGACACGCTTAATAAACGAGTCGTGTTGGGTTGACACTAATGTAATACAACCCATTTCAACCTGCATAATATTAAATATAACATCCATCTAGAAATAATTTTTTTTCATCCCAAAAAACAGTGCATTCACTTCAAGTTTTCAACCCACATTCAAAATAATATAGTTCAACAAAAATATAACATTCATCTAGAAATAAGTTCTTTACACTCCAAAAGAAGTGTATACACTTCAACCCAAATTCAAAATAACAAAGTTTAACAAAAATAAAATAACATAGTTCAATAAAAATATAATATTCTTGAAACTCGCCAAATGCTAAGTATCAATATTGAAAGAATTTGAGCAAACAGTAGACTAATCTTGACTATGACCACGATTATCATCTATAGATTCTTTGTTGATGTCCAAATTCATAACATCTTCTACAAGCTCATCCAATTTTATTTGTGTAAGTTCTATGCCAAAAAAACAAAAAGTATTAGTAGTTCTAGGATCTGTAAAGGTATTTGACAAATCTAAAATAAAATAAATATTTATTTGTTATACGAGCTAAACGGGTTATGTTAAGTTGGTCATTTTGGGTTG
Source organism: Quercus wislizeni (assembly GCA_023055345.1). Taxonomy (NCBI): domain Eukaryota; kingdom Viridiplantae; phylum Streptophyta; class Magnoliopsida; order Fagales; family Fagaceae; genus Quercus; species Quercus wislizeni. Next base: position 31,614,761 of record JALGQJ010000001.1, read on the forward strand.
ACACAAATAAATTGGCGTGTCAAACGTGTCTATTGCGGGTTACGCAGGTTGACCCGTTTATAACCCGTTTCTTATCGTGTCGCTTTCGGGTTGACCCATTTATGACCCAAACCCATTAAGGTCCAACCCTAACCCGAAAAAACCTGTGTCAGGTTCGTGTCGTGTTCGCGGGTTGGGTCGAACATTGACACCCCTATTCGACACCAAAAGAACATTTGGAAGCATTAAGTCGCAGCTTGTGTCTCCTCAAGATCTAAAAAATATTCCTAAGATCGTTGATATGCTCAGATTCCAACTTGCTCTTGACCATCATGTCATCTATATAGACCTCAATGTTTTTCCCTAATTGTGGTTTAAACATCCTGGTCATCATCCATTGGTAGGTAACCCCTGCATTCTTTAAATCAAAAGCACATCACCTTGTAATGATAATTCCCAATAGGGGAGAGAAAAGCTGTCCTCTCTTGATCGTCCAAGGCTAAAAGTATTTAATGGTACCCTTGAAAGGCATCCAAAAAGCTCATCCGAAGATGGCCCATAGTTGCGTCCACTAACTGATCAATCTGAGGCATGGGAAGGGGTCTTTTGGGCAAGCTTTGTTCAAAATCCATAAAATCTACACATACATGCCATTTCCCACTCTTCTTCTTTACCATCACCATATTAGCCAGCCATTCAGGGTAGAGCACCTCCTTAATAGCCCCGGGGTTGTTTAAGCTTGACGGCGTCAAAATGATCCTTAAACGAGCACTGAGGTGGTTGTTTCTTGGGGGTGATAGTCAGATTAATGCTTAGATGATGGCAAATGAAGCTTGGATCCACCCTTAGAGCTTCATAAGCATTCCAAGCGAACACATCAACATTCCTTTTGAGAAACTCCACCAATTCTTCCTTTTCCTGAGGCGGTAGTTGAGCCCCAACCTGAAAAAACTTCTCCGGGTCATCCCTTACAAAAAATTTCTCCAAATCCTCACATTCCGCATCCTTGGCATGCCCATCCATAGGTATTGCTGGAGACTTTGACTGCTATAAACCTCCCTCAGCAGAAGTCGATGACTCAGCTGCAGGCTGATGCAAAATCGCAGACATGAGGCACTGCCTAGCCACGGATTGGATTCCTACCAGCTCCTCAATCAGGTCTCCAGATGGATACTTCACCTTCTGATGCAGGGTCGAAGATACAACCCCTAGGGTGTGAAGCCAGGGTCTGGCTACTATGGCCATACAGGGAGAATAGGCCTCCACTACTGAAGTCCACTTCAACCACTTCTGAGCCTACCTGCATGGGCAACCTAATATGACCTTTTGGAATGACAAATTTTCCATCAAAGCTCACCAAAGGTGAATCATAGACTGTCAAGTCCTCAGGCGTTAAGTTCAGCCTCCTGTACAAATCGGGATACATAATCTCTGTGCCATTGCCCTGATCTACCATTATCCTCCTCACATCGTACCCTCATATTTTGAGGGTTACCCCCAAAGCGTCATCATGTGGCTGTATGGTTCCTACCTTATCTTCGTCAGAAAAATTGAGCACCGGTAGAGCCTCTAATTTAGCTGTCTTCGGCTCAGAAACAGAGTTATCGGCTAGAAGTCGAGCTACAAACATTACCCTGGATGGCCGAGAACCCGTTCTTCCAAATGCAGCAAAGATGACATTGATTGTACCTAACAGGGGCCTTGAAGAAGCATTCCTCTGAGCTCCTGGCCTTGATTGGTCTCCTTGCCCTTTGGGATGGTACAAAAGATGTTGTAACTTTCCTTCCTTTACAAGTTGCTCCAGATGATTCCATAGAGTCCTACAGTCCTCAATGGTGTGCCTCTGCTCCTGGTGGTATTGGCAATGAAGGCTCTGATTGCGTCTCAAGGGGTCTCCACTCATCTTGTTCGGCCATTTGAAGTACGGCTCATTCTTAATCTGCTCCAAAACTTGATGCATTGGTTCTTGGAACACAGTGTTAACCATTTGAGGAGCTGTAGACTCAGACTGCCTAGCGAAATCCCTTTGGGGTCTGTTATTGTTGTAGCAGTTTAACCTGAAATCCCTTATCTCTTGAGTGATAACCTTGCCCTTTCCTTTGTCTTGCTGTTGGTCCTCTTCAACCTTCTTATACTTGTCAATCAAATCCATGAGCTAGCATATACCGGGAACAAGTTTCCCAGTTAAAGACTTCCTTAAGCCGTGCTCGGCAGGCAAGCTGAGCTTGGAAGTGCTGATGGATACATCGTCAAAATCACCATCTATCTCGTTAAACATCTCCCAATATCTGTCCGAATATGTTTTTAGGATTTCTCCTTTTCTCATGGACAAAGACAACAAGGAAGCTAAAGGCCGAGGAACCCTGCTGCACGTAATAAAACGGGATCCAAACGCTTGAGTGAGTTCCTTGAAGGAATCAATGGAACCTGCCCTCAGACCATCAAACCACCTTATCACCACAGGCCCAAAATTAGATAGGAAAACCTTGCACATCAAGGCCTCGTTCTTGGAGTGTACGACCATTTTTTGATTGAAGTGGCTAACATGCTCCACAGGGTCTATTCTACCACTATACATAGTGAATATGGGCTGTGTAAACCGCCGAGGAAGTCTCCCTCCCTCAATCCAGCGTGTGAAAGGTGACCTAGAAATTCGGTTGAGTGCTTTACTCATAGCATCGTTTCCCAGGCCTATCGAGGACGAATTTCTGTTTCTGCACTTATGATGATACTCCTCATCATTTGAGAAAGACTCGCTAGGAGAAGTCCTCGACCTACACCTATAGCTGCCATCCTTTTCACCATTAGAAAAGAAGTTAGAATTGGATGGAGCTCGCTTTCGCCGTTCATGGCGCAAGCTTCTCCTCAGGTGATCAATCTCCTTTTGCATGACTTTGGCATTCTCCTCACGAGAGACGTGGCTCTTACCTCGAGATTGGCTCTTACTGGTATGGGTAGTATGTACGCTTCCCTCCCAGTCCCTTTTTCGTTCAAGATCACGGAAGTGATCTTGATGCTGAGACCTCATAGACTCTGCCTGGTGTGGACCTGAACCTACCATCGTTGAAGGTTGGATTCTCTATATCTCCAATCCTCCCCATAGACGACGCCAATTGTAAGGACCTGATTTGAATTCCTAGCCCAAGGTATGAATGGACTTAGGTCCAAAAAGCTCAAAACAATGAATTTGTAGAGAAATGGTTTAGAAAAACTTGGCTATAGTTAATCAAACAACAATTTAGGTAGGCTTGATGACAAAAGAGTGAAAATATACAAACTTAAACTGAAGAAAAGATGTCCTCGGCAAAGTCCGAGGAGATCGATTCTTATATAGTATTCTTAAGTATGGTTACAAGTCTGGTTCTAGATTGCTACAGTGTTTTTTTCTTAATTTTTTGGATCCTCAAGTCCCATTGCCTTCTTCTTTTATACTGTCTCCACTTTTCATCTCCACCTTTCACGTGTATGCTAGATGGTTTGGTGTTGATACTTATCTCATCTGTACATCCCATAAGTCTTCATGTAGTAGCTGTAAGGCTGAAATCCACTGTTCAGGTATCACCTCCATATTAATGCGGCCAGAGAGTTAGCTGCAGTGCATTTAATGTAGAGGTAGTAGCTTTTCATAAGATATTTTTAGGACTTCTCCTTATCTGATGTCACTGCAAGACATATCTGCACCAACAGAACTTCCTGGAACGTTACTTGGGACGACAGACAACATTTTCGGACCTCGACATTGATTAATCGAGGATGTGCTTATCCTCGGCCCACCCCTCGAGCTGCTATGACCAAGACTAATCTCTTTACTTACTAACATAGTCTCTTCTGACGAAGATATCTCTTCCTCGAACAAACCCTCGTCCTCGGATCGGGCCACATGCCCAATATACAAACAAATAATGAACTTCTGAGCCCAATATCCCTCCAATGATATATTAGAATTAGTAGTCTTGAGAAGTAATACTCAAAAAATTTCTCTTCTAAGTTCCCCCCTTTTCTCTTTCCTGATTGCATATAATTATCTCTGTCTCTCTTTGTCCCTGTCTCTGTCTCTCTCTCTCTAAATTTGACAATTTCTTCTAGTATTACTCTTTTTTCTTTTATTTAAGTTAATTACTCTTTATTAATATTTTGGATATGTTATATACACACACACACTTTTTTTAGATGAGCCAAATTTTTCTAACATGTATGATAGTGGTTATGTTTTCTTGTACAATTGAAATTTCTTGGCTTCAAATATATTATTTTCATGCATCTTAAATTTCTCATTCTCTTAAGGAGATTATCATTATTATCTGAACCAAAATTAAATGAAATGCAAAGCCAAGTAGATTGTATTTTGATATAAAACCAGATTCTCACTTTCAAAACAACTCAATATTAACTCAAACTAAAATTAGAACCAAAGGCTTAAGATTAAGAGAGAAGATCTATGATGGGGAATTAAGAAACATAACACCAAATCACACCAACCCAAAGTTGATTTGCCAAAAGCACAAAAACTCATCCAGCAAAAGTAGAGCTGCAAGAAAGAATAAAAATTCACCCAAAAAAAAAAAAAGTGAAAATAAAAAAGAGGGGTAGGGGGGGGAGGGATAAAAAAAATGGACTAAGACTATTCCGACTAGCTTCTTTGCAATTTTAGCTAAACTAGCCAAAAAAAAAAAAAAACTCCATTTTTACTATTTTAACAGATAGATATATACGTCAGTCTCAATATTTATTTCTCTACTATATTCTTATAAAAAAAAATTCTCTACTATATTTAGATATTATTTTTTCTCTCTCTAAAAATAAATAAATAATTTTTTCACTTCCCCACCTCTTCCACTGCAATATGGCAACACTACTCTTTTACAAACCCACCTTCACCTTCACCTTCATTGCCAATCACAAACACCAATCCACCACAGACACCACCAATCATTGCAAACAATTTTAGCATCAGAAATCACAAACCTCACCCACTTTCATCAAAAACCCAAGCCAGTTGCACCTGTTTCAAGAACCAAACCCAATCACGGCAAAACCCACTAAATAATAGATTTCATTAATTATTTTAAATTTTTTAATGATCTATTATAATATTTAATATTGATAAAAACTCAGTCTTACATGTGTTTTCCAACATAACTCAAAGTAGTTTTTGTTATTTATTTTTACTAATTATTTTATTATTGAATTTTTATTTATGTTATTAAACTATTTATTTAGTTTATTTACATTTCCTTAATAAATATGCATATCATAGATATATTATTCTTGTTTGTGTATATTATTATTGTATCATTTATATCACATTTAGAATATATTGATATACTTGAATAAATAAAATCAAGGAACGATATTAATTGTCTTTAATTTTAGCCCAATTAAAGGATTCTCCCTAGTCAAGTTTAGTTTCTATACGTAGCGTACATGGGATTCATAAAACAACTTTGAATAGTAAAAGATGTAACCTTTAAAGATTTTATGTCGTGGACATGGATCTTCCTGTCAAACAACATAATTCTCCTTATTCCGTTCTCTCTTCCTATTTCCAAATCTTTGATTTTCTTCCTTTTATTTTAACATAAATATATATATATATATAATTTAACTCTAAATAATATTACACTACCTAACAACCTTTTTTATTGAATTAACATTTTGAAAATATTACAGTTGGATACAATGTTGTGGATATAGCACTTCTCATATTCTTAACACTTATACTAAATTTTGTGTCAATTAGATACTATTTGCTATTTGATCTAGCTTATCTTTTATGAACACTTTTAAATTATAAAAATTTGAAATTTAAACATTTAATTGATGATATAGTTGTTGATTTTAGATCATCTTGAACATTTTTCAAGAACTTATGGTATAAGAAGAAAATCTAATCCAACTGTGAATTTCTTAAAATTACATCCAATAAAAACACATTGAGGAACTTGAACCCAACAATATATATATATATATATATATATATATATATATGATTTGTCCTTTAGCTAAATTTCTTATTTGCAAGGTAGGATATAAAATATATTCTCCTTTCGATTTCTTCATATGTCTGACAAAAAAAATTTTAAGGTTTGTGTAATTGTAAACAGGTAAGCAAATCATGAAAGAAATGGATCATGAATGTACTTATATACTTGTCGGGTCATATCTCTAATATGACACTACGGATCAGATCCTTGATTTGTTTGCTTGTATGATTCTAAATTGACAGCATTGAAGAGGGAGATTTGGTATATCTTACAAGTTACAACCACAATGCAAAGGATCGAAAATTCAGAGGTACAACTAAGGCAAAGTTAATTATCTGTGCTGAAGAATGATGCCATGTGAATCTAAGTTATATCCTTTAGAGGACATCAATTCAAACATTACACATGGAAGCTGCTGGGACTTACAAGCTTTACCTTCTGAATAGCAGGGTTGATGGCCCCACGAATGGTCCCGGATGGATGAGCATTACCTTCAAGGTAGAGCAGGACTGCATTAATGAAATGACATAGGTGTACACGTAGTCAAGTCAATGATCATGACCCTGTTTAATTGAGAATCTAGAGCCGGTATGAAACTTTGAATGATCAAGATTCTAGATATATATGGTTGTTGGATGAGTAATCTATTAGAAATTAACTTCTACGCTGTCCTACAAATGGTCAAGACAACATAATTTTCCAATCCTCCTATGCAGGTTGGCTAGTCCATTCACATGTCCCTATTGTTTTGGTGATCTGTAGGGTTTCAAAATTGAAACAATAAAATAAAATAATTCAATGTAGAAAGAGAAATCGGAAGAAAGAAATTTAATGTGGTTAAGTTTGATGGTTTACCTCTACAATCAAAAGTCTAACTAACCACACCTTTGCTACATTAAATTATGTTATAATGGACCCAATGTAGGGTAATTAAATTTATGAAGACATTAAGCATAGTATGGTAACTTTAAAACCATCCATCATATTACAAAACCATGGTAGTATAGTATATGAATTTATGATAATATCTCAAATGTAAAGCTTGAAGATGTCTTGAGTTTGTAGTATAAACTTGATAAGGGAACTATGACCATAAATGATCGGATTAGATGTAAAATGAATTGGCCATGATGTCAATTGGAACAAAAGAGATAATAATGAACAAGGATGTTCAGCAAGGAATAGAGCTCAGAAGATGTCTATTGTGGCTAAAAGATTACTGCACCAATGACCAAAGGAAGACTAGTATTATGGTAGGAGGCCTATGTTTATAACAAAAAACCTAATAGACTATATCTTTAATTTATTGAATTGTGTTTAACAATAAACCCAATGTACGTAGAGCGTAAGGTATCAGGTATGATAATCCTAAAAACATGGTAGTATTATAAAACCATGAGAGCCTATAATATTATACAAAACCATAGTCTAGCCATAATGTACGCTTTATTATTTCCATAGCCTTTTCTATTTGTTGGAAATTTTTTTCGATATACTTTCGGAATCTTCACGTGTATACTAAGTAATTCCAAACTTTAGTAAGGGTGAAAAATGAAAACTTGATGCATAAAACTTGGTGGATATAGCGTTATTAAATTATTTGCAATGATGTAAAGAATCTCAATGTGTCACTCGGTCAAATGAGCTCTAGAAGACCTACCAAAGATGAGCACACTAGCTCGAAACAATACTGATGTGGTATTGGCCCAAACTTTTGATGCTTTAGTTAAGACTCAAAATAACCATTCATAAACAACCCGATCTTGACTTGATAAAAAACTCAAACATGTTTGTTTGTTTATAAGTAAACCAAACTTAAGTTTTAATTTTAGATTTGTTTGAAAAATGAACCAAGTCTAAGCAAAAAATATGGTTCATGAACATGCTCGTGAACAATAAGGCTTAATAAAAAAATAAAAATAAAATCCAAGTTTAGGCTGGTTTATGAACTTGGTAATAAATTTGATATGATCTTGAAAAATAAACTTATATCTTACCAATCCTTTAATTAATTAGGAGTTATGATCACATGTCCAAACCAAATGGAGTTGATAATATTCTTAATATGGACTTAATACTTAGATCTTGAGATTAAAAGCTTAATATGAAGTATGAGTTTGAGCTTGATATTGAGCTCAGCCTTAGTTTGGTTAAACCAAGTTTAAACTTTTGGACTTTCTAACAAGTTCAAATTCCAATATAATTTGTAAGATTGGTTTAAACTCAAACTAAATTTGAATATTTTACATTTGTTTGTATAAAGTTTGATCATTTAATACTTGACAAAACTCGGATTTACGATCTTATTTTGGGCAGGCGTAGATTGTGCTTATGCATCTAGACTTGTCCCCATCAATCTGCTTTTAGGATTGACGAGCTATTCCTATCAAATTACTTTCAGGATTTACCTCCAAACAAAATTGTGCAGTACTTTTATTGTTTATTTACTTCTTGAACTCCTCTGTCCTAGTAAAAGTGAGAATACGTTGGTGATTTTAGATATGCAGCAGGACAATCAATATCGGGGGAGAAAAAAATCAATTGAAACGGGGAAAAGTCACTAAAAGTATAGTATAGTATTTGAACATTTTCCCAAGCAAGCCTTCTTGAATAGTGAGCAAGATCCACATATTCCAGTGGAGGACAATGCATGGACCTAGGCTATAACGAAACAGAGACCCGAGGTTCCCTAGAAGAACGGTGATTAACTTTTGGAGTACATATAACACGCTGGCTTGAAACTAACTCACCAACAACAGGCTCGCTAAACAACAACAACAGAACCGAAGTGTACTGGGGATCTGGCTCACACAGACGTAGACGTAGAGAAAGCTTATATCCATTGGATAAAATTAAGAGGCACACAGCACTTGGATTTGACTGGAATTAAATTTTATCTCGTGGAATGGGATTTTATAATTTAAATGGTACTTTCACTTTGATACACCCATGAACCCAAGTAATTTGATTGATCGATTGATTTTGCGATCATGACACCCCTACAACACCAAAACTTTGACCTACATGCATGGCACTGGAGCTGGGTACCCCTATGCCTATCCTTGCACTGTTGCCCATGTGCTAATTAAACTGCAATGCATGCCTATTATGGGTTTTACCGGATTGAGATGCAACGGGTGGTTGAGATTTAAATTTACAAAAAGTAACTTTAAATTTTAACAATTGAATTTAAAAAATGAGAAAAAGTTTCGACTAGTAAAAAATTATTGTGAGAGAAAAAGGGGTTAATTGCATGGCATATTGCAATTGTATTGGATCTCAATCTGGTCTAAGAGCATTGGTTTAAGAATTACATTTAGAAACATTTTATAGAAAAATGATAAACCAATTAATTTTTCTGACAAATTTTTATATTTCCTATAAAAGTGATGTTAAAATTTTCCTAATATGGTTTATTAACGATTGTTCTAAGAGCATCCGTTAACATGACCCAAAAATTAATTACTTTTTTTTTTTTTTTACAATATTTTCAATTTCTTATAAAAATGTCCTAAAATAGGTTATTAATGTATATTCTAAAGGCATACATTAACTGAACTCATTACACACACACACTCACATGCTTATCATTTTAAAACCGTGTTTTAAAAATGATAAGCCCATACCAAAACATAATGAAAAAATTGTGGCTTAAAATTAAAAAAATGTGTTTAATGGTCAGGTGACTTAGGTTGGTTCAATCCTTAGGCCATTAGGTTATTGGTGGTTTTAGGAAATTTTTTTCTACAGTAATAATTAAAAAACTTAAATTATACAAAATATAATAAAAAATAAACTTGAATATATCGACATCACAAAAAAATGCAAATACATGAAGTTTTATAATTTCCTTCCACTAATAAAATGAGAAAGCAAAAAGGGACCAAAAAAAAAAGATGAGAATTGGGAATTTTGAGATAAGAGTAATAAAGTAAGAGAAAGTATGAAATGATGATTAAAAAAAATGGGGAGAGAGAGAGAGAGAGAGAGAGAGAGAGAGAGAGAAATAAACGATACCTACTGCAATTACGAGCCAAGCCGTTGAGGAAAGTAAAGCTGAGGTGAGTAGAGTTGCCAACACCACATAGGAGAACTCATGGTGAAGGTATCTCTCTTGGCACTATTTTCTAGGAAATATGAAATTTGATATTATTTTTATGGAATGGGTTGAATGAGTTACAAATCTAAATGATTATGAGTTTTTTTTTTTTTTTTTTTGGTAATTACACTAAATCCACTTGTGGTTTGGCTTGAAATCACTTTACCTATCCGTGATTTAAAAAGTATTACTTTACCCACTTGAGGTATGTTTCATTTGTTTTCCGTAACCAACCTCTGTTAAAATCAGGGGTAAATACGTATTTTTGCTCAAATTTTATGTCTCACTCCTCCCAAAACAAAAAATATCACAAAAATGCAAGAGAAACAAGATCAAAAAAGTGGTATTGATCTCTCTCTCAATTCACATAAATCTTGAATATGAAGAACATACCCAAAAAAATAAAACCCAGATCAACATACATAAATAACCAAACAATACAATATTGCCCTTCAATCAACCAAACAATACGCTATGACCTATCTCAATCAAATATATTATGTATACACGATTTTCCTACACATATCATTTCAAATCTTGATCCACATTATACATCCAAAACATATTTACATCAAAACAGCAAATGCTAAGCCACAAACTATCTGAATTACGCAACTGTCAAATTAATCACAAAAAGGTAGCAAGAAAATCACAGATCTGAACCATACCAAGAATTGCCAACAAGTAAAAAAAGATGAAGAAAGCGAAGGATTACCTTATGAAGAGGACTATCTTTAGGAAGAAAGCTCCCAATTGTTTTCCCGTACACCTCACAAGTAGAGAAGTGAATGAGACGCTTATTGTTCTCTGAGTAGTACTTAACCTAATCAAATTCAAAAATCACAATCACACACATCACCCTGAATCAAATAACAACCAAATCTTTGTAAAGTGAACATAAAATAAATAAAAATTCCAATCAATCAAATCAAATTCCAATTGATTACAAATGCAAAAAGAATTGAAAAAAACACAATTTTGTTCTCAATCAATGCTTACCACTGGGAGTGCATTGATGAAATTGCTGTAAATCATATCGAGTGGACGCGTGTTGTAGTCTGCCAGAGTACAAATCGCCGCCAGGTTTATTGACTACGACAAAAATTCAAGAATAGTTTCAAAAAAAGAATGAAGAAATTGAGAGAATCTGAAATGGTAATGTGTAAAGAGAGGAGTGGAACTAACTAGATCTGACATCTTGATGAGCCCTCTGAGGCGAGAGTCATTCTTGATGTTGAGGCGATGGAACTGGATGCGATCAAACCAAGGGTGAGCGCCCGCGGGCTCAAGAAGGTGCTTGATCTTGTCGTTGTAGACATCGAGAGCCAACACCTTGTGCGGTGTCTTTGACATGAGCTTTTCGCAAAGGTGGGAGCCAATGAAACCACCAAATATTAATTTTCACAAAACCCTCCCTTTTGATCTTGTTTCTCTTGTATTTTTGTGCTATTTTTTGTTTTGAGAGGAGAGAGACATAAAATTTGAGCAAAAATACCTATTTACCTCTAATTTTAATAAAGGCAGGTTACGGAAAACAAACGGAATATACCTTAGGTGGTTAAAGTGACACTTTTTAAATCACGGGTAGGCAAAGTAATTTCAGGCCAAACCACAGGTGGGTTTAGTATAATTACCATTTTTTTTTTAATGAGCTTTTTGTTGAATATTTTATTCATTTGTTGTTGTTAGGACTATTTTTGTTATTGCTTGGACTAATTTTTATTATTGTTATTTGGGCTTTTATATATATTATTGTTTAAGGAGTTAAGGATTATATCTGGGGGCCAAAATTATTTTTTTTGAACCTAAATTCTTGGGTTTCTCAAATTAGGGTGTTCATATGATCACCCTATACCTTGGGTTCAACTTAAAACCGCCCTTGCATTAGGTAATAGCCTAAGGCCCCTAAGTGAAAGAGTGCCTCCTATTAACCAATAAAATATATTATATCTATCTATCTTACAATGTTGAGTCATTGACAGTTTTTTTTTTAAGGTCTCCTCTATTGGCCAATAAAATATATTCTCTATATATCTCAGTGTAAAAATTTTAATTAATAAAAATTACTTTTAAAAAATGATCTCTTCAAATGTTGTGCACCCTATAAATGTGTTTCGCTCTATTTGTGATAGCTTAAAAATGTAAAAAACTTCATTCTCCCAAAGACACATAAAGTGAACCGACTCTTCATTTCCAAAAATATATATATATATATATATTACTAAAATTCAACGTTGTCAAAAGAGAGAGAATGACCTTAAAAAATATTGAGAAATTAAAACCACTAGATATGACTATTCTCCTTTTATATTTATTTAATTTTGAGAAATTAAAACCACTAGATATGATGATAGTTTTTTTAAAAAAATATTGTCTTAATCTCAAGGGTGTTCTCAAATATGATATTTATTTTGAAAATAGATACATATTTGGAATTAAAATTTTATAAAGAAGTTTTTATAAATCTTCTGTTCTTGTGTTCTTTTATCATTTTCCCATATTTCCCTTACACAATTGATTAATATTTTCCTAAACTCATTAATGGAGTACTTGATCTTTACATGTCCATCATGCTTGTCAAATAGAATGATTGAAGATTAATTAAAATATAATATATCTCATTTGAAAAAAAAAAAATCAATATATATATACACACAGAGTTAGTTTTTTTATTTTTTATTTTTTACAAGATAGAAATTTTACTCTAACTTAATCTAAGTATATATGTGTGTGAAACTCCCTCTTAGAAACTTGAACCCCAGTCCTTTTCCCCCACACCTTACAAGCATTTATATTTGTAGAATGACTATCATACCAAAGGTGTGCGGTGATTATATGCACACATAGTTAAGTCTACTAAATATTGTGTTTCAAATTGGATAATATATGTCCTCCTATTAACATCAAAATTGGCATATAAGTAAGTCTTTGAAGGACATTAAATTAACAATGAGCTTAATAAATTATTAAGCCAATAAAAATCACATTCATTACAAATAGTTATATTAAATATAATTTGAATCAGAGATGAGAAAAGATTGGGTATTGCTTCGATATCTTGGAGAATAGGGGTGTGCATGGGTCGGGTTAAAGGGATTATTTGACCCAACCCATCATGGTGGGCAAAAAAAAATTAAATTCAATCCAATCCAACCCAACCCAACCCATCACATAAGTTCAACCCAACCCAACCCACATGGGTTGGGTTGGGTCAGGTTGAACCCATGGGTTGGACAAATTTTATTATTATTATTATTATTAAATTGAGTAGAAAAAAAATATAAATATTAATATATTAAAAAAATCTAAAGATTAATATCAATGTAACTCAAAGGCAAACAACACTAATGACTAAACAATAATAGTAATTTAATATGGTTTGTGAGAACTAATTGGCTTTTATATAGGATAGAAAGAGTTGGTTATTTTAAAAAAATTATTAATTATATAATATTTTATATTATATATATATTAAATATATGGGTGGGTCGGGTTGGGTTTGGCGGATTTGAAATTTTATGACCCAAACCCAACTTGACCCGCTATCAAATTTTTTTTTGTAACCCAACCCAACCCACCAAAGCCTAAAAACCGACCTAACCTAGCAGGTTAGGTTGGGTTGGGTTGGTTTTGGCGGGTTGATAGGTTGGTTGCACACCCCTATAGAAGAGTTTCTCTCCCACAGTCGATTGCAGAGGTAGAAAGCCATGCATGGTACCCATGAGAACTCTTGCATTCTCTTTAGAAATTAGGGTTACAAGTTATACTTGATGTTTTTAAGGGGGACTCAGATATAATTATAAACTCATTGAAAGATGAGGATGAATCTCTACCATCTTTCGGTCATTTGATTTTTTATGCAAAGTTGATTCCAAAATCTTCCTGGAATATTAGTATTTCACATGTTCTGTAGCTCATAATTGTGCTAGACATACTAAATATGTCACAGTTTTTTTGATGTAGATATATAGATGATGTTTCTTCATACCTCAATGTTGTAATTCAAGCCGATTTGACTTTTCTTTAATGAAATTTGTAGTCTCCTTTTCAAAAAAATAAAGCTTAAATCCATAATATATATATATACATATATATTGTAAAACTCGCTTATTTTACAAGATCAACTGGATATATATATATATATATATATATATATATATATATATATATATATATATATATATATATTGTAAAACTCGCTTATTTTACAAGATCAACTGGATATGACAATGGGTATATATATATAAAGGTTCAATAAATAGTTTGTAGTAACACTCTTAATTATTTTCAACAACAGTCAAGATGACCTCCAATTTGCATTTAAAAATTTATGCAATTACGAAAGAGGATAGTGTGGTTTGAACCTTCTTGAGCTCGAACAAAAATGGTCAAATAGCATACTATAAACATATTCATGGGGTCAATTAGAATTAGAGGGTTTGGTTAATGTAAACCTCTAGGATACACATTAACCATCTATTTTAAGAAAATTTTTATGGAAAATTAAAAAAAAGTCAAAACAATTAATTATTTTTTTGTTTTTCTATAAATTTTTTAAAAAAATGATTTACTAATATAAGCATTCCACACGTAAGTAAATCCCTTACTAATATAGCAGCAAGTGATAATGTAGAAAAAATCCAGGCTAAAAAAAGCTCGTATATTCTTGCCACAAGTTCCAAAAAATTGCTCATTAAGAAAGCATGGTGGGTACCCTTGGTAGCTGCCGATTCACGGAATGGGAATTAATCACAGTACACAGTACGTACCATACCCATTTTTGAAAGAGGATACGATTCCATTTATTCGAGGAAATGTCTTTCGTATTTCTTTAGCTCTTGTCTCTGTGGGCCACCCAATAGTACAGACAGTATCTGTGGTCCGAAGGGAAAAAATGTTGTGACTCAAAGCACGAGAGCTGAGCTGAGAGGGTAAAATGAGAAAACTTTCTAATTTCGTTTTTGTCAAAACTCAAAGATTACCCTTCTTGCTCCTTTAGGAATTGTTGTGGACATTCACCTTCCCATCTTGGACAAAAAGTAACAGCCTCCATACATGAGCCCAAATGAGAAATTTGTGTGCTTGTTTCACATACTCAAAACGATTTTGTCTACCTTCTTTAATTAAACTATATAAAGAAATAATTCTACCACTTATAGCCAAAAGATAAAGGAAAGTCCAAATACAAAATGTCTAGTTAGGAATATATTATTTCTGTGTTAGTAAAACAAGTGTACAATGCAAAAATTGATGAGATGAATTACTCTGTATTAACCCTAAACTGAGCTAATTAGGTGTAATCAACTTAAATTAGGAAACCCTAAAACAATTAGGATTAGGGCAACATAATACATGTGCCTTGGACCTATATTTCTAACATCCCCTCCAACTTACGGTGGTAAATCTAAGGCTAGTTTGAGTTTGAAGAAAAGAGTGAAGCTTATAACATGAAGCATGCAACTTAGTGAAGATAACTATAAGTTAGTGAATCCGCTAAACGTGAAGAAGATGATAATGAATGAAAGGACAATCAATCTCATAAAAAAATCATTATGATTAATCCTAATAACATTCTAATTGTCATAATAAATTGGAGTAGCAACGGAAAAAGAAACTATCATATCCTTAAGAGAAAAACGTAACTAAGTGAGTTTAGAAATGGTGTTAGTAAGAGCATGATATTCAACCTTAATGCTAAACTAAGCAACAACATTTTGTTTACACCAAAACTAAAGAACACTAATAACATTTAAATATATTTGGTAATTTCATGAAAGATATCATTATATATGAGCAATCTTATAATGCTTTGTCGCACAATATATCATAGTAGCAATGGAAGTAGAAACTCACATGTACCCTTAACAAGAGAGCGTTTCCAAATGAGCTTACCAATCGTTTCAATAAGAACACAATAGTCAACCTCAATAAAGCAACAACAGTTTGCTTTCCAAGCTATCAATAAACTACCTAGGAAGAAGCAATTGCCACCATTAAATTAATTGTGTAAGTAAACAATTGTATTACTGTAGGTATTGATGGAATGAATAACCCTAGAAAACTCTAAACTAGCTTAGATTAGGTTTAGTGAAATTAGATTGGAAAACCCTAAAAAAATAGGATTAGGAAAAAATAATAAATTGACCTTGGCCTATATTTGTATTAAAGAGTATATGTGTGATATATTTTCTATCTTTGGGGGAAAATGAGTGAAAGAAAAGGAAAATAATTGAATTGGTAGAGTGCATATACAGTCCTGCCACTCTACAGCTTGTTTTTGAGAAATTAAGGAAATGTTTGATAAGGGTATTTAAACAACAATTTTCATTGTTTAAATAACACAACACGTATTTTCATAATACATTTTTACCCACATGTATTTCTAAAAAACTTAAACAACGTTACTAGAACAACATTACCAAATGGACCCTAAAAGAAAAACCTTATTGTCAAAAGTCTTACAGTTCGACATTTCTTTTGATATTTCTAACAAAAACATTGTGGGTATTTTTGATATACATGTGGGTGAAAAAATGTGTTAAAATGTGTGTAAGTATGTTTGAAATGTAAAAAATATGTGTTGAGTAGAGTTACCAAACGGGCCCTTAGAATTCAAATATTCCATCTCCCACAACCATCAATCCATCAAAAGAGGAAAGATTTGCCTAAAATCTGAAATTAAGACCCGACCGCAGGGATCATGGTGGGTGTCTTCGTAGTTTATCCAATGTATGATGATGTTTCCTCTCAATCAACCTTCATGCACATGATATATGTATCAATGGACGGATATGATTGCAGTACGTGAGTAGAGCAATCAAAAATGACAATTGACATGGATTTGGCGGTGGGTCTTGTTGTTTTAGGACCACGTGATCTTGTGGGCTGGGAGGCTTGGATCCCCATAAAGATTTCCAGCATCTTAGAATAGTCCCCCCCTCCCCCCTTTTCTCACGAGTTCTCTCTACTCTATAGTCAGCTGTACCCATGTTTTTCTGCACAGGCATCTTTGATTCTTTCTTCTCTCTCACTATTTCTCTTAGTGATTCGCATGTCGAAGAAGAATCACATGTAACAACAACAACTCAGCTTGTAATGCCACCATTCTACTTATAAGCTACAAACCCACTAGATAATATGTTGAATTTGCGTGAAACTCTTATTATACTGACAAAAAAACATAGTCCAAATCCATATCTGGCCCACAGTCAAGTATATATTTTATTTAATTTACTGACGAGATGTTGATATCACCAACTGATGATCATCTAGCAACTTGCTCGATCATTTAGTTTCAAAAATTACCGTTTTGATTGCAGATTTGGTGGCAACATACCATGTAGATATGTTTTGTTCCTCGTCTTTTCAAATGGTGCGAGTTATGATAGAAAGTATACTAATGGATTGAAGCATGAGTGTGTGGAATTTACGTTTATGTCTATATATTCCAAGGAAATATAGCAGGACCAACATTTTTTTTAATTGAATCTTTGGTTAGGTAGAGGACCTAACTATCACTATTTAGCCATGTGGGGAAGGCATGCTTAGTTGTTTTCATGAAGTTACTTGATTTTATTATATTCGGTAAAATATGTTTTGTAAGGGATATGAATAGATTGGACATGCATGGGGCACACATGCATGACATTCTTGATAATAAATTATGGTGTTAATTATAGGATATGGACGAATGAAACCCTGCATGGTGGAGCGTCTAGTTCCCCGATAGCTCCTCCTACCTGCGAGATCTTTAGGTCAAAGATCATCCCTTGAATTGGCATATTTGTTTAGTCTAATTTCAATTTCCAATCAAAATCTTTGCTCTAGACCTGAAACTATCTTTGTCTAATATCATACCAAGAAGATCTCCAAGAGAACAGTAAGTTTTATAAATAATTGATATATTATAGTACCACTAATTCTTCTATACAAAAAAAAAAAAATTGTATGGAATTACTATTAATATTTAATGTGGCAGGACCAATGCTTGCAATTTAATCTACCAGATTCTCTCGTGTGCATGGCATGACATTGTTTTTTTGCTATATTTTTCTTCATCGCGTGCAAGATGCTCAAAATTAATGATAATTATAATTCCTCATGGAAATTGTATACTTCTTCTTAGACTATTATTACCTTAGAAGTTTGCAAGAAGCAAGAAGAATTCGCTCATTTTAATATATAGATTATAGAATCAATGTCGGTACTTCGCTATTTATCTATGTAGATTTGGTAATTTAAAATTTAAATTTAAATTTTTTTTACCAATGAGAGTTACCTTGGAAGTTTCATTATGAAGCCCTGGAACCATGATAATTACTCCACAGATAACACTATATATCTTTGAAATTTCCAAGTGAGTAGGCAAGACAACATGGACAAGGAACCAATCTGATATGACGCCATTGATTGTATGTACTCTTAGATACGCACAAAGAAAATCTAGAATGAAGAAAAATCTGGTTTGATGTCTACCCCATTCCTTATTTTCCATCTACAAATCTAAATGTTGAAGACAAAACCCTGATTCATTAGAATCCTTCAATTCAAAAGAAAATCTAATTAAAAGATCCTCTGATGATTATCTAAATTTTGACCACTTTAATTCCATCCTAAGTTTAAAAATAAATAACAACTGTTTTAATTGCAACCACGAAGCCAATTAATATTGGACCAAACTTGACTAATCTTGACCTGATGAGATCATGATCCAACGGTTTAGACTTGTCGTTTTGGTCCTTTAACGGCCCACAAGAATGAATTAATACTCCTGTGGGTTGCTTGGAATATTCGTGATCATGTCATCATGATGATACATACATAAACACACAAAACACGCAGTGGAATATGAACTTTAATACCATGTACACGAGCATTTTATGACCATTTCCCGTTCGGAAGAACAGAGAAAAAAAAAATGAAATCCAATGCATTGTCCTTCCGTATCTTTGAAAATAGACTTTATATGCCACGACGTCGTTTCCTATGAAAGAGCCCAAAAGATTTTCTTCCCTGATGTCAAAGATTTACATCCTATTTTTTCATGCAAATGCAACTTTTACATCTATAAATACTACCCAATCTTTCCACCACAAAGCACAGCTGACATCCCTCACCAACTTTATATTCCTCTCTTCTTCTTCTTGTTCTTCTTCATCACTCATTCCCTCTCTTAAAAATGGTTGAAACTTTTCCAATTACAAAATATTTCATGCTACTATTTTTATTTTTAAGTTTTTTGGTGTCCACCTTAGGAAAGCCAAAGCTAAGTACAAATTGTCTTTCATCCAAGTTCCAAAACCCTGTCTATCAAAATAGAAAGCTCCAAAACCTTGATATCATAAGTAAGCTTCGTGATGACCATGATGCCATTGAATTAGCCTCTAGTGATTATGGCAATATGGTTAACGAGATTCCAGCCTCAATTCTTTATCCAACTTCTATAAATGATATTGAAACCTTAATAAAATTTGCTCACAATAATTCTGCTCCTTTTACTATAGCTGCTAGAGGCCAAGGCCATTCTGTCCGTGGACAAGCAATGGCTCGTAATGGGGTTGTTGTGAACATGAGATCCTTGAAAAATCATAGAAATGGGTTTGGAATCACCGTCTCTGGAACCCCATCAATGGGTTTCTTTTATGCTGATGTTGGTGGTGAACAGCTCTGGATTGATGTTTTGAATGCCACACTTGAACATGGACTTGCACCGGTCTCATTCACCGACTATTTGTACCTAACTGTTGGAGGGACACTCTCCAATGCAGGGATTAGTGGCCAAACCTTCCGTTATGGTCCTCAGATCAGCAACGTGTATGAAATGGATGTCATCACTGGTATGAATTATTTTTTTACTCCATTTTTACATCTTCTGTTTTAGTAGATTGATGATTTAAAAAAAAAATAAAAAAAACTTTATAGATTCAATAGAATTTGAAAGTATGGGTGAAGAAGGCAAGATTCGAATACAAGTTCCTTATTCAGTTATAACAAAAAATTTTACCTATTGAACAACTAGATCTACTTATAAAAGAGAAAATCTGTGGACATAATTCTTGTATCATAATTTTTACCATAACACTGATGTGGTTTATGGTTAATTATAGAATAAAAATAATAAATCCATATAAAATGATAAATTTTCACTTATAGTCTACCACGTGTAAAATGACCTATATATAATACAATGTAGTGGTTGTTGAACTTAAATATACCCTCGCATTGGAACATATTGATTATTATTACTGTTAGGAGTCCTTTAGTTGGGACCCAGATTAGTTCTTAAAGTTCACACTGTGGTCCTTGACCTAAAGACCTAGACGGACTTTACATTTGTCTCCTTTGTTTAGCACCTAGTTGGTTTGGTTTAATTATTAGCTAATATTTTAGTTTTATGCAGATCTATTCTCAGATTTGTTTTTAGAATTTAATCTTGTTGCATGCATGCAGCTATTTTGGGGTCTACTTATGATGTTTTTGCTTGTTTGATTTAGGGGAAGGTGATTTTGTTACTTGCTCCCCAGAAAAGAACAGGAAGCTCTTTTATGCGGTTCTCGGTGGTTTAGGCCAATTTGGGATTATAGTCAGAGCAAGAATTGCCCTAGAGCCAGCTCCAAAGAGGGTACGTGTAAATATATATATATATATATATATATATATATATATATATATTTAGAAACATACGTGTAAATATTAAATAAAGCACTTTTTTTATTATTATTTTTGAATGTGTAGCACATTGACTTAGACTTGTCTTATTGTTTTCCCACTGCTCTCATAATGTCGATTTCATGATGTTCCTTATTTCAACTATGCATGCACGATAATAATTACAACTTTGATGATGATAATAAAAGACTAACTACAAAAACCCATCCAACTATACTGTACATAAAGAGATATTCATCATCAAGAAAAATTAAATTGATAAAGCAACCCATTTATGTACATCACACAGTTATCCAAAATAAAAGAGAATTTCATAACCCATTAATTCCATGCTAGTTAGCTATTTTTTATTTTTGGTAATGCTGAGTTTTTTACTATGTGCCAATATTGTTTATTTAATGTGTGATGAATTTGTTTTTTTGTAGGTCAAGTGGGTTCGAATGCTTTATAATGACTTCTCTGCATTTACTAAAGACCAAGAGAGCTTAATATCACTCAATGGAAGGAAGCAAAAGAATGCACTTAATTACTTGGAAGGTTTACTTCTCATGGATAAGGGTACACCAGAAAATTGGAGATCAACCTTTTTTCCATTATCCGATCACTCCAGAATTATTTCCCTTGTGACCAAATATGGCATCATCTACTGTATAGAAGTAGCCAAATATTATGATGACCACACTCTTAATTCAGTGGACAAGGTACATCTTAAAGATCAACATGATTTATAATACTTATAGCAAAATTACCTTTAAAGTTCTTCTAATTAGTAATATAACAATATGACTCGTAATAATGGTTTTTTTTTTTTTTTTTTAGGAACTCCAAGTTTTGTTCGAAGGGTTGGGCTTTATTCCTGGATTTACATTTGAGAAGGACATCTCATACAAAGATTTTCTGAATAGAGTCCAAAGTGGAGAGCAAAAGCTTCAGTCACAAGGACTATGGGATATTCCTCATCCATGGCTGAATCTCTTTGTACCAAAATCTCATATCTCAGATTTTAATTCCATTGTTTTCAAGGACATTGTTCTTAAACGTAACATTACCACAGGACTTGTCCTCGTTTACCCTATGAACAGGAACAAGTAAGTTTTTTTTTTTTTTTTACTAAAGTAGAATTTCAACCTCGGTGCCATAATGATTGCTCTTTATTATCAAATCAAAACACCAATCGATTTTTGGTGTAGGTATAATTCGAACTATAAATTTTTTATTTAATAGCAAAATAATTTATATATCAAACAGCTAAACGAAACTTATAAGGAAAAATCTTTGATACAATTTTTTAAGTGTTATACCTTCAGTTTTTCAATTAATTTCAATCATGTAACCTATTAATCAAGGCAATAAAACCATGTGATTTATTAGCTATTACACTTCATAGTTAGTGTATAGCTACAATTTCTAAGATCACATTATTAAATTGGGAACCTAAAGAATAACAATTAAGGAATTAATTTGGGGTTCAAGCAATAGTCCAATAGTAATGGGTTTTTTGTTTTTTTTTTTTTTTTTTTTTTGTTTTTTGGTGATATCACATGTTTGTAGTTCTAATCCATTCTCCCTCTACTATGCTATTTACCTATCAAAAGAAATTTTGAAAGAAAAAAAGAAAAAGAAAAAAAAACTAAGTAATGCTTAACTTTTACCTTTATGTATACACATAAATGCACACAAAAACATTTTGATATATTGAATATGAATGAATTACTGAAAATTAAATTACAGGTGGGATGATAGGATGTCTGCGGTTATACCTGATGAAGATGTGTTCTACACCATAGGCTTTTTACATGTAAGTGGGTTTAATGACTGGGAAACCATTGATTTACAAAACAGGGACATACTGCAGTCTTGTTATAATGCCGGTATTGAAGTTAAACAGTATCTTCCCAATTACAAGACAATGGAAGATTGGAAAAACCATTTTGGCATGAAGTGGAGAACTTTTCAAGAGAGAAAAGCTCAGTTTGATCCGAAAATGATACTATCACCAGGACAAAGAATTTTCAATAACAATTGAAGCATAAATGTATTAGCTAGTGTGACTGGAGTGTAGGGGTGTAGTGAAAATATATATTTCTATCCTTCGTCTTTTGTAGTATAAGTTTCACTTTTTTACTTCTCGTACTATTTATGCCTTTTTTATTTTTATTTTTTGGTATCATTAGCAATCAGTAGTTATGAGAATTAAATTAATAAACATAATCTTGATGGTCCATTTGTACTCAATTTGTCATAGTTTTTTTTTATGTTTTTTTCCCTAGCTTATTTATGCTATATATATATATATATATATATAACTATTTAATATTTTACTTTTTCTAGATACAATTATATTTTTACCTAATTTATTTCTTAAGTCCAATAAAAGTCAATCAAAATCAACAAATTATAATAATATCATTCATGCATGTGGTTTAGTCAAACTGTTGTTGGAATTTTCTAACTTGATACACACGTTTCCATTTTTTTTAATGATTTGAACCACATATATAATAACGTGACGTTGAATCAATATTGCCTTAATGTGGGATTTAAAAATTTACAGTCGGCCAGAAAAGGGTCTTAGTTGCGTATCATAATTACCTTAGATTGCTGGTTAACTTTGGTAATCTTGGACTGCTAGGAAGAATTCAAATCCTATCCTATCACATCTAAAACAGAAGTCATAGTTAGCTGTAGGTGGGGTTGGGTCCAGATCTCACCATCTTCAGAAGAAGTACCTAGCTAGCTACTAGTGGGTGCTGGGTACGTACGTAGAGTCTGTTGCTACGTATGATTATTTGGAAAAATATGATAACGACTCTGGTTGAGTTAAAATTGTGTAACTCTAAACAATGTTTTATTATTTGATAATCTGTTATTGAATTTGTATTTTGAAAATCTTACCGTTAGATTATATATTATATATGTTTTTAACATATATGCATGTCACTTTTCATGTTAATCGAATGTTATTTACTATTTAGTCTATAAACTCATTTTTTTATGCATTATTTTAAACTACAAAAACTTATATTTAAACAATTAATTGATGACATGACTTTTTATCTTTGATTATCTTGAAATTTTGTAAGCATATAGAATATATGAAAATAATGTAATTTAATAGTAGATTTGTTAAAATTTATATCTAATTAAAAATATTATATAGTGTAATATTGTTTAAAATTACACATATATGGTGGGTTCCAATTAGCTCAATTGGTAAAGTCTCTGATAGTTGTATAAGAGATCTGGAGTTCAATCCCCGCCTACACCAAAAATTGATTGGTGTTTTGGTTTGATGATAAAGAGTTATCATCAGGAGCACACGTCATAGGTTGAAAATCTCTCTAAAAAAGTTACACATATATGTGTAATTTAAACCCAACCCTATTCGTAATTAAGTGAGCTTTAATTTGAAATGTTAGAAACAACAACTATTTGTTTGACATTTATCTCTCATTACTCGTTAATTGTAACTTCACGCAATATTTGCATATACACAGATAAATTTAAAAATACTAACAATTAGATACATATGAGATGTTCTTACTGAATTTAGTACACTACATACCAATATATATATATATATATATATATATATATATTTTTTTTTTTTGAATTTTCTAAGCCTTGAAAAATCCTTAAAGTATACATATTGGTAGTACATTTTAGAAAGAAATTTGTGAAGATAATTTTCCGAATTTTCTTATGTTTAATAGTATTATATAAACAATAGGTTAAAGGAAAATTACCTCTTAAGTTCTTTTATTTAGCCTAACATGAGATAAAGTTGTTTTCTACTAAAATTTTCTGTAAAACAACTCTATCTCATTCAAGTTAAAGAAGGAAACAATTTCATCTCACGAGAAGCTAAATAACAGAAGTCAAGAGATGGTTTCCAAGTTATTTTAAAATCACTACCAAACATAAGAAAATGAGGTAATTTTCTAGAAAATGATTTATTTTTCAGAAAATGTTAATGTCGAAATAAATAGGTAGTTTTATTGTTTAACGTAATTTTATTTTACAAATATTTTCATACAATTAATTCTGTTAATATTTATTAAAATTTTGAAATAAGTTAAGAAAATTAGACCATATAAAAATTTATTCAAAAGACACGAGAAGATTTATGGAATATGGTAAAATTTTCTTTTAAATTTTTATTGAGTTAATAATAAGTACTAATAAGAAATTTGGATAACCCAGAAAAAAATAAAATAAAATAAAAAAGAGTAAGAAATTAGGATTAATTTGAAGTAATTTTAAATGCACTCAAAGCAGATTTTAATTTAAAGGACATTTGGCACACAGTTTGAATAAATTTGAAATCTAATTTGGAACACCCAACATAAAATTGGAATGAATTAACTAATTAATATTCTGTTGAGTTTCCACTTTAATCATATTATTAATATTATTATATGTGTGTGTGTGTGATAGTATGTAGATAATTTGTACTACCCAATTTCATGCAAACTTCTCACGAATGTGTATTTCTTCTTAAAAAATGGACAATATACCTTTCATAGTATTTGAAAGAAATGCATAGCTTTGCCAATAGCGACAAAAACAAAGTGGGCAGAGAAGGTCTTGTGCAACCCCACGGGTGGGGAGCGTAAAGTAAAATTGATAATCATTACTTAGAACTAAAAAGACCATACTTTGCGGCCTCAATAGGGGCCAAAGACAGCTTATTTCCATTCGTTCGTCGGCTTAGGCATTAAGCATGTTTCTAACTTTTACTGCAGCTGGCAAAGATACCTTTCTCACTATTGCTTTTTTTTTTTTTTTTTCTCCCCCGATCCCTTTATGTTATTAGTGAGCTTATATAGATTAGTGAAAAATACTAATACCACAATCAATTTCATACTCATTTTCATAATTATCCAATGTGACTGACTGTGAATGGCGAATAGAAAAATTGTGAATTCATGTGAAAGTAACAAACAATCAGTCACACTAGCCGTTAGGTCATTAGACACTTTCTATATTTCTAATTAACAAATCAAAGATTCAAATTATCTTACTCTACCTAAACTATATATTCAATATAAAAGTGCATCTTTACCCACCTTCTAACACATGAGCAAATCCAAAGCAATGCATATCCAAATAGCCTTTGCCAACATTGAAACATTGAAAAAGCAAAGTGAAAAATGTTTTATGCCACCCCACGAGTGGGTTAAAGTGAAATGGATGATGATAAAAAAGAGCATGCTTTGCGGCCTCAAAGAGGGGGCAAAGCCAAGCTTATTTTTTTTCCCGACGGTGTATAAATGCGTAAAGCATGTTTCCGACTCTTATTGCAGCTCGCAGGAAACCAGGAAACATAAAAGGGAATTGTCCCCCATCATCATCTTCTACTTTCCTTTATGCTCATATAGAATATTTGTTCTCTTTTGGATTATAATTGCGATTCCTAGACAGGATCCAAACAATTCACACGCTGTAAATTATTAAGATCTTTGACTATAACATAGCAAACGTTTTTTTCAACTATTAAACTTAGTGATATCAATATCATACCACCACTTTTCTCTTCTCACCGACATTATGAAATCAAGTGGAAGATTCTTTCTCGTTTAAAGTAAAAACCCACGGGATAATCTCTAAATAAAGTAATTATTCTTTCTCGATTTATTTTTTTTGTTAATTATTGTAAAATTAACTACAATATTTTTTTAGTTTATGCCTAAATTTATGCCTAACTTAAGATCAATGGCAAAGCCAAGAATTTAGGCTGGAGACAAGATTAAAAGACAAAATTAAAAGCAAAAAATTCATCCAAAAACTATTAATAAGTATTAATAACAAAATAAATAAACAATATATGCTAATGTAATTGTCATACACAACTAAAGTAAAATAAATCACCTAAGATCTTCACTTGTACTAAAAACAATAACTCTCCATGGTTGTAACACCCAAAAAAACCTATCTTTAGGAGGGAAAAAAAAAACCCTAATTATCTTCCCTTTTGAATGTTTCACAACTAAAGTAAAATATCCCTACTTTTCTTTGCTCTCTCATACACGCATAGGCATCTTTCTCTTTCTCATTTCACAATATTAATCCAAGTTTCACAGATTCTCTTTGATTTGTGCGCTTTACAAAGACCTTTGTAAAGAAAACCCAAATTTTTTTGTCTTTTTCCTTGCACTATCTCCCAAGCAAAATCTTTCTTTTTTTTCTCCCTTGGTTTTATCCTCAATTTTATGATTATTTCGTTTGCCCCATAGACCAAGGACAAACCCAAAATTTAGAGTAAGAGAGGGCCGAAGTATGAACATGAAAACCAACTTCTTAATACATTACAATACAATAATCTATTAAAAGAGACTTGACTTTATTTTATATTTCAGAAATCATCTATGATTGATTACGTACTAAATATCACATTGTATAAAATCAAGGAATTTGTCAAGAGATTATCTTTCATTTTAATTTTATAAAGTCAAAGCCAATTATTTTATATCACTAGTATTGGATTCTAAATAATTTGAATATTTTCTTTTTAAAAAGTTAAATATTATAATTGATTTTCCAATTATATTTTTCATATCATTATTGTTGCTAAGTAAAGAAGTACACAAAAATATGGCCAGCATGCATAATGCACTAAAATATAGATTTATGCCATTGCAGAGAGTAGATCTGTGGGCGAGGCATGATGCCAATATCAAATTTGTTTTTTGGAATTGATTGAATTGTGGTTTTTTGTTTTTGAAGAGCTAAGAAATGGGCTTCTTGTTAAATTTTTTGGTTATTGTCTGGGTCATTCTTGCAATTGGTTAGGTTATTTTAAGAGTGGGTTAAATTAATCAGTAGTATTTTTTTCTTTGCACAAAACTGTAGAGGGCCAAGTTAAGTATAAATATATAAATTTTATGATTTCATTAGTACTAAAGTAGGAATTTAAAAAAGATAAGGGGGGCCCAAGGCCACTCGGCCCTCTTTATTTCCATCCCTGGGTCCAAAGATATCAATAAAACTTAATTGTTTTGTTGGACAATGAATACATTATTTCTTAAAAAAAAAAAAAAAAAAAGAACTTCCATTCTAAAAAATTAACTTTACTTTCATACCAAGAAAACCCAAAAAGACAATCAAATTAATTTGTCATTCTTCACCCAAAAAAAAAAAAAAACAATTAGATTTTTTTTAAAATTAAAAATGTAATTTGAGGCAATTTCCTAACGGTTATAAACTCAATAATTAATGAAAATATCGAACTAACTTTTATTTTTTATTTGTTTCCCCTTGAGTATGCCCGGCCCTATCATAAATAAATTTACAGCACTGGTGATATCTAATTGTGGGTTAACCTACCTTCTGAAGAGTATCAATCTTTATGAAGCCCACATCTGCTTAACATATGGGCCAAAGAATCATTTAACCATGGGTTAGAATTTTTATTTATTTATAAAAAAGATGATGTGTTAGGCCTATCCTCCGGGTTAGAGCTTTTACTAATGGACTAGATACCCGTGATACGCTTGGGCAGAACTTGTAAGCCCCAGTGGTTTACTGAAGAAATAACATCTGTCTTCCAACTTCAAAGTCCATAGTATGTTGGCAGCTATCCCCTCTTCTGTCCCAGTGAGGCTGTGACATGGGCTCGACTCACCTCCCTTTCTCTACCCACAAATTTAATACTAAAAATGAAAAAAAATTGATAAATTACTTTTTATTTCGTTTAAACTTTAAACTTTAAACTTTCAAAATATTTCATTTAAACCTTAAAGTTTCTAAAAAAAGTTTAAAACCAGTTGATCACATGATGTTTAATGGGATTAACAAAAAAAAAAAGTGAAAGAAAATTTAAATAAGATTTTTTTTAAAAACAATTCGAGGATTAAATTAAAAATTTTGAAAGTTTAAGGCTTAAATGAAATACACCCAAAATTTTAAGATTTAAAAAGTAATGTATACCATGCTTGCTCATTTTAGTTAGTTCAATTAATAAAGTCTACTATCCAATGGCGGCTTCAGTATTTTTTTTCTAGAAGGGTTAGCATTAGCAAAGCTAGGAATTTATCATGGGTACGGAAGTAAAAAATAAAATGACTTAAATTTTTTTTCTTTATATACCACTTCCATACAGTTTAGTATCGATACAACTATATTTTACAATAGTCTAAAAAAATTATTAATAGTTTAAAGATTAGTAAGACAACAACTATTAAATACATAAACAAATAGAATTAAATTACTAATCATACATTCTTGTCAAATAACTAATCACACATTTAATAAAACACAGATGTAGAAGAAAGTGTAGGGAAAAACAATTTCATTCCGTTGTCAATGCCAAAGTAAGCCAAAGTCTGAGAGAGAAGGTTTTTATTTTTTATTTAATGAATAAACAAAAATTTGAAACTTTTTTTTTATTTCTTATAAAATTAAATATTTTTAAGAGTAGTGCTATTGACACAACACTTTCACAACGAAATCTAGATGGTGGGTAAAAAAGTTATATCAGGTGCAGGTCCAGATAAAAGCCAATTACTTAACTTTTATTGTGAAAATATTTTGAAAATAGTACTAAGATGATCATATTTAAGTTAATTTCAATTGGGTTTAAAAACAAAAATTAGGGTGAGTGTGTTCAAACTTTTATTTTAGAGGGATCAAAATTTATAAAAAAAATTAAAAATTTTATATATATATTTGGGGTGGGGGGCAAGTCAAGGGGTTCATTTGAACCCCTTAGGTATTGTGTAACGCCGCCCTTGCTATTATCATTGAATAATAAATTTGTAGTTCAAACCCCGCCAATACCAAAAATTAATGTCTTGGCTTAATAATAAAGAGCAATTATCAAAAAAAATTTATTTAAAAAAAAAACAATTTACATGTAAGTGAAAAACAAATTGAGGAAAGATGGATAAAGTACCATCTCTAAATTTGGTTGGGTGGAAAAAGATGAGAAATATGAAAATATGAAGATTTTTCTTTTCTCCAAGTCTAATTTAACATGCAAGGTAAAAGCATTAGTTGCAGACTTAAAGAGATTGAAGAAGGGGGAGATATTGTTCCAACGGTAACTACATAGAAAATGGTGTCGTCTAAGAAGCACAATGCACGCGTGTCTCAATTAGAATGAAACTGTGTCGTTTCACTTAAGTAGAACGGTGTCGTTTTAGATTATGTGTATTAAGTCTATCAGTGACTGCATGTGTGCACGTGGGAGAGGTTATTAGACTCTGTAACCGTTTCTCATGTCTTCTAGATATTTTCTGTTTCTAGTTTTTGCTAGTATATAATGTACAGGCTTTGCCTATTTGTAATTTAAGTCATTTCAATTACAATTTCTCCTTTCAATAAAAACAAATTTCTCTCTTCCACTCTATGTTTCTTCATGGTATCAGAGCTTTGATTTGTATCAATGGCTTCCACAAGTTCATCTTCTTCATCTTCTACTTCAAGTTCAATTCCTGCTTTGGCTAGTACAACCTTACCTGCAAATGCGTCACTGCTTCTGCTATCCAATATGTCTTCAATGATGATTGTCAAGCTTGACTATGGCAACTACATCGTTTGGAAGCATCAAATTAAGGTAATTCTTGAAACTTACTCAATGATTGATATTCTTGATGATTCAATCATAGCTCTAGATTGTTATCTAAAGGATTCATCTGGTAATTTCACTACTGAGATTAACCCTAGTTTCATTTCTTGGAAAAATTGTGAACAAGCTATGTTCACCTTTACCGATTCAACTTTATCTCTTGCTATTCTTGCTCTCACTGTTGGGCAAAAATCTGCTAAAGGAGTGTGGAAAGTGTTAGAGAAGAGATTTTCCTCAATCTCAAGGTCTCATGGCATGAGTCATCACAATGAATTGAGTGCAATCAAAAAAGGTACTGATATTATTGATGGCTATTTCCAAAAGATTGAGCAAGTTCGTGATAAACTGGCTTTTGTTTCTGTGTTTTTGACTGATGAAGAGCTTCTTCATATAGCTCTTAATGGTCTATCTTTAGAGTAAGATTCCTTTAGTTTTGCAATTAGGACTCGCATTGATGTCCTATTTGTTGAGGAGTTGAATACTCTACTTAATGTAGAGTAAGGAGTGATCAAGAAAAGGTCTAATGTTGTAGATCCTACTTCAATCTCTATGGCTATGAATTTTCAGCCTCAAGGTCAAGGCTTTTCTTGAGGTAGAGGAGGCATGAACAACAATGAAAGAGGAAGAGGTGGTTGAGGTAATCATAGTGGTAATTACAACTCCAATGGTGGTTATAATTCTTGGGGGGGGGGGGGGGGTATGGAAATTCAGGCTATAATTCCAACTCAGGGCCACAATACAACTTAGGACCACAATGCAATCAATCCAAGTCACAAGGGATTCAAGGTCAGTCCCAATCCAACAAGCCAACTTGTCAAATCTGTGGCAAGAATGGTCATTTACCAATTGATTGCTATCATAGAATGGACTTTGCATACCAAGGCAAGCATGCCCTTGCTAAATTAGCTTCAATGGTGGCTAATTCCTCTCAAGTGCAAAACTGTAATGGCTAGCTCACAGATACTGGATACTCAGATCATGTCACTCCTAACTTGTCACAGTTATCACTGCATCAACAACCAGTTGCAAGCAATGAAACAGTCACTATAGGGAATGGTCAAGGGCTTCCAGTCACTCATATAGGTCATGGTGAGTTTTAAACTTTAACACATAACTTTAGGTTTAATAATATACTTAGAGTTCCTGACCTTGCATCCAATCTTTTGTCTGTGCATAAATTGTATCTTCAAATAATGCATTATGTTATTTTGATGCTAAAAAATTCTCAATCCAGGATTTGTCTTCAGGGAGGATCCTCTACAAAGGGTTGAATAAAAATGGGGCATATCCCCTTCCATCATCTTCCACATTGTCCTCTTCTGCTGCCTTCAATTCTAAATCAAATGTGTTTACTTTCACTTCAATCAAACCTGTTCATCTTCTGCTTTGGCATTACAAGCTTGGGCATCCAAGTTCTAGACTTTTGTATTCAACCATTAAGCATTTCATTAAATCTGTTTATTTGTCTCAAATTGATGACATATGTTCATCTTGTGAATATTGTATAAGCGTTAAAATGCACAGATACCCTTTGAATAAAAGTTCTGTTATGTCCAATTCTATTCTAGACATTGTTTATAGTGATGTTTGGGGTCCAGCACCTCTTACTTCTATTCTTGTTTTCAATTACTGTCATTTTTGTTGATGATTGTACTCGTTTTACATGGTTCTTTTTGCTGAAACATAAGCATGAAGTTTTCTCTGTGTTTAAGCATTTTAGAGCTCTTGTTGAAAATTAGTATTCTACCAAAATCAAAGTTTTTAGAACAGATAATGGTGATGAATACATTAATACTACCTTTCAAGCATTTTGCTCCTCTAATGGCATCCTCCATCAAACTTCTTGCCCTCATGCACCTGAACAAAATGGTGTTTTTGAGAGGAAACACAGACACATTATTGAGACTGGTCTCTAGCCTTACAATTACTAGTCTTCTGCCTTTTCCACTACTGCATACCTTATTAACAAATTACCCTATTCTGTGTTAAACTTCAAGTTCCTTTGGGAAGCTCTTTACTCTAGACCACCCCCTCTTCAAGCCCTTAAAGCATTTGGTTGTGCTTATTATCCATATCTTAGGCCCTATAACAAGAATACGCTACAACCCATATCTCAAAAGTGTATTTTTCTTGGATATACTCCTTTGTCAAAGGGATATATTTGTCTTAATCCTTCCACTAATAAAATCTACATTGCATGTTATGCCTTGTTCAATGAGTCCCTATTTCCTTTTGTTCATTCTTCTTCATATACTGCCCCTCATACTCCTTTTACATCTGATTTCTCTCATTGGTTTCCACAGTCTAGTCTTGTTATATCTGAGATCACTAATGATCCTTCTATTATTGATTCTTCCTCTCCCTTATCTTCCTTAGATATTACTGCTTCTCTTTTACCATCTATGCTTACTTCCTCTCTACCTATTCCTACTGTTCCACCTCCATCTGAACCTGTCCCTACCTCTTCAATTTTTGTTGTTCAACCTCCATCAGATATTCCCTCTTCTGTTCCCACTTCTACATCTGTATTTGTCCCTACCTCCTATAGTCCTACTACTACTCTTGATTCCACACTCACTCACAACACACACATCCCATGGTTACAAGGTCAAAACATGGTATATATAAGCCTAAAGCTTTGTAGGTTCATCAGGACTATACTGTGACAGAATCTCCATCATTTGTTGTTGCTGCTAAGCACCCTTAGTTGGTGGCTACAATGGACTCTGAATTTCAGACACTTCAGAAATAAAGACCTGGTCTTTGTTACCTTTTCCTACTAGTAAGAAAATTGTTACCTGTAAGTGGGTGTACAAGTTGAAGAGAAAAAGTGATGGCACTATAACTAGATACAATGCCAGATTAGTAGCTAGGGGTTATCTTTAGCAGTTTGGCCTTGGCAATGAAGAAACCTTTAGTCCAATTGATGAAACGTTTAGTCCAATTGTAAAACCTGCTATTGTGAGATTGCTTTTGGCCTTGGCAGTGAACAATCATTGGGAATTGAGACAACTTGATGTGAGTAGTGCATTTCTGCATGGCATTTTGAAGGGAGAAGTTTATATGATGCAACCTCAGGGTTATGTTGATCCCAAATTTCCAAAACATGTCTACCTGCTTCATAAGGCACTTTATGGACTTAAGCAGGCTCCTCAAGCCTAGTTTGAAAGGCTCCATATTAGCTTTTTTGCTCAGTCGCAAATGAGAATTTGTTTATCTACAAGCATGGTTCTCTTCTGGGTTTTCAGTTACTTTATGTGGATGACATTATCCTTACTGGGAACAATCCTACCTTCACTGCGTCTATTATTCAGTGGCTTAGTTTTGATTTTGATCTCAAAGATCTTGGTTTTGTTCACTACTTTCTTGTTGCAAATTGACTATACTAATACTGGTTTGTTTGTTCATCAAACTAAGTATGCCACTAATCTATTAGCTGAATTTGCTATGATAGATTTCAAACCTTGTAAGACTCCTTGTTCCCCAAATCAACATCTTCTCCCCAATGACAGTCCATTCTTACCTAATCCAACTTCTTATCAAAGCCTAGTAGATGCTCTTCAATACCTCACCTTTACTAGACCTGATCTTTCCTTTGCTATCCAGCAAGCATGTTAGTATATGGGTAATCCTACTCAAAATCATTTTCAAGCTTCTAAACGCATTCTGAGGTACATTAAAGGCACTCTTCACTATGGTGTTGCCCTTACTCCTGGCTATCCTTCCTTATCTACCTATAGTGATGCTGATTGGGCTGGGGACTCAATTGATCATAAGTTTATTACTAGCATTGTTGTCTTCTTTGGTAATTGCCTTATTACTTGGTCTGCCAAGAAGTAGACCACAGTTTCTAGATCTTCAGTAGTCGAGTTGTGTTGGATATGCATGCTTCTTCATGATTTAGGCATCTTTCTTACCAATCATTCTCTGCTATGGTGTGATAATGTCAGTGCTTTAGTTATTGCTTTGAATCCTATCTTCCATGCTCACACCAAACACATCGAGGTGGACTGTAATACCCCGACCCAACCTTATAATTAAATCATATGTTTAAGTGGTTAAGTATTATTATTATTTTTAAGCCACTTTCTTTTTATAATTAATATAAGAATATTTAATAATTATATTATTTTATAATGCCATTGAATAAGAATTGTAAAGATTATAAATAACTGAATGACTAATTGTATTATGTATATATGTTAAGTATGTACAAAATTATATTAAGTGGTTTAAGTTATTAGATATATAGTTGTTGGTGTTTAATTAAGTGTATAAATATATGGATTTATATGCATGTTATTATCTTAATTACTTTTAAGTGCATGAAGCTTTGATTTTGTGATATTATAAAACATATATGCTATTTTAATGTTATGGATGTAACTTTGTAAAGGTAAGGATATATATATATATATATATATATGCAAAGTGATAGTATTCTTTGTATAAAAGTTTAAGTGTGAATGCAAAGAAAAGTAGAAAAGTGTGAGTGTGAATGCAAGAAATTGAAAAAGTGGGTGAGATATTTTCTTCCCTAGCCTTCCACGTATCCCACCCCAATTTGTCCACATCTCTTATTTTCTTTGGCTACCCCAAAAGTCAATTTGTCTTATCTCTCTTTTGCTGCATCTGAAGTCCAGCAGCTCATTTTTCCTCTTTCTTTGTTCTTCTTTCTTCTTCCCTTCTTACACGGCAACATCTCTCCCTTCCTTTCTCACCGAAAATTCTAGTTTCTTTAAAGAAGAAATTTAACAATTAGCCCTAAGGTTTCATCTTCAAAGTGTGTGGGTAAGTAAATTAAACCTCATCTGATTTTGTGTATTTGGATAGTATGATTGTTTGTCTGTTTTCCCTCTTTGTTCTCTACTCTGATTTTGGAAGTTGAATTGGTGATTCTGTTTTAGTTACTTGAAATTTTGACGATATTGTGGTCTATTGAATGCTTATTAGGGTATTTTAATATGTATACTATAGGTATAAAAATACCCAAATGGAATTAAGGCCTATTGCTATTTGTTGATGATTTTGTAAGAATATGTACTGAAGCTGTCTCTGTGACAGATTTGGTGTTTACAACAAGAAAATTATGTATTAAATCATATGCTGTGAATTAAGATGCTAGGAGTAGTTTTTATGAATTCTAAGACATGTATGGTTGTTATGGAATTGGTCTCACAGCATTTGGATGAGTAGAAAATTAATGGTTTAATTTCTAAGTTGCATGAATTTCTGTCAGGACAGATTTGAGTATGCTGTCTTGCGTGATTTTTAATAAATCATGGGTTGATGCTTTGACTCCGAAATTTTTATGGTGTATACTGGACATACAGGGGAGTAGTTCTGTAAAATTTCATGACAATTGGACACGTGTGGACAGCCCGTTTGTATTTTACAAATTGGGCGTATGCTGCTGA
Source organism: Quercus wislizeni (assembly GCA_023055345.1). Classification (NCBI taxonomy): domain Eukaryota; kingdom Viridiplantae; phylum Streptophyta; class Magnoliopsida; order Fagales; family Fagaceae; genus Quercus; species Quercus wislizeni. Next base: position 31,650,476 of record JALGQJ010000001.1, read on the forward strand.
AATGCGCAGTGAACCACATATGCTACACCTGACTTTGTGGTTAATTCTCAAGTTAGGTTGTATGTTTTGAGTTATAATTTAATATGATTATTCTTTGGTATGTTAGGATCATATATGAATTTTATGAATTGGTTTCTCTATGATTTGGGTGCATAATGCATTTGATGATTGTATTATGTGTTTTGGGGAACTTTATGTGATGGGAATAGGATTTTCTTGATTCTAAGACATAGGTTTTGGAGATGAATGTGTAAGTTTATGATAAGGAGTAATGGATAGTAATAAGCTTTGATTTTGGTTTAGGTGTTACCAGTCCTCAACTCTAAGCTCCTTCGACTGTAGGCTTTCAGTTCCTCTGCTTTCAGGTAAGGGATAAGTTATATAGGCATTTGGTAAGTCATGAGGTTACTTTAAAGTATATTATGCATTAAAAGCTTTTTGATTAGAGATATGACATATAATCATTATTCTGACAAAGATATGTTCGTGAGTTTTCGAAACCTTATGTATATTATTTAAGCCTATTGATGCCATTACTAATTTTCACGAACATGACGTTTAAAGAAAAGAATGAAAATGCTATTATTATGAAATGTTATGCAAAATAAGAAATTTCAATATGATGTAAAGAATGAAATGTTTTCGGGTTATGTCTTCTGGTGGTCAGAACTCGGCTAGTAGGGGTTAATTACTGGCTTTCTATGGAAAAATGTTATATGTTTGGCCATTTAAAGTAGAGGAAATGGGGTTGCCCGTAACTCTAATCTGAATAAGGCCTTCTCCCCAATGTGTACGGACGGCGGGGAGGAACAAAACCTGGAGGAGATGTGCCATCAGGCCTTTCAAAGGGGACAATATCATGCACATGAGGTTATCCAAATGTGATGAGGCCTTCTCTGTACAGACTTATCAGATATGGACTAACCAATAAATTGTTTAAGAACAACTATGTTATGTTATAAGTCATGAGAGAATATTTTGTTTAAATGCATTATGAAAAGTTAAAAGCTCTCATGAAAAGAAGTTTATGATGAAAAGAAAAGCTGTTCTTTAAAGATAAGAGTTTCTGAAATTGTTATGCTTTAAAGATAAAGAATATGATGAAAATGTTTTAGTGTTCTGTAAAAGTGAAGCTTCTAACGAAAGTACAAGTTTATATTTAAAAGTTATCAGATATTTGTTCTTATGAAACGTTAAGTTTTTATGACAACGAAAGTTATAATATTTTATGAGAATAAGTTTATGAAGAAAAGTGTTATTATTCTTTAAGATGTTTCTAGTTTAATACAAAGTTACCGAATTATCTTATTTAAGTTACAATGATTATTTTGCAATGAGAATGCATATATATTGATATTAAACAATCAATATTATATTTGGTGACTTTGTAAGAAATGAAAGAAGTATAATCCGAAAGGTTTTGGTAATATTATTCTGATAAGAAAATGGAGAACAATTATTTTCCTATGAAAATCATATAAGTATTATTATGAATAGTATAAAATACTATACATGAAAAGTTGTTCTCCTATTCGAACATTCATAGAATGAAATAATCTGATTTACATGCATCCTTATTAAATTCTCATATATCTTACCTTTACTGAGCTGTGTAGCTCACCCCTTCCACTATTTCAGTTAGCAGGTTTTATTTTGGAGCAAAGGGAGCCTTAGTCGAGTTGGAAGGAGCTGGTTTTAGTTCTATTTGTATAGATCCTAAATTAGTATTAGATGTTTAGTTTGTGGTATGGTGTATTTTAGAATATAATGAAAGTGTATACCTTAAAGTATTAAGAGATGTATTATGTGAAGTTCAGAATTTGAGTAACTGGTGAATTATGTTATTCTTTGGAGTACAATGTAGATGCTCTGAATGTCAAGTGAAAGGATCATTTAAGTAAAGAAACAAAAATGAAAAGAAAGAGAAAAGTTTTTGTAAAAGTTTTGGAAAAGTCAAGTTGGTTCTTGTTAATATCAGGTTTAGGCTTGATATTAACATGCCGGTCATGGTCACAAATCCAGGTATCGGGTTTGGGGCCTGACATGGACTATCAATTTGTGCTTGAAAGGGTTCTCAAACGTGATCTTCAAGTTAAGTTTATTTCTTTCCATGATCATATTGCCGATATATTTACAAAAGGTTTTCCTTCTCCTTGTTTCCATTGGCTTACCTCCAAACTCATGTGGACATTCCCCTTTCGTTTGAGGGAGGATGAAAGCATTAGTTACGGACTTGAAGAGATTGAAGAAGGGAGAGATACTGTTCCAATGATAACTACACCAAAAACGGTATTGACTAAGATGCACAATGCATGCATGTCTCAATTAGAAGGAAACGGTGCCGTTTCACTTAAGTAGAACGGTGTCGTTTTAGATTATATGTATTAAGTCTATTAGTGATTGTATGTGTGCACGTGGGAGAGGTTGTTAGACTCTGTAACCGTTTATTGTGTCTTCAAGATATTTTCTATTTCTAGTTGTTGCTAGTATATAGTGTATAGGCTTTGCCTATTTGTAATTTAAGCCATTTTAATTACAATTTCTCCTTTCAATAAAAATAGAATTCTCTCTTCCTCTCTGTGTTTCTTCACAAGGGAGGGAAGAGGAGAGAAAGGACATCTCAATGTCCTATTAGTGTGTATCCTATTACATCAATTTCTTTTTTCGTTAATTTTATTTAAACCATCAATAATCTAAAAAGAAAATGCATTTTTCTTCATGCAAATTGAAAATTTTATTCGTGAGTAATAACAAAAACTTGAAGATTTGACTTTAGTGGTGGAGAATTAAAAAATCACACAATTCGTCTGATAAAAAAGTAGCCTTTGTGTTATGAATCAAAAGATAGTAATCATTTCTCTCGACAACGACAAAAAGTTTGCAGTGAAATATTTATGTTATGACTCCTTTCTTGGTGAGGAGAAGTATTATTGGAATTTTTACTTTTTTCAGTCCTCGTATCAGAAATTATTGAAGACTTTTTACTGTATTAGTATTTGGATGTATTAGAAATTATCTTTTGACAGTCACTGTTCATCGTCATTGTTCACCAGTCACTATTTGTGCAGAGATTACATCATTGTGCAGAAACTATTCACGCAGAGATTCCGTCAGAAGAATATGGAATTATTACTAACAGTTACTATGCGACAATGTTCACTATTGTGCAAAACTGTTTACTTTCACTATTCATTGTATTATTATGAATGTACTATTCATCATTTGGTTTTTTCACTTTCATATGCCTATATATATGACATTTGTATGAGTAGGAAGAGGCAGGCTTTAGGCAAAACCTTAGGCGAGACTAGAAGTAAGACCTTAAGCAGCTCACAACCAACTAAATATCAGCCTCCTTTCCTCTCTAAGTCCCTTATTAGTCCCCAAAAATCCCTTCCTTGTATAAGAAAAAAATAAACTTTATATCAGAAAATTATCCTTATAATATTTTGAAGCTATTTGAATGAATATCAGTGTTTGAAGTATTATTTAAGTAAGTTTTTAAATCTTTTTTAAGATAAATTTTTATTATAAGTATTTGCATATTGTACAATTATTATCCCATTATCCATGTGAGTCCATAACGAACATAATAAGTCAATGATTTTGGAAAATTTGAGAATTGTTATGGAATTGGGAAATTATTTTCATAAATTTCAAACCCTTGTTTCTAGAAAGGAGGCAGTGTTTTCAATTTAGCTCTGAAATGTGACCACCATTTAATGAACCATTGAGGAAGCGAGGGGATTTCATGAAACCGATCAAAAAAGAAAAGCCAAGAGTGCTAATCCCTATCGTTTTGGAAGAGAAATGTCTTGTACCGTACCATAAGATATTCAAAGTAAGTATAATACTAGGGGTTGTAACTCTGGGATAATTTTCTTAATTCCCAAGGAGTAGCTCCCTATTGAGTTTTTTGCTAAAAGCTCCCCCATTGAGTTGGAGAAAGAACATATTTGGTTGTGCATTTTGAATATGCAATTCTATTTTCCTTATACTTGCATGGAGTGTGGAAAAGGAGGATTGATCCAGTGTCAACTAGGACAAACTCATAAAACTCTTGGGTCTTATTGGAATTTTTACTTTTTCTAGTCCCAGTATTAGAAATCATTGAAAACTTTTCACTGTATCAGTATTTGGATGTATTAGAAATTATCTTCTGACAGTCATTGTTCATCCCGTCACTATTCACATCTGTCACTATTTGTGCAAAGATTCCGTCACTGTGCAAACACTGTTCACATAGAGATTTTGTTAGAAGAATCTGGAATTAGTATTGACATTTACTATGCGGTTCACTACTATGTAGAACTGTTTACTTTCATTGTGTAGTGAATTATTATGAATATATTGTTCATCTTTTGGTTTTTTTCACCTTTGTATGCCTATATATATGGCTTTTGTATAAGTCAAAAGAAATAGGCTTTAGGTGAGGCTATGGGTAGACCTAAGGTAGAATATAGCAAGACCTTAAGCAACTCATAGCCAACTAAATATCTGTCTCCTTTCCTCTTTCAATCCCTTATTAGTCCCCAAAAATCCCTTCCTTATATAAGAAAAAATAAGCCCAGTATCAGATGTCCACTAGTCTTTCTTCCTTCACAGGATCGTAGCACATTAAGGAGAGGTCTATGAACCAATCGATGCAGTCTAGCAGCCCTTCAGATACCTTTTGCCTTTCCTGCTGCAAATCTGGTAAAGTAAGCTTCTCATCCAAGGTGAAGAACTTCTTCAAGAACTGGGTGACCATGTCATTCCAACTCAAAACTGACCCTGGTAAAAGGCTGGTGTGCCAGGTGAAAGCACGACCTTCCAAAGACTTAGAAAACTCCATGAGCCTCAGCTCATGGTCATAGGAATGAGCTGTCAAGGCATCCATGTACCTCCTGATATGCTCTCTAGCATTCCCAACCATGCCATCATATTTGGGAAAAATTGGAGGTGTGTAGTTGGTAGGATAAGGCTTCATAGCCATCTCTTCTGGATAAGGAGACCTCATGTCGATGTAAATGTGAGAGACTGGAAAAATTGGGTGCTCTGAAAAAAGAGATTTGAGTGCTTTTAAGGGCATCTCTCTTTTTAGGTAAATGGTATGAAGTCGCCATTTATTTTTTTATACAAAAAAATAAGTATAAATTACATTATCAAAATACTTCATTGTCATTGATTGAATAAAGAAAAGTACAACTTTGGTAAATTAACCTTACAAGGTTTTGGGTCCTAGTTACAATCTATGCAAAAGAATACAAAGCTTTGGTCTTAGTTACAATCTACCAAAATTAAAAGACAAAACACTAATCTACCTATCCAAAAATCCTAAACTCGAGGGCTAGGTTACAAAATGGGAAGGTGTTAGGCACTCATTGCGCCCAGACCGAGTCAGGTCTTCTAGACTCTAATGACTATTATACCCTTTTTGCATGATATTGATTGATATGTTGAACACATATGGCAGACACTTGACAAAAATTAATTTAAATAAATTTTCCTTATGAATAATGTCCTATATATATAAATATATATATATTTTAAAAGAATATTTAGATCTGTTTTGAAAATTAAAAAAAAAAAAGGTTTGGTTTGTAAAAAAAAAAAATCAGGCCAGTTTTTATGAGGGGTTAAAATAATAAGATTTAGTTTGTAAAAAAAACCAAAATTGTTTTTGTGTAAAGTTAAAAAAGTGATTTTATCAAGAAAAATCAGATATGTTGTTTGTTAAAAAAAAAAAAAAAAGACTTTGAAAAGAATTAGATCTATTTTGAGTAAAGTAAAAAAATGATTTTTGGTTTATGAAAAACCAGATCTGTTGTTGGAAACAAATAAAAAAAGACTTTTGAAGGAGATTCACATTCATGAGACAAATTTATTATGCATGCATCACATATTAAAAAACTTTAATCTAACTTTCAATCCCTTCTTTTGAATTTCAAAATTTGTAATTTTATAACAAAGAAAACTTTTTCAAGAAAATCAGATCTGTATTTAATAAAAATATAGATCAATTTTGTTTTGAAAAAAAAAAAATCAAATCTGTATTTAATGAAAATACAGATTAGTTTTGCATTTAGAATAAAATCATATATGTATTTAATAAAAATAAATATCAATTTTTTTTTAAAAAAATCAGATTTGTATTTAATAAAAATACAGATCAGTTTCATATTTAGAAAAAAAAAATCAAATCTGTATTTAATGAAAATGCAGATCAGTTTTGTTTTGAAAAAAAATCATATCTGAAAATACAGATCAGTTTTGTGTTTTTATAAAAAAGTTTTGATAGTCATTACAGATTTTGAAGTCAAAGAAAAAGAATTGAAATAACCAATCATCTAAAGCATATAATCATGGCAATTATATATTAAGAACAAGTTATAATAAAACATGCTAATCATATTCATGCATCAAACACAAAAACATGCTAATTAATAGAAAAAGAAAAGAAAGAAAATTAGAATACCTCTTGCATGAGCATGCTCTTCTAGTAAAAGAATATTTTAGAAATCAAAGAAGTTTATTCCCTTCTTTGAGGTCTAAAATACTTTACTTACAAAAAAGAAGTTCCTAAAGCAAAAGTCTAAAGAACGTCTTTAACGTAAGGGGAATTGAAAAGTCAGAAGAGAAGAGCTCTTAATTCTTATTTGTTTCCTTTATTTATAGAGGTTGGGATGCTAAATGAGATAAGATATGAATTGGAACGCGTCCTTATTTCTAAAAAGTAAAAAAAAATAGGCTTTATCTTAATTAGAAAGTCACCGAGCCGAGCAGCAGATTTGGGCCAATCAGCACTTGGGAAGTGCCGATCGGCACTTGCCATGTGCCGATTGGCACTCCAAGAGTGTTGAATGGCCCTCTTAGGCGCTAGGTCCAACTTGGACTCCCTTTTTGAGGATGTTTTAGACGGGAATTGTACCTAGACTCATTTTAATCCGTATTTTAAAAATTAATCCTTTTATTTTTTATTTAGGTCTTTAAAGTGATAATTGTCTTGTAGATAAATATTCCAAAAAAACTTGATTATCCACAACTTCTTTGTTATCTGATTATCCACTTTATTCCCATGCAAGCAGGCCTATTTTTGACACTAACCAACAATCAATCACAAAATTATTTAATTAATTTTAATTGTCTAACCAATCAGAATTAATTAAAATTAATCATACATGATCAGTTCCACCTAAACAAAATGCATGCAGACCGTGAAAACTTGATAATGTGATATCTTTCAATCTGACGGTCCGATTTGGGAATCGAACATGCCGTCATGATCGTTAGAATTTCAAGATCATTTTTATGATATGCAATGAATGAATTAATGCATGTAATGAAATTCTAAATTTTGGGTATATGAATGATCACTCTAGTCATCTTCTAAGATTAAATTATGGGTGCAAAATCGAGTGTCTACAGTAAGTAGAGCTCTCTGATTTTCTGGCCTTGAGCAAGATAGCTGCAATATTTTCCCTAGTCAAGTAAGGAGATTCCTGAGATCCTTCAGGCTATGAGGGCACCCTTTGGTTGAGAAGAGGCTCCAGATGTGACCTTTCGGTTTCTTCTTGAGGTCCTTGGCCACCTTGTGGTGTCTGAGGGGTAGCTGTCCCCTAGTGTAAGGACTAGAGTTCCTCCCACATGGAGGCCTGAGAACGTTGGAGGTTCTCAATGGCTACCACGATGTCTCTGCTATCAGTTTTCTGGCCTCTTAAGATGATTCTAAGCCCTTAGTATGCATAGAGACATGGTCTACACCCACTTCTACTTGCTAGTTCTCTCCTGAACCAGCCTGAGTGCCTACATTTTTCTTCCTTGGAGGCATCGAATAACTCAAAGAGAAGATGACTGAAAACAAGAATGTAGGAGAATAGATGGTATACAACTAAAGGGAAGGATAACCAAAGATTCTCTCCAGTGGAGTCACCAAAAATATACGTACAAGTTAGATTTGTAAAACTTCTATGAAGAGTGTATGAGATATCTAACAGTACATTTTGATGAAAAAGTTCAAGAATGATAATAAAAAATGGAAGCTTTAACATCATAATATCGAGAGAAAAAGAAAGTAGTGCAAGGAAAGTAAAGATGGCAATGGAATGTACGTAGAAAACCCTTTGAAAGGGATGAAAAACCACAAGCAAGCAAGGGTGAATGTCCCTTGCTCTATTAAACTTTCTATTATGTGAAAATTGAGGTTTCCTTTGTACAGTAGTGGTGTTTTTACTAAAAGAGGGACCCTTTCTTTACCTCACTTCCTTACAAACTTTCTACATTTGCTTGCCCTAATAGTCTCGCAACATGTTCCTCTTATAGTCTGAGGAATATTGCTAGGTACACAAGAAAGATGTCACACTATAATTCCCTCATTTAAGCCCTAATACAGTTATTGTACCATGTAATGGCTAGAGGAGAGAGAGTGAGCACATTAAGGTCAGTATAGCAGCATGAAAGTTAACCCTGCCATTATGTGGGGAGTAATCCTTGGATAAGGAAAGGGACATCAAGGGCATTGAGATTAATGCACATGTCCCCAACAGTGGTCCAACTCAAGCATAACCAATGGGAGGGAAGGATTTCATAACCTCTGACTAAATAGGGTCACTATCCCCCTTTTGTGACTTCTGGGTGTCCATGTTAGGGGCAAATCTCACTCTTCCCCAAGATGGTCATGCCAATGGCACGGACCAAATATCCTTTCTCCCAGCCAACGTTCCTTTTCTTTGCTCATAGCAATTCCACGTGTAGAGTTCGGATCCAACCGGGTCAGCATTCTCCCATGCCTTGGCTGGTGTACTATACACCATTTATGCTTACTTCCTCTCTACCTATTCGTACTATTCCACCTCATCTGAACCTGCCCTTACCTCTTCAATTGTTGTTGTTCAACATCCATATGATATTCCCTCTTTTGTTCCCAATTCTAAATCTGTTTCTATCCCTACCTCTCCTAGTCTTGCTACTATTCCTAATTCCACACTCACTCATAACACTCATCCCATGGTTACAATATCAAAATATGGTATATATAAGCCTAAAGCTTTGTAGGTTCATCATGCCTATATTGTGACGGAATCTCCATCATTTCTTGTTGCTACTAAGCACCCTTAGTGGGTGGCTGCAATAGACTCTGAATTTCAATCACTTCAGAAACAAAAGACCTGGTCTTTGGTACTTGTTCCTACTAGTAAGAATGTTGCTACTGGTGTACAAGTTGAAGAGAAACAGTGATGACACTATAGCTAGATACAATGCCAGATTAGTAGCTGTGGGGGAGCAAAACCTGGGCCCTTGCAGTGGGCTTAAGTACCACGTTTCATCAACAATACGTCCGAGGAGAGGAAATCATAGGGAAACCTCGTAACTAACAGTAGAGCGCGTAAGTGTCTAGGAATGTTGATCCGATAGGAATACCCTCCTCGGGTCTGGCATATGACAGTGAGAGGGGCCTCGGCTTCCCCTTAGTCCACCCTCCAGGAAGTTCCAGAGGTGAAGATAGATTACCAATGCACATGGAAGGGATAAGGATGCAGAAATATCTTGGGAAAAAGCTGCTACCACCGCATTAAATGCATTACAGCAGCTTTCCTGGCCGCATTTATGTGGAGAAGACCCCTAAACAGTGTTTTAAATCACCTTTATCCCCAGAAAATCAAAAAGCTGTGAGAGAGGAAACGGAAACTCAAGTACCAGGCTAGATGGCAGACAAGTGGACGATAAGATCGAATAATGAAGGACTATATAATGGAGGAAAACCTCCAGAAGAAAAGGATCACGAGAGAAAAAGAAAGAACATCAAGGAAGAGTTACTGTAGCATCTAGAAGAACACAACCTAAAGAAAAACATTTTATCTAAGATCCTACCCCTCGGACCTTACTTGAATCCACCAATTAATCCAAAACTTTCTCCTCGGACCTGAGATCTTAACTCGTTTGTGCGTTTTTGCCTCCTCGGCCAAACTCCTAACCTTCATTAACTGTTGTAAGACCCGTTATTAGCCCAATTCTTTCGCCCACTCTCTTACAAATTTATTGTATTGGGCTTATTGGGCCCATCTCCTGTCTCCATCTGGGTGTGGGCTACAATTTGTGACCCTACAGTAGCTAAGGGTTATCTTTAGCCGTTTGGCCTTGACTATAAAGAAACCTTTAGTCTAGTTGTAAAACCTGCTATTGTGAGATTGCTTTTGGCCTTGGCAATGAACAATCATTTGGAATTGAGACAACTTGATGTGAGTAATGCATTTCTGCATGGCATTTTGAAGGAAGAAGTTTATATGATGCAACCTCATGGTTATGTTGATCCCAAATTTCCAAAACATGTCTACCTGCTTCATAAGGCACTTTACGGACTTAAGCAAGCCCCTCGAGCCTGGTTTGAAAGGTTCACTACTCAGTTGTTCCATATTGGCTTTTTTGCTTTAGGCGCAGATGGGAATTTGTTTATCTACAAGCATGGTTCTCATCTAGTTTTTCTGTTACTTTATGTGGATGACGTTATCCTTACTGGGAACAATCTTACCTTCACTGCCTCTATTATTTAACAACTCAGTTCTGATTTTGATCTCAAAGATCTTGATTTTCTTCACTACTTTCTTGGGTTGCAGATTGACTATACTAATACTGGTTTGTTTGTTCATTAAACTAAGTATGCCACTAATCTGTTAGCTAATTTTGCTATGACAGATTGCAAACCTTGTAAGACTCCTTGTTCCCCAAATCAACATCTTCTCCCCAACGACAATCCACTCTTAAATGATCCAACTTCTTATCGAAGCCTAGTTGGTGCTCTTAAATACCTCACATTTACTAGACCTGATCTTTCCTTTGCTGTCCAATAGGCATGTCAATATATGAGTAATCCTACTCAAAATCATTTTCAGGCTTTTAAACTCATTCTGAGGTACATTAGAGGCACTCTTCACTATGGTCTTGCCTTTACTCCTAGCTATCCTTCCTTATCTGCCTATAGTGATGCTGATTGGGTTGGGAACCTAGTTGACCGTAAGTCTATTACTGGCATTGTTGTCTTCTTCGGTAATTGCCCTATTACCTGGTATACCAAGAAGTAGACCATAGTTTCTAGATCCTCTACTGAGGCTGAATATAGGGTCTTGGCATCTTTAGCAATTGAGTTGTGTTGGATAAGCATGCTTCTTCATGATTTGGGCATCTTTTCTTTCCAATCCTCCTCTGCTATGGTGTGATAATGTCAGTGCTTTAGCTACTGCTTTGAACCCTGTCTTCCATGCTTGCACCAAACACATTGAGGTGGACTATCATTTTGTGCGTGAAAGGGTTCTCAAACATGATCTTCAAGTCAAGTTTATTTCTTCCCATGATCAGACTGCTAATATATTTACAAAAGTTTTTCATTATCCTCGTTTCCATTGGCTTACCTCCAAACTCATGTGGATATTCCCCTTTCGTTTGAGAGGGGATGAAAGCACTAGTTGCAGACTTGAAGAGATTGAAGAATGGGAAGATACTGCTCCAATGAAAACTTCACCAAAAACGGCGTCATCTAAGAAGCACAATGCACGCATGTCTCAATTAGATGGAAATGGTGCCATTTCACTTAAGTAGAATGGTGTCATTTTAGATTATGTGTATTAAGTCTATTAGTGATTGCACATGTGCATGTGGGAGAGGTTGTTAGACTCTGTAACCGTTTCTCGTGTCTTTTAGATATTTTCTATTTCTAGTTTCTGCTAGTGTATAATGTACAGGCTTTGCTTAGTTGTAATTTAAGCCATTTTAATTACAATTTATCCTTTCAATAAAAACAAAATTCTCTCTTCCTCTTTGTGTTTCTTCACAAGGGAGGGAAGAGGAGAGAAAGGACATCTCAATGTCCTATTAATGCGTATCCTATTACATCAATTTCTTTTTTCGGTAATTTTATTTAAACCATCAATAATCTAAAAAGAAAATGCATTTTTCTTCATGCAAATTGAAAATTTTATTCGTGAGCAAGAACAAAAACTTGAAGATTTGACTTTAGTGTTGGAGAATTAAAAAATCACTCAATTCGTCTGATAAAGAAGTAGCCTTTGTATTATCAATCAAAAGATAGTGATCATTTCTCTTGACAACGACGACAAGTCTGCAATGAAATATTTATGTTATTACTCCTCTCTTGGTGTGGAGAAGTATTATTGGAATTTTTACTTTTTTTAGTCTTGGTATCAGAAATTATTGAAGACTTTTCACTATATCAGTATTTGGATGTATTAGAAATTATCTTCTGACAGTCACTATTCATCGTTGTTGTTCATCCCGTCACTATTTGTGCAGAGATTCTATCTTGTGCAGACACTGTTCACATAGAGATTCTATCAAAAGAATCTGGAATTATTGCTGACAGTTACTGTGCGGCACTATTCAATATTGTACAAAACTGTGTACTTTCACTATTCATTGTATTATTATGAATGTACTATTCATCATTTGGTTTTTTCACTTTCATATGCCTATATATATGACATTTGTATGAGTTAGAAGAGGCAAGCTTTAGGCGAGACTAGAAGCAAGACCTTAAGTAGCTCACAACCAACTAAATATCAGTCTCCTATCCTCTCTAAGTCCCTTATTAGTCCCCAAAAATCCATTCCTTGTATGAGAAAAAATAAACTTATATCAAAAAATTATCTTTATAATATTTTGAAGCAATTTGAATAAATATCAGTGTTTGAAGTATTATTCAAGTAAGTTTGTAAATCTTTTTAAGATAGATTTTTATTATAAGTATTTGCATATTGTACAGTTATTATCCCATTATCCATGGGAGTCCATAACGAACATAATAAGTCAATAATTTTGAGAAATTTGAGAATTGTTGTGGAATTGGGAAATTATTTTCATAAATTTCAAACCCTTGTTAATAGAAAGGAGGTAGTATTTTCAATTTAGCTCCAAAATGTGACCACCATTTAATGAACCATTGAGGAAGTGAGGGGATTTCATGAAACCGATCAAAAAAGAAAAGCCAAGAGTGCTGATCCCTATCATTCTAGAAGAGAAATGTCTTGCACTGTGCCATAAGATATTCAAAGTAAGTATAATATTGGGGGTTGTAACTTTGGGATAATTTTCTTAATTCCCAAGGAGTAGCCCCCCATTGAGTTGGAGAAAGAACATGTTTGATTGTGCATTTTGAATTCTTAGGACAAACTCATAAAATTCTTAGGTCTTATTGAAATTTTTACTTTTAGTCCCGGTATTAGAAATCATTGAAAACTTTTCACTATATCAGTATTTGGATGTATTAGAAATTATCTTTTGACAATCATTGTTCATCCCGTCACTATTCACATCTATCATTATTTGTGCAAAGATTCCATCATTGTGCAGACACCGTTCACGCAGAGATTTTGTCAGAAGAATCTAGAATTATTACTGACATTTACTGTGTGGCACTATTCACTACTATGTAGAACTATTTACTTTCATTGTGCATTGTATTATAATGAATATATATATTGTTCATCTTTTGGTTTTTTCCAATTTTGTATGCCTATATATATGGCTTTCGTATGAGTCAAAAGCCTTAGGCAAGGCTATGGGTAGACCTAAGGCAGAATATAGCAAGACCTTAAGCAAGTCACAACCAACTAAATATCAGTCTCCTTTCCTCTCTCAGTCCCTTATTAGTCCCCAAAAAATCTCTTCCTTGTATAAGAAAAAATAAACCCAGTATCAAAAAAATTATCCTTGTAATATTTTGAAGCATTTGAATGAATATCAGTGTTTGAAGTATTATTTAAGTAAGTTTTTAAATCTTTCAAAATAGATTTTAATTATCAATTTTTGCATATTGTACTATTAAATTTAACCCCCCCCAAAAAAAAAAAACTAATAAAATAGTTGATATTACAAAGCTAATTGTTCAATTGAAAGTCCACAATTCAAATTAGTACATGTTTTTTTTTTTTTTTTTTTAATTTAGATATGATATGATTTGAATTTATAGCATTCATTAAATAATAATTACTTTTTTATCATCATGCCTAAATACTAATAGATCTTTTTTTATTATAATGTAGATGAGATTTGAACCCAAATCATTTTTCAATGACAATAGATTTACCAAAGAAGTATAAAGTCCATATATTTTATAAAATGTCAAACTATTTATTTATTTTTTAAAAATATTTTAATAATTAGATATATAAATGATTTGGAGTAAATGAAAAAAGAAAACGAAAAAGATGTTTTTAAGAACCTGTTTGGATTGAATGGGTTACGAACAACCAATTGGATTTGACTAAATCATATACTTTTTTTTTTTTTTTTGGAGAAAGTACTAAGGGTACGTTTGGTACACTGAATGGGGATTACGACAGGAATTGTAATCTTTATTACTAGTATTAAAGTGTGTTGTAATGTAATAACTAAACCTATTCATTAGTTTGGTTGTGAGTTATAACATTAGAATGAAACTTAACATTTATTTTAGAAAATATCTTACTCATACAATTATATCTCCTTAAAAATTGTTATTTTTAAATTTAAAAGAGATATGTTTTATTTTTATAATTGTTAGATTTATATGGAAATTTTATTTATTTGGAAATATATTAAGTTTTGAAATTATTGCACTTATTAAGGAATAGCCAATACAACCTTTTAAAGAGGAATAATTATTCCTCATTTTAAAGAATAGCTATTCATAAGGAATGATTATTCCTTACAATAAAAACATAACCAAACTAAAAAATAACTAAACCATAAGAATAACTATTACATTACAACACATATTACAGTCTACCAAACATACCCTAAGTCATATACTTAAATGAAATTAAAAACTCATTTAGACTTTACAAACGGGTCGGATCAGGTTAATCGAATTACAATTTACGAGTCAGATTTGGGTCGGGTCAAAAAGGGCTATCCTACAATCAGTTCGCTCCAAGTTTAAAAATTAAGCTTCATGCTCTATCTCCATGTGTCCAAACAGCTAAGAAATAGGCCGCGCTACAAGTCGTTTAGGAGTTTCACTATTCAGAGAATCCAAATCCAAATCCTAATCGTGTTAGAACTTAGAAATAGAAATGCTTTTCAGGAATCACCTTTCACCATGGCACTGCAACCATTTTCATTGAATTCAATCACTTCCCCTTATCCTTGCACTTACCCTTCATTCCCTTCTCTATACTTGCTTCTTCTCCAATCCCAAACTCATTCTTCGAGTATTCCCAGAACTCTCAGGCTCAGAATTTCTTGTTCCAATCAGACATCCCGGGTTGACAACCATCAACAAACTCAAAGAATCAAAGTTGCTTTTGAGACCACAAAGAAGAAGAGGAAGCCCAAGCCGAGCTTCTTTGAGCAAATTAAAGATAAATGGTTGCTCAAACCCAGTTCCAAAAGAGAGAAATTTCCATGGGAGGAACCAGAAGAAGAACATGAAGATAAGGAGAGACAGAAATCTTCTGGGGTTTGTGTATCTGACTCAGGAATTGAAGCTAAAGAATCGGTGAGTGACCCAGTGAGCTCTGTGTTTCCGAACCGGGGTGTTCTGCCTCCTTGGGTTCATGGAAGCAAAAGCAATAACAGGAATTTACGGGTTGATTCTGAACCTGAAACTAGTACCCAAAAGAGTTGTGAACTAAGAGAAGATTTTGATGAGGTTGGTGGGCATTATAAAAATGGTACTGAAAGTGCTTTTGTTGAAAGAGTGGAAAGAAAGGAAATTCATGAACAAGAAGTTGACTTCAATGTCATGTTTGAGAGAGAAGGTGATGCATTTGATGAAATTCCAAGTGGGGTTTTAGAAAACGAGGAGACTAAGATTTCTAGTGGCATAAATGGCGTTTTTTTAAACAAAAGGCCATCTGGGAAAGGTGAACATTTTGAAACAAATGTAGGTTCTGTTGACGGTAGTATTGGCTCAATTGGGTTACCAGGGAAGAGAGAAGGTGATGTATTTGATGAAATTCCAATGGGGTTTTTGAAAGACGAGGAGACAAAGATTTATAGTGGCATAAATGGTGTTCCTTTGAATGAAAATCCGAGGGATGAACATTTTGGAAAAAATGTGGGGTTTGTTGAGGGTAGTAGTGGCTCAATGGGGTTACCATGGAAGAGAGGGAAGGTTATGGAGGCTGGGGAAGGTGATAAGAGGAGGAGCAACACAGAGTTGGCGGAGAGAAAGCTTCCAGAACACGAGCTGCGGAGACTAAGGAATGTAGCTTTGAGGATGCTGGAGAGGACAAAGGTTGGAGTTGCCGGCATTACACAGGCTTTGGTGGATTCTATACATGAGAAATGGAGGTCTGATGAAGTGGTGAAGTTGAAATTCGAAGGCCCTCTTGCGATTAACATGAAAAGAACCCATGAAATGTTAGAGGTCAGTGTTTGCACATTGTTAGGTTCATTGTATCTTTTCTATTTCTTTGCTTTTGGATATTACAAATGCAACAATTTCAATGATTTTGGAGCTTGTAATGAGTAATGACTTCGGCAACATATGCTTAACTGAATTGCACAGTCCTACATATTTTGATAAACTCACATATCTTTAGTTAAATGGGATTTTTCATAAATTTATTTGTTTTTTAGTTATGCATATCCTGTCTTGTTGTGTTTTAGTATCAAGCGTTTGTGATAATGAGCCTGCTAGCATCTTATTTTAATTATGTTTGTGCCTCTATCAGAGAAAAACAGGAGGTTTGGTTATATGGAGGTCAGGCAGTTCTGTTGTGTTGTACAGGGGAATAGCCTACAAACTTCCTTGTGTTGAATCATATGCCAAACAAAGTCAAACTAATATGAATATGTTGGAAGATTCAAAAGGAGCTTTGAGTGATACTACACATAATATAGTAGTGGACACAATTAAATCTACAGAACCTTTTATCCCTGATTCTGCAAAGTATTTGAAGGATCTATCTAAAGAAGAACTGATGGAATTGAGTGATCTCAACCATTTACTTGATGAGTTGGGTCCACGGTTTACTGATTGGACAGGTCGTGAGCCATTTCCTGTTGATGCAGACTTGCTTCCTGCAGTGGTCCCTGGATATAAACCACCGTTCAGACTTCTTCCATATGGCGCAAGACATTGTCTAAGAAACAAGGAGATGACAATTATCCGTAGGCTTGCCAGAACAATGCCCCCACATTTTGCTTTAGGTATGTCATAATTAATTTTCATTATTGTATTCATATTCACAAAATCTGGTTTCTTTATTACTTTGAATTTACTTAATGTTCATAGGAAGGAGCAGAGAATTGCAAGGTCTGGCAAGGGCAATGGTAAAGCTATGGGAAAGAAGTGCTATTGCAAAGGTAGCCATCAAACGTGGTGTACTGAATACACGTAACGAGAGGATGGCAGAAGAACTCAAGGTGAGACTTCAGAAACATTGCTCCCTCTTAAATGTTCAGCATTTTAAAATATCTCTTGGGCTTCACCATCTAGCTAAAAGAAATATTAGAGTAGTTAGCATCAAGCATCATGAAGCAGATTTACATTGTTTTAAGTTAATTTTCCCACTTCAATGTGAAATCAATCATCTGGATATATTTTCCTCACAGATTACTACAAAATGTAAATCTAAGGCATCCTGATTGTATTAAGCTGATGATGAGAACTTTAATGCCCTTTCAGAAGATTCCTTTAGTTCATTATCCTAGCTAGCTTGAATGGTCTGGGAAATGTTATGTATTAAGCATGCAACAGACAGTTTCCAAGTTCAATACTAGCTCAATAAGTAGAGATTCTGTGGCTTTATTCACTGTTCCATTGCTTGATTTTCTGCATGTCACAATTACTTTGCACATTGATATAAAGCTTAAGAGGCAAACTCTCCTTTTTCATACAATTTGGTGAAGATAGAATTTAACTGCACAATTCAGGTATTGCAGTCAGTGGGAAGTACACATCTAGTACTGGGAAATTAACATGCCATCTAATTTCTTATTCCAACCATATACACTGTTACGTACACTATTTTTTTGGTTGGTTGCTTCCCAATTCCAAGCATATTATACACTGTTATGTACATTGTTTGGTGGTTGCTTCAAGGGAACCAAGGCCTCCCAATTTGATAAAATGGACTACTTCGAGGGAGTCCAGACCTCCAAGTTAGACTAGTTAACAGTTTTTAAATTAGAAAATCATGACTATTCTCTAATCATTTTCAACATCTGAGTTTATACAAGACATATTCCAATTAGATAAAAGGCAAATACTGACTTCCTATAATCTATCTATAAGACTCATCATAATTCATCCTAACCCAAACTATTGGAACTAATCCTAATCCAAACTAATTATTTGAATCAATAAACCATATCTCTATCATTATTACGCATCTTTGAAAGATTCAAGGATTCTCTCCGATCGGTCTTCTTGGGTAAAGAGGGTGCTTTCCGGCTTCTAACTTATTTTGAGGAACTCATTTCAAAGTCTCGTCAAGAAAACTTCTCTAGAACCTTCAGGGAAGATAATAAGGTTTTCATTTTACAAATGGGTCTCAATGCTCATGGCAGCTTTCTGATGATCTCTGAACTCCTTCATGGTCGCCGGAAGGGACTTATCATCGTTCCGGAAGGGAAGCTGGGTAATGGGTGGAGAGGCTTTGGTTTTCATCTTCGTAAGGCTATTGCGCCTGACTCTCTTGGCGCTAAACCGCCTACCCTGTTCCCGTCATTGCCGAAATTCAGAACTCATAAATCCTTTCTGTCGGCAGTGGTGGATGGTGATCGGAAATACACCGGTGGTAGTAGAACAGGGAAACTTGAGGGAAATACACCGGTGCCAAAAATTCAAAATTCTATCAAATCATACCTACCTATCAAGTCTAGTTTGAGCAGCCAGAAGTTTCAGAACCTGGATTTGCGTGAGAGGGGTGCTGGGCAGGTAAGTGTGGTTCCTGAGGATGAAGTCACCTTTGTAGTACAGGATGACACTGGCAAAGGTGCTGAATCTCCCCTCTCCCTTGAAGTTTCCATCTGCCTGGTGCGTGGGCTGAATGGCAAGTGGGAGATCAAATCTTCCAACTTAAAGGAAGTGGGCTTTTCCGCTGTTGGGCCCATGCAAGAGGCTGTTAGGCCCATTCCTACAGCTGCTAATTCCTCTCGTAAACCTTCTCTAGGCCTGGTTGATAAGCCCAAACCCCTTAAGGTCTGGCAACCCATAAGGAAAGAGCAGCCCAAGAGATCTTCTCCGACGCGCAAAACCCAGTCATGCTCGAGGCCCTTGTCTTCGTCGCGCCCATCGGTCGTGCCTCTGAGGTCGGCGATGGCCTCCGATGTCGACGCTCACTGTCCCGGCAAGGCCGACGAAGCCAGGACTGAGGCGCCGGAGCTGTTTGACTCCTTTCTCGCCTCCGACGACGCCGAGATTGATCTCCTTGGCTCCGATGAGGCCTCCGATGGCTCCGTTGTCGCCGCTCCCTGTTCCGGCAAGGCCGACGAAGCCAGGACTGGGGCGCCGGAGCGGTTTGTTTCCTTTCTTGCCTCCGACGACGCCGAGATTGATCTCCTTGGCTCCGACGAGGCAGAGGAGGCCAGGTTTGGGTTTGATTGTACGTCTTCGGAGTCGTTTGACTCGCTTCTTGTCTCCGGTGTAGCAGAGACTGAGCACCGTGGCTCCGTCGAGCCCGAGGTGGCTAGTTTTGGGTCGGTTTGCACCTCAGAACACGGCGAGAACTCAGTGCGTGACCCCCGTCTGTTTCTCCAGGATTATTCCAGCAATGTTGTAAAGAAATGGGGGAACTCGGAGCAGTGGGTTCTGGAATTACGCAATGGGAGAAGGGTCGCGGTTCCGGTGCAGCTAGCTTTGCCACGATGTGAAGCGTTTGAGGCTCTGGAAAACCAACAACAACTGGCCTTAGTTTCGTTGGAATCTTCTGAGGAAGAGGATGTGGTTTCGGTGGAGGATGGGACTTCGGATTCCTTCTCGGATGAAGCTGGTCAGCCCCTTGTGGTTGATCCTATTGCTTTTTCTCTTCCTTCAGACTCGACTGAACTGTCCCTTGTAGTTAAGGAAAGTGGTGTGGGTCCGGATTCTTTAGGGAGTCAGGTTCCTTATTCTGATTGGTTCCTTAAGCGATTCAATAACTTTGATAGCTTCCTTGGCACGTCTCTTGTGGGTTTAGAAGATCAAGCCACTGATTTTTTATTGGCGGTTGAAGCTGAATTATGTCGGAGGGCTGAGGTGAATAAGAATTCGTGTGGTTCTAAAGGTTCGGGGGTAAAAGGATTAAGAGAGTTGAAAGGGTTGTTTAGTTCCATTAATTATGGCTCTTCGTCTCCTAGGCGAGGTGGTATTAATAGGAGCGGGTTCTCTCTGTTTCTCAATGAATTTGAAGCTTATTTCCTGGAATGTCAGAGGGCTGAATGATGTTGTCAAGAGGCTCCAGATCCGTAACTTGTTGAGATCCTGGAAGCCTGATATTGTGTGCTTGCAAGAGACCAAGCTAGAGTGGATTACTAGAGGTATTGTTCGTAGTATTTGGAGTTGTCCTTATGTAGATTGGTTGTATCTGGGCTCGGATGGTGCTTCTGGAGGAATTTTATTGATGTGGGATAGACGGGTGGTGGAAAAGGTGGAGGAAGCGGTGGGGCACTTTTCAGTTTCTTGCAAGTTTAAAAATGTAGGTGATCAATTTGAGTGGGCCTTCTCAGGCGTTTATGGGCCAAATTTGAACAATAGGCGTAGGTTGATGTGGGAGGAATTAACCGGGCTGATCAGTTGGTGGGAGTTGCCTTGGTGCATTGGAGGGGACTTTAATATTATCCGTTTCCCTTCAGAGCGTTTGGGGGCTGCTACCTTCTCCAGGGCTATGTATGGCTTTTCTGACTTTGTGTCTTCGCATGGGTTGATGGATATTCAGATGGAAGGGGGCCTTTATTCCTGGTCCAACTCCTCCTCTGCTTCTAGGCTCGACCGGTTCCTTTTCTCCCCTTTATTGGCTGACCACTTCTCACTGTTCACCCAAAAAAGGTTGCCTAGAGTTCTTTCTGACCATTTTCCTATCTTGTTGGAGGGCGGGTGTCAGCGAAGAGGTAGAATTCCCTTCCGTTTTGAAAATATATGGCTGAGGGTGGATAACTTTGTTGACAAAGTGAAGGAGTGGTGGGCTTGCTATTTGTTCCATGGTACCCCTAGTTTTATTCTTGCTAAGAAGCTGGCTGCATTGAAGTTGGACTTAAAAAAGTGGAACGAGCTTGAGTTTGGCAATGTCTCTGTTAAGAAACAGGCTCTATGGTGTAAACTAAATGACTTGGATGCTAAAGAGGAGACTTTTATTCTATCTGCTGTGGAGAAATTAGATCAATCTAATCTCCGTTCAGATATTGAAAAGTTGACTCTGATGGAAGAGTCTAGTTGGAGGCAAAAGTCTAGGGTGTTGCATTTGAAGGAAGGGGATGCCAATACAAATTTTTTCATAGAATGGCTAATTCCAACAGAAAAAATAATGGTATTGAAAGCCTTATGGTTAATGGTACTTTGACGTCGTATCAAGATACAATTGCAAATCACATTACCCATTTCTTCATGAATCTTTACTCCGAGCAGCAGGTTGAGCGGCTGTTTCCAGATTCTTTGGTCTGTCCAATGATTTCTGGCGAGAATGCGGACTGGTTAGAGAGACCTTTTGAAGAGGCAGAAATTTCTGATGTTATTCATAGTTTTCAGGGTGATAAATCCCCTGGGCCTGATGGCTTCCCTATGGCCTTCTTCCAAGCTTGCTGGGGGATTGTTAAGCCTGATCTCATGGCTGTTTTTCATCAGTTTTATGACAATGGTCAGTTTGAGAAAAGTTTAAATGCTACTTTTGTTACTCTCATTCCTAAAAAGCATGCGGCTAATGAGATTAGAGATTTTCGGCCCATTAGCTTGGTTGGAGGGGTTTATAAAATTATTGCCAAAGTTTTGGCCAATCGTCTTCGCTTGGTGATGGGGGACTTAATCTCTGCATCTCAGAATGCTTTTATGAGGGGCAAGCAGATCCTTGACCCTGTTCTTATTGCTAATGAATGTCTTGACAGTAGATTGAAGTCTGGGGTGCCAGGGTTGATTTGTAAGCTGGATGTTGAGAAGGCTTTCGACCATGTAAACTGGAATTTTCTGATGCAGATGTTAGAAAGAAGTGGTTTCTTTACCAAATGGAGGAAATGGATTCTCTTTTGCATATCTACTGTCCGTTTCTCCATCTTGATCAATGGCTCTCCTTGTGGTTTTTTTGGTAGCTCCAGAGGCTTGAGGCAAGGTGACCCGTTGTCTCCTCTATTGTTTGTTTTGGTGATGGAAGCTCTTAGTAGAATGTTGGACAAAGCGGTTCTTGAAGGTCGCATGTCGGGTTTTGGTGTGGGTAACTTGGAGGGAAGATCCATGGCGGTGTCTCATCTCCTTTTTGCAGATGACACGCTGATTTTCTGTAAGGCTGATTTGGATCAAATTTTGATTCTCCGCATGATTCTTATCTGGTTTGAGGCGGTGTCAGGTCTAAAGATTAACTTGGGTAAGTCTGAATTGGTTCCGGTTGGGGTTGTGAGCAATTTTGACCTCTTCTTGGCTGTTCTTGGCTGCAAGCAAGGCTCTCTCCCAATGAAATATCTAGGTCTCCCTTTGGGTGCTAAATTCAAAGATAAGACTATTTGGAATCCCATTCTGGAGAAAATGGAGAGGAGATTGGCGGGTTGGAAGCGCTTATACTTATCCAAGGGAGGTAGAGTCACTCTTATCAAAAGCACCCTTTCTAACTTACCCACTTATTTTTTATCGTTATTTCCTATTCCTGCCAATGTGGCTAAGCGTATTGAGAAGCTCCAGCGGAATTTCTTATGGGGCAATTCCGGAGAGAAGCCTAAGTTTCTTTTGGTGAAATGGGATACTATTTGTTCGCCTATCTCTTCGGGTGGATTAGGGATAAGGAAGGTAAGACTATTCAATGAAGCGCTTCTTGGGAAGTGGCTGTGGAGATTTGGGATGGAGGAAAATGCCCTTTGGAGGCAAGTGATTGAGTTGAAGTATGGTTGTGTGTGGGGGGGCTGGTTTACCAAAGTTGTGACTGGCCCTTATGGTGTTGGTTTATGGAAAAATATCAGTCAGGGATGGCCTTCCTTCTCGCGCCATATTTTGTATGATATTGGTGATGGGTCTAGAGTGAAGTTTTGGCAAGATCGGTGGTGTGGAGAGACTGCTCTTGCTGTTAGATTTCCTAACATGTTCAGATTTTGCAGGAATAAGGATGCCAGTGTGGCTGAGCTTATGATGTCCACCAATGGTGGCCTCTTTTGGGATGTGAGATTCGTTAGGGGGGTGCATGCTCGGGATTTTGGGGCTATGTCTGACTTTATGGTAGCTATTTATGGTGCGCCTATAAGGGGCCGTGGTGAGGATAAAATGTGTTGGATTCCTAGCAAAACTAAAGGTTTCTTGGTTAGAGACTATTATAGAATTTTAGTTGGCACCACCTCCTTTGGATTTCCTTGGAAAACTATTTGGAAGCAAAAGATCCCCTCTAGAGTTGCTTTCTTTGTTTGGACTGTGGCGTTAAGGAAATGCTTGACGATTGATAATTTACGCAAAAGGAAGATGTGGATCCTAAATTGGTGCTACATGTGTAAGAGAAATGGTGAATCGGTTGAACACCTTTTCCTTCATTGTCCTCTTGCTTCGGATCTTTGGTCTATGGTGTTGGGCCTTTTTGGAGTTTCTTGGGTTATGCCGCGCACAGTTTTGGGGCTATTATGGTGTTGGCAAGGCAGCTTTCGTCGTCACCGTAATGGTTGTATTTGGTCCATCATTCCTCATTGCTTATTGTGGTGTCTTTGGAGGGAGAGGAATAGTAGATGTTTTGAAGATACTGAGAGATCTATTCCGGACCTCAAGCTTCTCTTTTTTAGAACCTTAAGGGATTGGTTGTTTGCTTTGCAAAACAAATCTTTCCCTTCTTTTATTGATTTCCTAGAATCTTGTAATCTCTGTATTTGATTTCTTTTCCCTTGTACACTCCCTGTGCACTAGGGTGGCTTTTCTTTATCAATATATCTTTTATCTTTTACTTATCAAAAAAAATTAAAATAAATTAGGCTCATAACATTCCTCCCCTCTAGAAAACACTCTTGCCCTTTAGGTTCTTTCTTCTTCTGTCATGAAGTACTTCTCTTTGGTTTCTTACATATCATCATTTTGGATTCGAGCCTCTTATATATTTTGCAATGACAAGCATTTAGTTTTCCTAGTTGAATGACGTATGGTACAGAGATTGAAACTTTTTCATTGTTTTGTGACCTAACTTATCCACTCTTCAAGACGCTTTATGAATAAAGAGTAGTCATGGTTTTATCAAACTTGAAGGTTTGGACTCTCTCAAAGTGGTCCATTTTATCAAATTAGGAAGCCTTGGTTCGCTTGAAGCAAACAATAAAAGAATTGTGTAAGTAAAAGTTAAAACTAACTTCCTATAATCAATCAATAAGACTCATCGTTCATCTTAATCTTAACGAATCTAACTAATCCTAATTCAAAGTGATTTAATTGAATCATTAAAACATATCTCTATCATTTTTTATCCAATACTAATTAAAATAAATTAGGCTCTTAACATTCATGAATGTGTTTTTTATATCTGGACCAGCGATGCCTTCTTTTGTATTATCTTTAAGGACAGGATACTATTCTGTTTCTTGTTTCTTCCAAGCTTTTGGAGATATTTGGCCTGTCTTCCTTGTTCTAGAAGCTGGTCTAATCCCTTCTGCCCTGTAGCATATCAGATTGTGGATACTCAATTGTGGATAGCAATTCCTTCTTGACAGTTGCATTTTTATGCATGCAGAAATTGACAGGGGGCACACTAGTTTCTAGAAACAAGGATTATATTGTCTTTTACAGGGGTAATGACTACTTGCCTCCAGTTGTTACAGAGGCATTAAAAGAGAGGAAGAAACTGACAGATCTCCAACAAAATGTGGAAGAGCAAGCACGAGAAATGGCCTCAGCCTCAATTTTGTCAAAGGCCAAAGCTTCTAAAGGTCCATTGGTTGCTGGAACCCTTGCTGAAACCATTGCAGCAACGTCTCGCTGGGGAAACCAACCAAGTAGTGAAGATGTTCAGAAAATGATTAAAGATTCAGCTTTGACTAGACATGCTTTGTTAGTCAAATACCTTCAGAACAAACTATCTATTGTAAGTTACTAAGAGACAAAATCAAATTTCTTATACAAAATTTTAGGACACAAAAATCTTCTGCTATGGTATCTGGACACATAAAAAGCAAAATCATATACAAGCTCTGATTTATATCTAACTTCAAATGGTCCTAGGCAAAAGGAAGGCTCAAAAGGGCTGAGAATGCTTTAGCAAAAGTGCAGGAGTATCTGGAACCAGCAGATATCCCAACTGATTTAGAAACTATAACTGATGAGGAGAGACTTCTATTTCGTAAGATGGGTTTGAGCATGAAACCCTACCTACATCTAGGTAAGAGTAGCCACTTTAATTCTGTACTTGATGGTTTTTAGAACCAGAGTTTAGAACCAGAGTCAAAAACTATTCTGTGTTTCTGTTTCAGGCAGGCGAGGGGTTTATGCTGGTGTCATAGAAAATATGCACTTACACTGGAAGTATCGCGAGTTGGTAAAGATAATTGTGAGAGGAAAAAGACTTGAACAAGTCAAGCATATTGCAATTTCTTTGGAAGCAGAGAGTGGCGGAGTGCTAGTATCTTTAGATAAAACTAACAAAGGATATGCAATTATCGTATATCGTGGGAAGAATTATCAACAGCCTCAAGCACTAAGACCCAAGAATTTATTGACAAGAAGGCAGGCATTGGCTCGGTCAATTGAACTTCAGAGGCGTGAGGTAACATTATAATAATTTCTTGGTCCTATGTGTTCACAAAATTGACTGATTTATATGCTTCCATTGAACTAATTTCCTGTTTTGCAGGCACTTAAACATCATATCTCCGACTTACAAGAGAGAATGGAATTGGTGAAATCTGAATTGGTATTATAGCCATTGCTTACAAAGACAGATATAGTGATATTCAGACAACATTTGCCTAAACCAATCTTTTTTTTTCCTGTTAGTAAATTATCTGTTTCTGCTTTTGATTTCAGGAAGATTTGAGAAATGGGAAGGAGATTGATGACTCAAAAACATTGTACTCAAGATTGGATGATCATAATGTTTCTGATGATGACATAGAAGAGGTAATTGGCCATTTAGTCCTCTGTATATAATTAATACAAAGTGCCTCATGTCAAATTGTCGCTTTGGATTTGACTCTTCCAAACCAATATTATCACTGGCAGTTTCCTTCATTGACACAAAGAACTTGCTATGTTTAGAATATGTGCCCTTTCTACTTTTCAAAATTTTTATTAAAAAATAAAATAAAATAAGAAGAAGAGTATGTGTGTCCTTTGTCATGGTTAACCTATTCTAGCCACTTATGCACTCTGTTTTTTAATTGTTTCTAATATCTATAACAGTGTAGGTAAAAGTGCGCTTAAACTCAAAGTGCGAACCCCAAGGCTCCAGTGCTTTTTGCCTCAAAAGCTAGGCCGGCACTTTAGATGCACTTTTTCAAGAAGCTCAAAGCACCCTTTTTGGCACTTTCTTGTCTTTTTCAAAAAAATAAACCAAAACTGAATCAAAACTATAGGATCTTGGCATTCTTGATATAAACCATTGATTTGGCATATTTTTAGTGTAACTTACTTATCAAAAAAAATATATTGCGAGTGTAACTTGTCTTGAAGCCCACAACCCCCCAATTCTTCTCTATTTTTTTTTTTTTTTTTTTCTCCTTAAAACAGTAACCCACCTAGCTTCTTCTTATTATTATTCTTTTTTTTCTTTTTTTTTTCCTTTTGAATATTTGCTTGGTACCAATTACCATATTGCTATGTCCTGATATTCTTAGCTACTTTTGTGGTTGATGTTGAACATAGCAGACTAATTATTATAGACTTATAGTCATTAAGTGATTAAATTATTAACTAATATTAGTAATTAGTCATAGGGTATTATGGATATTGAAGATTCAAGAAAGGATATTATATGGAACTACTCATATCTAGTTGGTCCAAAAAAATAAAATGACTTGACTTGCAATTTTTGTGTTAAATTTGCAAAAGTAGGGCTTATATAAATGTTAAATGAATTATATGAAATTTTTTATTTCAATTTATATGATAATCTGATTGTTGTATTTCTCATTACTAATTATTTTTATAAAATGGGTGCTTCACTTCAATCAAGCGTGCACTTGCGCTTTATGCTTTGCACCTAGGCTCCAAGAGGCCTTTGCACTTAAGTGCGCCACACACTTTTAACAACACTGATCTATAAGTATTCTTTCCTGATCAATGTATCTTGTTTTGTGTTGGTTTTTGGTGCAATATTGTCTATGCTGTGATCTGTAAGCAAATATTACTTGGCATAGTATACTATTCTTCCAACCTCTTCAAATTAAATTCCTCCTGCTGCATGAATTATTATATTTTTTATTTATTTATTTTTTTCCTCTTGGACCCAGGATAAAGGCGAGGAGGCATATCTTGAAACATATGACATTGGGAGTGAAGATAGCTATGATCAAAATATGGAGCTTAGACCAGTGTAGTAATCCTTTGATTGTTACTTGGAAGATTAAGCATTGCAGATGCTTGAAAGGAATTCATTCATTCCAAAGGCCAAGCTAACTATGAGATGATAGCAGAATATATGCATTTCAAATGCTTGTTACGGAGGCTTTTCTTACATACATGCGTCAGCTATGATCATTGAGTTAACAGTTAGTGTTTATGCTGTTGTAGCATGAACATCATGTTGTATAAGTACGAGTCCTCTGCTGCTGTAACTGCTAGAAGTAAGATAATTATAATGTTATGACCAGTATTTTCTAAATATTTGCAACTGTTAGCAGCATTCATGTAATATATCACTGTAAATAAATTCATTCAGCAAAAATTTCATTTAATGAATTATTATGATGTTCAGCCTCTCTTAAATAATATTTCAGCATACTAACATTTCATTCTTTTCTTCTTTTCCCTGTTTTAATTTTTTAATTATTCCCCCCACCCCACTTCAAAAAAAAAAAAAAAAAAAGGATAAAAGAAAAGATAAAACATCATATAATTGTGATATAATAGACAGATGCATCCAATACTGTCTATGTGCTGCATGAGTAGAATTTTAAGAGGACTGTTAAAGAGTTTAAGGTCAGTCTGAAAGTTTTGAAGCTTTTGTCTAAACCTCTTTTAAAATCTATTAAGATTGATCATTAAATCTGAATTGTTTGGATTCAATTATGAAAATAGTGTTTATAAAATAAATAGGGATAATTACAGATTACTCACCTGTGATTTAACCTGAATTTAACTTATCCACCCGTGGTTTCATTTTTGACATTTTACCTACTTGAGATTATTTCCGTTTAGTCTCTGTTATCCACCTTTGTTAAAAAAGATGGATAAATAAGTCTTTTTATACCCATTTTATGTCTCTCTCCTCCCAAAACAAGAAAAACAAAAGAAAAACAAGATTAAAATATGGTATTAGTTTCTCACAATTGACAAACATGAAGAACACACCTAAAAAACTAATACAAATCAAATTAAGTAATACCATCAAAGTACAAACCACAAATCTATCAAAATACAACCCCCAAAACCCAAGTCAAAATATAAACATCAACAAACCCACACACATCCAAACCCATGGATCCATCAGTAACCATGCCTCAAATCCCATTTTTCAAACCCCAACAACCAAAAGAAACCCAATCCCTAAATCAAATAAACAAAGAAGAAGAAAAATATAACACAACATTTGATCCCACGTTTTATACCAGATTGGCTTCAAAATTAAGCCCACAAAAAAGAGTCACAAATTGCTAGCAACGCATTGAAAATTAACATGCAGAGAGAGTAAAAACCCAAACATGAACAGTAAAAAAAAAGAAAAAGAAGAGAGAATATTATTTATCAAACCCAGATTTTTTTTTTTTTTTTTTATTCCTAATATTTTTGCCTATGTAATAGTAAACAGTATAAATCCAGAATATTTTTTATCTTTATTCCTAATATTTTTGCCTATGTAACATTAAACAGTGTACTTCATTATGGATACAACGTACCTCATTCTTGCATCAATCATGAAAAGTTCAGTTTTAAACACAAAGGAGGGGTTGATGGACACTGCAGAAAAACACTCCCTGAGTGGGAATGAATTTCGAAGTCCGCCAAACCCCAACAATTCTTTATAAAAAGGGAATGTGTAGGAGAGGAGTGTTTGATCTGATTTCTTGTTTGAGTTTTTTATGAAACTTGTTAGAGTAACGGAAAAAATAGAGGTGGGTTACGGAATATAAACGGAATGAACCACGAGTGAGTTAGTTAAATTCGAGCTAAACCATAAGTGAGTAATCTGTAATTATCCCAAATAAATAATATTATCTAGCACTTTAATAATGTTCTTTTTTTTTTTCTTTCTTTTTTTTTCAATCGTCACCTTTAAAATCTCAATTTGGTTATCAAAGATCATCACTTCAAAAATATATATTAGAATAATGACACAGAAAAATGAGAATAAAATAAGTGAACAAAAAGTCAAAATTTCAGTTTTGAATTTTTTTTTTTTTTTTTCATAAGATATGATATTATATTGTAGCAACAATCTATATTCTATTTCTATTCTGCCCATCAATTTCTACTGGAATAAGTTTGCTTTGACAAGTTCGTGAAGATATTCAGTAAGTTTTTCAAGGCGGCTGTGATTTTTAAAAGGAAAAACATAGCAACAAGATCATTCCTACATTCAACATCTTTCTTCTGAAAGGCGATCTCAGCCTGACAAGAGTCAAAATTTCTATAAACATGGGTTAAAAAATCACAGATGCTTTAGATATGATTTGATGCTATGACCAAATGTCAAGGGTGACCACAACAAAATGTTAAAACCTGAGTGGGACAATGAACACTGGTTAAATTGGACAATACCATAATCCCCTTTCTAATGAAGAGGTAAAAAATGGTTCACATTATGAACAATCATGCAACTGAACCTTGTCAGCAGAAATACAACTAGCAAACAATTTGTCATGATCCTCACTTCACGAAATGAGTTAAAATAATAAGCACGTGCAGCTTTTATCATCTCATTACATAGGCAGGTTGTGATCATTCATTCAACAGAAAGGTAAGAAAACACGAGTAATTCTTAGGTACTCCCGGAGTACGGAGAATGGTGTTCATTCCTCTCACGTTCATGGTGAGGTCCGCTCATTAAATTCATGGTGGGGTCCACCATGAATGTGAGAGGAGGGAGCACCATTTCATTATACTCCGGGATTACCTAAGACTTTCAGAAAACACAATCCGTAAAATATGCTGCTATGTCTTTATACTGCAGGTGGACACAGAAGTGCTTAGCTAGAGGTAACCTTGTCCTGCTGCAGAGCTTCTTTGATAAAATTCAAAACAACTGAGACTAATTCAGCTTGATGTGATGTGTATCCATGATCAGCTCCTTCTACAACATGTAATTTGTGGTTCGGTATTATCTTGGCAAACTCTAATGCATCTTGAACAGGGATGACCTGATCAGCAGATCCATGGACTGTCAAAACCCTGTATATACAGTAATGGTGATTATTTACAGTTAAAAAAAAAAAAAAAAATTATATTTCAGTAACAATATGAAATGATATGCATAATGTGATTGGTGAAAATTGCCAGTTATACAGATAGTTATCAGCACCATAGTCAGCTGTAAGAAAATAGCTCATTTTAGATTTACAACAAGAACAACCAGTTTCTTTATTATAAAATGTCCCTAATAGCAAAAGCAACCTACTACAAGTCTGCAGGTTTTTAATTGGGATGTTATGGCATTCCCTCCACCATAAGTAAGGTGTGGAGAGTGAGGGTTCAATCCAGTTGCATGAGTTGTATTAACCAATAAAAAAAATTTCTCCATAGCCTCTGTTGGTCAATTTGTTTCATATGGGTTGGACTTTTTGGACCCACCAAAAAATGGGTCGACCCAAAACTGTGCAATTCTGAGTCAGGTCCGGTCAAAATTTCAGTTTTCACTATTGCATGACCCGTATCACCTGTAGAGTGAAATTCTTCCTCTACAAAATTTTCTATTCTAACCATTGGAGTCTTTGGACCCATTTATGTTTACTTTTCACTCCTCAATATTTGTCTTTCTTTTAAATCTTAATTCTTATTTCTTCACTTTTATATGCAAAATGTGGACTTGACAAGGTTAAAAACATGATATGGTCCACATCTAGTTTTTGTTTTTATGCCCTTTCGTTGTGATGTTAAGATTAGTGAACAATTTTGGATTGTATAACCTTAAGTATTTATGTATTATTTAACGTTTGTTTATTTGTTCTCTTATTTGTATTGAAAGGAAGATGAGGAAGATGAAAACAATATGATTAAGTTTTTTTTTTTTTTTTTTTTTTATATATATATTTTTTCATGTGGAAAAAAAATTGTGGGTCATTCCTGGTCGACGTGACCTGTAAGAGACCAGGTGAGGGTCATAGTTAGGTAACTTGTTTTTAACCCAAAGCCGGATAGATCAAAACCTGAACCCAATCGACCTCACAAGTTTTCCAGATCTAATTATGCATGGGTCATTCCAGATTTCAAATATGGCATAGTTAACAAGGTACCAAATCATGAAAATCAAGAAAGTGGCACAACAGTAAATATGACCTTAGATACACAGAGAAAGTAATATAGGATTGGACAAAGTTTACCTCCAAACCTAAGTACAGATTAAAACAATTATCCACATGTACTTTTAGTCACATGGCCAATTTAATGAGTCATGTGACTTGTTTAAATAATACCAATGGATGGTTTTATGAGTTGCCACATAATTGGTTGGAAGAGATTCCCTCTAAACCAATTTGGAGGAAAACTTTGTTCTACAGGATTTGATGATTAGTGAATAGATCCCCCACCCCACCCCCTTTTTTTTCCCTTCCTTCTCTTTTTTCCTAACTGAGCCCAAGTTAAGCAGTGAGCCTACCAGGCTTACAAAAAGCCAAAAAACATGGTTTAATCTTTGTGGGATATCAAGCTTTGTTTCATTCATCTAGAAAGAAAACAATTGATAGCAGAATGTTAGAAATTGTGAACCATCAAGAAAAAATAAGCTATGTAATTATGTTTTCATATTAACTAAGAACATTATGTAATGTTTCATAAAATATGATAAACTTGGTCAAGCAAGAGATGAAAGAACACATAAAGGCAAAATGCGAGACAAATTAACTCACCGGCACTCTTTGTCTATCTTAAGGCATGCTTCATGCATATTTGTACTTAGGCGTTCCAGTAAACTTTCCTCAGTCACACGGTAATCAACACTTCCTACAAAGTATCAAAATATAAGTCACACTGTCTTTATAATTCATTTAAATAGTACTCCCTCCAACCCAAATTGTTGGTCATGTTTAGGAAATCTAACTTTTTAAGGGAACATCATTTAATGTGTTGTCTTTTAGTCAAAATGTATAAGGTTACACAATTACCCTCATTAATTTATACTTCAATAAAAGAATGGTATTGAATTTTTAGGGTAAAATACTATTTAGTCCCTAAACTTTACAAAAAGTTTGTTTTGGTCCTTGAACTTTAAAAAAAAAATTTTCATCCCTAAACTTTGTAAAGAGTTTTTTCAATAGTTTAGAGACAAAAATAAGGATGAAAAAAGAACTTTTTTAATAGTTTAGGGATGAAAAACAAACTTTTGGTAAAGTTTAAGGACATGAATAAAACATTTTCAATAGTTTAAGGACAAAAAAAGAACTTCTTAAAGTTTAAGGATGAAAAAAAAACTTTTGATAAAATTTAGGGATCAAAATAGTATTTTACCCAAATTTTTAAATAAAGTAAAGGGTAAATTAAGAAATTTACATATTGACTCTTCAAAGAGGACTATATTTGGAAACATCCCAAAATGGAATAGAGGACCAATAATTTGGGACAAAGGGACTAATAGTTAATTTTTCTTTTTCAAAATTCACTTGACAAAAAATAAGCAGATAGATCTGCCATCATTGATGATGGAGTTATGCTTGATCCAAAATTCTCTAAAAAGCGAATTAAGCTTGAGCATATGCAAAACATTGAGGAAGAAAAGCATGTGATAACAAGTACTTTGTAAACTGAAAGATTTCATATCATCAAGTATACATGACCTTGTTGGATAGAAATTAACAGATTACCTGTTTCAGTCTTAACATCAATGAATCCATCCTCTTTAATTTTTTGCATAAAGTCTTTCCCCACGCGTTCTTCAATGCCTTTATTCAGGTCATAACGGCCAGAAAGATTGACAACTGTGTGGATATCATGATACTTAGCAGGGTAGAGTAGCACCACATTGCCTCCTGCATTTACATTTTCAGCACTTACAATGGATGAATTTACACATAAAAAGTCATTATTTTATTATTGAACTTCAAGAAAACTAGGTAAAAATACTGACACAAAAATGAAAGATCAACTTTTAAGGCAAATGCAAGGCAAAATTCATGATGAAATGAGATTTGTGTCATTTAAAGATTGTGGATGCAATTTCACATAGAAGTTGAATCTAAAGATTACAAATTCTAAATATCTCATTTTGAAGCAAGAACCTTGGAATATATTTTAAATACTACACCAAAGTTATATGTGCATTTGGGAATATCAAGCAGATAGAAATTATTCGCATTTCCTACTAAGGAAATATTCCATAAGCAGAAGCTAATGCACAAATATCAGTGTGCATCTATGTTTATATGAACAGCACCAGGACATGGACAGCTATCATGACATCCACACTCATTCCCTCCCATGACTGCCAGCCTGCTGCTTCCACCATTCCTACTAGCACCACTATTCTGAAAACCAGATATCCTCTCCTCCATTTAGAGGAAACATTTATTCTGGACTGGGTCCCATCAAAACAACATTATTTCTAGAATTTAAAAAAAAAAAATATATATATATATATATATATACAGAGAGAGAGAGAGAGAGAGAGCTCTTGCTTTGAGATTCAAAAGACTTGTATAAATGTAAAGAAGGCCCAAAAATGAAGATGATGATGATGATAGGAGTAAAACAAGAGGATAGAGAATTTTGGTTGGGGCCCAATGGGGCAAGGGGGCATAACACTTTTTTCCAGCTCTATTTAGTCATCAAAGAGGAGAAAAACCATGTATAAAATTTTTCCTTTCTTATCAGTGATATTCATAGGTTGAGTATGTTAACAATTTACCTTTACTATGCCCAATAATTGCACTTATTACACGGTTTGCTCCAGAGAAGTGTTGGATTACAGCATGCAAGTCATCAACCTCTCTCCAATAGTTAGCATACTGAAATACACCTTCACTTTCCCTGAAACAGCAAAATGGAGCACTAAAATCACATGAAAGGAAATGTGTTGGGTAAGATCTACCAAGATTGACAGTTGACACTCAAAACTAGAACATATATCACAACTTTAAACCACAGAAGAAGAACATGATACAGATGGAGGAACAAGCATATATCAGTAAAATAAAAATGCTGTCATTCTTTCAACAATTGCAATGTCAAATCAATCTTATTGTGTGTCCTAGAGAGGGTAAAATGTCTGGCCAATACAGTATAAATTGAAGATAATAGTCTCCTTCATTAAGAACAATAACAGGAATTTCACTATGGTCATTAACTAAACCAGACTATCTATAATAACAAAATCAAAATAGATAAATAAGTTGTATGCTACCATACAAGAAGCTTATAAAGTGTTTCACATATGTGCTCAACCATGAGTGAATGACTTCTCATGTGGTTAGGATTTTGCTTGTACTTGAATCAAACAGAATAGATAACCCTGGCAATAGAAGTGAAGGATTAAATACAATTCTACACACATCAAAATATTGTGGTATAACTTTCAAACTAAATCATTACATTAAGACTGATGGATTTCAAGTTTAGGTTTTTTGATGACTCGCAACTCCATTCAGCAACACATTTGGAGAGGAGTTTGTGGACTAGGTTTTCATTTGATAAAGTTATGGCTGATAGCAAGGATGCAATTCCATAAGATTCTTAGATTATATAGAGAAAATTAATTCACTTTTTTTAAGGAAAAAATTGATTGCTGCTAAAAACTTTCATGAATGATGAGATCAGCCAAGAACAGCAGCAACTGGAGAAGCAGAATTTGCATTTAGGTACCTGTTATATTACATTACTAAAGCATCCACCATTACAAGTTATCTGCCTTATATTACTATAGTAGTTGTGGAACTGCATAAATATATGTAAAGACTATCTTCAAACAACTAGAAGATAGAAGTAGCACAAGTAAAGAAATCTTTATAATAATCTTTTAAGAGTCCAAACAGTTACAACCAGTAATTCTACCAGCTTACCCATTTCCAGCAAAGTCAAAACGGAAGGCACTGATTCCTTCATTTTCCAGTGAAACAGCAAGGTTCACCATAGTATTATATTCCTGGAGGGGGAAAAATATCAGTTGTAAAACTCTTCCTCAAAAGGAAGCCAAGTTACAATGTTTGCCTATATATTCATAAATTTACACATATTTACATAATTACATCCAACAATCAAACTTCCAAAAATAATAATAATAATAAATAAACCCTAAAGCAAAATTGATTATTGGAAAACATTAACTATGAGAGTACTA
The DNA here is from genome assembly GCA_023055345.1 of Quercus wislizeni. Classification (NCBI taxonomy): domain Eukaryota; kingdom Viridiplantae; phylum Streptophyta; class Magnoliopsida; order Fagales; family Fagaceae; genus Quercus; species Quercus wislizeni. Next base: position 31,686,163 of record JALGQJ010000001.1, read on the forward strand.
AATAAAACTGGGAGGAACAGCTAGAGGGGTGGGGGGAACTAACCACTTTTCTTATTAGAATTAGAAACACCAACCTTTGAGGATCGAAAACCATGGCATAAGATTATAACCTCTGAAGATCCAGTTTCATGCAAGATGCCCACAAGTTTTTCTCCATATTTATTTGGTATTATGACTTTCTGCTGAACCACTGAAATGATGCAATTCACAAATCAGTAACAACTTTTTAGACATATAGTGAGAAAAACAACATGCTAGAATGGTTTATCATCTTAGAATGACCTTTCCAAACTTGCAAAGGAAGTAAAAAGAGTGTTCAAAGTTTATCTTAATTCTTTGAAATATTAAAGAGGACAATTTCCCAAGTCAAACAATAGTGAAGCTTTGCTCTAATACCCCCAGAACAAGACTTAGAAACAAAACAAATTTTAGCAAACCTGACCAACTCATAAACCAACTTGAACGCTACAACTAATCCCAAACTTCTTCCCCAACAAAAACCAAACCCTGCAAGGCCAAATCTACCAAATGCACATTTTGATTCAATAACAAAACATCACAAATCAAATTCACAAAAATGTTGAAGGTATCTCCATAAAACAAAGTAGCATTTCTATTGCTTCACATCAGATTCAATTCATGGAAGCCTGTGTGAAATGAAGCACAAAGACCATCACACATAACATAACAATCTTCTCTGGGTGGTTCACTAATCTTATTTCTTTCCATAATGCTTAAAGCTAAATCCTCACTGCCATATAAATTATTGCATAAAACAAAAACAAACCCAAAAAAAAAAAAAAAAAACCATCGGTTACAAAATGAGCATCACAGATAATATATCCTTTATAATCTAAATCCACGAATTTGCTATTATTTGCTAACAGGTCCCGCTCAATTTCACGGTTTGTTTCTCGCACATAAACTTGGTCACACACACAAAAAAAGGGACATACATTTATGCACATATACATAGATATATAGGTATGTACGAGTGAAATGATGAATTTCATTACCTGGGTTTTGTGTAGTTTGGGCCATCTTCAAGGTTCTTGTTGTGGAGCTGTGATTGCCTGAGGAGAAGAAGCGCACCTGGTTAAAAGAAGATCTTGGTGAGATGGGTTTTTTGAAAACCAGTGAATTAGGGATTGGGAGCACTTGATGGAAATTGTAGTTGCACAACAAAAGGGTTTCCATTCCTGATTTATTACTTACAGCTTGTTATCTTCAGAGTTCAGAGTTCTAACCTTCCCTTGTGTTTGGAAGTGGACAACCAGTGAGTGATGATCATTAACTACGTTTTTGTTTTTCTATAAACTAAACTAAAACCTTTTCTTGTTTTCTTTTTCCCCTTTGTTTTTTGCAATATAGTCCCTTAGAATTATTTATTTAATTTTTTGGCCATGGATAATAGTTTTTTTTTTTTTTTAGAGGAATGGATAATGGTAATTGGTAACGAGAATATGATGGATTTGGGGGGGAAAAACTGTATTTTGCTTGATGGAAGTTTGTTCATGCTAGTTTCAAAGAAGAATGACTCCAATCCCCAAGTTACATGTTTTAAAGTCATATATTTGAGGGTTTCAATTTGTGTAACGTGGTAAAGTTTCTTCTCCTTAAATAAGGTCTTGCATTCGAGTTGGAGGGATACCAAAAAAAATTCCATTAATATCTTGGTTGGATATTAAAGAACAATTATTATAAAGTAGACTCCAAAAATTCCAATCCCTATCATATTTATATTATATAAAAAAAGGTTGTATATGTAAAAGTACATTCAATACTATTACCTTTCAACATTAAATTTTTAATAGATATTATAAAGTTTCAACTTATAACTGTAGGCCATATTTCTTGCTTAATAACAAAAGACTTTACTAATCAATCTAATATATATATCTCATCTAGGAGTGCATGAGATTCTACCAAGTGGCATATTCTTCATTTAGACTTCCACCTCAACAAAGATTACGTTTATATCAAAATATTAGTTCATTGAATGTGTCCATGGGTTAAATGCACATATTAATTATTTATAGGCATGCACTAATTATATATATATAAATAGTTTATTTGGTTTGTGGTTTTTAAATAAAAAGGAAAAAATCCCAGGTAGAAGACCATGACGTTCTGCCATGTGGCACAATTACACCCTATAATAAACATAAATAATATGGAATGGGATAAAATGCTTTTATCATTGTTTAAATTACAATATTCCTACGTTGTTCTTTAATCCTTTAACTGCTCTTTACCTTAAGTGAAAAATTGTAATGGACATGTGTGTGCAATTTAAATTTTCACTTTTTATGATGAATTCATTACTTCAACTAATTTCTATGACGTACTCTATTTCTTTATCCTCTTGAGAATAAAAAAATTATTTATCCCCTTAATTTCATATTACTTTAATTCAATAAAAACTAATTCATGATTTCACGACATTACTTAATGTTATTTCTTTAACATATTTTGAAAATTTTATCTAATCTTTCACATGGCAATTTAAAAGCATTATCAGCACATCGCGCGGGCCCTTAGCTAATTTTTGTAAAAGCAAAGTCCAACTTGATTTTGGGGCTATACTAAGAGCATCTGTAGCAGTTGGTGCAAAAATTATGTCATTTTGCCACACCAAATGCTTACTTTATTATTTTACCACATCATTTTACAACACCTCATTTATCAGATGTTTTATAATTCAATTCTATACATTAAAATAATATTTACTACACATTAAAATATATTAAAATAATATTTACTACACATTAAAATACATTATTTTGGTTTATCACATCTGTCCGTACCGTTGCAAATTTGCAACAGTACGGACACAAAATGGTATATGTGCCAAATATATGCAACATATGCAACATCTGCTAGGGAGCTATTTCTTGTGTTTGGTGTGGGATATGTGCCAAATATTTAGCATTTGGCACATATCCTACATCTACTGTGGGTGCTCTAAGTGCAATATTTTTAGAACAAAAATTCTAAGACCACATAATGCCACAATTTATGCCACAACTGTCTAAGTGGTAGACTGTGAGTGGTGAAGAAAAAGTGATGGGTCCATTTGAAAGTAACAAGCAACCAGTCACAATCTAAAACATATGATAGTTGTGACAAAGTTGTGACATTTTATGCGGTATTAGAATTACTTTTTTTAGGATCACTATATATATATATATATATATATATATTGTTTATTTGGTTTATGTTTTTTAAATAAGAAAGCAAAAATCTAACGTGAGAAACCATGAGATTCTGCCATGTGGCACAATTACACCATATAATAAATATCAATAATATAGAATAGATTAAAATGCTTTTATCATTATTTAAACTAGTTGATATCCCGCGCGATGTGCGTGTTTGTTATTGGTTATTTTATAATACTCATATGTGTTATAATGTTTGAAAAATTAATTTCAATTATATATTATGTGTCACTAAAATAATGAAGAAAAAATTGTAATACAATATATCCATATATAAGTAACCATAATTAATTGATCCTAAAAATGCCACTACATGCCTATTGATTTTTTTAAGGAGTATTTCTTTTTCTTTTTCTTTTTTAAAGAAAACACATGAAATTTTGAAGGTTGAACATCTAAAATTTAAGATTTATAATTTTTGTTTTTATTTTTTGTTTTGAAAGAGTTTCAACCTATGGCGTCCGCTCCTGATGATAACTCTTTTATTATTAGATCAAGACATTCAATCATTAGAGATTTTACAAATTGAGCTAACTGGAACCCATTTATAATTTTTAATTTGCAAAACTAAATATACATGTCAAAAGATTAAAAATATAACAACAATTTAATAGAGAAATATAAAATTATACTATTTCATATCTTAAGTTAAATTTTACATACATCTGAGTACCTCAATCACTTATAAAGATTAAGCAATTGCCAAAAATATAAATAAACACAAATAACACATATAAAGACTCTATGTCTTCCCTAAACATTCCTTTTAGAAACTCTAAATGTAGTTGAAGCACTGATTCTCTCTCTCTCTCTCTCTACTTTTCTTTTGGCCCTTCAATATTTTGTGAAACTAGAATATATAAAATAACAGATTTTATAACATGAAAAACCTAGCATTGAATGAAGAAAACTTTTTATTTTTGAAATTAGTGAAATTAATAGTGAAAGAGTTCAAGAAGTTGGAAAAGGCGGTGGAACCAAATCTCTTAATCTTCTCCATTTATGGCTTAAACTAGTCATTGATAAGAAGATGTGGTAAGGTTGAGCTAACTGGAACCTACTTATAATTTTTAATTTGCAAAACTAATTATACATGTCAAGAGATTAAAAATATAACAACAATTGAACAGAAAAATATAAAATTATATTATTCCATATCTTAAGTTAAAATTTACATACATCTAAGTATCTCAATCACTTACAAAGATTAAGCACTTGCCAAAAATATAAATAAATACAAATAACACATATAAAGACTCTATGTCTTCCTTAAATATAGTTGAAGCATTGATACTCTCTCTCTCTCTCTCTCTCTCTCTCTCTCTCTCTCTCTCTCTCCTTTTCTTTTGGCCCTTCAATATTTTGTGAAATTGAAATATATAAAATAACAGATTTTATAACATGAAAAACCTAACATTGAATGGAGAAAACCTTTCATTTTTTAAATTAGTGAAATTAATAGTGAAAGAGTTCAAGAAGTTGGAAAAGGGGGTGGAACCAAATCTCTTAATTTTCTCCATTTATGGGTGGAATCAATATTCCTACGTTATTCTTTAATCATTCAATTGCTCTTTACTTTAAGTGAAAAATTGTAATGGACATATGTGTGCAATTATAAATTTTCACTTTTCATGATGGATTTATTACTTCAACTAATTTCTACGAGATACTCAATTTCTTTATCCTCTTGTGCTTAAAAAAATTATTTATCCCCTTAATTTTGTATTACTTTTTTTTTGAGCAAATAATTTCGTATTACTTTAATTCAATAAAAACTTTTATGTTTTCACGACATTAATTCATGTTATTTCTTTAGCATATTTTGAACATTTTATATAATCTTTCACGTGGCAATTTAAAGCATTATCAGCGCATTGCGTGGACTCTTTGCTAGTTGAGTCAATTAAGACTTAACTTGCGCAATTAGAGTTTGCTACATCAATTTTTTTACGGAATAAAATAATTTTATTAACAAAAAGAGAACATATAACTAGGAAACATTGATAACATCATAACAACTTTCATTCTCCAAAACATTTACAAATAACAGAGGAATTGAAATTAAATCAAAAGTACCACAAAAGCGATTTTGCAATGATCATGTAACCAGAGAATGTGGGGGCTTTGTTTTCCTCTCTCCTCACTCATCGGAATGATCAAGCCGAGAATTGAGAGGATAGATGAATTGTTTCTAATTTACTTCAATGGATCCTCCATGGAGGCTAGAGAGCTTGGACCTTGCTCTTCTAAAGTCTTGATAAAAACTTTTGAATCTTTTTTTACAACAATACTGTCCAGATTTTATTCTTGTGCCAATTTCAATAGCCAAATAATTGCCTCTGCTTCCACTTGAAAAGGACCTTGGTGTATGCTTTCTCTGTGATGGCAAACACCAAAGACCCTAGTGTATGCCTGAATAAGGATTTCACCAGTTGGTCTTGATCTGACAGCCATTTCTCATGCAGTGCTCTATTCCTCCCTGAAAGCTCAAATTTGTGTAAAAACACAAGAGCTTGTTTAGACCCCCAAATTAAAGTTACGGTTAGATTACTTTTACTCTAACTTAGACTAAGTGCGGAATAAAGCAAACAACCGATAACATTACCCTAAGCCATATTCATTAATTATCAACGATATAAAGTAAAGTTTAAGAGTAGGGAAGAGAGATGCAAACACAAGATAACTTATTGAAGAAGAAATCGAAGAACTCGGTGAAAAACCTTTTCGCCAACCTCCAAGCGATAATCGATCCACTAGAGAATAAAGTTGGCGTACACGAATAACAAAAGACCCTCCAAGCCTAGTCTACCCAATGTACTTGAGCCCTCTAAGCTCTTGCCCAACTGGCTTCTCGGAACCTTGTCTTCTTTAGCTTTCTCTAATCCCGCAATCCACCAATGATTGGCTCTTTCCAATGCTTCCCAGCAGCATCAAAACCTCACTTGACATTTAGATTAGGTGTGGTAAGTGTTTGGGCTATCAACCTCTCAAGGATTTAGAGATGGAGAGGTAGGAGTAGAGGAAAATCACAAGGAAATGTGTAGATGATTGTGGGTATAACAATCTCTAACTCTCAAGTGTATTTTCTAGGGTTTTTTCTCTGAAAGCACTCTTTACAATATGTGGGTAATGATGGTATATATAGTGTAGGTAAAGACTTGGTAAAACAAATATGACAAATTAGCCAAACAGAATGTTTCGCGAGTATTTTGCGGGAAGGCCTTACTCGCGAAACACTCGCAAAAACTCCATACTGGTATGACTCTTCACCTTCTAGTCATGTGTTCTACACGTGGCTTATTTCACGGGTTAGCTTCTCGTGAAATCCACTTGTTTATCATTTTAAGCTTGAGTCTTCACACTCTCTCACACTCATCCTTTACAATTAAAAACCACATAAATACAGGAAAATATGATTGAATAAAATTACAATCAAATTTGGCACGGAATTAAAGGCTACACAAAATAATTGTAAATCACAACTTTACAATCTCCCCCTTTGGATATTCTACGACAAAACCCCTAAACAGACTCTAGACTTAAACGTGAGTTTGGGAACATAGGCAAAACTCACTCACACCTAATTCTAGAAGCTGTGAAGCAATTGCACTGTATACACTTGTATCCTGAAACACTTGCACATAAACAAAACTTTCATTAAACTCATGACAAGTTGAACACAAGGTACGTATAGGAGCAAGTAAAATGTGATCAAGATATAAGCTATAAAGTGTAACTTGATCAAACATGAACAGTCATTAAGGAATGACTACAATGAACATTTATCTAGTAAATGATCATTCGGACACGCAATGCAATTAAGGAGAAATTATAAGATCCACATGCTGGACAAGTGATGTGGTCTACCATTCTACTAAAAAACTTCCACATGTTTAAAATTGTTAGTTAGAAAAAAATTTTAAACAGAAATTAATTACTGACTCAGCAATTTTAAACAAATGAAAGTTTTTTAGTGGAATGGTGGACAAATGACGTGGTCTACCAGAGTACTTTATAGTTTCTCGCAATTAAGAGCAATGTTAAAATCAATTGCATGTCCAACAAGCATGATGCATTAAAGAAACTAAAGCTAAAAGCGATAGAAAACAACAAGCATCAAAAAGGCTATAAAAACCAAGATACACAAACAATACTAAAGAAAAAACTAAGTTTTAAACTAAAGTACTTGAAAGCTTTAAAAGAAAGCAATGTAAATATCCATAAGTTATAAAAACTTAAAAAGTAAACTACTAAACCAAAAACCACCAAAATGAACCAATGCTCTAGGATGCTAAGTTATGCTCCCCCTCAAACTACTCCACTTTTTTTACTGGAATGGCCAAAGAGACTAGAATTGTGCGGATTCCGAATCTGAATCCTCTTGCTGTTGCTGGTCCCTCATCATGTCATTGATTTGAGACGAGAGTGCAGTGATCTGGCCTTGTATGTAGGTGAATTAAGTTGAGGAGTGTTGCATGTGGGATTCTAGCATACCATACATTTGTTCAACCCTTGCAAATATATGATCAAGACGATTGGGTTCCCGTGTACGTGCTTGAGAAAAGGGTTGTGCAGTGTCCTCCGGAATGGATGTGAAATGGTCTATTTCTTCTTCTGTTTCACCACCTTCTTCTTCATCAACATTGTCTCTTGGGATTTGCGAGACACCAACAGATGATCCGGGGATATAGGCTTTGCTTTGGGTCATTGTTTGAGCACTGATTGGATAATCCCTTGGCATCACGGGAAGACCATTAGGAATCTTCACCCTTGCCCTTGTGATAAGAGTCATGATAATGCTTGGAAATGGAAAAATTAACCTTGTATTCCTCTTTGTGATGCATTAGGTGAAGATGTGACTGCAAATGTCGATCTCCTTGTGTGTGTAGAGATCAAGCAGAAATATGGCCCGTGGTGCTAACAAGTTAGTCAAATTCTTCACCAGGTAGAGGTTGAAGATCATGATATAGGCCAATGTTCTCATCTCTAGGGTGAATGGAATGATGTGCAATGCCTTCTTGTTAATTTCACTTCCTAGGTTATTCACAATTGGTCCAAGCTTTTCCCTTCTCTCATCATACTGGAGGGATGTGTATGGAATCATTGAACAAAACTCCAAAATCTCTTGAATGGACTCCCTTGTGACATAGAACTCCCTCCCTCTCAGCCAACAACTTATACGACCCCCTTCCACAACGGCATTGAAGAAGAATTCCCTAATGATTTCGGCATGGACATTCCCCATTGGGTTCAGCAGCTTTGTCTACGTCCTTTGCATGAACACTTTAGGGATGAAAGTGTGTTCTAGGGACTCTTAACTCCATAGTCCTTTCCAAGATGATCGGGACCCTTTGTAGTAGTCGTTATAAGTTATGTCTGCATCATCACTTTAGAATGCATCTGAGGAAGTGCGTTGATGCTTTGAGGACTTCTTTGTGACTGGTTTCTTAAGGGGTGACATCTGCAAAAGAATCACAAACACAAAGAAACAAGGACAAAAACAAAAACAAGGAAACGAACTTGATTAGTTCCAAGTTAGTCCATAAACAACAAAAGTCCTAAAAAGAACATAAAGACATAAAACCTAATGTCACCGGATCACGTTTTAAGTGCTAAACATATAACAATACTTATCTAGCATGAGTGAAGTGCAAAACATGCCAAATGAACAAGTATGTGTGTCAAGTGTGCATATGTTGTGCATATGTGATGCATGATCAAGGCATGATAGAGCATGCATGGGGAAAAGTGTGTAAAACACACAACCAAAGTTTAAAACATGTTAAGAATGTAAAAACATGGTAATCCCTAAAATTTGGTACTCATCAAAGTCAAAAACAACAACAAAATGACATTTGAGCATTTCATCAAACACATAGTGTGCATACACACCATTAACATGTGAAACAATGCATGAACATGATGAAATCTTGCCTAAATACTGTTAAAATGCCACCTGGGGTCAACATAAACGATAGGCCAAAAATGTATTGAACCCTTTGGTAAATTAATCAATTAATTTGCTAAGTAAAATTAATTAGATTCAATTTCATGCAATAAGTATGGTAGCACAAACAAATCACCAACTAAGTTAAATGCAGCGGAAAATAAATTTGTCACAGGTGATTTGTTTACGAATGGGGAAAATCACCGAGGCAAAACCCCACCAGATGAATTTAAGGTCATCACTTCCGAGAATCCACTATTATCAAAACAAGTAGTTACAAGTAAAATGAATCCCAGTACCTAATACCAATCTACCATTGAACCCTTATCCCAGTATCCAATTGGACTTGTAATGTAGCAACAATCTCTCCTTTCAATCCACGGCTCCCAGTATGTGACTAACTAATAATGCATGAATCTCAGTACGTGACTAACTCCACAGTAACCAATTGATTATTGTAGTTGATTTGCAACAGCTTCACATAGAAACACCAATAAGATCTTCAATGTTGGTGCAAGAGACTTTACTTGGTTACAAAACCCAAAGGCGTATAAGAAACGCAGCAAGAACTCTTTTTTCTGTAGGAGGAGGCTAGAATTTCAAAAAGAAAACCTTATGAAACTCTCTAGAGTTAGGTTTTTCCTTTTCCACCTCCTTTTAAATAAGAGTTTAATGGGCTCTCTTATTCCAAATAGGTTTACACAAACCTTGAGCTTTCCTAATCCAATAAGGATTATACAAACCCATAAACCTTGGGTTTTCCTAGTCCTATAAGGATTATACAAATCCAAAAACAAATAGCCTTTTAGAATAAAAATGTTGCTGGCTATAGTCTAAATCCCATAAGCTCAATAGATCAAGACATGTGTCGAGCTTTAAAGAATCTCAACAAATCGAGCTTTAAAGAATCTCAACAGATCGAGCTTCTATCGAGGAGGTATCGAGACCTACAGATTGCACTATTCTTGAGCTATTCTTAAGTAATCTTCATGTCTTCAATTTAACCACTTATAATGATCATTTTGAACCTTCTTAGATTTACCCAAATATAAGTAAAGTGCATTTTATCAAAGGATATGCCAATTACATAAAAATGTGTCCTTAACAACAAACACAAACAAACAACATGGGACACAGCCCAATCAAGAAAATCAAAAAATTTGCAAGAAATTAAGTTTTCCTAACCCTTTCAAAAAATAAACCCAACCCTAGAAATCCTAGAATCTAAGGCTTAATCTAAGGAATCAAAAGTAAAAAGATATTGAAACATATCTTAGAAGAGTCTTAGAAGTGATTGATCTTGAGTTTTGGGTAAGGTTTTGAGAGAAAGTGAGTTTTGGGTCGAGAGAGGCTCGGAGGAGGCAAAATAGGTATGTTTGAAAAACTGTCACTGTTTGCCTTTAAAACCTGCAAAAACGTGCTTTTCACAGGTAAGCTTCTCGCGAAGTTACTCGTGAAAATGCCATTGAAGCACTCGTCATTTTTCGCAGGTGGTTGTTTCTCGCGAGATAGTCATGAAACTCTCTATATGAATTTCAGTGTTTTTTTATTTTTGCCATCATCATTTTCACGGGAAGAGCTAACTCGCGACTTACTCGCGAAAATGCCTCTGAAAGAGTTTTTTGATAAAAACAAGAAATAGGCATTTTGAACAAAAACCCTAAACACACAAAAGTATAAAAACACTTTAAAAAACATATAAAATACTCAAAATCTTTTTGAGTTTGATCAACAAGCAATTGAGTATACACATCACATTTGAACACGTACAATCACACAAATAAAATAAGCATTCATTGAACATTAGACTTGTGTGTTGTGTGTATAGATCAAGTATGAACTAGTCTATAGTCTAGTATGAAGGTTCAATGATCAATTCAATCAAGTCATACACAGCTAGTACGAAGTCAAGTGACCTATTTCACTTGTAGAAATGAACATATATGACCCCTCACTAATGTGTTTACAATAGATTGAATTCTTTTTAGTGACCACCCTAAAAAAAATCATAGAGCCACCACCGGAAGAAAGTAGGAAGTTATTACTTATTCATATAAATGTTAACGGTAATATTGAAATCTCGTATGAAAGCTATTAGCTATGTATAGAATTATATTAGCTACAAATAAATAAAGATAACTTCAATATAAGGATTTTTTTTTTTTGGTTGAGAAGACAATATAAGGAAGTTAATTACATACACTTTGTTTAAAAGGTGAAGCTAATAAGATGTCTAGGCATGTTGTCCACTTGTGTTTTACTTGTCAAAAGCGCACTCCAATGTACAATATAACCTTTTTATGATGGAATTTTTAGAGGTCGTGTAAATTTTTTTTTTTTAATATTTATCTCAAATTTTTCCTTTAATTAATATGTTGTGCATGCATTTAAGAGAAGTGCTACGTTTACAACATTTTCATAACAAATCACAGGTGGTTAATTGTTATTAGTTCAAATTTGAACTTACCACTGAGATTACTTTTTTGCCCCAATAATAATAACCAGTAACAACTTGCCACCTATGATTTGTTGTGAAAATGTTATAGACATAGCATTTCTCTCCATTTAAGGGTAATTATTGGGTACTCCCGGAGTACCATAAATGTGTATTCCCTCCTCTCATATAACTATGGGTCCCACTAATTAAATTTATGGTGGAACCCACAATTCATATGAGAGGAGGGAGTACATATTTATGGTATTTCCATAGTATTCGACAATTTTCCTCCATTTAATGGGCCTTGAACTCATAATATCACAATTTATCTTAATTTTATTAAAAAGGTGTAATATGAGGTAGAGTTTATAGCTTGTTAGCGTCTCAAACTTTATTAAACTCACTTGCCATGAGATGCAAATCTAAAACAAGAGAAAAGTAATAATGGCAATGAGCTGGGTATGGGATCAGTTTTCCATTTCTCGCCCCACCCCCACCTTAGGGAGGGTATTTTTCCCCACCCTCGTCCTAGAGGGCACCCAACCTTGCCTCACTTAATTTTTTTTTTTTTTTTTAATTTACTAAAATTTGAGTTGAAACATATAATACATTAAATTCAAACTCATAAAACATATTAAATATAATAATAATCAAGTTTTGAGATTACAAATTATTATTATTATTATTATTTAAATAATAAATATAAACAAGGTGGGGTCTAGGCTCAATACCTACTCCCGCCCTGAAACATGCTTTAAGAGAAGGAGTCAACCCTATTCCGCCATGAGGACTGAGGCAAGACGAGGTAAGTTTAAATTTCCATCTCTAAAGAAAATACTATATATTGAGGGGGAAACAAAGAAATGAATTGACAAGTTTGTGTCAATTATATTCTTAATTGAGAATTAATATTAAGTAATGGTTCAATTTTTTTATATTCTTAATTGTGAATTAATATTAAGTAATGGTTCAATTTTTTGAAAATCATTATGATCTAGGAGAGATTGTTACATATATCTGATGTACTACACATCTCTTCCATGTAAATGTAAATTATATATACAAAATTATGTGTAAGACCCAATTTTATTTGAGAAATAAGATATAATATACCAAGTGCTGAACAATTTCATCTAGCAGAAATTATTGCGTACATTCGAAATATTGCACATCTCTCTCGCATAATTATAAATCCTATGAATGAAATTTAAGAGTAAGACATACTTTAGACAAGAGAAATGTGTAGTACAACAGGTGCTAAACAACTTGATGCCATCTAATCCATCTAAAAACATTATCTTTTTTAAATTTTTAAAAAAAAGTCCATCTATACATTATTTTTTATTTATAAATCATCTATAAATTCTATACATGAATTGTTGCATATTAAATTATTAATAGGTAACTACTACTATATGTGTCACAAATATAGAAAGTTCTCCCTGGATCCGGTTTCGGTCAAAGTCGGCTGTCCCGGCCATAAGGCCATTTCCAAGCCCAAAACTACCTAACCTTTTGTAGGTTAGCCCAAGTCCAAACTCCAAGCTAATATTACAAATTTCATTTATTAAACTCACAAAACTTTCAGGTTGGGTTTGAAAAAACGTTGGGTTCAAGCTGACCCTAACTATACATGTGGGTCTATTTGGATACAAATTATTTTTCCTGAAACTAAAAATTGACTGTAGTGAAATAATTTTTAAACGTGTAAATAGTACTGTGGGACACATTTTTAATGAAAAAATTGCTGAAAAGTATAATTTGTGGGATCTGTAAATAGTGTACAGGTGTACTATTTACAGTGAAAAAGTTAAATGTTACGGCTGAAAAAAAAAAAAAAAAAACGAAGTGTGAAAGAACAAACGCAAATGTAGCTTTCAGCCCAATCTGAACGGACACACAATGTTAACAGTGTCACTGGTGAAGCAGAAGACACGACGTCCATTGATAATATACCAAGAGGCAAGAGGGCCATTGAAAAGGACCCCAAAAAAAAAAAAATTTTGAAAGTAAGAACACCAACTATACAATGTGAACGCTACATTTCACATTGTACCTGGATGGCGTGTGCGTGGAAATTTCAAGGCTACAGAAAGACAAGAAGAAAAGCTAGGAGACTAGGACCAAATCCAAAAAATAAGGTTAAATATGAAAAAAAAAAGAAAAAAAAGAAAAGAGAGGCAACTATAGAATATAGATAGATAATTTTGGACATGCAATATATCTAACATCTCCTTGTGAATCGTGGCTATGCTTTTTTTAGTAATCACGAAGGAAAAAGCAAAAGTTCTTGATCAGCAAATTGGTCAATTTTGTGCAAACGAAAGTTATGAAAGTAGGGTGGGTGGGACCATAAAATAAAGTTTTGTTCCGGACTTATGGGACAGGGGATACTTGGTTAAATTTTGAATATTTTCGCCGGACACATCTAAGCTCTGATATTATTTGTTGAAACTCTTTAAATAGTTAATATGAGTAATTAATATAATATATAGAAACATATGTAACCTAAAAGACCTAATCCTTATGTCTATGAGTATGAGCTCAATTATATTATATTCACTATTCACTATTTATTCTTTTTATCATTATTCAATGTAGGACTTCATTCACATGTTCATATCCAACCGTCAATAATCTTATAACTCAATAGTTAATACATTTTAATATTTTCACGGAAACATCTAATGTTCAAAATTTTTATTATCATTGTAATTAATGAATTTATATATATTAATACATTATATATATATATATATATATATATATATATATATTTATATTTATATTAAACGCCATTCAAGGCAACAAAAGTGTGGGAGACATTGCACTAGCATTACACTTGTGGCTTTGGCATCACACAATGTGTAGCTTGATGGTAGGAGTCATTGTCCCAACATTAAGAGAGGAGCGGTTCGAGCAATAGCCTCAACGTGTAATATACGTTTTATTATCCATTACTGTCACGTAGCATGGGTCGATAAGCACACACGGGAGAACCTATTTTTTTATTCAGGAAAAAAATAAATAAATTACTCATGGCTTTGCCTTATAGGTCGAGGAGGACCCAGGTAAGTTTTGAGTAGGTGCCACTGCCAGCCACAGGATTTGCTCAAAGGAGAGAATGTCAAACGAAGAAAATTTATACAATGTTTCAAATTTGAACATGTACATTTTGGACGCAGCATAAAGCATACTTACTTTTTCTTCTTTAGGTATGGTTTTTTTGCCACATAATTAACGTTTTAGCAACCAAAAAAAAAAGTTTAAGCAACCCTATGTCCCCCTATTCATGTGAAAAGTTAAAAACAGATAGAAATAATTTAAAATGATTAAATCACCATTTTCTAACCATTTTATAATATTTTACAATAATTTTATTACAAATACTAGGTGGCAAGTTATTACTAGTGGGCAAAAAATAATTTTAGTCGTGGGTTCAAATTAGAATTTGTAACAACTTAACACCTATATATGATTTGTTGTGAAAGTATTGTAAAATTTTTGTAGAGATAACACTTCTCCATATATAAAACCAAATCCATTTGATTTTTAATTGACTTCATAATATTGTGCCAAATAAACTTTTGAGACCTCATAATTTTACATGTAAATATTCTAATACATATTTTTCAAATTAAATTTAAATTCTATCCTATAATTAAACCCTACATTAGAATCTTGATATATCATTTTTTTAATGAAAAAATAGTAGAATGAGATAAAAGTTAGATACAGTACAATAGATTCCAATTAAATTTAATCATGAATTGAATTTAATTATCTTTGAATGAAAAACAATATTGTTTATGTTTTATTCGTCAAGCCAACCAGGTTTTTGAATTTAACTGGAGATATCTAAGTCTTACCTCAAATAATATACATACATATATATATATATATATATATATTCATATATAAACACAATCATAATAAATGTCTAATGCAAGAAAAATGAGTGAAGTGGCTAATAGAAATTGGGTACAAAATTCTCGATGCTGAGCTACAATTGGTAGAGTTTCCATATATAGTTTTATATACAAACATAATCATAATAAATTTTCATTAATAATAACCACGATCATCAAATTACATATTTAGAAAAATAAATAAATAAAACCATTAAAACCACACCACAAACACCCCTATCGATGACTAAATTATCATAGCATTAAAGTATTTAATCCTCATTCCAAGAGTTCAAATCTTGAAGAAATGTGAAAGTTTTTCTTTATCCTCAAAAAAAAAAATGGGTATTTTCAGCATCCATCGGATCAACAACCGCATCAGTTAAGTTTCTTTTAAATACTAATATTTTTGGTAATAAATACTAATATTACTATATTAGTTCTATAAAAAGAATTACTATAGTAGTTTGTTAGAGGATTGATTTCTAATAGAAAAATAAAAAAATGTAGTAATATATATATTAATCTTGCCCAAATAATGTTTCATAGTGATAAGGAAGGTTGGAAACTAAAGAAGAAGAGAGAATGAAAGAAAGGAAAAACAGAAAAGTAAGGAAGAAAACGAAATAACGAAAACGACACTCTGCCTTCCGCCCTTGACTCATTTCAAACCCTCGCGAGGGTGGACTTTGACCACTACTTTTCTCACTTTCCCTTACCTGGCTGCTGCTTTCTCTCTCTCTCTACCAGTGATGTTAGCCAAAAGGCCCTAAAAGTTTTCTCTCTCTCTCACTACTACTTTTCAAGCTCTCTAGCCAGAGACAATTCTATCTCTCTCTCTCTCTCTTAGTAGCGTACAAATACCCTAGTGGGGTCTTTTCCCTTTTGTTTTCACTCACCCTCTCAAAGCATTGGTAGGGCTTTCTTTCCCCACCACCACGCACAACTTTTCAACTCTCTCTCTCTCTCTCTGACAAAGCCAGCTTGTTTCTTATACTATTAAACAGCTAGTCGTGTTCCCCAACACAAATACCTAATTAACAAGGATCATAAAATGACCTTAGATTAGTCTTCTTCATCTTCTTCTAGTATACCTTTCTTCCCCTTTCTCTTAGATATGTCAAGATTTTTCCTTACTTGCCCTACAAACACATGCATATTTTTCAAATGACGCATTCAGACTCAGATCACAGAAGGTTCGGCAGCGACGAAACAATCAAACTGCTGCATAAAAAGGGTTGCAAAGAAGAAATCCAAAGCCATGTCGTGCAGAAATATCTGTACACTTAGCCATCACAAGACAAGTACTGGACCTCAAGGTCATGGACACGGCCTTCTTATTCGATGAAAGCAGCCGTGCCAACTTCTTTCAGTTGATAATGCAATCTATTCCCTACACTTACATTTGCCTATGGTCAAATTGGCCCCAATCATCTAGGTATTATTTAACTCTCTCTTTTCTCTATATGTATATATTGATTTACATATCATGGATTATATATATGTTTTTTTTTTAAACAGCTTCTTAAGATATCTGGATGGATTCTTTTATGAAGAAAACAACCAACCTAGCTCTTCTTCTGGGACTCAAGCTCGGAGGCTTTTTGAGGAGTACCGGCAATCAGTTTTCATGGTCGAAAATGAGTAAGAAGGCGACATATATACTAGTTAAGATGCTGAATATATCAAAACATGATTCCTTATATGCAATCGCTTTAAATGAACTTTTGTGTATATATGTAATAAGGTTTTGGGGTTAGGATTTGATTGTTGTTTTTGTATATGTCAGATGTGTTCCAGGACTCGCTTTCAAGAATAGTCGACCTTACTTAGAGTTGCAAGAAGTGCACCTTCAAAGATTCGCATCAAAAGAAGTACAGAGACAATTCTATCAGGTAATTAATTGATGACAATAAGAGGAGCTAGCTATACGGAGAGTGAGAGAGCTTGTAATTTGTTGATTAATCAGACAACGAATTAATTTTTTCTTCACGATGTTAGCTATATTGATTTATTTCTATGCCCTTTTTTTTTTTTTTTTGTCACAGGTAGCAGGGATTAAGGTTTGTACAGCTGAAACAAAATGTGATATTAGGCGTTTCTTAAGCTTTCTATTTTATAGAGCATAAAATAGTAAAAGATGATAAAGTTTCTATTTGTTTGTTGAGTGCAGACTGCAATTTTTATGGGATGCAAGAGTGGAGAGATTGAGATAGGCTTCTCCAATGTGCCTGCTGAGGTAAGAAACCCCATTATCACATTTTCCATAACGTAGTGCTTTTGCTTAATTAAAGGTTCATTTCTTAATTCAATTGAATTTTTTTGTAGATTGACATTGAAAAGGAATTGAGAAGTTGGTTTCCTGAAGATTTCTCAAGGCAATTTTCCCCACTTAGGCTACCAGATCCAAACCCACCTTCATCATCTTCATCATTATCCATGGATAGCCCCGAGTACTCATCCCTTCTATTCAACATTCCAAACACAACCCATTTTCCAGAAACCCTTAGAGAGGTTGTTAATCCTACATTGCAACAAATTCCAACACCTAGTCCACACCAAGCAGCCATGCAAGCATATGCTAGACTCCAAAACATTCAGCTCCCAAACCCGGAAACCGAAGCAGCTGCAATTACAAGAGCCATCTTCAATGTTATAACTTCACCTTCTTCTTCTTCTTCATCACAACCACCACACACAAATTTACCTTATAGTCACCAGGTAGTTTCCAAATCTAGTGCATTCAAGAGATATGCCTTGCCTTTAGGACCAAGAACGACCCAAGTGAGAGCCAATTTAGGCCGGCAAAGCATGATGAAGAGAACATTTGCATTCTTTAGAAGCTTAAATTATTTGAGAGTTAGTGCACGTATCCAAGCAAATCGCCCCACAACCACTCAATTGCACCATATGATCTCAGAGCGCAAAAGGCGTGAGAAACTCAATGAAAGCTTTCAAGCATTGAGATCATTGCTTCCCCCAGGAACTAAGGTAACAATCACTTTGAATTGAAAACACATTTCTATTTGGCAATGCATTAAATTTTGTTCTCCTTTTGTTTTTAGCAACAAGTAGATTTGCATCACTGGTCAAGACTCTTATTGTTCAGTGCATTACTCAGTTCTTTCAATTGGATTCGTATCCCTTAAAAAAAAGTACACATTGGCATTCACGTATAATTGTATACATACATATATATATTTATGAGCCATTGCCTACCAATATATAATACCAACTCCAACCTTGACAAATTCGTTTTGGATTTAATAGAAAGACAAGGCATCGCTGCTTGCTACAACAAGGGAGTATTTGAGTTCTTTGAAAGCTCAAGTTGAAGAGCTTAATAGAAAAAACCAGCTCTTGGAGGCGCAACGTTTGCCTGCCAAAGAAGCTAAGGAAGAGGAAACTAGTTCCTCAAATGAAAGGCTCATTGTTCGGACTTCACAAGTCTCGGAATCAACCTCATCGGAGGAGCGCATCGTTGATTTGCAAGTGATTATAAGAGGTGAATGCCCAATGGTGGATATTCTGATTCGCATTTTGGAATTCTTGAAGCAGGTTAAGAATGTAAGCTTGCAGTCCATGGAGACCAATACCCGGCTAATAGAGTCAAGCTCCATGAATCAGATTATTTTGAGATTAAGAATTGAGGTATGGAAATTTAGATGCATTTTTTTAAGATTGAACAATGAAAAACAAATTAGTGTGTTGTTAAACTCTTTTGAATAATAATAATAAGTAATCATTATTTAGAGGAAAGTAGGATGCTTTAACTTTTGATTAAAAAAATTGGATATTTTGTTAAGGTTTTTTAATTACTCCGGTATAAATTTCATCTATTAGAAATGTCAAATGTTGAAGTAGATGCTATAATTACAGTACAAATCACATTCAGATTAATTAATCACTAGTATTACATTTATTTTATATCAAATATAATATGAGAATTCAATAATTGTGAAAATAAAAGCGTGTTTAGAAACGATAACTATCGCATATATTTGTATTGAAACATGTAAATCTTATACTGTTATAAAATGAAACCTACATGCTATAATAATCATATCGCATGTACCAAATAAAAAAGTTAGCTTCTCTTTTTAGAGTTGAATATTGAACCTTAGAATCTTTTGTATTCTTGCATAAAATTGTCTCTTAAAAATGTCAAAGGTTAAAGTAGATGTTATGATTATAGTACAAATCATGCTCAAATTGATTCATCACTCACTACTTTTATCGTATAACAATTAGAATATTAGAATTCAACAATTGTGAAAATGATGGTGTGTTTAGAAAAAATAATTATCTCAGCATTGAAACATGTAGATCCTACACCATTATGAAATGAAACGTACAAGCTATAAGATACATGTTGCAGATACCAAATGAAAAAGGTAGCATTTCTTTTTAGTGGTGATTTTTTAATCAGTGAATCTTTTGTTGTTGAAGGGGCCCGAATGGGACGAGTCTGCCTTCCAGGAAGCAGTGAGAAGGGTTGTTGCTGACCTGGCACCATGACAATTGAACCAATCCCTCTTTTTGCCACGTGTGTGAGACATTGAATGTAGTCAAAAAATTAGTTTTAATCTTATGGCGGCTCCCTATCATTGTCAATTGTTACTTTTCTTTATTTCAGATCATTACTACACCGCTTCGTCACCGCCTCCAATTTTGAGATCACTTTTTGTATTGAATTTCACAATCAGTGCCTTATTAGCACATTTTTGATAGCCACCCATATAGAACTAGAAGCAATGTATAAATAAATGTAGAACTAGAAGCAATGTATAAATAAATATTTGACGCTTTTTGGTTTACCAATTACTATCATTTTGGAGTATAGTATTATTATACTAATATTGTTTAGTACCACACAACTTAGGATCAATTTCTCAACAAAAAAAAAAAAACTTAGGATCAATCCCATCTTAACCAGATTTGTTTCTTTTATTTTCTTTGTCTTAATTTTGTTCTTTTATGTGAGCCATTCTAGATATATTATTATCTTTCTTGTACGATTCAATTCATATATATTCATGTCGCCCTTATTGACTGCAATCTTATAAGGAGACTATGAAAGCAACCCTTAAGAGAGAGAAGGGATCGAACATAGATTCATAGATGTATTCAAA
The DNA here is from genome assembly GCA_023055345.1 of Quercus wislizeni. NCBI lineage: Eukaryota > Viridiplantae > Streptophyta > Magnoliopsida > Fagales > Fagaceae > Quercus > Quercus wislizeni. The sequence continues at coordinate 31,706,808 of JALGQJ010000001.1, forward strand.
GATGGTCCAACGTCAAATTAAAACTTTTCAATATTTCTTACCAACCCCACGCACGTAGCTTTCACTGGTTTATATATGTAATACCTCTTTTTTGTTTTCATGTGTTAGTAATCTATGGGTTGGAGTACTATGCCAAGATAGTTGTCAGTTGAGTTGGCCACCCTATCATATGGGAATTTCAGTGTTAGTCAATTATTTTTTCTCCGTGGAAAACAAGTGAGACTTTAGAGACGGCGTTTTTGACTGTCAATCTCTTAGGGGTCAGACTCTCAGGAGTAGTTTGCGCAGAATTTACCCAATAACAATGGTTTCGGTTTTGGTTTTGATTTTGGCTTTTTCCTCTTTGATCATTATCATGCACCAATTATAACGACCAAGATTGCAAATACAACTTTCTCAACAACAAAAAAAAGATTGCAAATACAACAAATTTCACAACCGTTTGAGTTAGTACCAATTATTAATTCTTATATTCGCCCACTACTATTTTATTATCCACCAAGACAACCACAATTAACAATTTGTTACCTTAGTAAAATTTATTGTATATAGGAATATATTAAATTATAATCCATCACATTTGGAATAGAAGTTGCGAGAACTTTTGTATTCTATATATATTGTTTTTTTTTTCTTTTTCCTTTTTGGGGCTAAAAAGCCTAATCTTATTATTGGTTCTCGCTAATCCGTTAGAGGGGCCGGAGAGGCTACAATTATGTCATGGAAAGAGAGATCAATATGATTCCATGAATCTATCTATTTATTTGAATTCAAGTCTTGTGTGGGTGAGAGGGAAAGGAAGAGGACTATGAATAATTATTTAGTGACCGATTGGAGACATCCTAATATTGGAAAAAATTTAAAGAAGAAGAAGACATAAATTAATATAGAGCTAAGTAGTAAACTGCAGTTTGATTGATCAGGAGAAATTGGTTGACCAAATCCAAGTCATTGAAACTGTTTAAGTCTAGTTCTAATTGAAATTCTAGGAGTTGAATCTAGAATGAATCAATTCTACTAAGTTCTAACATTATGTTTACCTAATGTAATTCCCCAGGAATCAGAACATTAGTTGAAAAGGTAAATAATATTTATGGTTCTGACTGGCCTCATATGATTAGCCTTTTATTGGACTTCCATTTTATATTCAGCAAAAGATCGGTAGACCATCTTTGCCTCCTCTTTCTCTCTCCCCCACCTCTGTTTTCTTTCTTCTTCTTTTATTTGGCAATAGAATTCACCTTAATCAGACAAAGGGGGGGGGGGGGGGGGGGGGGGGGGGGGGAAATTAGGTTTATAACTGTGACTACATCCTGTACGAGGATCATGTCAAATCGATGGTCAATTGGTCACTTTAGTACTTGTTCAATCACCATTGTGGTCATATCTTTTATTTGCATAATGACGACGATTCCAACCAAACTACAAAGACAGCTTCACGTTAAAAATGTATGATTATAATTTCGTAAATACAAAATACTTGATCGTAAATGATTGAGATTAAGTGCAATAATTAGAATATTGCACCATATGTAGTAAATCAATTAATATATATATATATATATATAAAAGCATAGATCTCATGTAGAAAAATATGAAGTTCTGCCAAGTGGCACATTGTATATCATCCTTCTTATTTAGACTCCCACCTTATCTAAATTTAACATTTAAGTCAAACTATTAAATAATGGCAAATGCATTAATTTCAATGTATTAATGAAATTCAAATAATTTGTATACATTTATAACTTTACATGCTTTGAATTAATATGGATGGATTTAAAAAGTCATGGGAAATGTAGGAATAAAATTCAAAGAATTTGTATACATTTATAACTTTACATGCTTTAAATTGATACGGATGAATCTAAAAAGTCATAGGAAAGGTAGGAATCAAAAAAGACTTTTCAATTTTCTGCATAATACTAACTTCAATGCAAAATTCCAAGAGTCGAATTCAATGAATTTAACAAATATTATTTGTCTCCACATCAATTCAATATTTATATAAAAGCAGATGCCTCATGTGGGAGGCATGAAGTTCTATCAAGTGGCACATTGTATGACATCCTTCTCATTTAGATTTCTACCTCATCTAAATTTAGCATTTATGTCAAACTATTAAGTAATGGCAAATGCATTGTAATTTCATGTAAATGTTTGTTTTTTTTTTCTTTTCTTTTTTTTTTTGGAGAAAAAAGTGAATGTTTAGTTGGCTTATGGAAATATCATCTAAAATTTATGATGTCACGTTTATGTTATTGAAGTATAATAGTGGTAAGTTAAACACTCAGTGAAAATAGTGATATCCTATTAATAGAATTTTATTATAATCCAAATATGTAAAGAAGTTGAGGTGTAAAGCTAAATGAAAAATTACTTTTACAAAGCACCACATGACAAAATCGCATGGTCTCTCACGTGATGTTTTTTCTTTCTTATATATTTTTTATAAAAAAAAAAAACCATATAAAATTCTTATATATATATATAATTAGTGCATACTTATAGATAATTAATGTGTATTCACTTCATTGACACATTCAATGAATTAAAAGTTTAGTCGCCCCCTCTGAGATCCGACCACAAAGCCGCAACTTATTTGATCCCATACTCAATGAGCTACGTCTGATTACTCGACATGATGGTTGACTCTGATATCAAATGTTAAGAATCCATGGGTAGAACTCACCCCTTGAAAACCGACTTGCAAGGGAAGGGTGACAGATTTAAAAAGTCATGGGAAATGTAGGAATAAAATTCAAGAATTTGTATACATTTATAACTTTACATGTTTTGAATTGATATAGATGGATCAAAAAAGTCATAGGAAAGGTAGGAATTAAAAAAAAAAATCAATTTTCTGCATAAGACTAACTTCAATGCAAAATTGCAAGAGTCGAATTCAATGAATTTGGCAAATATTATTTGTCTTCACATCAATTCAATATATATATATATATATATATATATATATATATAAAAGCAGAGACCTCATGTGGAAAGCATGAGGTTCTGCCAAGTGGCACATTGTATGATATCCTTCTCATTTAAGCTTCCACCTCATCTAAAATTAAGAATTTATGTAAAACTATTAAGTAATGACAAATGCATTTATCTCAATGTATTAATAAAATTCAAAGAATTTGCATACATTTATAACTTCACGTAGTATTGATACGGATGGATTTAAAAAGTCATGAGAAATATATGAATAAAATTCAAAAATTTTGTATACATTTATAACTTTACATGCTTTGAATTGATATGCATGGATCTAAAAAGTCATGGGAAATGTAGGAATCAAAAAAAAAATTCAATTTTCTGCATATGACTAACTTCAATGCAGAATTGCAAGAGTCGAATTCAATGAATTTGGCAAATATTATTTGTCTCCACATTTGTCCAATATAAATCCCCATTTCCATTGGACTTAAAAATTAAACTTCCATAATTTTCTTACAATATCTTTGTTTTTCTTTCTGAGAGGTATTTTAATTTTCAAAATATTACATTCGTCTTAAATATTTTGTTTAGATTTTATGTATACGGCTTTACTTATGTAGCATTGTAATTTATTTAGGCTTATTTTTTCATATTATGTGCCAATTTATATTTTTGGTTTTCATTATGATGCGTATACTTGGTAAGGATTTATTTTTGGCTACTTTTAATTCAATTAAAATTTGGAGGTTAAATTGTGATATAATTGCATCACTATGGCATTATTTTTTCTATTGTTGTATCATGAAATTCTAGAAATTTTTATAGATAATTGATATATAAAACATAAATAATACAAGAAAGACACCTAGGAACCAACAGGTTTGTGGGTGACAATTTCACTATGATCTGGTGACATTGCATGAATTAGAAGAATTTTCAATGTATTTAGTTTGAATTTAGTTTTAGTAGAAAACCTCATAAATTAAGTGTGACTGACAATAATAATAGACATGAAATCAATGGATCATAAATAATTTCTTACAAAATTTATCAAAATGTACCATGCATTGCGCGGAATATCAGCTAGTTATTTTAAACAGCTGAGATTGAAAGTTGAAAAAAACAAAAAACAACTTTCAATCTCAACCATTCAATAAAAATATATAATAAAAAAATTATAAAGATTAGAAAATAAAGTAATAAAATTTTTATGTGAGAGTGAAATAGGGAAATTGCACCCAGTGAAATGCATAACCTAATAACAGAAAATTCCCTTAATTATAATTGAAATAGGATTCTTTGTATCTACTTTTTCACTATTTCCAAAACTACTTTTATTGTTTCGCTCGAATCAACTTTTCAAAAACACAAATTAATTAAAGACAAAAGTATTTTAGCAAATGAAAAATGAAAAGTTAGGGAGGTAAATCCGTATATATATAAATATATATATATATATATATATATATATATATATATATATATATATATACACACCACATAAATATGCTCCTATCAAGAAACTATAGTCAACCACAGCCCTCGGAGGCATACACCTCCTTTTTTTGACATCCTACGTGTCCAGGTTATTCTCATATATGAAAATGTAACATTGGGGTATGATAAAAAGTGGAGGAATGTGAGGGAAAGAGAGAAGAAATCACAGTAGTGATAAAAATAAAAAAAAGACATGGGCAAAAACAATGAACCGAACAACCTATCTAGCACATTCCTACTTCTATTGATTTCCTCCTCCCTTTCTTGATTTTCACCAGGACTTCCTACATTTCCAGGATCACAAGTATGTCAAAAGTCAGTGGATCCCACCTCTAGAAACTGATACTTGATTCTTCAATAAATTTTTCCTTTTTTAATGTTGCTGAAACTGAAAACTGAAAATTGAAAACTGAAAACTGAAAGTACTGTAGCAAAATAATTTTTAAATGTGTGAATAGTACCGTGGGACCCATTTTAATATTTTTTAGTGTGTGAATAGTAATAAACAGTGCATGAATAATAATTTTTGTCTCATGCATAGTAAATCCATATGAGGTTATTGTTCACGCTAGGAAAAAAAAAAAAAAAAAAAAACGTGGACTGAGAAAACGCTGGATTCAGCTTAAAGTAAACGGACACAAAGTTATAACCAGGTAAATTTGAGGATAGGAACCATCACCCAAACATCCCCTCCCCCTTTCTATTAAATAGTTTTTGCGGTTTCTAATTTCTTTTTCATTTGTTATGTTTTCTTTAAATATTTTTATATGTCAAACTTAATTAAATATATAGAAGAAAAATGTTTCCTATTTTATTAGTATTTTTTGGTGTTAAAAATTTATTAAATAAATATACAATTAAAAAAAATTATAAGTAGAATATGGAATATTATTTTTAAGTTGAAATTTAACATTCTAGATACACAAATGGTTACATTATGGCTTACAATTGTTATAATTTAATTTCTTTTTAAGTTTAATAAAAACAAATATAAGTTGTGATTAAGCTTTATTTAATTACTAAAAATTATTAACTGAGAATTAAAAGTGGAGTCTTGATAATGAAAAAAATTACAGCACAACTTATAAAAATCCTAACAAATAAACACAATATAATGAATTTACTATATTTTATGAGTTTTATTACATTAAAATACAGCTTAATATTCACAAAATCACGTGTCAGTTTTTTTACAAAGTAAAATATTTTACCCTTGTGAGGTCGGCCATCTTTACTTTTTAGTCTTTAACAGATGCATCCACGTTAACAATCAAATGATGATCACCACATTTTTCAACAATTTCTGCTGTGGGATGCTTCTTGTCCGTGTTTCAAGCAGTGCCGGCTCGAGAGGTAAAGCAATTGATGCGATCGCCTAAGCTCTAAGTAGAAAAAATATCTCTAAATTTTAATTAATAGGATTTTTTTTAATATTATAATAACATTAATTAAGTCTAAATATTAGCAAATGAATAAAATAATATTTTTTTATTCAATAAAAAACAAAAACAAAAATGTTACTTACATAACATTTTTCATAATACTTTCAAAATAAATCCTAAGTGATAGGTTTATTACAGCACAACTTACATAATAAATATAAGTTGTGATTAAGCTTTATTTAATTACTAAAAATTATTACATGAGAATTAAAAGTGGAATCTTGATAATGGAAAAAATTACAGCACAACTTACAAAAATCCCTAACAAATAAATACAATATAATGAATTTACTATATTTTATGAGTTTTATTACATTAAAATACAGCTTAATATTCACAAAATCACGTGTCAGTTTTTTTACAAAGTAAAATATTTTACCCTTGTGAGGTCGGCCATCTTTACTTTGTAGTCTTTAATAGATGCATCCACGTTAACAATCAAACGATGATCACCACATTTTTCAACAATTTCTGCTGGGATGCTTCTTGTCCGTGTTTCAAGCAGTGCCGCTTTATATGTAAAGCAATTGATGCGACCGTCTAAGACTCCAAGTAAAAAAATACCTCTAAATTTTAATTAATAGGGTTTTTTTAAATATTATAATAGTATTATTTAAGTCTAAATATTAGCAAATGAATAAAATAATATTTTTTTATCCAATAAAAAACAAGAAAAAAAAATATTACTTACATAACATTTTTCATAACACTTTCAAAATAAATCCTAAGTGATAGGTTGTTAAAGGGTATTATTGATGATAAAAAATTAATTTCAATGATGAGTTCAATTTAGAATCAGTAACAAATTAACACCTAAGATTTGTAATGAAAATATTATGAATGTAGCATTTCTAAGAAAAAGAGCAATACAAACCCAAAAAAAAAAAATTCACAACTTTTTTCACAAGTTAAGTTGACAAACTTTTACTAGTTTTTATCTAAGTTCACCACTAACATCACTTTTTTACTTACCACTATCAAATTATCAATCTACCACGTCAACAGGTGTGAAATGTTTTATCAAATTTTTTGTCTATAGACTTTCAAAAAAAAAAAAAATTGTACGTCGTTCATGTTAATTAGTAGTAATTTTGCATCTAAAATAAGATAATTGAATTTAAGTAAAATTTAAATTTTAAAAAATCATATTTAAATATATAAAAGGCGTCAATTTCAGTTTTCGCCTTAGACCCCCAAATATATTAAGCCGGTCTCAAGGTTTCTTCCTTTGATTTTACAGGTTCTTTTTAGTATTTTGAATGAGGTAGCATCAAAAAACCAAACATTATGAACATACTTTCATAGTATGCTCACTATATTTCTATATGTACCACTTGCTTTCTTTGGCATAATGTTGAAACCTGAAATAAAGAATAATAATAATTAAGGTATCTAAATGGAAAATATTAAGGTAAAAACAAAATCTATTGAGAGATGCACCCCATGGATTTTGAACTCACATCTCACCCTCCATCTCATAATTTTTTATTGGAAAAGATTAACTTTATTTACAAAGAAAGAGTTTACAAGTTAGACAGATTAGAAATATCAACAAAATGAGCATAGATCCAAAAATTCAACAAATGAGAAAAATGAGAGACCACTCATCAGTGGCGGCTCTACATGCCAGGGTAATTACAGGACTACCCTAACTTGCAAAAAAAATGTAAATAAACACTTGTCAAAAAAATATTATATACTAAATTAATTTATTGTGACTACTCTAATAAAAATTTTGAACACCCTGATTTAAGAATTACAAAAATTTGGATTCAACAAAAATAAGAGTAGTGTTACTACATTCACAACATTTTCATAATAATTTTACAACAAATTTAATGCAGTAAGCTATTACTGATTCTAACTTGGGCCAAATACTAATATTATTTTATTACCCACCAATAACAGATTTTTGCATAAGATTTATTATAAAAATGTTGTGGATGTAGCATTACTCCAAAATTAATTCTGCCTCCAAACATAATCCTTAATCCTTTTTTTTTAAAGCTTAAATAACAGCAATAAATATTAGCTCAAATAACAACAAACATAAACCAAACAAAAACAAGACAAGACCAAACAACAACAATTGAAAAAATTGTTCAACAAAAAACCTATTATAAAACAAAAGGATAAAATTTGTAGCTCGTTCGATCTATTCAATAAAAATATTTTCTAATTTTATTTTTCTTTAAAAAATGGTACCAAGAAAAATATTGTGGTAATTTAAATTTCTTAGTAATCACCCTAAAAAAAATTCCTAGAGCCACCACTACCACTCATGCATGCTATAACATTTCCTAAACTTACTGGGAAACTATATCAGTCCAAATGAACCATTTCTAACACGAAACTTCTTTTTTTCAATGAATGAGCAAATTTCATCTCAAAGGATCAAATGTACAAGTAGTTCAGCACCAAAACACAACACTGCAACTACAACAGCAAAACAACTACAACACCATTGCATTTAAAACTACAATTGAAAACATTACAAAAAAAACAATAAAAAACCATTACAATATGATGTTTTAGCTACTTGTATTCTTCGGAACAAAATCTTAAATGCCCTAAAACAGCAAATTGCCCAGTTTTGAATAGTATTGCATGTAGCTGCCACTTTCCACTCTATTATTCTTCACTTCTCACCTAATCATTTTGACAGTAATCTCTTCCGATAAAACGCTACACATCAACAATATAATAAATAAATTTCTTAATTATTTCACTGTTGTTCCTCAGCAGATTTTCAAAGCAAGCAAAGCAATGTATTCATGGAGAAATTGTTCTTTTATCTATGCATAACAATACAACAGAAAAACAATAACACCATTGCATTTAAAACTACAATTGAAAACATTACAAAAAAAACAATAAAAAACCATTACAATATGATGTTTTAGCTACTTGTATTCTTCGGAACAAAATCTTAAATGCCCTAGAAACAGCAAATTGCCCAGTTTTGAATAGTATTGCATGTAGCTGCCACTTTCCACTCTATTATTCTTCACTTCTTACCTAATCATTTTGACAATAATCTCTTCCGATAAAACGCTACACATCAACAATATAATAAATAAATTTCTTAATTATTTCACTGTTGTTCCTTAGCAGATTTTCAAAGCAAGCAAAGCAATGTATTCATGGAGAAATTGTTCTTTTATCTATCAATAATTAGCTAAATTTAGCTTAATTTCTTACTACTTCTTCAATACAATCGTATGAACAGAAAATTGCAAAGAATAAATTTTCTTTTATGTATCCATAATTAGCTAAATTAACCCTAATATCTTATTAGTTCTTCAATATATAGAAAATTGGAAATGCAAGCATGAACATATTTCTAAACAGTAGGGAAATAGTATACCTGAGATCAAACATCAAATCAGAATCAGATTAGTAAGTTTCTAAATCGGAATTGGAGTAGAAAGTTTCTTTAACTGTTTTTTGGGTTTTTGGATCTCTTTTTCCTTTTTCTTTTTCTTTTTTTCTTTTTTTCCCTCTCTCCAATATTCTGCTCTTTGATAGTCGCTCTTTTATAGTATTTTTTTAATGAATTTATCCCGCCTTCGGGAGAGCTCGTATGAACATGATCAGCATTGTCATTGGTCAATTTCTCCATCACAACGTAAGTTTAAAGAGGAAATTTTGATTAAGCATTGTAAAAAGGAGCGGGTGAGCTTAATATATCTAGTTTTGTGTGCATGTGATTTGTTTATTATTATTATTATTAGTAGCTAAATTCTCGCATGATGTGTGATACAACATATTATTAGTTTTTTTTTTTTTCAATATTTCAATAATCTTTGTTAAAAATAGTGTAGCTTAATTGATTGACACCTTATAGTGTTTCCAACATAAATATCGAGGGTTCAAATCTCCACCCTCTACTATCGATGTATAAAAAAAATATCTCAATAATTTTCCTTGTTACAAATTATAATATTTAATTATTTTATAAACAAAATAGAAAGAGAAAAAATAAAAAGACAATAAGAGTAGTATAGTGATTTGATCATACTATATATAGTGGCTAATATAGATAGACAAGTTTCATACCTACTAAAAAATGCAAATATCCTTCAATTATTATTTTTACATTCTTGATTGTGTGCTAAAAAAAAATTTTTTTTTTTGGACATTATTTCAATTGTTGCAAAAACAACTAAATTTGAGTGAGAATATCATATTTCAAATCAATTGTTTCTCACATTTAAAAAAAAAAAAAAATCAATGGTTTCTCATATAAATCTTAGAAAAATGATATTAAAATTTCATTATACTTAAAATAATTAATATAACAAAATAAACACATTTATTCTATTAGTAATCTTTCTAATTACATAAGGAGTTAGGAAATTTAAATGGTTGAGATAAATTTTAATGAATTCACAAATATTTAATTTTTTATGGCTTTTGTGTCAATTGTTGTCAAAGCAACTAATTAATATCAGGAAAAATGTCGTATTCTAAATTTATTATTATTATTATTATTATTATTCCAACTAGAAATTATTTCTCATATAGAGTGTGGGGTCACGTCCCCAATTAATCGGATTTATCCGCTTTGGGGAGCCAGTCCCTCACGGTTTATCGGCTCGTCCCCGAGTGTGGGCAGGACCAACCAAGGGCTAGACCTTGTAGTTGTAATCGCAAGTCCCACATCGGTTAGAGTTCCCTCCCACATCGGTTAGAGTTCCCTCCCACATGTGTGGTGGTGGTACACATATGGTCGCTCCAGAAGCTTATAAACCATATGTGGGAGGGAACTCTAACCGATGTGGGACTTGCAATTACAACTACAAGGTCTAGCCCTTGGTTGGTCCTGCCCACACTCGGGGACGAGCCGATAAACCGTGAGGGACTGGCTCCCCAAAGCGGATAAATCCGATTAATTGGGAACGTGACCCCACATAGAGTTATAGAAATAATCATACAAATTCATTTAAAATAAAATAATTAATGCACAACTATAGATGCATTTACTCTATTGGCTAATTCAATGAACTATACTTTGATATAAATGCAAACTTTGTTAAAGTATAAGCCTAAATAAAGGGAATCTCTAGGAATCCACCACATGACATAACCTCATTCTCTCCAACATAAAATCTCTAGTTTTATATATACTAGTCACAAACCCACGCGATGCATGGGAATTGTAGGGGTATTAGGCCTGAAGGCTCATTGTCCATGTGTGTGTTGGGCCCAAAGCCCAAGCCGAGGACTAGAGACTATCCGAGAAGGGGGAAACGTTATCAAAGGAGCCCACGTTAGTGAATGACATAGTCAGTTTGGTCATACTGGCACAAGAAGGCATGCCAAGGACGAAAGTTACCTCAGACACACAAAGTCGAGATCCAAACAGGCTGTCTGCCGTTTGGAAGGACGTTCCCGGAAGTTCTGCTGGCACAGATAAGCATTGCAGAAACAAAGTACAAAGTGGGGTCCTAAAATATCTAAGGAGAAAGCTACTACCACCGCATTAAAGGCTCTGCAGCTAACTTTCTGGTTGCATTAATGTGGAGAAGACCCCTAAACAGGGCTATATTGGCTTCCCCAACACACAAAATGGGCTGAAAGGGGTGTCCAATGAGACAGGTACTCAAGTAGAGGTTTGGATGATTAACAAGTGGAAGGCCAAGATTGTTTAAAAGGAACTATATAAGGGAAGAGACATACCATGAATGAGGGATCGAAAAAAGAAAGAGAGAAACACTGTAGCAATCAAGAACCATACCTGTAATCACACTTGTGATGAATATATAAGAATTGACCTCCTCAGACTTGTGCCAAGAACGATTTTTCTAAACTTAATTTAATCTGTTTCTCTGTCCTTGTGAATTGAGTCTACTTTATTTGTGATCCAACTCATTCTGACCCAGTTTTTCCAACCCACTCTCTACAAATTCATTGTTTTGGGTTTTTTGGGCCTCAGTCCATTTATCTTAGGCCGGGTCACAAATTTGGTCCTTACAATTGGCACCATCTATGGGAAATCTTGGAGTGATAGTGAGTTCGATTTCCAATTATGGCAGGTTCAGGTTCACACCGGGTAGAATCTAAGGGGTCCTAATGGGAGGATCATTTTGTTAACCTTGAACGAAGAAGGGACTGGGAGGGAAGTGTGCATACTACCCACACTAGTGAGAGCCATTCTCGGGGTGGTAGCCACCTCTCTCATGAAAAGAATACCAAAACCATGCAGTAGGAGATTGATCGTTTGAAGAGAGAGCTGCGTCGAGAACGGAGAAGGCGATCTCCCACCATTTTCGACTTCTCCTCTAACAACGAAGAAGATGGCAGTTACAAACGGAGATCAAGGACTCCTCCTAATGAGTCTTTCTCGCACGACGAGGAACATCACCATAAGCACGGGAACAGAAACTCATCTTCCAAAAGCTTAGGGAACGATGCTTTAAGCAAAGCGCTCAAGAAAATTTCCAAATCACCTTTCACACGCAGGATAGAGGAAGAGAGACTTCCTCGGTGGTTCACTCAACTCACATTCACTATGTACAATGGGAGGACAGACCCTATTGAGCATGTTAGCCACTTCAATCAAAGAATGGTTGTACACTCCAAGAACGAGGCCTTGATGTGTAAGATATTCCCGTCCAGCTTGGGGCTGGTGGCAATAAGATGGTTTGATGGTCTAAGGGCTAGTTCCATTGATTCCTTTAAGAAACTCACTCAGGCGTTTGGATCCCGCTTTATTACATGCAACAGGGTTCCTCGGCCTTTAGCTTCCTTGTTGTCTCTATCCATAAGAGAAGAAGAAACCCTGAAAACGTATTCAGATAGATATTGGGAGATGTTCAACGAGATAGATGGCGATTTTGACGTTGTAGCCATCAGCACCTTTAAGCTCGGCACTTGAGGAAGTCTCTGACTGGAAAACCCGTTACTAGCGTGCGCCAGCTCATGGATAAGACCGACAAGTATAAAAGGGTTAAAGATGACCAATAACAAGGCAAAGGAAGAGGCAAGGTTATCCTCTAGGAGATGGGGGATTTTAGGTCGGACCGATACAGAAACAATAGACCCCAAAGGGATTTTACAGGACAGTCTGGATCCACAGCTCCCCAGGTGGTTAACATTGTGTTTCGGGAACCAGTGCATCAAGTTTTGGAGAAGATCAAGAACGAGTCATACTTTAAATGGCCTAACAAGATGGGAAGAAACCCCTTGAGGCGCAACCAAAGCCTCCATTGCCAATATCACCAAAAGCGAGGGCACACCATCGAGGACTGCAGAACCCTATGGAATCATCTTGAGCAGCTAGTCAGGGAGAGAAGGTTGCAACAGTTCTTGTATTGGCCCAATGGGCAGCAAGACCAATCACGATCAGGGGCTCAGGGGAATGCCTCTTCAAGGCCCCCTTTAAGCACCATTAATGTCATCTTTGCTGCTCCCGGGAGAATGGGTTCACAACCCTTCAGAGTGATGTTTGTGACTCGACCACTAGCCAAGGACGTTAACCCTGCGCCGAAGAGGCCTAGAATGGAGAGTCGACCGGTGTTGAGTTTTTTAGATAAGGATAAGGAGGGAACCATACAACCCCACGATGATGCCTTAGTGGTCACACTTAGGATAGGAGGGTACGACGTGAGGAGAGTGATGGTAGACCAAGGTATTGGCACAGAAGTTATGTATCCCGACCTGTACAAAGGCCTGAACCTGAAACCAGAAGATCTGACAGCATACAACACCAATGGGAAAGTTGTCATCCTAAAGGGTCAGATTAGATTACCCATACAAGCAGGATCAGAGGTGGTCGAGGTGAACTTTATTGTGGTAGACGCCTATTCTCCCTACAGTGCCATTGTGGGAAGACATTGGCTCATGCCCTAGGGGCTGTTTCCTCAACTCTACACCTGAAAGTGAAATACCCAGCCGGTGACGAGATCGAAGAGCTCGTTGGGAGCCAATCCATGGCTAGGCAATGCCTGGTGGCCGTCATCCTACATCAACTGGGGGCTGAGCCCTCGGCCCTTACCGAGACTAACTCATAGCAATCAAAGACCCTGGCATCACCTACCGGTGGGCCGACCGAGGAGGCAAAATGTGAAGATTTGGAGAAGATTGTTGTGGGAGACGATCCAGACAAGTTTTTCAAGTCGGAGTTCAACTGCCACCCTAGGAAAAGGAAGAACTGATAGATTTCCTTAGGAGGAACGTCGATGTGTTTGCGTGGAGTGCTTATAAGGCTTCGAGGGTGGATCCGAGTTTCATCTGCCATCATTTGAATGTCAACCCATCTATCATTCCCAAAAGGCAACCTCATCGATGCTCATCCAAGGATCATTCTGATGCTGTTAGAGACGAAGTAATGAAGTTCAAGCAAGCTAGGGCTATAAAAGAGGTTTTTTACCTTAAGTGGTTGACTGACACTGTAGTAGTGAAGAAGAAGAGTGGGAAGTGGCGAGTATGTGTAGACTTCACAGATCTGAACAAGGCCTGCCCGAAGGACCCTTTCCCCACGCCTCGGATAGACCAGCTAGTGGATACCACTATAGGCCATCCTCAGATGAGTTTTTTGGACGCTTTTCTGGGCTACCACTAAATACCTTTAACTTTGGACGATCAAGAAAAAATAGCCTTTGTTACCCCCACTAGGAACTACCATTACAAGGTGATGCCCTTTGGATTAAAGAACGCAGGGGCTACCTATCAGAGGATGATGACCATAATGTTTGAGCCACTATTAGGAAAAAACATCGAGGTTTATATAGATGATATGGTGGTAAAGAGTAAGGCAGAATCCGAGCACACTAATGACCTCGGGAATATCTTTGAAATATTAAGAAGACACAAGCTACGTCTCAACGCCTCCAAATGCTCTTTTGGTGTGGGGTCGGGAAAGTTCTTGGGGTACATGGTCACGCATCGTGGGATCAAAGTCAACCCCGACCAAGTCAAGGCAGTTAATGATTTACAGCCACCTTAGAATCCCAAAGAGGTCTAGAAGCTGATAAGGATGACTGCTGCCCTGAACCGATTCATCTCTCGGTCGGCAAACAGGTTTAAACCCTTTTTTCAGTTGTTAAACAAATGGAAGGGATTTGAATGGACCGAGCAGTGCGCTCTGGCCTTTTAGCAGTTGAAGTAGTACCTATCCCATCCCCCCATCATGTCTAGACTCGAGGTGGACGAGGTTTTATTTGCCTACATCGTAGTGGCTTCCCATACAGTAAGCTTAATGCTGATACAGGTTGATGGTGGTGTATAGAGGCCAGTTTATTATGTGAACATGTCACTACATGAAGTCGAGGTCCAATACTTACCACTTGAGAAGGCCATTCTGGCGGTGGTACATGGTACACGTAAGCTCCCCCATTATTTTCAGTCACACACTGTTGTCGTCCTAACCCAACTCCCACTCAGATCTCTAATTATGCAGGGAGAATTGCAAAGTGGGGCACAATTCTTGGAGCTTTCAATATCAAATACATGCCCCGCACCTCTATTAAAGGTCAGGTCCTTGCCCACCTAGTAGCCGAGTTTACTGAAGCCACAGTAAAAAAGAGTGGAGAATAACAGAACATGGATAGAAAATCGGTTGGAGTAATCTCCATACAAGAGCCTTTGTCCTGGAAGGTCTACGTTGATGGTGCAGCGAACCATAGAGGATCCGAATTGGGGCTAGTTTTAATATCCCCTGAGAGCATTGCAATAGAGAAATCCTTGAGATTGGGCTTCTCGGCCACAAACAATGAGGCTTCTCGAGGTCCAATACTTACCACTTGAGAAGGCCATTCTGGCGGTGGTACATGGTACACGTAAGCTCCCCCATTATTTTCAGTCACACACTGTTGTCGTCCTAACCCAACTCCCACTCAGATCTCTGATTATGCAGGGAGAATTGCAAAGTGGGGCACAATTCTTGGAGCTTTCAATATCAAATACATGCCCCGCACCTCTATTAAAGGTCAGGTCCTTGCCCACCTAGTAGCCGAGTTTACTGAAGCCACAGTAAAAAAGAGTGGAGAATAACAGAACATGGATGGAAAATCGGTTGGAGTAATCTCCATACAAGAGCCTTTGTCCTGGAAGGTCTACGTTGATGGTGCAGCGAACCATAGAGGATCTGAATTGGGGCTAGTTCTAATATCCCTTGAGAGCATTGCAATAGAGAAATCCTTGAGATTGGGCTTCTCGGCCACAAACAATGAGGCTGAATACGAAGCTCTGTTGGCCGGGATGAACATGGTTCAAAAGATGGGTGGAAAGACCGTGGAAGTATTCTCAGATTCAAGATTGGTTATGGGGCAAGTTCGAGGAGAGTTAGAGGCCAGAGATCTCAAAATGTAGGGGTATTTGAACCAAGTTAGACATTTGCAGTCAAAATTTGAATCCCTTAACTTATCACAAATTCCTAGAAGTACGAATACACATTCCGACTCTCTTGCCACACTTACGACGTCCTCGACGCAAAGTTTACCTCAGGTGATTCTTGTGGAGGACTTACACAAGCCTACTAAGGCAGAAAACAGTGCGGTTCACATTCATCAAGTCAAAGTAGGACCTAACTGGATGGATTCCATAATATTGTTTCTTAAGGAGGAGGTCCTACCCAAGGATAAGTCCGAGGCAGAAAATGTATGGAGGAAGGCTCCTCGGTTTTGGTTATCCGAGGACCAAAAGTTGTACAAGAGATCCTTCTCCGACCCATACCTACTGTGCATACACCCTGAAGTAGTTGAGCTACTCCTAAAAGAGTTACATGAAGGAATTTGTGGGAGCCACACAGGGGGCAAGTCTTTGTCTCACAGGGCCCTCACATAAGGCTATTAGTGGCCGAATATGCAGAAAGATGCACAAGAATATGCGAAAAAGTGTGACCAATGCCAGAGGTTTGCACCAAACATTCATCAACCAGGAGGAATCCTTAACCCGTTATCCAGCCCTTGGCCTTTTGCCCAATGGGGATTGCAAAGTGGGGCACAATTCTTGGAGCTTTCAATATCAAATACATGCCCAGCACCTCTATCAAAGGTCAGGTCCTTGCCCACCTAGTAGCCGAGTTTACTGAAGCCACAGTAGAAAAGAGTGGAGAATAGCAGAACATGGATGGAAAATCGGTTGGAGTAATCTCCATACAAGAGCCTTTGTCCTGGAAGGTCTACGTTGATGGTGCAGCGAACCATAGAGGATCCGAAGTGGGGCTAATTCTAATATCCCCTGAGGGCATTGCAATAGAGAAATCCTTGAGATTGGGCTTCTTGGCCACAAACAATGAGGCTGAATACGAAGCTCTGTTGGCCAGGATGAACATGGTTCAAAAGATGGGTGGAAAGACCGTGGAAGTATTCTCAGATTCAAGATTGGTTATGGGGCAAGTTCGAGGAGAGTTAGAGGCCAGAGATCTCAAAATGTAGGGGTATTTGAACCAAGTTAGACATTTGCAGTCAAAATTTGAATCCCTTAACTTATCACAAATTCCTAGAAGTACGAATACACATTCCGACTCTCTTGCCACATTGACGACGTCCTCGACGCAAAGTTTACCTCAGGTGATTCTTATGGAGGACTTACACAAGCCTACTAAGGCAGAAAACAGTGTAGTTCACATTCATCAAGTCAGAGTAGGTCCTAACTGGATGGATTCCATAGTATTGTTTCTTAAGGAGGAGGTCCTACCCAAGGATAAGTCCGAGGCAGAAAATGTACGGAGGAAGGCTCCTCGGTTTTGGTTATCCGAGGACCAAAAGTTGTACAAGAGATCCTTCTCCGACCCATACCTACTGTGCATACACCTTGAAGTAGTTGAGCTACTCCTAGAAGAGTTACATGAAGGAATTTATGGGAGCCACACAGAGGGCAAGTCTTTGTCTCACAGGGCCCTCACACAAGGCTATTAGTGGCCGAATATGCAGAAAGATGCACAAGAATATGCGAAAAAGTGTGACCAATGCCAGAGGTTTACACCAAACATTCATCAACCAGGAGGAATCCTTAACCCGTTATCCAGCCCTTGGCCTTTTGCCTAATGGGGATTGGACATTGTGGGCCATTTCCCTAAAGCGGCAGGGAATAAAAAGTTTACGTCGATCAACACAGATTACTTCACAAAGTGGGTTAAAGCCGAGCCTTTGGCAAATATCAAAGATGCTGATGTTAAAAAATTTATTTGGAAGAATATTGTCACTCGGTTTGGGGTCCCTCATATGCTCATCTCGTACAATAGATTGTAGTTTGATAGTAAGGCCTTTAGGAGGTATTGCTGCGATATGGGCATAACCAATAGATATTCCACCCCGGCGTATCCACAAGGGAATGGGTAGGCCGAAGCTGTTAACAAGGTCATAGTTAGTGGGTTGAAAAAGAGGCTGGATGACACAAAGGGAAAATGGGTGGAAGAGCTGCCACACGTCCTTTGGATGTACCGAACTACACCGCATAGGTCCATCGGGGAGACCCCCTTTTCAATGACTTATGGAGCCAAGGCCATTATTCCCCTAGAGACTGGATTCCCCACACTGAGGACAAGTTCTTTCACTCCAAGCTGTAACGATGGTTTATTAGAAAAGAGCCTAGACTTGATTGAAGAGCAAAAAGAAAATGCCATGGTCCAATTGGCCTATTATCAACACAAACTCAAGCAAGGATACGATGCCAACGTGAAGCTAACGCCACTAGCACCTGGAGACTTGGTATTAAGAAAGGTTCTGGGGACTGCAAAGAACCCAGCATGGGGAAAATTAGGACCTAACTAGGAAGGACCATATCGCATCACCTCGGTGGCTGGAATAGGCACGTACTATCTTGAAGACCTAGAAGAAATGTAAATAACCTTAAGAGATATTATTATTAATGGAAGTCATCTTTGTTACTTTCTCGTGTATTACATTATCTGTTGAGCTCCGTATAATTATTTTCCTAAGTGTTAAACAGAACCTTAGCTATGTCTAGTTCCTCGGACCATCTGCTTTAGGTAAATTAATACTTAATGAATATTTCCCTAAGTTTTAAACAGAACCTCAGCTATGTCTAGTTCCTCAGACCATTTGCTTTGGGTAAATTAATACTTAATGGTAACCTCCTAAGTATTAAACAGAGCCTTGATCATGCCTGATCCTCGGACCACATACCTTGGGTAAATTGATATCTTCCGATTATTTCCCTAAGTATTAAACAGAACTTTAACTATGTCTGGTTCCTCAGACCATCTGCTTTGGGTAAATTAATACTTAACGAATATTTCCCTAAGTGTTAAACAAAACCTCAACTATGTCTGGTTTCTCGGACCATCTGCTTTGGGTAAATTAATACTTAATGGAAACCTCCTAAGTATCAAACAGAATCTTGATCATGCCTGGTCCTCAGACCATATACCTTGGGTAAATTGATATCTTCTAATTATTTTCCTAAGTGTTAAACAGAACCTTAGCTATGTCTAGTTCCTCGGACCATCTATTTTGGGTAAATTAATACTTAATGAATATTTCCCTAAGTGTTAAACAAAACCTTAGTTATGTCTGGTTCCTCGGACCATCTGCTTTGGGTAAATTAATACTTAATGAATATTTCCCTAAGTGTTAAACAGAATCTCAACTATGTCTGGTTCCTCGGACCATCTGCTTTGGGTAAATTAATACTTAATGGTAACCTCTTAAGTATCAAACAGAACCTTGGTCATGCCTGGTCCTCGAACCACATACCTTGGATAAATTGATATCTTCCAATTATTTTTCTAAGTGTTAAACAGAACCTTAGTTATGTCTGGTTCCTCGGACCATCTACTTTGGGTAAATTAATACTTAATGAATATTTCCCTAAGTGTTAAATAAAACCTCAACTATGTCTGGTTCCTTGGACCATCTGCTTTGGGTAAATTAATACTTAATGGAAACCTCCTAAGTATCAAACAGAATCTTGGTCATGCCTGGTCCTTAGACCACATACCTTGGGTAAATTGATATCTTCTAATTATTTTCCTAAGTGTTAAACAGAACCTTAGCTATGTCTGGTTCCTCGGACCATCTACTTTGGGTAAATTAATACTTAATGAATATTTCCCTAAGTGTTAAACAAAACCTTAGCTATGTCTGGTTCCTCGGACCATCTGTTTTGGGTAAATTAATACTTAATGAATATTTCCCTAAGTGTTAAACAGAACCTCAGCTATGTCTAGTTCCTCGGATCATCTGTTTTGCGTAAATTAATACTTAATGGTAACCTCCTAAGTATCAAATAGAACCTTGGTCATGCCTGGTCCTCGAACCACATACCTTGGGTAAATTGATATCTTCCAATTATTTTCCTAAGTGTTAAACAGAACCTTAGCTATGTCTAGTTCCTCGGACCATCTACTTTGGGTAAATTAATGCTTAATGATTATTTCTTTAAGTGTTAAACAGAATCTTAGCTATATCTGGTTCCTCAGACCATCTACTTTGGGTAAATTAATACTTAATGGTAACCTCCTAAGTATCAAACAAAACCTCGGTCATGCCTGGATCCTCGGACCACGTACCTTGGGTAAATTGATACCTGTTAAACCACTAATACATCCCATCCTTTTTGAAAAATGCCCAAGCAGAGCCTTAGTTTATCTCAGACCTTGTGGATCACATGCATGAAGGTAAAACAAGTATTTCCTTTTAATTACTTGAACGTCAAAAGTGGTCAGTTACTACAAACTATGCTAACCACTTAAAGCATTTACAGGCTTATCCATGTTTGTTTAAGAGCTGATTAATCCTTTTTGCTGCCATAAACTTACTAATGAGTGGAAGATTAAGTAGAGTTGAACCTGTATGTATACTACACCAGTGTGTATGCTTTTAAAATTAGAGATATACTCTGCTGAGGTGGGTGACTTAGTAAATTTGACACATCTTAATGCTAGTCATGTGATGTGTGACAACTATGCTATCACTTATGTAGATCAATAAGTCAAGTCATATCCCATTATCAAGTTTATTAAGTGTCAAATGAAACAGAGATTATGTTTGGATCAATGTAAGCATCATAAGTATAAAAGAAAGACTGATAGTTTTCATTAACATTAAGCCTATGAAAAAGGCAAGTAGATTACAAAAAGTGGACATGATTACAGAGCTTGGAAACAAACAAACAAAAAAAAAAGAAAAAGAAAACAAAAAGAAGGGGCAACCTATTGTTTCATCTTTATTACAAGTTTTTCTTTTGGGTTCTTAGAAGGTTGGGTATCTGCCGCTGTGGTGGATACTTGGGCCTTGTCCTTAGGATCCTCTTTTGGGGGTATGGCGAGAGTTGCCAACACCAGCTCCATGCTTTGAGAAGTTCCTATTTCCTTAGAAGGATCCTTTGGGACAATTGGAGGCAGGTCAGCACCCTAAACCCCTTCTTTAGTGACGTCCCCTGCCAACCTCAGCCTGCTATGCCCCCTTTAAAGAAGTGTTGGCTGCGAGAGGAGCCTTTGTTGGGCTGCCTTGGATTTCACCTGCCTCCGAGGACACTGGGTCAGCCTTAAAGTCCGAAGAGCTTTTAGGGCGTATAGCTGGGGGATAGTAGATAAAAAGCCTCAACCCCGGCTTGATTGAGGGCTTCATCCCATACCAATTCACAGAAAGTCCTACATATAGCAAGGACCTCGGCCCTAAGGGTTCCTCAGTCTCGACCACCCAACATCGTATTCATGTTACTCAACTTCCTCTTTGGCTTTCTCTGCCTCATCCTTGGCCTTCTCAGCTAGAGCCTTGGCCTTCTCTACCTCCTCCAATTTCTTTTTCAGCGCAGCAATTTGGGTTTTGGAGGCAGCCAGTTAATCCTCGACATTATGTAGTAGTAGCCTTTGGCTCTCAACTTGTTTCTCAGCACTTTATAGAGCAGCCACTGCGTATTTTCTCTCTTTTTCCTACTCCAGCAACCTCTTCTTAAGATCCTAGTTGCTCTTCTCAACCACTTGGAAGGCCTCCATCCCAGCGTTACGCCTTCCCTCTTCCTCCTTCATTTTCTGATGGCAGTAGTTGGTCATCTCCTCTGCCCAGAAGGAGGCTTGAACAGCCTGCCGAGGAAAGGAAGAAGTGTTAGAAAAAATAGTGGGAAAGAGAAAGAAAGGTAAGAGAAAGATCATACCATAGCTAAATATCTCTTGAGGCTGAGGAATACCTCATGCCTCCTCATGGACCATAGCTTGGCCATATCCCCAGGGAGCAACAGGGCCTACTCCACCGCATCGGCAATATAGCCGGCCTTTCCTCCCTGGAAGTCCCTGATGGAGGCGTCAACTAGCAGAGGGGCCCCGTCTACCATTGGGGCAGGGAGCCAGGCTAAAGGCCTGAGGATCACTCCTCCTCTCAATGCCCTTCTATCCCACTTTAGCTTGTTTAGCCGCTCTTTAGGCCTCATTTTTTAGGAGAGGTGGATTTTCCCACCACTTCCTTGCCTTTAGGCTCCCTTTTCCTTTTGTGATCAGCAGGTCCGAGTTAGAGGGGCAGAGTCGGTGGAGTAGTGGAAGACTTAGTCTGGGCTGCCTTACTAGCTGGGACTTTATCAAATCCAATAAACTAGATTTTGGTCTGCATTGAATCCTCATCTCATCCAATAAAAGAGCGGCTCCTTCAAAACAGCTCGATTGAGGGGAAGACGACTGGCCGAGGACACCAGTTGATGTCGTAGGAGAGTGGGACTGGTTAAATATCTCATAAAGATCCTCTAAGTCTGACTCTAGGACGTCCACAATCTCCTTTTCCTTTTCCTCTTCTCCCTCTCCTTCTTCTTTATGTGTAGGGTGAGAAGAAGCAGATGCACCAGTTGTACGTTGGGATGGAAAAACTACTCTCGGAATGCCCTCTGAGATCAATTTAGAGACAAGATCGTCTCTTAGGATGGGATGAGTCAAGATAGTGCCTTCTGGAATGGGTGCGCCTTCAAGAAGGAGAAACCCAAGGGTCGCTACACTAATACAGTGCAGACGGGGGTCCTTGGCTCTGATCACGCACTTTGGAGCCTGAAAACTGGATGAAATCGGGTTGTACCCTAAGATCAGGTGAGCCGCTCGCAATTGGCCGTCATCATGCACAAAGACCTCAGCTCGGAGAATGTTATCCAAACTCTCCTTGTTAACTAAATTGATGTTTGGCTCAGCAACGTGTCTATCTACAAAATCATCAAGAACACCAAGAAATCTTTTATCAGATGTGAAAAAAACAAACAGATCAAACTCATATGAACAGAAAGAACTTGCAAATAAGCACCTTAGACCTAAGACCCCACCTGGCTGTCCCTCTCTCATTGGGTAGGGAAGGCCATCGTGCCATTCCCCTGACACGATCAAAAAATCCTTGTTAAGGCCTTTGTTGTATTCAGGAAGGCACTGAATAAGCCTAACTTCCGGATACCTAGACTTTAAGTAATACCTCCGCCCCTTTAGGTGGTGGAGGTTATATACCCAATTGACATCATGATGGGTAAACCCTAAACCCATCTTGTCATTAAGAGCATCTACGCACCCTAATATCCTAAACATATTTGGGGCACACTGGGTAGGGGCTAACCTATGGGCCTTAAGATAATCCCTGGTCATAGTGCCCATAGGGATTCTCATCCCACCCTCTGTGAAGGCAATTGTCGGGATTACTACTTCTCCCTTTTGCCTATCTTCATGTCATTGTCCCTCTGCGCAATACCTAATGCCCGCTCTTGAAGGGATCCCATATTGAGCCTTAAAATCCTCTATCCCCTCCTCAGAGTTTACCAAACTCTTAAATCTACCCATTTCTAAAGGGGTTTAGAGAGACCTAAAGTGGTTGAGAGGAAAAAATAGAGCTGAGGAGAGGAAAAGTACGAAGAATAGAAAAAGGAAAAGCAGAGTATAAAGATTTGTGGAGACTTACAGAAATAAGAGACGTGTCCTTAGACAGGCTTTTAGTATTTGTAGAAGCACGAGTAAGGTGAGAGAGTTGATGGGTTCAGTGTATGAGCACTAAGAGCTAAGTGATTACTAAAGTAAAGAGAATTTTTGGTTTGAGTGGTATTTATATCAAAGGGGGAAATACAAATCGGGAAAGTTCCCGCTCAGACCCCAGCAAGATTCACAGCCATTGGATTTGCATCACACCGTGGAACGTGGGGACATGAGGCTGTAAAAATTTAATGAGGAGCACATCTTGTAAGCCGAAGCATCAGGGGCTTGTCTTGGGCAGCTAAAAAGGTGTTTACACAAAGAAATGTGACGTATGATGAGCACGGACTAGCTAGGGTAACATCGAAATCCTCCTTTCGTGTCGAGGATATTGTAGGGGTATTGGGCCCGGAGGCTCATTGTCCACGTGTGTGTTAGTGAATGACAAAGTCAGTTTGGGTCATACTAGCACAAGAAGGCATGCCAAGGACAAATGTTACCTCAAACACACAAAGTCGAGATCCGAACAAGCTGTCTATCGTTCGAAAGGACGTTCCCGGAAGTTCTGCTGGCATAGATAAGCATTGCAGAAACAAAGTACAAAGGGGGGTCCTAAAATATCTAAGGAGAAAGCTGCTACCACCACATTA
This sequence comes from Quercus wislizeni, assembly GCA_023055345.1. Lineage (NCBI taxonomy): Eukaryota > Viridiplantae > Streptophyta > Magnoliopsida > Fagales > Fagaceae > Quercus > Quercus wislizeni. Next base: position 31,731,176 of record JALGQJ010000001.1, read on the forward strand.
AAGGCTCTGCAGCTAACTTTCTGGCTGCATTAATGTGGAGAAGACCCCTTAACAAGGCTATATTGGCTTCCCCGTAGCACAAAATTGGCTGAAATGGGTGTCCGATGGAACAGGCACTCAAGTAGAGGCTTGGATGATCAACAAGTGGAAGGCCAAGATTGTTTAAAATGAACTATATAAGGGAAGAAACCTACCATGAATGCGGGATCAAAAAAGAAAGAGAGAAACACTGTAACAATCAAGAACCAAACCTGTAATCACACTTGTGAGGACTATATAAGAATTAACCTCCTCGGACCTGTGCCAAGGACGATTTTTCTAAACTTAATTCAATTCATTTCTCTATCCTTATGAATTGAGTCTACTTTATTTGTGATCCAACTCATTCTGACCCAGTTTTTCCAATCCACTCTCTACAAATTCATTATTTTGGATTTTTTGGACCTCAATCCATTTATCTTGGGTCGGACCACAAATCTCATCCTTATAGGAATAGTTAATTGTGGTATAATAAATAATTTGCTCTCCAATATTTGTTGAAAATAATTTTGTTCTCCCTAAAAACTAAACAATTTCTAAAATTATTTCATCTATCTTACTTTACCAATGTATCATTTTATTATTTTGGGTTGTGTTTGATTGATATTATTCTTTATGAGGTTATCCATATTCTTCGAAATTATGTTTAGTGTGCTATGTTTTTCTTTTTTTCTTTTTTCTTGTACAATTAACTTTTTAAAATTTTAATAAATCATTCAAAATCTTCATTTTATTAAAGAAGATTATTATGATAATAAAAAGTCATAGCAAAATTTCACTTAATGTTACTCAAATAATTGATAGACACATTCAAATGCATATCCAAACATTTTTATTTATTTTTATGTAAATTTTAATTCTCACTTCCAAAATAACTAAGTATTAACTCAAACAAAAATCAAACTAAAACTTTAAGAGAGAGAAAGACTACTTGTAATGGAAAACTCAAAAATACAACATTAAAACATATTAACCCAAAATAGAGTTTTAAAAAACACAGCAATTCATCAACCTAAAGTAGAGTTGCAAGCAGGGACGGAACTGCCTTAGGGCTGAGGGGGGCCATGCCCCCCCACCTCTAGCCTTGGAAAAAAAAAATCCCATAATATATATATATATATATATATTTACACAAAAAATTTACTTTTAGCTTTAAAATTTATATACTTGGCCCCCCTCCCCCCAAAAATTGACAAGTTATCCCATAAATCTCAAAAATAGATAACAAGAAAAATATTTTTTTAAAAAAAACTCATATCCGAATAATAAGAAAAATCTTTGGACAAATCATAAATCTGGTCTAAGCAAAAACAATAACAACAAATCAATTTCAAATCCTAGCAAAACAAATCACAAAAAACCGAATAACGTTTACCCAATTTCTCCCTCTCATTTGAGAGCTTTATGTCCCTCTCAAATGACTCCACCTCATAGCCACAAAAACAACTCTTATACCGCTAATCGCTTCATCCACACACCAGTTAATCACGAACAGCTTAGATTAGTTGGTGTCTTTAACTTAACCAGTAGAAAAAATTTATCTAATTTTTGAATAGTAGAATTTTTTTGATTTTTAATGTTTTATTAACTTTGGGACACACTTGGCATGCATGCATACATGGTAATACATGTGTGAAACAACAACAATCTATTGTTTTGTGCCTTATCTAAACTGCCACCAAAGCGGGTGTGAGATTAGTCTATTGGTAATAAATTTTGTGACTTAACTAAATTAATGTAATGAGAGGAAAAGCTTTATTATTTACTTAGTTAAAGACTCAAAGTTACCATCCATTATCATGTGATTATTTAATAGATCTCTTTTAATTTTTTTAATTATTTTTCAAACTTGCAATATTTCAAAGGAAAAAATCTCAACCTTACCAAGACACCAATAATTGTCTTACCCTTTTTTTCGATGAATATTAATGCATGATATTTATTAACCATTATTTTAGCTATTTTATTTATTTATTTATTTTTGACAGAAGACTTGACATAGTTTTGAACTTTTAACTATAGTTTTTTGTATTTTTTTTTTTTAAGAATCTTTATATATATATATATATATATAGCATTATGAAGTTATTAGTTATAGAATTATGTGAAAAGAATACATAATTTTTTTTTAAACTTATAATATCGATAGAATAAAGAATCGGACTAATCTTGGTCTGGCCTTAAAAATATTAGGATGTACCAATTGACTTACAAAACTCTTGATTATAAATTGTCATTCGTGATTTTTTTTCGAAATAAAAAATACAAGTAATTAAAAAAATTACTGCTAATAATGCATCATTGTCAACCTCTAGTATTGATATTTCAAATTTTTAAAATTTTTGAACAAAGAACTTTGGCCCCCCCCTAAGTTTGAATCCTGGTTCCGTCCTTGGTTGCAAGAAAGAATAAAAAAAGTTAAGAGAGAGAGAGAGAGAAAGAGAGTGACAAATTTATAAAAAATAAGATGAGAACAAAAAGAGTAAAAATAAAAGATATAGTAATAAATACCAAATTATCCAAGTCATGCTATATAATAGAATAACATTATATTTTTATATACTATATTTATAATGCAATAGAATGACATCTATGAAATCAAAAGAAAAGAAAAAAGATAACAACTTAAAAATACAAAACTAAATCAAATCAACATAAAATAGAGTTCTAAAAAAACACAAAAATTCATTAACCTAAAGTTGAGATGCATGAAAAATAAAAAACAATCCACCAAAAAATGCAAAACAAAATTGAGAGAAAGAGAGAGAAATAACCTTTTGTGTGTAGGAAAACAATGCATAGAATGGGAGAGAGAATTGAAAATTACTATAAAAAGATGAGAATAAGGAGAGCCAAAAATAAAGGAAAAAAAAAGGATATAGGAAAAGTGCTATTAAATTAGTTAGTAGTGGGAAGATTAAAAGGTAAAAGGGAGGGGGAAAGAATTGAGAAAGTGTAACAATAAGTTAAGAAAATTAACAAGAAAAAAAAAAAGTTGAGAGAGAGAGTGAGTTTTTTTTTTTTTTTTTGAATACTAAGTATTTTTTAACCCACACACACACACACAGAGGGAAGAAGGTTTTTTTAAAGAAACTTACAGTAGTGTATATCCAAAAATGCCTAACTCTTATATATATAGCACAGGCTTTAAACCTCTTTAACTCACACTAATTTTGCAATGTAAGATTAACCCACTTGTTAGGACATATGTGAGTCACTTGTTAGGAACATATGTCACTATTTTATGTAATTGGTTTATCCTTTAACAAAACGCAATTTACTTGTATTTGGGTAAATCTAGGATGTGTTTAATACTTCAAGAAACTGTCTTTCAAGATCAAGTGTTGAAGACATGCAAGTCTGTCCAAGATTCAAGCTGAAGAAGTGTTGTTCATTAAAGCTCGACAGCTAGCTCAACAGCCAGCTATCCATCGAGCTTAAGAAGTTGTTCCAGCCCCGTGGCTCGACAGCATCTCAACAGACAAGTATCTGTCGAGCTTTATAAAAAACAGAATTTCAGTTCTGTTTTAACTCCAGTCCATGTTTATGTGTTTGGGTCTTCTTTTCTCACAACCCTAAATATATAAAATGATTATTTTAAGGGCCGTCAAAGTATATACAAATTACACAAGTGTTAAGCAAAGTTTGTTCAAGCAATTTGTAACCGAAGACAAAGTTTCACCCTAGTTCATCTCTTCTGAAGAAGTTGTTGTGTTTGTGCACCGTAGTGTTTTGTAACCAAGCATCTTCTTGATCTTCATCATGTGGATGAACTGATGAACTTTGCAGCCAACAACCTTCTCTAGTTGGTGATTGAATTGCGTACTGGGATCTGTGCAATTGGTTAGTCACGTACTTGGGAGCCGTGCATCAAAAGAGGAAATTGTCACTACAGAACAAGTCCAATTGGGTATTAGGGTAAGGGTTCAACTGTAGGTTGGTATAAGGTACTAGAATTCCTTTACTTGTAACCGCTTGTTGTGATAATAGTGGAATTTCAAGAGTGGTGACCTGAAAATCACCCTGTGGGGTTTTGGCCGTGTAAGTTTTTCTCCATTCGTAAACAAATCACCGTGTCATTTATTTTCCACTACATATTTAGTTGTTTAGTGATTTGTTTGTGCTACCACGTACTTTGCATGTTAATTTGATTAATTAATAAACTTAGTTAATGAATTAATAAATTTGTCACAAGGGGTCAATTTGTTTTGGCCTATCACCACTGTTTTTTCTTTTGAGAGTGAGTGAGAGTGAGTGAGTGAGTTGGAAGTAAGTGGATATGGTTGCTGATGTGGCTCAACAGAAGTGTAATAACAATAAATGTTACGCTTCAGCTTTTAGATATATATTGATGTGTGCGCATGTATAATATGTGTATTTACATATGTCCACAACTGTATGGAAACATGCATGTTAGTTATTAATGTTACTCCCCTGAAATCAAATCCTAGCTTCACCACTCACCAGGCTTCAATTGAGCAATGCTGATATAGTTGGACATGGGATTCTTGCAATAAATGAAGAACGTGTTTGACGGGCCAAGGACCAACCAATGAGGTCTTTGAACATCCATGAGATCCTTTTATGGGAAGATGATTTCATCATGGTCAATTTCACCCTCATGTCGGGCTTTTTTGAGAGCTGGTTATACCCTTTCCCCAATGCTATACACCTCTCTCAAGTGGCGGGCCCCTGTGTTTCTCTGACAAGTGTTTCAAGCAGAAGTGGTCGCAAGTCTCACGTGGATTACTTCTATTATGCCTATCAAGGCAGCTTCCATGACAGGGCAATCAAGAGAAGAATGATTGGTCCTTGATCTTGATGAGGATCTTGTAGATAGGCTCTTTCAAGATGGTGTTCACTTCTTCAAAGACCTTTAGTTAGTGCCGCAGCCACTTTTCGTCCCCAAGGCGGGTGATCTACTTGTTGCTCCTTCCTCACCATTAACCTTAAGGAAGGTTGTTGGGACCTAACTTAACCAAAATCTTCTTCCACTCAATGTGTTACTTGATTATCGCCGTCAAGTCTTGCATATCACTAGCTAAATGCTTGGTAAGGAACAATCTAAGCTCAAATCCCTAAGACAGACCAAGCTTGAAGGTCTTGATAGAGAGATCTTCACTACAATCACGCATTTTATTGTAGGCCTTCCAACAGTGATTGGTTACACTTTGAGGGTTTCAACTCCCTCATGCATATGGATGGGAGGGTATCTATATCCCTTGATTGTAGACACCTTATTTTGTACCCATTAATAACCTTTGGTCTCCAACTCCAATGATGATCTTGAAGTATGTTAACCAATGGTAATTAAAGAGTTTACAATATTTTGGAAGTAATCACAGCTCAAAACTGCTTAAATCGTTTTGAAAACAACGCTAAAAAATGACATGTGTTCACTGTTTTGACCATATCATTTTATCCACAAATAATTTTTTAGTAAGGTCTATTTCATTGGAAATTAAACATCCTGAGCTTCAATTTGAACATAAATTTTGCATGATTTGAATTTATATTGAGTGAATTATGACTGTTTGAAGTTGGGCCAATAGTGCAATCAAAATTAGGGTTTTTGGGAAGCATGTGTACGCAGCCACATTCCTAGACCTTAAGAACATGATTTTTGGGCCCTCAAAACATCATTCTTTGATGGGAGCCAGTCCCTAGACCCTTGGGAACGTCCAAAGTCCTTTAAAAAAAGTCCCAAAAACCCTAGTTTTAACATATAAATACTCACCTTAGGTCTCCAATCAAAACCCTAGCTAGAGAGAGTTTATTTTTTGCCTCCATATTTTCTAAAACCCTAGTTCATCTTTTCTAAACTCCCACACAACACCTAAGCACATTTTTTACAAATTCAAAACCCCTTTCTAGTAGTTTTACTAAAGCACAGGAACGGACCCAAGTGGGGGCCAAAGGGGGCCCGGGCCCCAAAAAAAAAATTTAGCAGCTAAAATTTTCAACCAAAAAAAAAAAAAAAAAAGAGCTTAGGCCCCCCGTAGTTTTAGCTCGGGCCCCCCTCCCAAAAATCATGAACCCTTAGCCCATCATCCGGCCAACCAGGAGCCCATGACCCATGTAAATCTAAAATAAAATTAAAAATTAAAAATTAAAAATTAAAAATTAAAAAATAAAATAAATAAATAAAAACTCAGCTCTTAGCAGTCCAAAACCAAATGAAGAAAGCAAAAAACGAAGGAAAAAAGAAAAGAAAAGAAAGGAAAGTGAGAGATAGAGAGGCGAGACAGAGAGATAGAAAGGCGATACAGAGAGGCGAGACAGAGAGATAGAAAGGCGATACAGAGAGTCAGAGACCCACTCACCCACCCCGTGACGCCGCCACCCACGCCCATGTCATGTCGCCATGACGCTTGCGAGAGTGAGACCCATCTTGATCTTGCTACCCAGTACCCACGCCAACAAGACCCACTTGTCGCCGTCGCCAATTGCTTGAAACCCACTAGCCGCCGCAGCTCACAGGTATTTACTCTTATCTTTTCCTTCAAAACCTAATAAATATAAAATGTTTGTGATCAGATCTAAGAATCTAAGATTCACAGAAACTATGCTCATGCCTTGTGGACTTGTGGTGTTTCATGTTTATGTGAATTGAACTAATGTTGGTGATTGACTGATTGTGAATTGAATCTATGCTTCATGTGGTGTTTTTTTTTTTTTTTTTTTTTTGGTTTGGCTTTTTGGCTTTGTGACTCTGTCACTCTGTGTTTGTGTTTGTGACTTTCTATCTTGTATTATATAGATAAGAGAGATAGGGAGAGAGAGAGTAGAGTTTGTAGTTGTAGAGATTAGTTTTTTCTTTATTGACTGGTAGTTAGGCATAATAGGGACAAGTGGAGTTGGGCAACAGACAAGTGACAAAAAAAAAAAAAAAGGTAAAGTTAAAGACTTTTCCTTCTTTTTCTTTTCTGTAAGGTCAATTAGTGTCAGTAGTGAGATACTAGGATTCATTGGGTTAGTGGGTTAGTGTTAGAAAGATGGAGACACAGAGACATAAATAAAGGCAGACCAAACACAAAAAGAAAAAAAAAATCATATAATATAAAAAATTGTCACACAAATTTAAGAAAATAATGGTGATTCTTATATGATTCTTATTTTATTTGTAGATCATGAAAAAATCAACTACAATGCTTGATTTTTTCAAAAGAAAATGTTCAACTTCAAATTCTTCCGAAGTCAATGTGGAATTGCCAACAACTAATGTTGCTATTCCAATTCTAGAAAACGTGGATGTTCCAATTCTAGAAAATATGAATTTCCCAGTTCCGGAAAATGTTGACGTTCCAATCTCTCAAACACAATTTCAAAGAATTGACCTTGAATTGACCTTGATTCCTTGGATTATGATCCTGGAACACGCAAACAAATATTGGAATATCATGTTAATCAACGTGATAAAATTAGACGAGCTTACATTATAAAAGGTCCGCACCAACCTCCTCTAAAGACATTCAAAAAAAGTGGAAAGCACAATCGTAGCTTTCAAGCTTCTTGGTTTGGAAATAATTCAACATGGCTTGAATTTTCTCCTACGACAAATGCAGCTTATTGTCTACCCTGCTTTGTCTTTCATAATTCAAATGGGGTTGAGGGAAAAAATACATTCATTGTTGGTGGATTTAGAAATTGGAGAAAGGTTGGGGGCAAAGATTGTTATTTTCAAGGTCATATAGGAAAAGATCCTAACACAGCTCATAGAGTTGCCGAGCAAATGTGTAAGGATTTGATGAACCAATAGCAGCATTTACAATGGGTAGTTAATCATTTCACTACTAAACAAATTGCAAATAATCGGTTGCAACTGAATGCCACAATTTTTATTGTCTGATATCTTGCCTTTCAAGCTATAGCTTTTAGAGGTCGAGATGAAAGTTTTAGTTCATTAAATCGTGGGAACTTTTTTGAATCATTGGGTATTGTGACTTTTTGGAATGAGAAGGTTGCTGAAATAATAGAAAAAGCTCCCAAAAATGCTACCTACACATCACCTAGGATTCAAAAGAAAATTCTACATGTTTTCTCAATCAAAGTGAAGAAGGCCATTCGAGAAGAAATTGGTGTCGCAAAGTTTTGCATAATGGTTGATAAAGCTCATGATGAGTCCATGAAAGAGCAAATGGTTGTGGTTTTTAAATATGTTGATGCAGAAGGCTTTGTGAAAGAACGTTTTTTTGGGCTTATTCATGTTGTTGACACTGCGGCTTTGACTCTAAAGAAGGGGATATATTCTTTGTTATCTCAACATTGCTTAGATATACAAAATATTCAAGGGAAAGGATATGATGGAGCAAGCAGCATGCGAGGTATGTGGAATGGATTACAAGCTTTGATTTTGAATGTTGCCCATATGCTTACTACATCCATTGTTTTGCACGTTGCTTACAATTGGCATTAGTAAAAGCATCAAAACAAGTTGTTCCCATTAGTCATTTTTTTCTTACATTTCCTTTTCTAATCAAAATCATTAATGCTTCATGCAAGCGCAATAAGCAATTGAAAGTTGCCAATGCTAATGAAATAACACGTTTGATTGATCTTGAAGAGTTTGAGACTGGAAGTGGACTTAATCAAATTGGCACTTTACAACGACCTGTAGAAACATGTTGGAGTTCACATTTTAGATCAGTTTCTAGCTTATTAAGGATGTTTACTTCAACTGTTGAAGTTTTACAAAATATAATTGATAATGCAATTGATGGAGAACATCGGGCAGAAGCAGAGTCAGCTTATGAGGGTTTAACTTCATTTGAATTTGTCTTCATCTTGCATCTTGAGAAGGAAACTATGGAGATCACTGATAAACTTTGTCAAGCTTTGCAAAGCCAATCTCAAGACATTTTAAATATTATGCATTTAGTTTCATCTACTAAAGCACTTATCCAAAAATTTAGAGATGATGGATGGGATGGCTTACTCACCACTGTGATATCATTTTGTGAGAAGCATTGCATTGATGTCCTAGATATGAATGCTCGTTATGTTACAAGGTGAGGTCGAGCTCGTAATCAGCAAGATAACATTACAATTGAGCATCATTATCGAGTAAATATTTTTTATGCTACAATAGTTTCTCAACTACAGGAACTAAATTATCAGTTTAATGAAGATGCAATGGAGTTACTTAGGCTTAGCTCAGCTTTAGAACCTCAAGAGGCATTAAAATCTTTTAGAAGTAGTGATCTTTGTTTGTTGGTAAAGAATTTATATCCACAAGATTTCACAGATTATGACAAACAATTATTGGAGAAGGAGCTTTATCATTTTGAGCATAATATAGTCCAAGATCCAGAGTTCAAAAAATTGAAAAGTTTATATGAGTTGTCTCAATGGTTAGTGAGAACTAGAAATTCAAAACACTACAAACTTGTTTATAGAATGGTGAGACTTGTGCTTACTCTTCCAGTTTCTACTGCTACTACAAAGCAAGCATTTTCAGCTATGAAAGTTGTCAAAACTAACCTTCGAAACAAAATGGAAAATGATTTTTTGACAGACTCTTTGATGTTATACATTGAAAAGAATATAGTTTCGATATTTAGTTTGGATTCAATCGTAGATGATTTTGAAGATTTAAAAGAGCATCGAGTTCCCTTTTCATAGATGATTGTATAAAGAAACAATAGTGTTTCGTGTCTTTTGATTTTGTTAGTAGATGATTGTATCTTAATATATTAAGAAACAATGATTTTTGGGTATTTGTCTTGCTTGATATTTTATTAATACTATATGGATGTGTATTTAAAATTTTTTTTTTTTTTTTTGCTTATCTCCGCCCCCCCCCCCCCCCCCCCCCCTTCCCCTCCCCCCTTGGCCAACTTAAAATCCTGGGTCTGTCCCTGCTAAAGCATAAACTAGTTTTCTAATTGTTTTGAAAACCTTTTTCAAAATAGAGGTTGTTATTGAGTTGTGATTACTAAGTCCTATTGTTTTCTCTTGATTATCTTTGTTCTCTCAATCTAATCTTAGTATTGTAGATACTGAGGGGTCGGTTAAAAACCTTAAACTCATGATCCTAAGTAAGGTGAGTGTTCTTTCCATGAACTCCTCATTTGATTAATATGATTTGTGAGTTCTTGATATAGTTTCTTTGTAATTGTCATATTTGTTTTATTTGTTATTTTTAATTCTTTTGACATGTATTATATTGTTTTGTGATGATTATAATCTGTTTTGTTGTTCTTGTTTTATTTTTATTTTTTTTTATGTAAATTTGACATGATTATTTATTTAATGTAGTTTATTATACTTATTTAATTTGTTTCTTGATTATTTGCTTATGTTGATGCTTTGTTTTATTTCCTTTATGTTAGTTTAGTCTTTAGGGTTTCTAACATGCTTCTTTATTTTCTTTGTTAGCATCTTTGTTTGATTAAATCTATAAAAATGTGATTTTTTGGATTTGTGCTAAAGGATGTGTGCACATCATCAAGTATGAGTGCGCATAGTTTCAATCATGCGTACGCATAGTTAAGTATGCATACGCACCCCAAAACCAAATTTGACAAAAATCTTGTTTTTATTATTTTAATTATTTTTCACATGTTGTATGATTCAATTTAACTTTGTTTTAAGTTAATAATTCATGTTTATTTGCTTTCCATATTTTATTTGGTCAATCTTGCCATGTTGGGTTTAATTTGATATTTTTCATTTTGTGTTTATTTTATTGTTAGTTTTCCATATTAATAGTATCTGTTTGATTTGGTTTTAATGTGTTTCCTTATATGTTGTGATGTGACATTTAACATGTTGTGTGTGTTATTTTATTTAAATGCATGATGTATGTTTAGGTTAAGGATTAGGGCTCTCTTAATAAACTCTTTAATTAAATATGGTCTAGCAACACATAATGGAGGCCGGCCTACAAGACAGGTAGTCTTGGGTACCTAACACCTTCCCAAGCCGTACCCAAACTCCGAACCCATAATTTGGTATGCAGACCTATGCATGTAAGTAAGTGGCCCAAAAAGCCCAATTTGGTTCTTGGACCTAAACCAAGTGCGACTCCATTTTCACTCTCTGCCTGGTCCAATCTAGGTCGAGGCATACTTCCCACGAGGAAACCACTCGTCGCAGGCGATTGCGCCCACATCAGTCACCAACTATTGGAGATTAAGCAGTTCACAAATACCTAAGTCATCTCTTCCTAATAATGGATGGAGTCATACTTCAGCCAATCAAATCATCGCAGAGCCATACATATAAGGCTAGAAAGGAACATCCAACACATCAACGCATCATGTCGACCATTTAAGGAAATTACCTATCAAGAACGGTTGATGTGTCCAATCAAGGCCTTCCTCTTGTCATAGAGGGTGAACCTCATGACTAAGAATTTCTTAGGAAGATCTACCTAGTTTTTTAGACCAAGAAAGGGGAGGAGAAAATTTAGTGTAGTACCCCCTTACAAGACTCTAGAATGTAAGGGACAATTTGGTAGATATGAAAGCATCAAGGAGTTTATAAGGAATAATGAAAGAGATTAAATTCTATAAAAACTTGGTGTAAACCTTTTAGTTTACACCTTCCAAAAAGGATATGCCACATCATCATATTACTAAAATATAAATAAATCCAATCACACATGATAACATTGCAATAAACACCATATTTTAGGTTTTAAGTAAAAGGTTGATGTGGTGTTATTAGGTGTGGTAGGATTTATTGAGTTTTAAGTAAAAGGAAAATGTGACAATTTCTTATTTGATGGTGTAAAATATGGGTTTTACACCACATCTTTACCAAATTCAAATTTATGATTAAAACCCCATGAAGTGTTTTTCCATTGAAAATAAATTCTATAAGGATGTGATGTAAAAACCAAGTTTTATACTCTAATCCCAACATTTCATATCATCATATCACATATTAAAGAATAGGCACAACTACACCCAATCAATTCTAATACTCATCTGGAAATCCAACCAAACTGGAAGTTTATTGAGATGTTATTAAGTATGGTAGGATGTATTGAGTTTTAAGTTAAAAAAAAACTGATATGGTAATCTTTTGTTAGATAATGTAAAATATGGGTTTTACACCCCGTCTTTACCAAATTCGAACTCGCATTGCATTTAGGTCTTAGTTTAAACTAATATTGTTTAGCACGGTTTTTTTTTTTTTTTTTTTTGAAAGAGAGTTTCAACCAATGGCGTCCATTCCTGATAATAGCTCTTTATTATCAAACCAAAACACTAATCAGTTTTTTGTGTAGGCGGAGATTGAATTCCAGATCTCTTATACAACAATCAAAAACTTTACCAATTGAACTAACTGAAACCCACTATTGTTTAGCACAATTCAATACTCTAAAACCAAATTTTATATATGTGTGTGTGTGTTTTCAAAAGCTTATATAACAATAATAGAAGTCAATAAAAAGTCAAAAGAATTTAATTATATTACAAATAAATACAGTATATATTTACATAAATCATTTGATTTAGCAAACACATATGCATATCATTCATAAAAATAAATAAATACACATACAGATCAATAGACCCATTACAAACTTAGATTGGAAGCCTTTGTACCTTTGAAATTAGAATCAAATAGCTTATATTTTTAAAAGACTGAAATGTAGGCCTTTATCATTCTTATTGTGAGCATAATAATAGAGGATTCAAAAAAAAAAAAAAAAATTAACTTATATTTGTACAATTTTTCTTTTTAAATAAGATATTAAATGCTTTCTTTAGAACACTTTAATAAAATCCAAACCTTTAAACAGATTGAAACAACTTGAACCCAACAATAACATATCATCAACAAACATTTAAAGTGCACATGGATTCAATAAACTTGGCCATATGGTAACTTGGCGGGACGAGATTGAATCAAGGGTGCCCATGCCTCGACAGTCTCATCCCCACCCCATCTAGTCTTTGGGGTAAGGAAAATTCTCCCAGGACAAAGTAGGGGTAAGACAGATTGAGGATATTTTGCTAATAAGGTGGATTTGATATTAATGAGAAAGAGTGTGTCTGCGTGCGTGTGTTTTTTGAAAAGGTAAATAGAAAAAATTACTATATATATAATCTTTTTGGGATGGAGAAAACCCCCCAGAAGATAGAGGGGTGGAACAAAGAATTTTTATCATCCCTATTTACTAGATCAAGCCCATCCGCGGAAATATCATCACTGTTTGAGAGGAGGGAATAGCATGGAAATGAATGGAATGAAAATAATTATTTTGAAATATTCCTTCCATTTCTTTGTTTTGGAATTTTAATGGAAAAAATAAAAAACCATTCTTTATTTAAGAGTTTGTGTTGGAGGGAGTTGAATAAGTAGGAACACTAATTCCTTTATATTTCCTAAAAACCTCAAAATTTCATTCTTCCTAAGACTGGGAAGAATCGAAAGGAATTAACTTAAATTTAATGAAATTTTCACTAAAAACTGTTAAAATACCCTAAACATTTAACCACTTATTTAAAATAAGGGCATAATAGTAAATTTGTTATAAAATGATCACGTTCCATTCCTTCTAATGTTATTTCCAAACAAAATTACTTACCTTTCATAACTTTATTTTAAAACATCCATACAAGATTGTTTAACTCTATTTCATTCATTTCTTTTCCTTTTTATTACTTAAATACATTCTATTTCATTCCATTGAAATCTTCTCAAAATTTTCATTCAATTGAAATGAAGGTAAATTTAGATATATTAGGATATATCGCTTCCAGCCTACCGAAACTTAAGAAGTCGGAATAACAATCAACAAAGCGTGCGTGGCCATAATGGAAATTGAAAGAAAGAAATATTGGGTAAACGCCCAAAGCATGGCCCAATTAGTACATGGTAGCTTCAGCCCACCACTCATCCAAACGACTAATAGGATGGAATAAGATGGCATTATGGCCTTCTCAATTTCCACTACTAACAACCACCCCTGCGAAACAATACACTGCTAAGGTGTATTACACCGACCTTGTTACAAAATGTGGCTAAAGAACAGGTACTCAGTTGGGACAATGGCCCTCCTTCCAAGTTGCTCCTGAATCAACAAAACTTTCTCATGGATACATAACCCATAAAATTATAAACAAATTAATTTACAAGACCATCATTTGGAAACCTTTTTAAAATTTGACCATAAGAAACAGTAGCAACTAGCAAGGGACTCTGAACCAAGAGCCATCCCAATATGTGAACCAAGCTGTGCCCACAAACGATGACCATACTACCAATTGATCAGAAGGCAATCCCATTACACAGGGAATGACGAACCCTGGCAGGGGAAAAAGCTGGGAAAACCTCCAACTGTGCTTTGATGTCAATTGCCCACTTAGGCTTCAACAGCAGTGACTCCTTCCTCATCGGTAGAATCAGGTGAAACAACTTCTTCTGTAAGATTTCCATCCACAGTCTCTGTTTCTGGTTCCTTTTGTGTCTCAGCACGAAGTAGCTTCTCCTTGAGCTTTACTGTAAGTTCTTCTCTTACACTTTCATTCTCAGCCAAAAACTTCTTCAATGCATCCTTGCCACGGAAATTCTGATCATTATAATAGTAAAATGCACCAGCCTTTGAGAGAAATTTATGTTTAACTGCTAAGTCTATGATCTCTGTTTCCCGGCTTATACCCTTTCCAAACTCAAGCTCAAATTGGGCAGTTTTAAATGGAGGAGCGAGCTTGTTCTTCACAATCTTCACAAGAACTTGACTTCCTACAGTCTGCAAAACAAGACAATAACATTAGGATGCAATGACGAGAAGAAAATATACAAAAACAAAACCGATTCTAATCAAGGACTCTGGTTCAAAGAGTCCTTAGGCTTCCCCCATGTGTCCCTTCAACAAGGATTTAAAGATCAAGATCTACCAAAAAAATGGGTCCCTTCACATAATAGTAAGAACATTACCAGACAAGATATTGAAACTATACAAGTCATACAGAACAGCATCAAAGCTTCCGGCATTGTTTCTCACCAAGAAAACAAGCTTTTGGAATTGCCATTCTCAAAACAGTCCAAATTTGTTATAATACTGGCTTGGAAAAGTCCAAAGCCAAGAACATTTTAAGGACTCAGCATTCAATTATTCAGTAAACTACCCACACAGTGATCCTCTTATTAGCAACATTAAGTAATCCACTGATCCCCCTTTCAATTGCTTCAACTTACCACTGTTTATACATTCTTGTGATTGCTTAATTAAGGAAGAGAGGTGACTGCATGTTTAAGTAAGTGTGGTCCATTTTAAGCCAAGAAAATCTTATGGGACTACATATGCAAATAGGGTACACATGACATATTGTAACGCCCTCTTCAGATACAACATTCTTATTAATAAGTGAAAAGAGTAGATGGAAATATTATACCTCTTCACCCTTCTTGACAAACCCTGTTCTCCTAATATTAATGCGCACTGAAGCATAAAATTTCAAGGCATTACCACCACATGTAACTTCAGTGGGCCCACCAAATCCTCCAAAAGTAGAAAGCTTCGATCTTACCTAGAAGATACATCTAATCAACTTAGGGAGGTATCATCATCAAGCAGACAACATCATATTTCAATGAGGCATCACGACAACCAATAATAAAGGGATGGAGGTCAGTTGTGGGTTCAAGACCCACTAGGAGCATGTGCTACCAAAAAAAAAAAAAACATACTGGGACAATCAAACCATTATTAAGAGGATACATTGTAACATTACACAAACATCAGTGAAAAATAAGTACGACAGCAGCATCTAATATCCAATAGCTCAAATATATTCACATCATACCAACTATTAACAATGTCATCTCAGTCAAAGATTTTATCTACTTTGAGAAGTAATTACCTTAGTCAAACCATAAACATAATGCAATCTATATGGTAGGCATCATACAAATTCCAAACCCAGCACTTCAATTACTGAAAAGCCCTAAATATCAGGCAGAATACTATAATCTTTAAGTTGGGAATGTAGGGGGAAGGGAGAAATCAAATGCCTGCTTTTAGGAAATGAAAAGAATAGCTACATATTATTTTGAAAGCAAAAACAAACAAAACAAAAGGTAATGCATGCTTTCTAAAAAGAAATGCAAAGAATAGTTACATATCTATTTTGAAAGCAACAGCAATACAAAAAGTATAAGAAAATTGAGCCTAACTGAGAACTGAGCAGGTCGAAGACCAGACCTAGCTCAACCCAGCTGCTGACACCTCAGACTATGCTCAGCCCAAGTATAATCAAACCCATGCCTTTCATTTCAAACCCACCTCATTATAATTATACAACAGCCTGCAATAGTACAGTCAAATTTAATACCTGATTTATAAATATCAATATAGTCTGTGATAGTGATAAAGAATGGCTCAACTTGCGAAGTGCCTGGCTCATCAATCTAGCCTGCATTGCCATGTGAGCGTCACCCATCTCCCCATCAAGTTCCCCTTTGGGAACAAGGGCTGCTACCTGACATTAGAAATTCAGCTATTATTGTCATAGCAGAACATTAAATACTGCACAAGAACTTAAATATGAAAAAATAATTCAAATCAGTAACCCGTCATATGCATGTTTATGCCACATGTTTCTATGCAAAGAAAACAGCAAGAAAATTCTTCCAGAAAAGCCTAATGAGACAATAAGGGTATCTGAAAAGAAGCACCTAAGGAGTGGAGAAGAATAATATCACAAAAAGATTTTGAAAGAAACAAGTGTGTTCCAGCAGCTACCAACAATGATCTTGAATTCCAAGCAAAAAGAGCATGAACAAATTGAGCACCTTACTTACACTATCAACAACAATAACATCAACTGAACCACTTCGGATTAGGGTGTCCACAAGACTGAGAGCTTGTTCACCACAATCTGGTTGTGAGAGAAGTAGTTTCTCAGTTTTTACCCCAATAGCCTCAGCCAGTGCAGGATCCAGGGCATGTTCCGCATCAACAAACACACAGTAACCTACAAAGAAATGGCATGAAAACAACTTAATTTCCTTGAAGAAGCTATGGACAAATTATTTGAAAAGGATACAGCCATTAAAAGTTCACAAATATCTGCACATGGTCAAAATTGATTCTTCATTATTGAGGTTACAATACAAACACAAACCCAGAATACTTTAAGTGACACAAGGTATGCATAACATCTTTCTAAAAATGTGCATGTTTTTGTTTAACCCCTTTATACCTCAAATTGATGATTTAATAGTGCAAGCTATACCTTCTACTGCAAAGGCGCTGTATGGTATAAGATGTCCCATAACCATTTTTCCCAATTATTATGAAATTAGAAAGAATAACTACAAAAGCATAAAAGTATAACCTCCTTGCTTTTGTGCTTCAGCAATTACATGTAGACCAAGAGTGGTTTTCCCAGAAGCCTCTGGACCATAAATCTCCACAACACGTCCCTACAGACATCCGACAAAGGCATTTTATGATCAAAGGAAACATATCACGTGAAATAAAAGGTTTGTTCTCTGTATACTTCCCTCATACTCACAAAAACATACATGTACATTCATAGACATATACACATTATACATATAAATATCTATATATGTAAATAAACATACATCCATATATGTGTGTGCACAAGTAAAATACATAAAATGGCATTTTATAGAACAAAAGAGGCTTCTGGGTTAGGTAACTGACAGGAAAATGTAAAAATTGTAGATAATGAGAGAATAAGAACAATCACTGCCATACAGAAGCTACAAGGGGAAGAGGCTGAAAACAACATAGGAAGCAAAACATTAAATACTGCACAACAACATACCAATCCTTATTGATTTGTACCTTGTTTAAGTGGTCTCAGGCTTGGGGTTTTACTCATTGTACTTCCATTTTTGAGTTTCACACTTCTCTTGAATTTTATGTTTGATTCGTTGTAATTTTAATACTTTGTGTTCATCACTGTGAACATGAACTAATTCTCTTTTTCAATAAAACTTTTATACTAATCAAAAAACAAGGGAAAAGGGTTGAAAACAACAAAGGGGAAAAAAAAATAAATAAAAAATAAAAAAAATAAAAAAACACCCAAAACTTTTTGTGTTTTTTTAGCTACCAACAGTGTAATTAATTTACATTTCAAAAAGGAAATTTCATTAAACAGAAGAAGTCAAAGTCCATAAATTTCAGAACAAAACTGATACCTTAGGAAGTCCACCAGTTCCCAGAGCCATATCCAGAGCAAAAGAACCTGTGGACACCACCGGGACATGCCTTGTATTGGCGGATGGACCAAGCCACATAATAGATTCCTTTCCAAATGAGGATGTAATCTGATCCAGGGCTTGTTGTAGAGCCAAATCTTTCTTGGACATGCTATCATCACTGGACTCACTTCCATCCGACTTAGACTTCCTTTTACCTTCAGGGAGATAGATATTGAAATTATTAATGATCCAATAATTAACACATGTCACAAAGGGGAAAATGCTCGTTTCTAGAATAAAATCTTCACTCAGATTTGACAATAACAGACAGTATAGAAATTATTTTTACAGTGCATATGTAACCATACCCCCAAGATAAATTACAATTCACAATGTTCATCATCATACAGCATAGTAAGTAAAACCCAGTGTTCTCATTTTATGCATGGAACCTAAAACGCTAATAACCCAATAGATGGCAACAAGAAAGTTTTGGCCCCTAGTTGTGTCAATCCCTCCCTCATAATTTATAATGCACATCAACCATAGCATAGTTCCTAATAACATGTCCAGACATGGAAATAAAATTACACGACAACACCGACAACAACAACACCAGAAATTTTATAAATCTCAATCTACATTTTTGTTGAGACCAAGGTAGTTTCAGCACCTTTAGTCGAAAATTCGCAGAGCTGAGCAGATGTCCCTAATATCCCTCTCCTCAAGCCCTGCAAACAACAGAATCAATAATAAATAAACAGCAAAAACTAATGCACAAAACCCCCAAAATTATAGAAAATGAGATAAAGAGAGACAAACAATTCCATTAAAACCCTGACCAAATATTCCAACAACAACTATGTCTCAGTCCTAAAATTTTAAGGTCGCCTATGAATCCTCAACAGACTAATAAGGGTCGGCCACATGTATTCTTTTCGTTATTCTATTTTATCTTAAGTATCATGTTACCTTCTTAAAGACTAAACTTTAAGGTATCATGTTTCCTACACTTTCTCAGTGACCAAACAGAGAGTAAGTAACAGAGGCACCAAATAACAAAAATAAAAATAAAGGGGTGTGAGAAAATAGTAGAGAAATGTGTGGGGAGAGTAACCTCTGGTGAGAAGAGAGAGCGTTTTAGAATGGAAGCGTTCCGAAGAAGCCTCGCCATAGACTTCCACTCCACTCCACGCCTTAAAGAAATTAACTTCTTCAGAATCGAAACAGAAGGAAACACTTAGTTGTGATAACTACGCATGTCCATGACTGTGCGAGTATTTGAGGGAAAAAGAAGAACAGACAGAGACAGAGTTTGGATTTTTTTTTTTTTAGGGTTTTAGGTTTGATTTCCCTCCTTTTTGAACTCAACTCTGCTGGTTAGTGAGGTGGGAGAGTGTGCCCGTGTGAGTTGAAGAGTTTGGGCTGCTTGGGCCTACATCTGTCTGTGGTAACTGTTGGAATTTTTTCTTTTTTTCTTTTTTTCCTGTATTTGTACTTTATTTGTTTTTGGGTTTGAGAATTTGGGGATTACTTGAAAATGAATATCCCGGGCTTGACTAAAGTAGATGTCGGCGGTCTCTTTAAATTGGTTAGAAAACGAGTTGGGTAAGTCGGGTTGCAGGTCGAGTCAGGTTGATCTGTATTTTTTATATAATTTTTTTTAAGAAAATAACATGTATTTACTATTTGAAAAGTCATATTGCAGATTACTTAATGCAAAATGCATTACTTTAAATTTCTCACTTGTATCAAGAATGAGCTCAGCTAAACAATTAATACTTGTTCAATAATTTTAAAATTATACAAATCCTAACATTACTAACCAAAAAAAAATAGCACAAAAGATAACAAAAACAAATACAGAAGTTTCATTTCTATACAATATCTGTAAGGACCAAATTTGAGTCTCTTGCCCAAGATGGATGGACTTAGGCCCAAAAAGCTCAAAACAATGAATTTGTAGATAGTGGGTTGGAAAACTTGGCTAAAATGAGTTGGACAGTAAAATAAAATGACAAGAACAGGAAGATAGATTGACTTTTCTAGAGAAAATCGTCATCGGCATAATCCGAGAAGATCAATTATTATATATTTCACACAAGTTTAATTATAGATTTGGTTCCTGATTGCTACAGTGTTTCTCTCTTGATTTTTCCGATCCTTTCCTCATGAAAGGTCTCTTCTATTATATAATCCTCTTTAGACGATCTTAGCCTTCCACTTACAGTCCATCCAAGTTTCTACTTGAGTGTCTGTCCCATTGGACACCCTCTCAGGCCCTCTATTCGTTGGGATAGCCAATGCAACACTATTCAGGGGTCTTCTCCACATTAATGCAGCCAGAAAGTTAGCTGCAGAGCATTCAATGTGGTAGTAGTAGCTTTCTTCTTAAATATTTTCGGACTTCCCCATTGTCCTTTGTTTCTGCAATGCTTACCCGTGCCATCAGAACTTCCTGAAATATTTCCTTGGACGGTAGACCACCTTTACGGACCTCAGCTTAGGCTGGCCGAGGAGGCATTCATCCTTGGCCTAGCCTCTTGGGCCATTATGGTCAAAGTTGACTTTTTCATTTACTAACATGGGCTCCTCTGACAATGTTTACTCTCTTCAGACGATCTCTTATCCTCGGCTTGGGCCTTAGACCCAATATAAACATAGATAATGAGCTCTTGAGCCCAATACCCCTACAATATCAATATCCCAAAATATAAAACAAAATTACAAATGTCTTATTGGATATTTAATTTGACAAAGAATAAAAAAACATATAAGAAATTTATAATCTTGAAAACTAATTTTATAATCTATTATCAATTGTGATTGGTACTCTCTTTTAATTTAAGAATATAAATTAAATTTTGATTGTTTATTTATTTATGCATGGTCTCTTTTATGAATATCATGTCATTGTTAAGTAACACACATTCTAAGAAATATCATAATTTATTTTGAAAAGCCATTTATTGTGGACATAAATTGTTAAAAAAATAGGACTAAGTATTCATAATTTATGCTAATTTCATTGATACTTTGGCTTCATTATTTTCACACTTATAAATGTTTCTCATACATGTCTATAATTTTAAATATATATTTTTTACTCTATTGTAACCAAATTATCTTGGTATATACTTTGTTATTTGATATTTAAAAATCTTTACTCATTACAGAATGCTTCAACCATTTATCTTTCAATTTATTTGCATACAATTATGTAAAGTTCTTAATTGTTTCCTTAAAGCTCAGAACAAACAATTAAATCAATATTGTCTTAATTTTATTTTTTTCCCAAAAAAAAAAGTTCTAAAAAATGGTTCAGGTCGAGGGTTGGGTCAGGTTGACCTAACCCACGGATTGGGTCACGAGTCAACCCGTTTTTGCTTTAGGTCAAAAAATTCAGGTCGAGTTGGGTATTTTTTAGGTCAGGTCAAGAAATTCTGACTCATTTTTCCATGTCTAACTAAAAAGTCTTGCTCAATCATCTTTCAACATATTTAGTATTTCGGCTTAATGATAAAAAAATAATTATTAAAGAGCATAATATATTTTTAAATTGATGCACTATTAATATCACTTTTAAGTTTCTCAAAAACAAAAAATTAATACAACTTTTATCATGTGGCAATCACAATAAATTACGTCAGCAACTAAAAATATTGTGAAAAAACTTGTCACTAGACTTAGGTTATGGTTAATGTAGGTAATGAAATTATTTGAAAGTTTAGGGGCTATTTGGATTTTGTGTTTCCATCACCCATAACTCAAAATATGTGGGTCCCATGGCTGAATGGTTTGTTTAGGGATGTTTTCAGTTTTTATTTCCATCAATCAATTCTTTGATTTTTTAGTGATGAGTTATGGAAACTGAAAATGCATTTTAGGTGTCTTCAAATTATGAAAAACTGAGTTATGTGAAATTTTTGTAATTAAACACTCATTAATGGGACCCACTTGTCTTGTCAAGTCAGATTTCCCACCAATCACTTTCTTTTCTTTCTTTCTTTTTTTTTTTTTTTTTCTTTCTTCTCCACTTTTCTTTCTTTTTGTCTATTTTATTTCTCTGTTCTTCAATTCGTTCTTTTTTTTCTTCTTCTTCTTCCTTTTCGCCTTTCTCATCTCAATTCGTTCTTCATGTTTGTCTCCAAATCAAGACAAGCCCAATTGACTAACCCACTCCAATCTCAGCACAAAAAATTCCAACACAATCAACATTGAAACCTCTAAGAAATCAAACCCATAAATCCAGAAAAATATACAAATCCATATAAATAAATAAATGAATAAATAACAACAACAACAACAACAAAAAACAAACAAACAAACCCAGAACAGTTTGGGCAAAATCTCAAAACACAAACAAACTCAGAACACTTACAAACCCAGAATATCAAGGTCCAAATCCCCATCTTTTATTATAGGGTTTACTACTTCCCTCAAGGCCATGTGGAGCAATCCTCTCCTCATCCAAATTTTCTCTCCCCTAACGTTCTCTCCAGGCCTCTCATTCTTTGCCAAATCTCCGTCGTTGATTTCCTCGCCGATCTCATTACCGACGAGATTTTCGCCAAGCTCCTCCTCCATCCTATTCACGCTCAACAGAACTTCGTCGACTGTCCATCGGAGCCTTCTAGGAGCCAAAACGATGTCGCTACTGCGGGTGAGGATAAAATCTTGTCCTTTGCGAAGATTCTCATGCCGTCCGATGCCAACAACGGTGGCGAATTCTCTGTCCCGAGGTTCTTCGCTAACTCAATCTTTCCTCCTTTGAACTACCAGGCTGAGCCGTCGATGCAAACCTTGTCGATCATCGATGTTCACGGCGTGATCTGCTTGTGAGTTTGTGAGCTCCGGTGCTTGGTAGAGAAGAAGGTTGAGCTTGTGAGCTTAGTGGTAGAGAGTGTAGGGTGAAGAGAGAGAGAATAACAGGGGTGAAGGGGTGAAGGGAAAATGAGAAAAGAGAAAATGGTGGGGAATGGTTTCTGCGAGTAGGCTTAACAGAAGGGATCGACCAATTTACAGGTATGGATCCCACAAAAAAGTAGAAAACTTTGAGTGATGAGAAGTTGAGTGAAGTGTGCCAACGGGTGGGTATAGGAAATTGGGGTATTTTAAGTAATAAGTGATGAGTGATGAGTGACGAAAATTGAATGAGAAGTGATGAGAAAAAAAAAAAAAAAACCACCAAACAGCCCCTTGGTTTTTGTATTTCCATCACCCATAACTCTATTTTCATCACCCATAACTCAAAAATAGTGGGACTCACAGAGAGAAAGCTTATTTGGATTTGTTTTCATCACTCAATTCTCTGATTTTTAAGTGATGAGTTATGGAAACTGAAAACACATTTTAGGTGTTTTCAAGTTATGGAAACAAAGTTATGATGGCAATCTTGTAAATACACAAACATTGAGAGACCCACCAGCCGCAAATTTTGACTTCACTCTCCTCTTTTTTTCTTTTCTTTTTTCCACTTTTCTTTTTGTACGTCTCTCTTCTTTCTCTGTTCTTTGGCAAGCATCAGTTCTTTATTTCTTTTTTCTTTTTCTTTTTTCCTTCCTTTTCGCCTTTCTCATCTCAGACCCATAAAAAAAAAAATCAAGAAACAAACTTTTCTTTCTTTGTTCTTCGCTGCA
Organism: Quercus wislizeni; assembly: GCA_023055345.1. Classification (NCBI taxonomy): domain Eukaryota; kingdom Viridiplantae; phylum Streptophyta; class Magnoliopsida; order Fagales; family Fagaceae; genus Quercus; species Quercus wislizeni. The sequence goes on from JALGQJ010000001.1 coordinate 31,754,992, forward strand.
AGCATCAGTTCTTTCTTTCTTTCTTTCTTTCATTTCTTCCTTTTCGCCTTTCTCATCTCAGACCCATAAAAAAAAATCATGAAACAAATTTTTTTTCTTTGTTCTTCACTGCAAGCATCACGACGAAGGAGATAGTGCCGCTGGTACACGTCAGAGAGATGGGTGAAGCGGCCCTGGTGACGAATGGTAGAGATCAACGAGGGAGCTTCTTCTATTTTTATGGGTTCGGGTTTGTGCTTTGGGAGAGTAACAAGCTGAAGGGGAAATGGGAAATGAGAGAAGAGAAAAAAGATAGGGATGAAACCTTCTGCAAGTAGGCTAACAGCTTTGCTCTGACCTAGTTACAGGTATGGGGCCCACAAAAAGTTGAAAATTTTGAGTAATGACAAGCTGAGAGAAGTGTGCCAAATGGGTGGGGTATAACATTAAGGTATTTTAAGTGATGAATGATGAAAAAAAAAAAAACCAAACAGCCCCTTAACAATCTATTGAAAGTTTGAAACTTGAGATGGTTTCATCTATTGACAAAAGACATAGGGAACAGAAAGGAGGGATTGGGAAGACAAAAGTTACAACACTAGCACTTACAAAAGGGCCTAACCTTTGTAAGTACTAGCGAGATTTATAAACCGAAAACTCACTCACTAACTAACCGATGTGGTACTTTAGACCACTTATCTTTTCTTTTACTACATGAGATAAACGGATTTGTCATTAATCACAAAAATACATTTCAAACATTAATTTATTAGGTGGTTTAAGTCCACTAATCACATATGATGATGCCAAATATTGTAAGTCGAATTCCTCATCTAACATAATGGAAGACCAATTGTGTCCTGCAGCAAGGCTGAGTCTAACATAATGGAAGACCAATTGTGTCCTGCAGCAAGGCTGAGTACTACAGAGTAATGACATTGGAGTGGTGTTGGACAAGTACCCTCCGATAGTATTAAGTTAGACACTTGGGAATGAATATAAAATATAGCATATGTGATTGAAAATAGATTGGGTGCCGCATTCTGTACTTGGAGGCTGATTTATATGGTTTTTCTCCCAATTAGCAATTAGAGACTTAATTGTGGTGTCGTAATGGTAGTTGTAACGCTCTTGGTAATTAATGGTTATTCATGACTATACCAGCGGTTATTTGTTCATTCTCTTCCATTGGTTACAAAAGAGTTATTGATGCTATTAAATGTTGTGATCATCGTCTATTATTATGAACGATTATTTTTACTTCATTTAACAACATACATTATAATATCGGAAAATTATTAGGTACTCCCGAAGTACCATAAATACGTATTCCCTCCTCTCACATGAATGGTGGGTCCCACCATGAATTTAATTAGTGAGACTCACCATTCATGTGAGAGGAGGGAGCATATATTTATGGTACTCTGGGAGTACACAATAATTTTCCTATTATATCAGTTTATAAGTTTTATGTAGTTTTAATTTGTAATTTTTTAGGCTTTAGCATTTTCCATTGCCAATATCAAAACGATTTGTGGACCTTATTTGGATATGCACGTGGTTATTACGTGAATCATAATGTTTGAAATTTTCTACTGAAGAAAAAACTAACTTTATCGGAATATGATAGATTGAGAATTTTTATATGATGTGCTCTCTCATCATACGAATAACTTTATATTGTTGCTGTAGGTCCGTTGAGCTGTCAGAAAACATAATGGAAACAGGCCACGCGATAACCAGGAAAAAAGAGACATGCTCTAATTGTTCCGAGCTGCCAATGGATCTAATTTAGGAAGCTATTTATCAGGTTTGAGCTTGGATTGGTAGAATCTACAACTAATAAAGCAAATAGCATGAATTTAGATCCGATCCCCAGTAAGTTCTTTGCTTATTTTAGTAAGTTCGGAAATGTAAATTTGGCAGAAAAGAAGAAACGGGAAAAAAAAATTTAGACCTAGCAAAATACTACTGAGTCTCTGTAGTAGTTACGTTACAAATGAAATTAGGAATGCAGACTAAGCAAAAGATTATATAACCCTAATAACATCAAATAGTTCGTCAAATTGCAACCCTCATCAGGCTACAACATTTACATATAAAGTCGTCAATTTCACCGCCAAATTGCAATCCTCATCAAGCTACAGGCTACAACATTTACATATAATGTTGTCACTTTCACTGTTCCATGCTGTATACCTACTTCACCAATTTTTTTTATTCCCCTTCTAGGTAAAGCTAATGAGAATTTTCCTGTGGGACACGCTGCTCCACTAGGGAGGGAAGTGCTACAGAATGCTCTAGGTTATTATGGGCATACCTTGTAAACTAATGGCCATTTGGATTGAGATTGGAGGAGAGTAAAATAGAGTTGCTAAAAGTAAGATAATTTTGGGTCAATTCTACTCTACTCTCCCCTCCCTCCTAAGATAATTTTGGGTCAATTCTACTCTACTCTCCCCTCCCTCCCCCTCATGCATGAGAAATATAGGATTGCACCCACAAATAATTTCACCATCATTGAGTTGCTAAGCTAGTCAACCATCAAAAGGTCAATCATCATCGATCACACAAGAGTCACAGAATGTTGACAGTGATGACTGCTCTAATAACAGGATGAACCATTCAAGAGAATACAAGCAATCATAAAAAAAGGGACTGATAAAACATAGATATAGTAGAAGAGTTTCTGGATACATTGACATTCAGATAACCCCAACATGCATCAACAAATCACAGCCCATTTCTCACTATAAAACCAGTCTCTTCAAGCCAACATGGAGGAGAAAAAAGACTCAAATCATTCACCATAGAGGGAAAAAAAATATGAAAAGTAATAAGAACCATCCAAAACTGCCCAACAATCCCTTCTCACTCAACATTGCAGTGACCCCAGGACAACTCTCATGCATTTAACATCTCCAGCTACAACAAACTCTACTATTTTACTGTTGCTTGCATTCTGGAGGCCGCTCACCCGGCTGACCATCTGCAGCTTGTGTTCTTCCACTCTTCTACAGATTATAACACCACAAGTGATCAGGACATTCCAAATGAATTAAAAAATAATTAACTAGAGAAATGAATGATAAGATCATTTTGGATGAGGTATATTCTTTTCTGAGGGAAAAAGAAAGGACAGATGAAAAAAAGGGCCCAGGGGGAGAGGTAATCTGTAATGGAAATGAAGGAAACAGGAAAAGAGGTAACACACCTTGTGTCCGGCTGATGACTGCAGCAACATCCCAAAACAATATGACAAATAATGATTAGCATCAGTTTTAGAAACAAAATAATAAATAGAATAAAATCTGGCCACATCAATAGAATATCCACCTTCTTTTTAGGCTTGGATTCCTCTTCATCTTCTTCGTCGTCGTCATCATCTTCTTCTTCTTCATCATCCTCCTCTTCATCATCATCATCCTCTTCTACATCATCTTCTTCATCATCATCCTCTATGTCTCCAAACTCGTCTTCCTGAATAGCCTCCCCGGTAAACCATGACACAGCATGGGGTATGATCTTATCTCTAATAGTTGACCTACACAGCATTATCATGAAATTACAACATGCTTCATCATGCTACTAGAAATCAGGGTTTCAGTTCAATAGTATAGACAAAGAGCTTTAACAGAATTGTAACTTAATAAATCTGCCCATTGACAACAGAAAATGTATATACTCACCCAATGTCATAATCTTGTTCCATTTGATTTTGGAGCTCCTCAGCCTGCAAGAGGATTAAAAATAAAATAAATCACATAACATGCAGTCAATAATCATCAATTATTTCTCAAAAAACTGTTGTGATCTAGGTCATACAGCATCTTCATCGATATCTTCATCATCCTCAGGGACTTGAGGTGGACTGAAAAAGTTGAAGAAGCTTTCACAACTTTCAGTTTTAGTAATTGGCTTTGCATTCTTCGATCCCTTCTTAGGCTTCTTTTTAAGAAGCTTCTGTGTCAAGCATTTTCCTGGATACCATTCAATTTCAGTCCTGCAAGGCACCAAGTACCAATCAAATACTATGTACAAGCCAATCAGATGATATACCTATAAAATGAGAGGAATTTTCAGGTGATAGGAAGGTAGTATCCAAAGTTACCCAATTGCTTTCTCTAGAATAGGTTCATCTTCATCAATCATGTGATATGTCTTTGTCAAGACAGCGTTCTTGAAATAAGTATTGGTCTCAAAGAAGAACTCGAGCTTGAACCCCTTTGGATTATCTATCCTAGTCCACTTAATATCTTTGAGATGTTTCAGGGCTCCTTCATCACGCTCAGAAATCTGATTGCATAGGAGAAGGGAACAAAATGTGACATACACTCTTATAGAGGCACCAAGTATATGAAATTATTATACACAAGACTAACCTCATCAGCTAGCACCTCATTATTTTTCATTGCAGTCAGCCAGAACTCAGGCACTCCTTTCTCTGCATGAAAACATTACTTCAATATCAAGCTACAAATGAATTCCACCAAATAGAATTCTCGGGTACTACAAATAAAGGTACCTTCAGCAGCTTTATCTTCTTCTTCTTCTTCCGTTTTTGCTTCATCTGCAACTCCTTCAGCTTCAACAACACCATTTACAATCTCATAACGCTGCAAGAGTTTCGTACATAAATAAATAGGTAAAGAGATCAACACTAATTAAATAATTTCAAAATAGTTAAAAAGATGCCAGCATTCAAACACAGTAAGCATTGTAAAAGAAAAGCAAGAGGCACCACAATGGCTGGGTTCAATAGCCTGGAGGCATGTAACTTAGGCACCTAACTTTAGGCCTTCGAGGAGTACCACACTAACTAGTAGTAGGATATGTCTTTAACAAGAAAGCAAAAAATTGTAAGTACATAATGCAACACTAAAATATCTTTCAAATACTTTCTTCAATTTTTCACAACACATATACTTATCCCAGAATCAACCTCTCCAAAAATATTAGGGGTAAGGTTGCCTACCATGACCTCTCCCAAACCCCGCAAAAGTTGGAGCTTAGTGCACTAGGTATGACATATACTTTAAAGATGATGGGAGAAGAAAGAACATGCACTATGTATGAGTAACACAGACAGAGCATAACCAACTCTCATCCTTAATGCAGAATATGATACCTTGGTGTATAGTGGTTGATACAACTTTTGATATTTGGCTTCAAGAGCTGCTCTCTCCTCAAAAAATTTTGCCTCTAATTCATCATGTTGGCTCTGTAAATTAATGAAAAGTTCAAATACTCTGAATTTTATAATAAGAACAAATCAAGAAAATGAAAATGCAATGAAAGTATCTCCCAAAAATTCTATTTTACAATTTACGAAATAACAATAATAAGCAAAATGCAAAGCAAACAAATCAAGAAAATGAAAATGCAATGAAGTATCTCCCAAAAATTCTATTTTACAATTTAAGAAATAAGAATAATAAGCAAAATGCAAAGCATGGAGTTAGAAAGAAATAGGTGAAATGCTTTAACAGTATTAAGCACACAAGACTGTTATCTGAAAGAGCAACAAGATCTCCATATAGAGAATCACCGGCATACTTAAGGAGCATTTGGATTAACATATTGATGGTATCCTATTAACTTATTTGCCTGTGTACAAATTTTTAAAGCATCACTTTTTGTAGGTCTAGCTGTACTTTTACCCACTTTCAGCAAATCAGCAAAATGCCAATCTAATGCACACTTGGCTTAATCAAAGTTGTTTCAAATCAAGTAGTTTGAAACTTAGAAAATGAAAACCAAGCTGGACTTAGATTTTTCCCTGCGTAGAAAATTACCCTAAATCCAAAGATGGTGTCCAATGATCCTTTAACATTCTGCACAAGTTTGCAATTTTGTAACAAACTTGCAGCAAGTTCATGCCGTGCGAATACTAAATATACCCCTAACACACAAACCATGGGATCATCAGACTTCCTGGCTTATATGTATATTTTAAAGTATAAATTGAAGTCTGAAATCAAGCTTAAAGAATGAGTTGCATATACTTGAAAACTAGATCTTATTGCGCGCCATTTAAAACAATAGACACATACTTTTCAATAAACAATATAACATTAAAGCACACTGAAAATAGACATAAACATAGACGTGCCTGGATCTCTTTGAGAAACTCGACACGTTTCCTGACTTTCGGAGTAAGATTCTCGAGCACATCGGAGTGTTGTCCAGCCAGAGACTGAATCTTATTCTGCACACAAACACCACAATATCAAAACCCTAAACCGCAAAGATATGATTTCCCAAAAAAGAAGAAGTTAATGCTCTGTTTGGTTGCCAAAACAATCGAATGTTCTTTTCATTCCCCAGTTGTTTTCCTTCGGGTTTTCTCAGCTTCCAAACAGATAAAACGAAGGAATGCTACTACCTTAAGAGCATTGACAAGGCCTGCTCGATCCTCCAAGTTGAGAGCTTCGCACACAAAAAACAAAAAATCAAAGAAAGTAATAACACATTATCACAGATGATTCGAAAAACAATGAGAGAGAGAGAGAGAGATTAAGGTTTTGGAGAATTCGATGGTACCGGCGTTGAGATCGGACATGTTGAAGTTGTCCTTGTCGTTGCTCATTGTGAATTTTTCCCTACTTTTTTGCTGAAAAATATGTGAGAGAGAGACGGAGAAGAAAGAAGAAGAAAGAAGAAGAAGAAGGCTAAAACCCTAGAAAGAGGCGAAGTGGTAATGGTAATCAGACTCTGAGGAAAAGGGCTTTTAAAACGCGGTCCTCCTTAAATCCTCGCTCCCCAGCCCTTCTTTTCTAAAACCAAACACCTAGGCGCTTTATTACTAGGGGGACACTTTTTTGAGGTTTTTTTTTTTTTTTTTTTTTTTTTTAATATAATTAAAAAAAAGTTACTGTTTTTTTTTTCTCTTTTTCTTTTAAGGTTAAATTGTAAAATACACTTTTTAAATTTGATCGAAATTCATTTAAATTCTTTAACTTTACTTTCATTCAATTTGAGTCATTTAAGTTTTAAATTTATTCAATTCAAGTCTTCCCTCAAATTTCATTAAAAATCTATTATTAAAAAAATATTTTTCTCACATGAAAAAAAATCTATAAAATTAATAAAAATATTTTATTCAATGAAGCTTTTTGTCCGATTTCTTTAAAAAAAATTGCATTTAAATTTAAATATGTACTTTAAGGACTCAATTGAATGAAAGTAGAGTTAGAGGACTCAATTAAATGAGTGGTATCTCATGCATATCTGTTTGAAAATTGTTTATTTTTAGTAGCTTATTTACATAATATAAGACAAAAAAATAATAGCTAGTTTATTTCTAAAAACACTTAGTGAAATGTCTCAAAATATTTGGGTTACATTTTTTATATTTAGGTTACCTATAACGGATACAAAAGAATAATTTTTGGTATTAAACACATTAATGAACTAAATATAAGTCTTAGCTAAAAGTCCTTTCTTCAATTTGTATTCACACCTTACTTAGTACTATATTTTTTTAGAGAGTAATACACCTTACTTACGCACCGTTTGTTTTGGTAATAATATTTTTTAGAAAATGAGTCATTTTTCAAAAAGTATTTTTTATAAAACTATCTCATTTTCCTATACTTGATAATAACTTTAAATGAGTTGAAAAAATTTTCTTAACTTCCTTTTTTTAGCTTACTATGAGATAAAATTGTTTTCCAAAAAAAAAAAAACTAGTGAAAAACAATCTTTAAAAATAAGCCATAATTTTTGTATGAACCAAAGATAGTTTTTATTTGGCTTTATTTTTTCTAATGTTACAAAATACGAAAAACTATTTTTACACAATATTTTCAATCGAAATAAACGGAGCCTTAATATGACTCCAAGAGATAGATGTTATGCATTTCAAGGCATTTATTGGCAAACTAGTTAGTAATCCGTCAATGCACAAAAAGGTTTTAAATTTTAAATATTTTTTGTTTGAATATGAAATTTGATAAAAATGACAATTATTAATAGTCTTTTATTTATTAATTTATTGTCTAAATATAAATTTTATAAATTATGGTAGTTATTGAAAGGTAATTATGGTAGTCTTTTATTATAATTAAGTAGATATTTTTATGGAAGGTTTAAATATAGAAAATAATTTAAACTCAATTTTTCTTCGAGGCTAATATTTTTTAGAAAATCAATAGTTTTCCAAAAAAAATATTTTCTATAAAGATATCTCATTTTTCTATATTTAATAGCAACTTTAAATGAATTTATAAAAAAATCTTCTAACTTCTCTTATTTAGCTTATCCTGAGATAGAGTTTTTTTCAAAAAAAAACATTGGTGGAATATAATCTCTAAAAAATAAGTCATACTTTTTTTATGTTGACCAAAGATAGTTTTCTTTTAACTCATTTTTTATAATATCACCAAACACTAGAAAAATGCAGAAAACTATCTTCACGCAAGGGTTCTATTGAATCAAACGAAGTGTAAAAATATAATAATAAAATAAGTTATGCAGCAAAATATTACGATTGCAACCAAAAGTTAAACATCTTTAGTTTTATATAGATGATATATTATAGACTTATTATAATCTATAGGGTTTGCATGCTTTCCATTTCAATTCAAAATATCGATTGTTCATTTTATGGTAAAAAATCAAATTTTCACGAATTCAACTATATACATAATTGTATGTCATTTAAATATCATATTATATCAAACTAGTTAGTAACTCGTACAATGCATAGGAAAGTTCATCAAAGCATTATTATTATTTTTCTCTATTTTAGTTTTTTTTCTAAATATTAAATTTGACAAGTATGGTAGTTATTAGCATATTTTTATTTATTGTCTAAATATGAAATTTAACAACTATGGTAGTTAATAATAATAATTTATTTTAATTGTGGCAAGATTTTAATGGAGTATTTAAATATAGAATAAATTTTAAACTCTATTAAATGATACATAATGAATAATGATGTGTAGAATTGGAAGACTTCTAAAACTTATGTAGCAAAATAATATGAGGTTAATAAAAAGTCAAAGTTTGAATGCAAAAAAAAACAAAAAAAAAAACTCATTTTTATTTAGATTATAAATAATAAATGATAATCAATTTTAAATATTGTAACATGAAGTACATCTTTTGATTAATTTCATGTTCATGTTTTTTTTTTTCTTTTGTTATGTCAATTTAATCTTTATGTTAACATGTATTACATCTTTAGATTAATAAAAATAGATATCCTATAAAAAAAGAATATTAAATTTTCACACTGAAATGTTTCCTTTTCCATTAAGTGTGCATATGACAAAAATTATTTTTGCCAACTTATTTTTGTTATTATTCATGGGTCTCACTACATTTTTTGATACTATTCATGTGTATCATTGTATTATTTCAGCTAACTTTTACCTTTATCTACAGTATTTTCAACAAAAAGTTTTCAATTTTAGCAAAATAAGTAGATCCCAAACACATCCTAAAAACAAATTCAGATGATCCTCTTATATAACTTTGAGGGCACATTAGGAATGATTTTATTCTCTCACCTCTTTCAAGTCCTTGATTTCTTTCCAGAAAAATTAAAGAGTTGTTTTCATCAAACACGATATTGGTTTGAGTTAGTTTGGGTAACATGGAAGTATGATCACAAAGCATTGAATTCAATACACGAAGTGTTTTGGTATGAATTCTAATGTGATGATTGCATTTTCTTCATATGTTTGATGTGCTCATAGGGAAGAAATTTATTTAGCATGACCAATTCTAGCAAATTGACAGCTATATGTTGCACTTTGTTTTTGTAAACAATCAAAAGCATTCAAATGGGATATCCAATCCATGATTAAGTTTTGAGTAGCATCTTTATCTTTTAATTAAGAAAATAAAATATTTTTTGTTACATCTTCATCATCGGCTACCAAATGAAGCCTAAAAGAAAATCTTGTACACACACTGAATCATTGATTCCTTAGCCAGCGTCAAACACATGCTTTATTGGTGAGCATTGGCTGTATTCGGGTCCCAAAATAAGGTATACCTGGGTGGTCTATTATTGATCGTTTTCTTTGGATTTTTGTTAATAATAATATCATAACGTCATGGACATTAAAATAGCACATTTAGTGTGGGACAAAGTTTTCATATTAAGTTTCTCCCCAAAAAAAAAAAAAATTCATAATAAGACATTAAAAGAGTGCATTTTTATTGATAATTTTATGTGAATTTTTTTAATAATGTCATAATGGCATGTACATTTTCAAAAAATATAATGATTAATTAAATCATCTAAGTCACATGATTTTCGATTCTAAACAATAAAAAAAATCATTCAATAGATGTGACTAAAATTACAGATAAATAGTTAACATGTAGTAGCTAAAAAAACTTTCCAAAATTCTGTCCTTTAGTGTGAGTTTGGGATGGTCTATTTTTTGGTTTTTTATTTATTTAGAATAAGCTGAGTAAAAGTAAAGACAAATTTAGAAAATTAGAACCAAAAGAGCACTTATTCCATGTTTTACAAAACATGTATGAGCATTTACACCACATCGTGAAAAAACTCATGTCTATTGTTTTTAGTATAAGAACTTATTTATTCTATTTTATACAATCACTTTTCAAAAACTGTCACCTTAAATTATTTATTTTACCCTATATTTCATTAAAATATTATTTATTTATCAATTTTTTATTACTCTCTTAAATCTCTTTCCCTTTGTGTATAGGAGTAAAGAAGTATTAAAAAACAAATTTGCATAGTTTGATGTAGGTAATTTTTGGAGTTAGATGTGCAAAATTGTCCACTTATGTTATTATACACTGACTAACGTGAGTATTCTAAAATGCATTAAATTCAATTCAAGATTGCCAAAGAAAAAAGAGGGTAAAATAATATTTGTTGCCATTTGGCTTTTACATATATGCAATAACTTGAACAAGGATCACTTTAGTTCATCACATTTCACCAGTTGAACAAAGAGAAAATAATTTGTGAAACTGCTCCAGATTTGTTCACGCTATATTAAGACTTTGTGCAGACCCGACCTTGTGCAGACCACTGGCAGAGGTAATACTGCTGACATTTTGTAAACAATTTGGACAAAAGATGTCTGAGGATTGAAGAGGATGATCCATTAATGCTCCCACTTTTTTCCAAGTTTCCACTGCTCACAATACTAATCACAGAAATTAACCCAAAAAAATTCAATTATTAAGAGCAATTGTCCTCCGGGGGTTATCACTATATTGGATTGGTTCTATTCTAATCTATTTCAGGTGGCATTGATTCATCACTTTGCCTGACTAGGTGAAACGAAGCCCATAATCTAGTTCATCACCAAGTAGTTGAATCATAATTAACTAGACATTTTTACATGTCATGTTTATATCCTTCTCACCCCGGTCATGAAAGTGGTATTATGTGTAATCGTTGTATGCAATACCCCTCTCATATGGAGGTGGGTCTCACATTTGTAGGGTCCAAACCCAACATAAGAGAGATGTTGTATGCAACATGTTACACAAACTAATAAATCCAAGTGGTGTTGGTGGTTTTGGGGAGGGGCTGCTAAAGCATTCCCCAAAAAAAGATTCAATGTTCAGTGAAGCAGCTTGCACAACATTTAGTACAGTCGTTTTCTTTAGGAACTTTTGACACCGTAGCCATTACATAACACTTAATACCCCTAATGTGGTGTCGTGGAGGTACCAATATCACCACACAACTTGCAGCCTTCCCAGAAAAGATGAGACTTGTTGTCCAAAGTTAAGCAAAAGTGCCAGACCACACTGTCTTTCTGGGGGATGTCCAAGTAGAAACAAAAATTCTTGATACCCGCACCCCCTAAAAAGAGATTAAAGAAACAAAAATAAGATCTTAAAAATTGCAATGAAGAGTTTCATGAGGTACTTGCATCATCGTCTTCACCGTCTTCACCCTCAGAGTCATTTGACTGGTCAGCATTAGTTTGTTTCTCTGGGGCCAAGATGCGACCAGTCATAGGATCAATGGGCCGTGTGTCACGTGGTCCACCTTTACGTCCCATTGCCATCATGGGAGGTGGAGGTAGTAAGCCTGCTCGAAAAAGAACGCGCTGCACAGGTTCTGAGGGTTGTGCCCCAACAGAAAGCCAATATCTGCAGACAGTGAGGGTTAAATTAGTAAAAATGAATTAGATACGAGGGATCCTTTTCACATTCAACATAAAAACACCGATAGGAGCAATGACTTGGAAACCTTATGCAAATGGAACAGTTTTCCCTATTCTAACACTTATAGAAAGTCAACAAAACCACAATGCTACATTGTCTATTTTCCTGAGTTTACAAATTCAACCAAGTATAATAAATCCTACAACTCTAAATCATACAAGAATGCAAAGGCACATAAAAAGGTGTTGTTAAACCCTTCAGTGCCGATACAGACTACAGAATATATCAACAATATTCAAAAGAGAGTAGTTTCAACTTTTAAACATCAAAATAATGCACGTATGGATTACACTTCAAAGCAGCAAAGGTTTAACATACAAACAACAATATAAAGTAACCTAAAATTGTAGGGTTCAAGCTTCAAACTGCCAAGTCCTCAGCTGGAAGTTTTAAATTTTAAATCTTGTTAAATTAATTAAAACTTTCAAAGTTTTATTTATTTATTTTTAAAATTTTAATAAGTAAATAAAAAGCATACAACAAGGGACCAAAACAGTCAAATACACAAATTACAAGTATCCATCAAATCATAAACCAAATAAATAGAATGACTTCCTATGATAGACATCCAATCCGATAGTGCTTTAAAGAAGAAAAGTTTTAAGTCGGCTATTGTCCTTTTAGAATTTCCAAAACATCAGTTGTTTGTCTCCCGCCAAATGCACCACATCAAACAATGAAGGACAGCCATCCAAATAACAATATTACCATGATGACCAACTTTTCCTTGCCAATATTCCTAAAACTAAGAGGGTAAGAAGTAAAAAAAACCATATTATTTACCAGAAATAGCCATCTTCAACAAACAGTGTTCCACTGAATTTCTAGTTAAAGCCAACAGCCATAGTAACATGACTGATTTTAACCCTATTGATCCTTCATGATCACAATTCAATTATCTTCCTACAATTCAACCCTATTGATCCTTCATGATCTCAATTCAATTATCTTCCTCCACCACTCCTTCACACACACCCTGCTCCCTGTTCGACAACTAGGGTTTCTCTTGAAAGGTTTTTCTCCTCAACCCACCCATGCATTTGGCTGGGCCCACCAACATATAGCAAAGGTACAATGGTTTTCCCACCCAATTTCCCTACTTCGGTGGCCTCACTGTATGGACCAGGTTTGCCTCCCAAATATGCTTTTACCTTGACCTACTTCTACATTCTACCATTCTCCCTTTGTCTCCTCCTCTCTAACAATGTGTTTGGAAGTTTGGAGGCATAGAAGAGTAGAGAGAATGAGGGGGAAGTAAAGAAGAGGGGAGGGGAATGGTTACCTCTTCCAATTGTTTGGATGTTATAAAAGTTAATTAAGGGAGAGCAGAATGGATGCCCCTCCCTTTGGATGTTTTAAAAATTAATAAGGGAGAAGAGGGGACAGGAATGGGCATATAAATTGACAATCAAGACCCTTATTTGATCATGTAAAAGAAATAGGTATAAATTAATATCATATGTAATTAATTGACATTTTAATTTTTTTAATATAAGTGGAACCCCTACTAGGGAATTAAAAATGAGGGGTTCAGAGGGTATAAGTTTGGTGTGCAGGAATAGATTCAGGAACTTTGTAATCATCATGTAGTTTTTTTTGTTGATTTTTCCATTACAATAAATAGTCATTCCTAAGAATATCTATTCTTTAAAATAAGGAATAGCTAATCCTAAGAATATCATCAAATCATGTTATACCAAACTGTGGATTACAGATTCAGTGTTCGTATGAAATAGATGCATAGGAATAGTTATTCCATTACATCTTCCCAAGTAATCATCATTATAATGAACCAAACATGCACTAAGAATGTAAATTTTATAGTATACAAATTTCTCTATTCGTAAGGCTCCAAACTTTAGGGGCTTACAAGGTAGCCACATCCACACGCACGTATGCAGTATCCCGGTTCTAAAATAAAAAAATAAAACTTAAAAGATTAACCTTGACACTATACCCTTCCTTTCAAAATCCATCCTTTGTAGTTCAAAAGTCAGGGTGGGGGGGGGGGGGGGGAGGGGGAGCTAAAAACAATTAATTTTGAATACATTAAAAAGAAAAGGAATGAAATGAAAGTTTCTATTTCTGATCAACAACTAAGCTAATATCTTCAAATGAAATTTTTTGCTGAGGATTCAAAAAATATGAATTGAAAGTAAGAAAAGAAAACACTAAATTGAAGAAAATTACTTACTTCACTCGTTCAAAATTAAGACCCATTCTTTTGCCACCATCTTGGCCTACATAAATTCACACATATAGCAAACAATTAGTAAAAATACAAATCATCAATCCTCCCTTTGGTTGCCAATGATATGGATTGAAAAGAAAAAAAAAAAAAAAAACCCAAGTTGATCTTGTTCATTTCTTTTGTCCTTTAATGTAAGGGTTTGAAAGATATTCGAGGGTATAAGATTCAACATTATAATTATAATTATTTTCCAACTTAAACAATTTCTTGGCAACCAGACAGTAGTCAATGGGGCAATGATATTTTGCCGGAGTGCTAAGAGTCTTGTAGGTCAATTGGCACCTGCCTGGTGTTTCTAACGAAAATGTCCATAGTTTAAATTCTCCCCCCCCCCCCTCCCCACCCACCATTGTTGTAACTATTGAATTATCACAAAAATGATACTACCATAGACATTTTATCTACCCACAGAAAAACAAAATTCCGAAACGTCAAATTTTACTTATTCTCTTTTTCATTTCTCACTAAACCTAACATAAACATTTCGATTCCTTTCGTGTTCCCAAATTTACTCAGCAGCCAAACGCATCAAAAGACCTATTACTATGAGTATGACATTCCAAAAGGAAATAAGATTTGCAAGAATATTCATTTCCATTGAAAGCATTATAAAGAACAAAAATAGGAATCAAGTAGAAAGTTCACTAACGGAGGGAGAGAGAGAACCTGGTAAGGGATTGTAGTAGCCTAAGACTTCGAGATGCTTGCCATCGCGAGGAGATCTACTGTCAGCGGCCATGACCCGGTAAAACGGTTTGTTTTTGCATCCGAACCGAGACAATCGGATCCTCACCACCATTTTCTCTCACCTCTATTTCTCACAATTACCACACAACCCAAGCTTTTTTCTTTTCCCCTGAAGATAACACACGAGCCAAGCCTAAAGACTTAAACCACCATTTATTTTACGCTAGGGTTATGGGTTTAACTTTAATTTATTTATTTAGGCTGTTAGTGTTAATAAATTTAAGGCTAAATCCTAAACAGCCTTAAATAATAACTCCTCTGTTGCATCAGCATCCACTTTTGCTGCAATAGTCATCCTGTAAGTATAAATATTTGTAGGGTGTGAAAAGTAAGAATTGTGATTTAAGTTTATAAAAAAGAGTTTCATACACGTATATATTTTGATTTAGATTATGCTTCGTTTTCAATTTCATCCCTAAAGTTTTAGATTATTTGTTACTAAAAAAATTATAATTATTTATTTATTAAAATATAAAAACACACATTTCTCTCTACAAATCAATCACTATTCCTCAAACCTTATTGCCCAACAACCAAAATTATGAATATGCGTAATTATTTCATTACAATTTACAATATTTTTTATTTCTAATAATAAAATTTATTATTCTTAACACAATCTTCATTCAATGTACCTAGGGGTGTCCACGGGTCGGTCCGGGTCGGGTTTGTGCCCAACTCGGATTCGACCCGCTCACGTCAGGTGAGAAGTTAAACGACCCGTCGCCAACCGCCGGAAATCTCGGGTCGAGTCGGATTGGGCTTCGATGGATAACGGTCGGGTCGGTCGAAGTCGGAGTGAGTTTCAACCTCCATATCTTCGCTGAATCTTCGCCGGAAATCGCTAAATCTTCGCCGGATCTCGCCAAATCTTTGCTGTATGTTCGCCGGATTTGTTGATTTTTCTTCGGATCTGTGCAATAACCACGATATCGAAGCAAGAAAGACCACCTCAAGCCCAGATTTGAACGAGAACTTCCATCTCATCGCCGGATCTTCGTCGTATCTTCACTGGATCTTCGCTGGATCTGTTGATTTTTCTTCGGATCTGTGTGACAACCACGGGGTCGAAGCAAAAAACACCACCTCAAGTCCAAATTTGAGCGAAAACTTCTATCTCATCGCCGGATCTAACCAAAAACTACGAAATCTTCACCGGATCTGAGTGGATCTAAGTAGGCCGGGTCTTCTTTCAAGGGTTTCGTCAGTCGGATCGGGTTCTTCGGATTTTGGAAAAGGAAACCCGCCATCCGACCCGCCGAAATCGGTTTTTCAGGGCAAATACCCACCGCCGACCGTCACCGGCGTCGGGTCGGCTGGTTTTCGAGTCGGTCCGGGCGGTTTTCAAGTCGGTCCGGGCGGTTTGGGCGGGTGGGTCGGTTTTCGGTTTCTGGTGGACAGCCCTAAATGTACCAAAGTGTCTCTCATATTCAAAGAGATCCAAATTCAAATTCTCCCTCTCCATGGTTGCAGATTTGCAGCTATCGAAATATATATTTACACACACAATTTTGATTGTTAATAATAAATTGCAAAGGTTACTATTGAGGTTTTGCTCATTGGGGTGATTAATGGTAATAAAACTAGTAACACTTTCAACACAATGGTTAAGAAGTCTTTAACAAAAACAAAAATTTAAAATAATATTCCAATATTAACATACCATCTTACACATGGTGACATGGGCATTAAGGATTATATGTATTATTGTGTTGAAGGTGGGATTGCAGGTCCGTTATCAACCAAATGCCTCAAATGAGATTGATGCATTGCTTTTGTGAAGCTAATAAGTGTGCAGATGCTCTAGCGCGTAAAGGTCCGGGCCTTTAGCAGGATTTTGTTGTATTTGAGAGTCCGCCTATGGACATTTCTTTGCTTTTGTATTTTGACCAAATTGGCATGTACTATGAGGGGATTCGTCCTCAAACAATTGGTTTTCTTGGTTAGTTTTTAATGCAATTCTCTTATTTACCAAAAAAAAAAAAAAAAAAATTCAACAACAACGAAAAAGAACATCATTTTTTTTTCGTTAACTGGAATGATCTAGAATGAAAGGACATAAAAATAGAAAAGATCAAGTAGGATAGAATCCATATGAAAAACAAGTTCATAAGTCAATTCTTATTATTTGTAACAAAACGTATAAACTTCCCCAAAAAAACAGATGTATTATTGTGTTGAAGGTGGGGTCTATATGGTTACAATTTCAACAACAACAAAAAAAACACAAATTTTCTTTTTTGAAATAAAATGAAAATGCCAAAACTATGAATTAAAAATAAAATAGCTTTATTATGAAATATGCCCTCTACTTGAACCTATTTTTTATTTATTAAAGTTTTACTCTTTGTTTTTTCAATATAGTTTTTTTCATCTAATTCCGTCCAATTTTGCGGTTAATTATATTATTTTTCATTTTCCAAAAGATCAAAACAATGTCATTTTGGTGAATTTAAAGAAACTGGTTGGAGAAAAGGATTAAATTGGGAAACAAAAAAGAAGTTTAAATTTTTAAAGGACTGAAATGAAAAACAAATATATTGACAGACTGAATTTAAAAATAAGACAAAATTAGCAGTATAATTTGTAATTTAGCCAAAATATAATTGGCGGTGGTGTTCTAACTTCTAACCCTCATAGCCTCGTAGGCTCCCTGAACCGTCTCTTTCCTTCGCTTCTCTTTCTCTCTATCTTTCTTAGAAGACAATAGTAAATTCATATGGAGAAGATTGAAGGTTTTGTAATCCTACCCTTTTAGAAAACGGCACCGCTTCCCTAATCTTTTGGAAAAACCCAGGGTTTTTGTTTTGACAATGGAGAAAGCAGAAATCGAAAGCTCAAAACCTTCGGAAACTCCGTTCTCTTTCACTCGCCGCCGGTCACACCTCAAGAGCGAAACTTACTACACCTTAGTTCGGATTCTCTCACATTGCTACGACAAATCTCAGTGTTCTCTCGCTGATCAAGTTGTACCTCAGGAGCAAAATCCAGGTACTACTTTAATTTAGTCTTTAATTCCCATGCTTTTCTTATTTTTTTTGGTATTGGAAATGTGAATTTTCTTTAGTTAAGGATTGATTTTGTTAGTTAGCCAAGTAAATTGATTCCAAATTGTTTAGTAAACGGTGCTTAATCACACACAGAAATTATATAAAAAATTTAAGCTTATTCAAGTGTTTGGCAAAGGTATTCCATTTTTATAGTTTGGAAATCGAAAAAGCAAGAGTCATAATGATTAATATCAAGAGTAGAGAATTTGATTGGGAAAATATTAGTTTAAGCTTTGAGCGATGCTAGTTGTGATTGATGTAACATCATTTTCATATGGACTTATCACAGTCAATTTTTTAAATTATGCACCAATCATAACAGGTCACATCAGCAGTTGTGAATTTTTTTTTGAAAATTGTTGTATCACTAGATTTATTGTTTAGCTGGAAAATCTTAGTCTTAGCATCGCTATTCTTGTTTTTTTGTTGATTTTATTTGAAGATTTAGTCAATGATGAAGTGGGGAAAGCAACTGGGAATGAAATGTGTGAGAGTGTTGAATTGGTTGGACCTGATAGAGTGGAGCCTAGTAATTTGGCAATTCAGAAAGAGACTGTATCTAATGAGAGTTTCGAAGCTGTTGGTGTCCAAGATAAAGGGTTTAGTGATGCACAAGATATGGTGATAGATGAGATAGAGAGAATAATGGCCGTAGAAGAAAACGAGGATTTGCTAAAACAGATGGACATGATGCTCGGTGAGAGGACTGAAGGGGTTGGCCTCCAAGATAAAAGGTTTGATAAGGAAAGAATTTTAATGGATGAGTTAGAGAATATTGTAAATGGCAATATGGAACCTGTCCATGAAATTAGCAATAATCCCTTTACAAGATCTTTAGACAATAACCAAAGTGGCGGTGATAAAGTTGTCCCAATGAATAACCCCGGAGAACATTTTGATGGTCAAAAATTTGTTATGGAGAAAGCTGGGACT
This sequence comes from Quercus wislizeni, assembly GCA_023055345.1. Classification (NCBI taxonomy): domain Eukaryota; kingdom Viridiplantae; phylum Streptophyta; class Magnoliopsida; order Fagales; family Fagaceae; genus Quercus; species Quercus wislizeni. The sequence goes on from JALGQJ010000001.1 coordinate 31,774,135, forward strand.
GCTCAGAGGAATTCTAAGCATTCTGACATGTTATTAGACAAGACTGAGATTGGTGAAGTTCAATATCAAAGAGAGAATGGTGAAGAAAACAGCTTGTCATTGAAGGCTAATTTGTTGGGCATAGAGCACGAGATGCATCATGTAGACATGGAAGTGAAGAAATTGGTTCCTTATAGCTGTGCAATGAATTCCACTATTCCAATCACTGAGAATGCTGAAATTGAGAAGGGAGAAAGCTCTAGTCAAAAGATTTCTGAAGCCTCTGACTTGTCTTTAGATAAAGATATGATCCATGAACCTTTGAAACCAAGTGAGAGTATGGAAGAAAAAGGTCCCTTGCCAAAGACTAGTGCATTGCAAATGGAGTTGGAAACTCATCCAAATGAGAAGGAATTGGAGAAATCAGTCTGTAGTGGTGACTCATTGAATTTTCCCAATCATATGACTCTAGATGGAGACATTGAAGAAGGAGAAATTTCTGGTGATGATGGAAAAGATGATAAATCATCGTATATGTTTTTAGAAGATGCTATAGTGTCAGAGAAGAAGAAAGTAGATGAGGTGCAAGTATCTCTAGATGTAATTGAGAAAAAAAGTTTCCATTGTGGTGAGGTGAATGGAGCAAGTAAAACAAGTTTTGGGTTCACTTCCTCTAGAGTGGACACACCTGACGAGGCTAATGATAGTAGGGAAGTTGAACCCAAAGAAAATGATAGAAACAACATGGCACTTAGACCTAAAATGGTTGTTCACAAAAAGTCCTTGAATGCTAAAAAGACAGATAGGCACGACCTTTTGCTAGAGGAGGAAAAAATAAAAAAGAAAGGCAGTGCGGCCAAGGGGGGCATTGTTAATCCACCAGCTCATCCTATAAACACAACCAGTTCCCATGGAATCACATCTACTGACAAGGTATGATTTGATTTCCATTTCTTTTTTTCATTTCACATACAACTACAAGTTGATTTTGCACTTCCTCATGCGAATCTTTAATGTTTTTTTCGATTAATATTGGGGTTCAAGTGATAGCCTAGTGGCAATGACATACTCTATGGTGGTGCCCCATGTCTGTAATTTGAACTTGCATGTCAAAAAAATTTTTGGTCATCCAATATTGATATGCTATATTAATTCTCTAGAGACTATTTTTATTTGCATAACAGTGTTACTTTAACTGAATGACTTGGATTTTTTTTTCTAAGAGATAGAAAAGAAAAATAATTGTCTCCTTTTGTTGAGTATTTTACGCGTGGTGGAAGAGGGAACTTTGCATCATGACCTATAGATTTTTATTTACATAAGCATGTTCTTGAGCATCGATGAAGTTGCATTTTTCTCCTATCGCAAAAATTGGAGTTAATCATGGTTAATATTTAAAACTCTACTTCTTATCTCGTTGTGGGCAAAGGGATGTGATCTTGCCCAGGTCATACCCAATGCACAAAGTTTCCACTTTTGTGGGGTTTGGTAGAGGGGATTGGTAGGTAGCTTTGCCCCTAGGTTTTTTTTATGGCTGATCCCCAGACTCCAACTCATGACCTATCGTATTTAGTGAAAGGCACTTGACATCACAGCAAGCCCTGACCTCTTATTTTAAAAAATAATGAATAAAAAGTGATGCAGGACTGTTAAGAAGTTCAGCACTATACTAGGTTTCTTGATGAATTCTTGAATAAGGATTATTGTTTAAGAGTTTAGATTAGAAAAGTGTGAATGTTGACGGCTGTTTGGGGCTGAAACAGGGGATAAACAGAAAATAACGTAAATAAAACACTAGGCAATCACACCTAGGTCTTCCTAAGCATCACACCTAGGATTCCTCGGCATCACTCCTTGGAGAAGTTTGCATCACACAAACAAAACTTAAAATAAGCAGTTGAATTTTATTAATCAAGTCCTAGTAGGACTTGTACTCTAAATAACCTATTCCTAGAATGAATAGGAATACTAATAAAAATTAAATAAAAGACTTAATAATACATAAACATAAAATAAGACTCATGGGCCTTTTGTACAGCCAAAGACAGCCCATTCCAGATTTCTGGAAATTACCAAATTGCCCTTATTCTAATAGAACTTAATTAAAACTGATCCAGCAGCTTCTCAACCTAAAATACTTAATACTAATAACTAAAATGACCTATCAATGGTGCTAAGAAGGTCCAACATCAAAACTAGACCACAATTCTTGAATCTTTGTAGATTTAATCTTCTTTTTCCTTGAGCTCTTCCTTGTCTTCATCAAAAAGTGATTCTGCATGTGCATTTTACCATAAGTCTTTGTTTCTTTTTTGGATGTTTTGTTGGAAGTTGTAACCATAAGCCTTAATACCAGAACAGTTGATTCTAAAACCTCTCTCTCTCAAACACACAAATTTTTTCATACAGACACACATGCAAGCGTACAATGCTCATTCTTTCTTCATCACTCTTTTCAGAAATGTTTAGAGTTTAATAATTATGGTGTTTGTTCATATGTAACGTGATTTGATGTTTTTCATCTGCAGCAAGATGCTAGTTCCCGTAATAAGAAAAAGCGGGGCCCTTCTTCTGAAGAAAAGAAAGCAAAGAAAAAGGTGTTATTTTTATGTCTCTTTTTTTTTCCTCTATTGCTTGAATGCATTTTGTGTGTTCTTTTGGGAAGCTAATTGATTGCTCATTGTTGCAAATAAAATTTAGACTGTATCAACTTAGTGTTCCTCCACAGTGTTCTACAAGATTAATTTACACATTTTCTTTAATACGAAGTTTACTAAGTACATTGAGAATATAATTCTGTCTGCTTTTAAATTTTTGATCAATTTTTTTATGACAATTGTATTATGCAGCAAAAAGATCGAAAGAGACGTGCCGAAAAGAACAGAGCACTTGGTGTTAAAAGGTTGAAAATTCATCCAGTAGCGACACCAAAAAAAATAACATATTGTCACCATTATCTCAAGGGACGGTGCCAACAGGTTGTACAGTGTTCTCTATCATATTTTTCTTGTTCAATCTTTATATTGAGTAGTAAACTGCTCTGAAGTTTTACATTATCCTTGCAATACAGCAAAGGCCAAAGCTGCATTCTGATGTTTAAACCATAGTCACTTAGAAATTTGTTTTTTATCAGTTACTTGGGTCTGCAATTGCAAGAATCATCTGTAATGTGTGTGGATGAGCAGAAATTGCTTATCTGTTGACACAGGATAACCAGAACTTTGCAACAATAAAATTAAACAATAGGAAATAGAAGGATAGAAACCTAGGAGTCAACATCTAGGCTTGCTTGGAGTTAATACCAAGCGAAGGGAAAACCACTAAGAGTCTGCACCTAGGGTTGGCTAGAGTCGGCACCAAACCAAAAAAACCAAAAGGAAACTTCTGCTCATCAAAATCATTTCTAAATCATCTTCAAAAAGGAGTACAATAGTTTTTTATATAGGAAAAGTAAACCCTAGTTCTAATTGGCGTAGGAATCCCTAATTGCCTTATTGCAAAAATAATGTTGCTTCCAAATATTAAAATACTAATAGCTTAATAAACTACTGGGACCTAAAACATAAAAATACAACTGACTTGTAAATTTTTTTTTTTGATAACTAATAAACTTCATTGATAGACAATTAATATGAAAGGGCAAAAGCACACTAGACATGTACTAAGGTAGGCATGAGAACAAAACAGAACTAAGAATTATAAAGACTACATCTATCAAGCAAATTAGACAAGGAATTATAATGGATTTCTATGTTATGATCCTAGTGTCCCACATGGATTAAATATAAGCTTAATTATGTGTTTATAAGCTCTTGAGCACCCTCCCTTTGCAAGCTGGTTTTCAAGGAAAAGTTCTACCCATGGGTTTGTAACATTTGATATCAGAGCCAACCACTACTCTCGAGTAATGGGTGTAGCTCATTGAGTATGAAATCAAATGAGTTGCAACTTTGTGATTGGATCTCAAAGGGGGCGACCTAGAGGTTAGATTAAAATTACTGATATGTGAGTGGAGCCTCCAAAAAGAGAAAGGGCTACCATAGGGTTAGTGTCGTTAGAGTGAGCCGTCGTGGATGTCAGCTGCAGAGCATGGTGGTATGTTATGATGCTAGTGTTTCACATGGATTAAATATAAGCTTAACTATATGTTTATAACCTCTTAGGCACCCTCTCCTTGCAAGCCGGTTTTCAAGGGTGAGTTCTATCCATGGGTTTGTAACATTTTAAGGAAGTGTATGAAAGTTGATTATTTTATAAATCTAGTATTCTTATAGGATTGGTTTCATTGAATCATGTACTTGTCATTTCTTTTGGCAATAAAAACACATTATCTTGCTAAAAAAAACAAGATTTTGTCCGTTTCTTTCTGTTCCAGATCAAATTCAAATTCTTGCCGGGGGAGATGATGATTTTGCTAGTTTCCATGCTTTAAATTCTGGCCTGCCTTTTGTTTCTGCCTCTCCAGTTTTGCTTTTGTTTCAATGCAAGCAAGAGGCTAGTTATTTACAAGGTCATAAGGAAGTATAATTCTCTGGCTGCTGAACTCTTGGCTAGCAAGGAAATCTTGTTGCTTTTTGGGTCATTTAAATCTAATATTGAACCTTCTGCGCTTTCTTTCTTTTTTTCTTGTGTTTTTTTTTTTTTTTTTTGGGGGGGGGGGGGGTGGGGTGGGGGTCATATAAAGTTATTGTATTTCTTTGGTAATAGATGATCTACTGCCTATGGATTTTCTTACTTTAGCCATATGCTCATACAATCATTTATCCTTCTTGTTTCACAGGGTGACGAGTGCAAATTTTCACATGATACAGTACCTTTGACAAAATCCATGGTATATTCTTTTGACTTATGCTTTCTTGAGATGCTCATAGCTGCATTCTACCTCAGTAAATTGTTTCATGAAGTGTTTGCTGATTACTCTAGGCTGAGTAGCTATGGTTGTAATCAAAGCATTTAATTAGCGGTTTGGTATTGCTAATTACCATTGGCTAAGCATCTGCTATTTCATTCTAGCTCAATGGTCCAATTGTGAATATGTAGTAAAAAGCAAATATGTGCTACTTTAGTAACATCTCTTGAAGGCTTGACAGATCCTTTCTTTTCCATTCTGTTATTGCAGCCCTGCTGTCATTTTGCCCGTCACTCATGCATAAAAGGGGATGACTGTCCGTATGATCATCAGCTTTCCAAGTATCCCTGTGACAAATTTGTGAAAGGTTTCTGTAGCAGAGGCGATGATTGTATGTTTTCACACAAGGTGCCTTCTTCTCCTTTGCTATGTCTTTTGAGGTCTTTTAATATTTTGAAATAGAGTAGCATTTTTATTCATGAATTCAGTACAGTATATTAAATGTGTATTAAATACTATTTTTTCCCCAAGCAAACAGAACAAATAAGTAAATAGGCAATGAAATATTTTCCCCAATCATTCGGTTTCTTTTTGATAAGTTTAAGATTAATGCTTAAGAAGTTGTGTGACTTTTCCATTGGTTACTGTCATCTCAGATACCAACAAAGGAAGATTCTGCAGCTGCTTCAAATGATTGCAAACCTGAAATGAAGTCTCCATCCTTCCCAGGTAATACAAATATTAGTAAGCAACTGAATGTCACAGGCAGTTCGTTGAAGAATGTTGATGTCTTGCCTGCTTCCATGGGAGCACATTGTCACGCGAATGTGAAGGCTCTAGTGAAACCACCTGCGTTTGCACCCAAAGGAATTAGCGTTTTCACTGCTGGGAAATCTTCAGTGGTTAATTCAAGCATGCTTAAGCAAGGAAGCTCCTCTCCAAGTAGGAATGGAGGAGCTAAAGTTGGGAGTAAGGCAGTTCCAAGTGCGTCAGACACACTTCAAAATATGAATGTGGTTCCAACAAGAACTTCACCATCTGTGGTACCCAAGGGAATAAATTTTCTCTCGTTTGGCAAAGCTCCTTTGGACGATTCTATTAGTAAACAAGTGGCTAGCTTGCATTCAAACAGGGACAGTGGTACTAAACTTACAATGTTAGACCATTTAAATTTGCAGAAACAAGATAGTTTATCCCCAAATAATGATGTTAGCATCAAAATTGGCAACCAGGCAAGCCAAAGTGCATCAAAGACAATTCAAAACTTGAATGAGATGGTAAAGAAAACTCAACCTCTGAATAAACCACAGGGAATGAACTTTCTATCTTTTGGAAAAGCCTCAGTAGATGATTCTAGTATTAAGATGAAGACCAGCTTTCCCTTCTGTTGCAGTGCAGGTATTGATAGAGCTATTCTACAGGGACAAACTGCACCTGATAAATCTCAGAACACAAGTGCAATCTCATCAAGGCTGCCTGCTTCTCCGCTTGCTTCAGGTCAATCTTCAGACAACTCAGCATCTGTGAATTATAAAGATGCATCAAAATCAACTCAGAAAGCGCTATCATTGATGCTATCTGCAGCAAAGTATGGATCAGAAATGCGACTGAATCGGTCCGTTGGTGCTCTCGGTGTCAGTGCTGAGGTTGGTAAGGCAAATACTAGAAATAAAAGTAGAAGTTCCCAGAATGATTTGGCAAAAGCTTCAAAAATTTTGGACTTCTTGTCTAGTGGTGCTAGTAAGACCAAGCAGTGAAGAGTAAAGATGGTAGCCCAAGTGCTGAACAAAGAATATATGTACATGGAGATGAGTGGCATGAAAGTTTCCATGTAGGCAAACTGTAAGTTGGGACTGAGGCTGTGGTGTCTGATCAGTTGGAATAACACACAGCAGTATCAAGGTTTTCCTTTTAAAGGTGTTATGGCTTCTCTTTTGTACTTCAGTGGTACAATGTTGTATCTTTCAGCTTCTTTTCAGAAGCTGTAAATCAGGTGGAATTTGCATTTCTATCAATATTTTTATTGCTATTGATTGCTGACATTAAACAGGGAAAAAGACTAACTATATGTGTTTTTTTTTTTTTGGGAATTCCAATTGTAGATGGAATATGATTGCATGAGATCTTTGCTTTGAAAGGGACTTCAGATTGGCTTTATTCTTGTATATTCTATAAACTGGTTCTATCGAAAAGCCAATCACATGTGACTAGCATCTTAAAGTTGAGTTCAAGGTAATTGATCTAGTTATCTTCTTTCAGTTGTAACCTTGCTAGTCATTATGACATCGTCTAGCAATTCTAACTTTTTTACTGCCATATTGATACAGAGTATTGTAGCAATGGTTTTATGGAAATTACTCACTTTTACCTTGAGATCGATTCTCAAGTGCTTGCTGCTTGCCAACTCTTGATGGGATATTGATAATCAATCTACCTTTTGGATGCCTGTTCCTTGCAAGTTCCCCTTCTCTCATTTGGGTGGAGCCCTTTGCGTTTGCTTATTCAGGTTGCTTTTTCGAATGCACTTGTCTGCTCTTCCCAATATTATAGGTGTACGTTAGATCAATAGAAAGTCCTAGTCAATCTCTCGCTTATGGTGTCAAATTGAAGATCCAATGCTCAAATTTACAGACAGTAAATTTTGAAATGGGAATGTGTCAATGCTGCAGGAATGATCTGTATATGATTTTAGTGCTCGACAATGCTGGGTAAAATATCCATATCATTGTATGAGTGATAGAAAGATGGAAAACCAGTCTAGTTTCCTCAAAGCAGTCTCCTTTAGTGATTCAAAAAAAAAAAAAAAAAATCATTTTAAAGCATAATAACACTTTTGGGAGGAATATTCATCTTCTTTGGTCTATGAACATGATTTTTGGCAGGTTACTTCTGTCATGCATTTCCTATCACCAAACAGAAAACCCAAAATAATAGACGTGCATCACTTCACGAATGTCTTCAAAGAAAACTGTTGCATGCTAATAATCCAAGTAACCTTGAATCTGATGAAGACTAGAAAAAGCCCCCTATCTTATGGTCTGTTTGGATGGAGGGGGGAAGGAGGGGGAGTGGAGGGGAGTAGAGTAGTGTAGGCTAAAAATAAGTTAATTTTGTACTAAATCTACTCTACTCTACTCTATTCCCCCTCCCTCTCCCTCAATCCAAACGGACCATTAATGTTGTCTCCAACTTGGGTAACAAAGTTCACTATGATTTGTAACATATAGTCTGTAGTACTGAGAGTGGAATTATATGTCATTCAGGCATTTTGATGCTTGCAATTCATGTGAGCCAATATCTATCTATATTTTTACGGAATATACAATGAAGGAGCATTTGCCATTTGCTTTCCGTTATGATAAAAGGCATTAAATTGGGTTAAAATGTTAAAAAGAGTGTGGGTCTGTGTGGTGTTCCTGGGCTTTAATCTGGGCCCTTCTTGCCCTTGGGGCTGACCATTTTCAGCATTTGTGTTCTCCTTTTTGTAATGCAATGAAGAGCTGTGTTCATTCCCTAAAAAATGAAGTTATATGAAAAAGAAGAATTTAGCAACAAAGTTAAAAAGAAAGAAGAAAAAGCAACATCAACATAACGTTGCTTTATTCTTAGAAAAATTTTCAGCTACATTCAAATTTGTTTGAAATGTGGGACTGGTAACTTTATGATCATTTCCTTTCAACACCTTGAATTTAGTTCTAAGATCTGTGATTTTCCTTTCCTATTAACCTAACACCCCCATTTTTGCAGTAATAGTTGTTACTACGGGCCCATATATAAAAAGTCATGTGAGTAGTAGTCTATCATTATGGAGTAGTGGTTTATGTTCACCCTTATTTTTATCTCTAAATTATAAACAAAATTCTTTACATAGTTTAGAGACCAAAATAATATTTTACTCAAAAAATTATCATGTGCAATGTGAGGGTTTGCGACTAGTATATGTAAAAGTAAAGACCATGAGGTTGTTCCATGTGGCGGATTTCTTGGAATCTCTTTATTTAGGCTTCTACTTCAATGAAGTTTGCATTTATATGAAGGTATTATTTCATTGAATTAGCTAATAGGGTAAATGCATCTATAGTTGTGCATTAATTATTTTATATTAAATGAATTGATAAGTTTATTTTTATAAACTCTATATAAGAAATAATTTTTAGTTGGAATAATAATAAATTAAGAATATGAAATTCTTCCTCATAAAAAAATTAAATATTTGTGAATTCACTAAAATTAATCTTAATTATTTAAATTTCCTAACTCCTTATGTAATTAGAAAGATTACTAATAGAATAAATATGTTTATTTTGTTATATTAACTATTTTAAGCATAATGAAATTTTAATATCATTTTTCTAAGATTTATATGAGAAGCAATTGATTTTTTTATTTTATTTTTAAAATGAGAGAAACAAGTCATTTGAAATATGGTATTCTTGCTCAAATTTAGTTATTTTTGTAACAATTGAAACAATGTCTGACAAAAAGGAAAAACAAAAAATTAGTAACACAATCAAGAATGTAAATAATAATAATAATAATAATTGAAGGATATTTACATTTTTTTTGGTAGGCATGAAACATGTCTTATTTATACTAGCATGTAGTCCGTGCTTACGCACAGAAATATTAACAATTGTGATGATAAGATGTTTAATTTAGTAGATTCAGTTTCCACATTAAGCATTATGAATGGAAGTACTTAACACCAACATTTAAAAATCAAATTGGACACATAGCACAAAATTAAACTACAATTAGAAATTAATTTGATTCAATTTGAATTCTAAAATTGAACTTCAACTTAATATAATATATATGATTATATTTTTATCACTTTTAACAAATTAACAAAATCTTAATCCAGACACACTAAAAACTATTAAAAAATAAGAACTGATCATTGAGCTTGGAATCTTCTTGGAGGCGCCAAAGAAGCGCTAATGTATGAGAGTGTGAAGTAAGGAAGAGTGGGATTGAACATTGTGTTTGAACTCGGCCTTGCTTTAAGAAATCCGTAAGGAGGAGGAGAGGGCAGTGTGTGGATCTAGTTGGTAGAGGTTGAGAGAGGAGGAGACATGGGATGACGACATGGAATTAGGAGGAGATGATATTTTACTTTTATAGTCTTTCTCGTTAGACTCCTTGGTTCTGGTTGTTGGATTAGAAAAGCTCCAGGCTTTATTGAGATCACCCATAAAAGTGTGCAGGTGAGATGTTCTTGCTTAGGCCAATGAATATTATTATTGTGGTTTTCTTGGCTTCCGTGTTAAATGTTGATTCATCATTTATTTGGGCACAAAAATTAGAAAATTTAGATAAGATACATGACACAAAATTGGAGTCCAATTTATAATCTCCATAAAAGTGTGCAGGTAAGATGTTTTTGCTTAGACCAATGAGCATTATCATTGTGGTTTTATTGGCTTTCGTGTTAAATGTTAATGCATAATTTATTTGGGTATAAAAATTAGAAAATTTAGATAAGATACATGACACAAAATTGAAGTCAAATTTATAATCTAATTAATTTTTTTTTTTTGAGTTTTGGTTAGGACAAGTGGCGCAAAATTGAGAATCCAATTGAAATCTAATTGGATTTTCTCTCTGCTTCACCTATTATTATATATATAGATTAGCCACCATATCATGCAATTTTTAATTTGTAAACACACACATATATATAGTATGACCAAATCACTACACTAAACTTAATGTCTTTCTATTTTGTCTATAAAATAACTAAAGATTACAATTTTTTACAAGAAAATTTATTGAATTTTTATTTTTATTTTTATACATTGATAGTTGAGGGTGGGGATTTGAACCCTCATGTCTATGTTGGAAACACTATGAGGTGGGTGGGGATTTGAAACCTCATGTCTATGTTGGAAACACTATGAGGTTTTAATCAATTAAGTTACAAGATTCTTGGCAAAAATTATTGAAATATTGGGAAAAAAAATGAACAAATCACATAGACGAAAAACCAAACTGGATATATTAAGCTCACCCACTCCTTTGTACAAAGCTTAAACAAGAATTTCTCTTTAATCTTGCGCTGTGATGGGGAAATTGATCAATGACAATGCGTATCATGTTCATATGAGCGCACCTGGAGACGGGATAAATTCATTCGAAAATACTATTAATTAAAGAGCGACTATCGAATAACAAAATAATGGATAGAGGGAAAAAAAAAAGCAAATAGAAAAGCAAAAATGTGATCCAGAAACCCCAAAAAAGCGGTTATAGAAACTTTCTACTCCGATTCCGATTTAGAAGCTTACTACTCTGATTCTGATTTGGTGCTTGATCTCAAATATACTAGTTCCCTACTGTTTAGAAATACGTTCAAGCTTACATTTCCAATTTTCTATTGAAGAACTAATAAGAGATTAGGGTTAATTTAGCTAATTATGAATAGATAAAAGAACAATCTCTCTTTCCAATTTTCTGTTCATACAATTGTATTGAAGAACTAATAAGAAATTAAGCTAAATTTGGCTAATTATGAATAGATTTTCTGCAGGAATACATTGCTTTGTTTGCTTTGAAAAATCTGCTGAGGAACAACAATGAAGTAATTAAGAAATTTATTTACAATATTGTTGACGTGTAGCATTTTATTGGAAGAAATTATTGTCAAAATGAATAGGTTAAAAGTGAAGAATAGAGTGGAAAGTGGCAGCTACTGCAATACTATTCAAAACAGGGAAATTTGCTATTTCCGGGGCATTTAAGGTTCTTTTTAAAAGAATACAAGTAGCTAAAATATCATATTGCAATGGTTTTTACTGTTCTCTATGTAAGGTTTTCAATTATTGGGAGAAAATTGGCCTTTATCCCCTTCACACAAAAAATTCAGTATTTTGCCATTTTTCCCAAACTAATTAGAGAAATACTCCTGTTTTGAAACTCGATTTTCAAAAAATCAAGTTTCAAATGTATAACTCAATTTTTGGAATATCGAATTATAGCGAACGTGGACTTAGAATTTTTTTTTCTTATTTCTTTTAGAATTCGAGTTCCATGCATTTAAAAAAAAAAAAAAAAAAAGTTTGATTGCCTCATACCTATAGCTACGTTCAGGAAGCCCTATAGTGGCATTTTAAATGAAACTCGAGCTTCATAAACTCAAGTTCCATGCAAGTATTTTTTTTTAACTTTGACCACTCCATACTTATAGTTGCATTCAGGGAGCCCTATAATGGCGTTTTAATGAACTTGAGTTCCATGCAAGTTTTTATTTATTTTTTTTATTTTTAAGTTTGATCTTATAGCTGTGTTCAGGGAACTCTATAGTGGCATTTTAAATGGAACTCGAGTTCCATGAACTCAAGTTCCATGCAAGTTTTTTTTTTTTTTTTTTTTTTTAAAGTTTGATCGCCCCATACTTGAGTTTTACATTGAAACTCGATTTTGAAAAAATCGAGTTTCAAAACAGGAGCATTTTCCTAATTAGTTTGGGAAATTGGGCAAAACGCTGGTTTTTTTGCATGAGAATGACATTTGCCCATTTTGACCTCAATTATTGTGTTGTGGTAGTTTTGCATTTGTAGTTGCAGTGTTGTGTTTTGGCGCTGAATTTCTTGTACATTTGATCCTTTGAAATGAAATTTGTTGTTCCTAAAATAAAATTAAAAAGTTTCGTGTTAGAAATGGTTCATTTGGACTGATATAGTTGCCCTATAATTTTAGGAAATGTTATAGCATGCATAAGTGGTCATTTTATGATTAAAATGTTTGTGATGAGTGGTCTCTCCTTTTCCTCGTTTGTTGGATTTCTAAATCTGTGCTCATTTTGCTGATATTTTTAGTCTGTCTAACTTGTAAACTCTTTCTTTGTAAATAATGTTAATCTTTACCAATAAAAAATTATGAGATGGAGAGTGAGATGTGAGTTCAAAATCCATAGGGTGCATGTCTAATTTTGCATTATTTTGTTGCTGTATAATTTTTGTTTGAAATTCTCAAATATTATTGTCTTATATCTTCAAATAAGTAAAGTATCTCTCAATAGATTTTGTTTTTACCTTAACATTGTCCATTTAGACACCTTAATTTATATTATTATTCTTTATTTCAGATTTCATCATTATGTCAAAAAAAAAAGCAAGTGATACATATAGAAATATAGTGAGCTTACTATAGCGAAACATTATGCTCACTATATTTCATAGTATAGTGAGCATACTATACAATGAAATATAGTGAGAAATTGCAGAAATCCATGATGGGATTTTTGGCAGTGGCTTCACACAAAATCTATATCTCATTAGATTTTGTTTTTATTTTTTTTATATATAAGTATTTTTAACACATATACACGGAGAGGGGGAAGAAGGTCTTACATAAACTAATAGTGGAGAAGGGAAATGGGAGAAGGTTTTCAAGAAGGTCTTAATTATTATTATTTTTAGTAAGTTATCCGTGCAATGTACAAATAATTTTGTAATATTTTATATAAGACGGTTTTGGAGAATATTGTACATATATTATAAAGAAAAAGTAAACTAAATAAAAGTAAAGAAACATATATGTAAGGACTAGATTCGAGTCCCCAGCTCAAATGATAAATGAACTTAGGCCCAAAAAACCCAATACAATGAATTTGTAGAGAGTAGGTTAGAAAATTAGGTTTTAATGAGTTAGATAACAATTACAATGGATCCAGATCACAATGAAGTAAAAGTGGACAGGTTTATCTTAAGAAAATTGTTCTTGACACAATCCGAGAAGATCAATTCATGTATATATTACTTGGAATTGATTACAAATACAGTGTTAATGGCTACAATCTTTTTCTTTCTTTAATTTCTCGATCCCTTTCTCTTAGGGCATCCCTTCTAATTTATACTACTTCTCCCTCTTTATCTTTACTCTCCACCTGGATGGTAGATTGCTTAGGTTGATCCTTGTCCCATCAGCACCCTCCAGAAGTCTTTGGGAGTACCTGTAAGGCTGAAAAACACTGTTCAGATATCACTTCCTCATTAATGCGGTCAGAAAGTTAACTACAGAGCATTCAATGCGATGATATCAGCTTTCTCTTAGATATTTCTTAGCTCCCATCCCCCTCATACGTTTATGACACACATCCTTATCAGTAGAATTTCCTGGAATATCACTTTGGACGATAAGATATACACTTTGATCTGTGCTTCGTTTATCCGATGAGATATTTCTCCTCAGCATGCCTTCTCTAACCTTTTCATTTGTAACTTACTCACGGGGTTCTGAGTCTGACATTCTCATTACTGTTTATTTGTCCTCGGACCACCCAACGTTCTCGGCCAAGACCCAAGGCCCAACATATAATTTTGGGCACAGGCCCTACAATATACATTTTGGGATATTAAAAATTAGTTTAGTAGCAATTTTGTTTTATAAAAGTACACTTTTACTCTCTTAACAATATCATTAATTCTTTTAAAAGTATTGTTATAGTCACAAATTTTTCTATAGCATTTTTACAAATTGTTAAGATAGCAAATTCTTATTGGTTCACATTTGGCCCACCATTTACATTATTTTTTTTATTTACCAATTACCATTTATTACATCAGTAATTTGTAAAAAAATTTGTAACACTAGAATTTTCCTCATTTTAAAGACCATAAAAAAAAATTTACAGATCTAAAATCTAAAACAAAATATACTTGCCTAAAAAAATTAGTCTCACAACAAAAATTACTAATAGTAAAATTAAAAAAAATAAAGCCTAATCAACCAATTTTACCCAAAACAAATAACTTGATCCTTTAAAAAATTTTAAACAAAATAATTTTATTCTTACCCAGCAGTGCACACATCAAAGACCAAAAAAAAAAAAAAAAATCGGTGACTAAGCAGCAGTAGAGTTGGAGGCTAAAGTCACTGCACACAATCAACAACAAAACCACCCCCTAACTCTAAGTTTTATTTCCGTCCCTGGAGTGCAAGTGACGACCAAGACGTGCCATATGATTGGCAAACCAAAAAGTGAAAGGCATCAACTTTAAGTCCGCTCTTCTCTAGAATTGAATAATCTCCTTGAAATGAAATGCTAGTATAGGAAGGGGGGTCCTCTTGTTCATTAGATAAGCAATGGCATGTTCACAGTCCTCAACAATAAGTTAGTTTTTTTTTGGGATAATTACAGCAAATCCACCTGAGGTTTAGCCCGTTTGCGCTTTGCCTATCCGTGGTTCAAAACTTATCACTTTGCTCACCTGAAATTGCTTCCGTTTCGTTTCTGTTACCCACCTCTGTTATCACCGTTTAAAAACACATTTTTAGACGAAAACAAACATAAAACGAATCAAAAAATTAGGGTTTGATATTAAAAATAAATGTATATGAATGTAACAAATAAAATTCCAAACAACTACAAATCAAATTGTTTGAAATTAAAACAAGTACAAATTAATGAAATGCCCACAGATTATGGAGAGTCCACATATTACAACAAACACATAACACACAACACAACACAAGATCAGAAAAAGAGATCGGTGAAGCTTGAGTATGGGTTTGGGTTTGTGTTTGGTTTAGATTAGAGAAAGAGAGAAGAAAAGCTTGAGTAATGGCATCTGGTCTAGTGCCGAAAAAAGAGGGGCGGGCAAGGAGGCTTTGCCATGGGTGTGGGTCGGCATGGAGATCGGTGGTGAATCGGTATGGTAGTAGGGGATCCAAAGCAACAAGATCAGAAGACTAATGAGGTGGATAGCATGACAATCTTGTGGGCGAGATTGGCGAAGGCTGGGCTAGCATGGCCTCGGGGCGAGATCGACGATGGCTAATGAGATCGGCGGAGGTTGAGCAACAATGGCCTTGGGCGAGATTGGCAGTGGCTGGAGATTTCTCTTTGGTGTTTATGGCTGGTGGTCTTCATGGGGGCTGGCTTTCATGATGAAGGTGGGTATGGTGGGTTCTTTAAAATGCATAGATGTAACTTATAGCCATTAAGCTTGTGATCTGACTTCTGCAAGAGATGCATATTCTGGGTTTGAAAAAATTTTGATCTTGTTCTGGGTTTGAAAAATTTTTGATCTTATGTTCTGGGTTTGAAAATTTTTTGATTTGAGTCATGTTCTAAGAGATGTCCATTTTGATCTTGTTTTCTTTTGTTTTTGTTTTTTTTCTTGTTTTGAGAGGAGAGAAACATAAAATAAGAGTAAATAGACTTATTTACCCCCTCTTTTTAACAGAGGTGGGTAACAGAGACTAAACGGAAGTAATCTCAGGTGGGCAAAGTGATAAGTTTTGAACCACGGGTAGGCAAAGCGCAAACGGGCCAAACCTCAAGTGGGTTTGCTGTAATTATCCCCCTTTTTTTTTTTCTTTTTGGTTAAATAGTGAAAATGTTTAGGAATCAAGCCACACCAATGGTAGCAATAATAATACTGAACGATTTCAACCACCACATACTCTTGGTGCGATGGTCACTTCACAAGTATAAGTTCTTGTGGGGTGTTAGGGGTAAAGGTCGGGGTTCAAGTCTCCAAGAGGGAGCTTCACACACATATACACTTAGATTAGGTTAGAGTAGAAATTCTATCTTGTATCCAATATATATATATATATATATATATATACTGAATGATTTCTTTAAATGCCTTACGAATGCTTTTCTTCTCAAATTTCTCATTTTCTTCCCTACGCCTTATCGACGCTTTTCTTCTCAATGACATTTTTTTTGTTTTTTGTTATAATATATACATCTTATGTAAAATGGTGAGTAGATATTAAAACTTAATGGGCAAAATGAAAATGCAAAACTATTTGATATTTTTAAATGTATATGTGACATAAATTTATATAGGCACGTAATGCAATAAAAAGTAGTCAACAAAAAGTCAAACATTTCACTTTTATATTATATATAGATTGATTATTATTATTGTTTATTTCAAGTTTCATCATTATGCCAAAAAAAGCAAGCGATACATATAGAAATATAGTGAGCCTGCTATAGCGATACATTATAGTGAGCATACTATACTATGAAATATAGTGAGAAGTTGCAGCAATCCATGTTGGGATTATGGTAGTGGCTACACACACAAAAATAAAACACCATTGGTCATCATGGCAGACTACGATATTGGACTTTCTTGGCTATTGAAGAAAATGACTCCACATGTTGACGTGCGGTTTTATTTTTATATATATATATATATATAAATATATATATATATATATATATATATAATTTTGATTGATATAATCAAGGCAAAGTACAATCTTAAAATTCAAGCTTTTTAAGTATATCGAAAATTAAATGCATCAATAGACTATGGAGAGACATCAAGGGTTCAAATATAGCACTTACAACAATCTAGCATTGCAATTCTACCACCATGCACATATAGAAACTAATATATAAGAATAAAATGTACTATTGCATTAAAAACTTTCATCATTTTCATAGCTACTCAAACATACACAAAATCTATTATGTTTGAGTAATTCCATTAGTTACAAAAGTTTTCCAAAAAGACAGCTAATGTGTTTGGCTATGCAATCACTTCCAAATTTTCAGCTATGCCATCTAAAAAATTGTCAAGTCAAATATACTATCTAAGATGTTCCTTTACTATATGCAATAATGTCCAAAATGTAGTCCAAAAAACTGTACAAAAATGATGTCCATTAGCAGTATATTGTCCAAAATACTATCCAAAAGAGTTTTTCTTCATACTTTAGACTTTTTTAACAAGGCCCTAAAAAAGAAGAGAACAATATTAGGGGAAAAGAAAATAAACAAAAGTACATATTAAAGCTCAAGGTTATAGAATGTACTTGATTCAAGTGTGACATTGAGGTACTTTCTTGAAACATTCTTGTAAAGCTAAACAAAAATTTCGAGGGGAAAGAATGATGTATGAACATCTTCTAAAAAAAGGATGAAAATAGTAACAAATGATTAAACTCAACAAGCCAAAAAAAAAAGAAAAAGAAAGAAAGAAATATTAGTTTTGTACTTACCACCATGTACCATAGAAATAGCTTCTGAAACTTGTGAAGTGGTTGCATCTTTTACTTTTCTTATGTTTCTTTTTTTCAAATGATTTTCTTGAAGCATTGTTGTAGAGCTAACCATAGGATTAGCAATAGATGACTTCAGGGGAAAAATAAAATGATGATTGAACATTTTCTTTTAAAAAAAAAGAAAAAGAGAGGAAATAAGAACATAAAGTTAAACTCAACAAGCAAAAATTAAGAAAAAGAAAGCTTGAGTACTAGTTTTGTACTTTCCATGTACCATAGAAATAGCTTTTGGAGCTTTTGAAGTGGTTGAATTTTTCAATTTCTTTTTTCTTTGCTTCTTTTCTAGTTAATTTTTTATTCTAAAATTAGTTATCATTTTCTTTCTTATATGTGGCAGATCAAGGATTGGTCTCTCACCATCTAAGCAAGGTTGCACATCATCATCATGTATGGAATCTTAAGGACATTTTTTACCAACATCTTCCACCCTATTTGTATCCTTTGAACTCTTTTCAAGCATGCTTGATAGCTCTCTTAGACAATCCATTGCTAATTTGGACCCATTATTGGTCAATGCAACCTTATCACAACATTTATACCACAAAAGATTTAAGTTGCTCATACGCAATACATGAGTCGATTCCTCATTTAATTTAAATGAATCAACAGAGCAACACAACCTTTTCTTGGCATCTTTTGTCGATGTACTTGATATATATTTGTCAGCTATATTATTCATATTGTTCACAAGAAACACCCTTAAAGCATGGCAACATAACAGCCCCAAAGTCTCAAATAATTTGCAATCACAAAAAATATTTAATTCAACCTAATTAAAATGCACAATATGAACCCTTCTGCTCTCCTTACTGCTTAGTGAATATGTAAAGTTATCCTCACAATGATTAGTTTCAACACAACTCAATCTCATACCTGAATTGAACTCTTCTTCAAACATTCCAAAAAAAGCAAGAATATAAACTTTAGTAGCATGACTTAAAACGCTCCCATGCTTTTGAACTTTTCCAGTTTCACCATTCTTGCAATGAAAATCTTCATTTATTTCATCTTGTCGCATTTGTGCTACCTTTTTCTCATAAAATTTAATAACTTCAATAAGCAGCATAGATGTTTTCATAATTTGATGAAAAACACAATTTGTACTCTCACTTCTTCAGATAGACTTCATTTTTGCAGAAAAGAAATCTAGATTGAAAGTTGGCACTACTTTTCTCGAATTTGGTATAACCTATCAAGCCATGCATTATCCTTTAAATTATACTTCTCAATAATTTCACTCCAAGTTGACTCAAACTCCATTTCATTTGAACACCCACCATATAAGCAATGATTAAATATTTGATTGAAATCTTGAATACCATAGATTTCAACAAGGTTTTATTGAGCATTTTTATTAATATGCCATAAATAAAGTTGATGACAAGATTCAGTGAAAATCATATGAATAGCATTTGCCATTGCTTGGTTTTGATTTGTAAAAATAGATTTTGGTTGTCGACCACCCATTGCAGTAAAAAAGTCTCAAATAATCAAATAAATGACTGAGTTGTCTCATCTGTTAAAAAGACACAACCAAATAAAACATTGTTCCAATGATGGTTGATTCCCACAAATGGTGCACAAATTAAGTTGTACTTATTGGTTTGATAAGTAGTGTCAAATATAACAACATCCCTGAAAGAGTCATAATCTAATTTTGATCTACCATCTCTCCAAGAAAAATTTGCAATTCTATTATCTTGGTTTACTTACATCGAATAAAAAAAAACATTGAATCTTCATTTTGTTTATCTTTGAAATGATTAATAATACTTTGTCCATCATCAACTTCCATAATTTCTTTTCTTTTCGTTTGAACAAAATTATGACAATCTCACTTAGAGAACCCAACATTATTTGCACCACCAAGTTCTTTTAATAAAAATGAGTAAGACTTTGTTGCTTTTATACCCGAACTAACCATTGTGCTAATTATATTCCCAAGAGCAGGTAGCACGTTCTTTCCCGATCTCAAGTTACATCTTTCTTTTGGAGTTGCAAATTTATTATTGTGTGTGTCATTAAAGTGTGAAACACTCTAAATATCATTTTTCTACATCAAACCGGATCCTAGCACAACAACTCGTTCTTACATCTAAATTATGATACTTTTTAGCATTAGAAGGGTCTACAAACTCTTTGTAGGGATGAAAGGCCCAGATAAGGATATTGGGCCGTGGGTCGTGCTTGAAGACATCAAATAGCCCGAGGACAGACAAGTACAACGAAGGCAGTTAGATATTAGGTTGAGGAAGAGGTCAGGTCATGATGAGCAAGTGATGTTATCTGAGGAGCAATACCACCTCGGCCAACAGTGTAGAGGCTAAAGTCCGACCACCCGTCATGTACTGGGCAGCAAGCAATCGTGCTTGGAAGGATAAGCATTAGAAAAAGATGAGACAACAGAGAACTGAGAAATATTTAGGAAGAAAGTTGCTACCACTGCATTGAATGCTCTGCATCTAACCCCTTGGTAGCATTAATGTGAAAGTGATGCCTAAACAGTAACTTTCAGCCTTACAGCTACTAACAAAAACTTCAGGAATGTGCTGAAAGGACAAGTATCAAGAAGATTAGCAATTTGACCTACACGTGGAGGACTGAGATGAAAGAAGGGAATGAAATATAAAAGGGAAGAACTCCATTACAAGGGGGATCATCAGAAAAACTAGAGAAAAGTCACTGTGTAACAAAGAACTATAATTTTTGTATAAGTCTAAGAGAAATTTATAAGAACATACCTTCCTTGGACTTGATCAATGAGAACTTTTCTTGTTCAAATTGTTTGTCTTATTCATTCTAATAATTAGCCTATTGTGATCAGCATCATCCTAACTCATTGAACGTTCAGTATCAAGCCCACTCTCTAACAAATTCATTATTTTGAGCTTATTGGGCCATTGTCCAAACCATTTGGGCCGTGGAGCCAAACTCGCTCTTACAATTGGCGCTGTCTATGGGAAATTGAACATTCTTGAGATTGTTCAATCATGGTGGGTTCAGGACCAAACCATGAAGAATCTATAGAATCCTAGCGTTAAGATCATTTTCTTAATCTTGAACGAAGGAGAGACAGTGAAGTTGGTGTGCACACCACTCATACTAGTAAGAGTCATCCCAAGAGTGGGAGCCATGTGGCTCATGGAGAAGACACCAGAAACATGCAGCTGGAAATAGATAATTTATGGAGGAAGCTACACCATAAGCAACGAAGAGGGACTCCTTCAAGCTTAGAGTCTCAGTCTGATGATGATGACAGTTATAGACTCAGATCAAGGACTCTCCCCCAGTGAGTCTTTCTCTTATAATGAAGATCGCCATCATAAATGAAGGAGTAGAAGCTCGGCCCATAGGGGCTTGGGGAATGATAATATGAGTAGGGCCTTGTGCCAAATTTCAAAATTATCGTTTACACGGAGGATTGATAAAGGAAAACTTCCTCGGCGGTTTACCTAGCCAACGTTTACCATGTATAATGGTAGGATGGATCCAGTTGAGCATGTTAGTTATTTTAACCAGAGAATGGTTGCTCACTTGAAGAATGAAGCGTTGATGTGCAAGGTATTCCTGTCTAGTTTGGGGCCAGTGGTGATGAGATAGTTTGATGGGTTGGAGGAAGTATTAATTAGCTCTTTTTAAGAGCTTACCAGGGCCTTTGGGGCCCAATTTGTCACTTGCAGTAGGGTTCCTTGTCCCTTGGACTCCTTACTGTCTATGGCTATGCGAGAGGAGGAGACTTTGAAGACATACTCGAATAGGTATTGAGAGATGTTTAATGAGATAAATGGAAATTTTGATGATGTAGCAATAAGGACATTTAAGGTCGGTCTACCCACTGAGCATGATTTAAGGAAGTCCTTGACTAGGAAGCCTGCCAGAAATATGCTTCAGCTAATGGACTAGATTGATGAATATAAACGGGTTGAGGAGGATCAGCAACAAGGAAAGGAGAAGGCGAAGGTAATTCCTCAGGACTGAACAGATTTTAGGTCAGAAAGGTATAACAGATCGGCACAGGAGAGATTTTGCTGGGCATATTGGGCTTGCTACTACCCAGGTGGTTAACACAGTGTTCAGGGAGCCTGTACACTAGATCTTGGAGAAGATAAAGAATGAGCCATATTTTAAGTGGCCAAATAAGATGGGAGGAGAACCCATGAAGCGTAATCAAAGTCTTTATTGCCAGTACCATCAGGACCGATGACACACTACAGAAGATTGTAGGACTTTACGTGACTACCTAGAATAGCTAGTCAAAATTAGGAAGTTGAAGTAATTCCTGTATCAGCCCACTGGGCAGGGGAGCTAGGTTGGGTTGGCACATCACAGGGATGCTTCCTCAAGACCACCCTTAGGGACGATCAGTGTTATTTTTGTTGCCCTAAGTCAGACTGGTTCGTATCCAACAAGGGTTATGTCTATAGCAAGGCCACACACTGAGGATTTTATCCCTGATTCTAAAAGTGGAAGAATGGAAGTTTGACCAACTCTGAGTTTCTCTGATAAGGATAAAGTTGGAACTTTTCAACTACAAGACGATGCCTTGGTGGTTACCCTTGAGATAGGAAGGTATGATGTGATGAGAGTCTTGGTGGAATAGAGCAGTAGGGCATAGATCATGTACTCCGACCTGTACAAGGGGCTTAAGTTGAAGCCCGATGCTGTCAAAGAAGAGGTGGTGAAGCTTAGGCGCCCAGGGGCAATAAAAGAGGTGTTTTATCCAAAATGGTTGGCCAACATATTGGTGGTAAAGAAGAAGAATGGAAAATGGTGAGTGTGTGTGGATTTCACAGGACTAAACAGAACTTGCCCCAAGGATCCCTTCCCAATACCTCAGATAGACCAGTTAGTGACAGTTGGTCATCCTTGAATGAGGTTTTTGGATGCCTTTCAAAGGTACCATCAGATACCATTAGCTTTGGTTGACCAAGAGAAGATTGCTTTTGTAATGCCCACTGGGAGTTATCATTACAAGGTGATGCCATTTGGATTGAAGAATGCTGAGTCTACTTATCAGATGATGATGATAGAATGTTTGAACCTCAGCTTAACAAGAATATTGAAGTCTACATAGATGTCATGGTGGTAAAAAGTAAGGCAGAGGCCAAACATATGAATGACCTCAGAAGTATTTTTGAGGTGTTGAGGAAGCATAAGTTACGCCTTAATGCTTTTAAATGTTCCTTTGGCATCAGTTCAGGAAAGTTTTTAGGTTACATGGTCACCCATTGGAGAATTGAAGTTAACACTGATCAGATTAAGGCAATCAATGATTTACAACCTCCTCGGAATCCCAAAAAGGTCCAAAAGTTAATAGGAATGACTGCAGCCTTGAACAGATTTATCTCTCAGTTCGTAGATAGATGTAGGCCCTTCTTCCAACTTTTGTACAAGTGAAAAGGGTTTAAGTGGAATGAAGAGTGTAGAGAATGAAGTACAGTGGTCAGTCTATTATGTGAGTAAGTTACTACACAAAGCAGAAGTTCGTTATTTACTCTTAGAGAAAGCTATTTTGGTAGTTATGCATGCTATGCGAAAACTCTCCCATTACTTTCAAGCTTATATAGTTGTGGTAAACTCAACTCCCTTTGTAGTCATTGCTCCGAAATGCTGATTATACAGGGAGAATTTCCAAGTGGGGGACGATTTTGGGGGCATTTGACATCAAGTATAGGCCTCAGACTTCCATTAAAGGGCAAGTTCTTGTAGATTTGGTGGCAGAGTTTACTAAGTCTCCAGTAGAGGTAGAGGACGAGGAACATAACTCAGAAGGAAAGCAAGTTAAGGCAATTTCTTTACAAGGGCCCTCATCTTGAAAGTTATATGTTAATGGTATGGCAAATCAAAGGGGATCTAGAGTGGGGCTAGTTGTAGTGTCCCTGGACAAGATCACTATTGAGAAATCTTTAAGGTTAGGCTTCTCGGCCACGAACAATGAAGTCGAGTATGAGGCTTTACTAATAGGGATTGCTATGGTTTAGAAGATGAGAGGAAAGGTTGTAGAAGTGTTCTCGGACTTAAGGTTGGTTGTAGGACAAGTAAAGGGAGAGTTAGAGGCTAGGCATTTGAGAATGCAAGGGTATTTGAATCAAGCTTGACTTTTTAAGTTAGGCTTTGAATTTTTCACCATACAATAAATCCCAAGAAGCAGGAACACATATGCCGATTCCTTGGCAACTATGGCAACCTTTTCTGGACAAAACCTACCTTTGGTTATACTTGTTGAGGACCTGCATAAGCCCACTGAGGAGAAGAAGGATAAAGTCTAAGTTCACCAGATCATGGTTAGACCTAGCTGGATGGACCCATTGGTCCTATTTCTCAAGGAAGGTGTTTTGCCAAATGAAAAGGGAGACGCGGAAAAGATACGGAGGAAAGCTCCTTATTTTTGGTTATCCGAGGAGCAAAAGTTGTACAAACGATCCTTCTCTAGACCATACTTGCTTTGTGTCCATCCTGAGGCAGTGGAGCCATTTTGAGAGGAGTTGCATGAGGGGATATGTGGAAGTCATATAGAGGGCATGTCGTTATCACATAAAGCCCTTACTCAAGGGTATTGGTGGTTGAGTATGCAGAAAGAGGCACAAGAGTATGTAAAAAAGTGTGATCAATGCCAGAAATTTGCTTTGAACATTCATCAGCCTGGGGGTGTGCTTAATCCCTTGTCGAGTCCATGGTCATTTGCTCAGTAGGGCCTGAATATTATAGGACCATTTCCTAAGGCTGTGGGAAACCGAAGATAGCTTTTGGTTGGAACTAATTACTCCACAAAGTGGGTGGAAGTTGAACCATTATCCAATATTAGGGACATAGATGTAAAAAATTTTGTTTGGAAAAATATTGTTACTCGGTTTGGGATTCCTCACACCCTTATCTCGAATAATGGGCTCCAGTTTGACAGTAAAGCCTTTAGGAGATACTGCTATGAATTGGGCATTATTAATAGATATTCAACTCTAGTTTATCCACAAGGAAATAAACAAGCTAAAGCGGTCAACAAAGTTATAGTGAATGGGTTTAAAAAGAGGTTGGATGAGGCAAAGGGTAGATGGGGGGAAGAGCTACCACACGTTCTTCGAACATATCAGACTACTTCTCGTCGGTCAACTGGGGAAATACCCTTTTCAATGACTTATGGGTCCGAGGTTGTGATCCCTTTAGAGACTAGGTTTCCAACATTGAGGACAAGCTTGTTCACCTTTGACAATAATGATAAGTTATTGGAAAGAAGCCTAGATTTGGTTGATGAACAAAGAGAAGCTGCCATGGTTCAACTGGCATATTATCAGTAGAAGCTTAAACAGGGGTATGATATAGGTGTAAGGGTGAGGCCATTAGTACCAGGTGACTTGGTATTGAGAAAGGTTGTGGGTACTGCAAAGAACCCATCATGGGGAAAGCTGGGGCCCAACTAGGAGGAGCCATACCGTATCACCTCAGTGGCTGGTATAAGTGCTTACTTTTTGGAAGACTTAGATGAAAATGTTATACCACGCCCATGGAATGTAAATAACTTATGAAGGTATTGCCATTAATGAAAGGCAACCCCGCCATTTTTTGTTTCTACTATTAATGTTGTGCATCTTTTTCATTTAAGTGTTAAACAGAATCTTAGTCATGCCTGGTTCCTCGAACCACATACTTTGGGTAAATTAATACTTCTTATTCATTTAAGTCTTAAATAGAATCTTGGTCATGCTTGGTTCCTCAGACCACATACCTTTGGTAAATTAATACTTCTTGTTCATTTAAGTGTTAAACAGAACCTTGGTCATACCTAGTTCATTGGACAACATATCTTGGGTAAATTAATGCTTTCAGTTATTCATCTAAGTGTTAAATAAAACCTTGGTTATGTCTGGGTTCCTCGGACCTCATACCTCGAGTAAATTAACACCTCCTTTTCCTTTAAGTGTTAAGGGAAGCCCTGGTCATATTTGGTTCCTCAAACTGCATGCCTTGAATAAATTAAAGCTTCACATTTATTTGAAGTTAAGAATGGAGCCTTAAATTAGACGCAATCTTTTGAGCTAAATATCTTAGGTACACAAAGTATATTTCTAAGTTATGTTGTAAATCATCAGTTACTTGGAAGTTAATTTATTAAGTTACCAATTGCATGAGAATTTAACTACTAGATTACTAGTTGCATAGATATCTGTCTAGGTTAAAAGCAATGCTATGCTTCAATTGGAAGAGGTTATAATTTGAGCCTATAACAGTTAAACTATGTTCAACACTAAGATAACACTTTGTTTAAAGTAAACACGCTGAAAATGTAAAGAAACTTAGCACTTTTCATTAGATGAAGCCTTGAAAAGGCAAAGGGAGTAAATGTTAAAAAAAAAAAAAGAAACATAAAAGAGATACTTAAAAAAAAAAGAAAAAATCCTAAGTGGTCTAAGGCTGAGAAAGGTTGGCCTTTGCTGCAGTCTAGGTAGAAGTTTCGGGCACTGTGGCTTGAGCTATCCCCTTGCTCTTAGGATCCTCCTTAGTAGTAAAGGGGAGTGTGGCAAGTATAAGTACCTGGCCTTGGGATGCTCCCTTTTCCTTGGAGATTTCCTTGGGCATAGGTGGGAGCTTAGCTAGCTGAAGAGCTTTCTCTTTAGCTGGCTCCTTACCCTTGTCCATAGTACCTACTTGGTCAGCCTCTTTAGAAGGGATAGTTGGGGTTGGAAGAGCACTAGCAGGGTCAGCCTGATTGGACATGGGCGCCTTGGGAGCAACTTCATCTCGGGAGTTGGAGGGGCCTGCTACACGAAGGGCTGAGAGATAAAAGACATTTTTTGCCCCCCTAAGTGCTGAGGAAGCATCCACCCCAGCTTGGTTTAGTGCTTCCGTCCACACTTGAAGGTAGTATTCTCGGCAGACCCTAGTAACTTGGGCCTTGAGGTTCTCTTTGGTTTCCTTCACCCTGATGTCATATCCCTCATGCTCGGCTTTAGCTGCAGCCTCTTCTGCTTTTTCTAGCTTCTTCTTCAAAGCCCCTATATGCTCTTTGGCTATGGTGAGCTGGTCTTCAGTTTTGTGCAACTGTTCATGTTGATTCTCTGCTTGCCTCTCAACCCTAGCCAGAGCTGCCTTGACACTCTTCTTGTCCTTATTTGCCTCAGTTAATTTGACATTGAGGTCTTTGATCTTCTGTTCAGCCAAAGTGAATGCCTCAACGGTAGCTATGCATCGTCCCTCCTCCTCCTTCATTTGTTTGTGGGCATCATCTACCCACTTCTCAACGATATGCATTATTTGGATCGCCTTCCAAAAAAAAAAAAAAAAAAAAGAGGGAGAAATTAAGATAAATTCTCTAAGGGCAAGGATAGCATGGACGCTTAGTAAAAGTATTTAAAAAAAAAAAATTTACCATGGCCAAATCCCTTTTCAGGGTTAGAAACACTTCGTGTTTCTTTAATGTCCTTAAGTTAGCCATGTCTTGAGGCAATAATAGTGGCTGCTCCAAGGCATTAGCCACATAGCTTGCCTTTCCCTTCTGAAAATATCTGATAGAGGAGTTTAGGGGAAGATGCGCTCCATCCAATACCAAGGGGGGGTCCTAGATTTGGACCCTAGGGCGATGATCAAACGCCTTCTTTGTGATCACCCCCTTGCTCAAGGACTTCTTTTGGGCTCATTTGGCTATTTTGACCACTTTTTGGGGCTCAAGCTCTTTTAAAGGGATGACTTCTCCCTCCTCAACCACATCTTTACCCTTTCTGTCCCATTTCCTTTTCTTATCTGTAGGCTTAGACGGAGAAGTATGGACAGGGAGGGGAGTTGAAGGTCAAGTCTAGACGGCCACATCAGGGACCAACCCTTCTGCATGAGATTCGAGGAGCTCGAGCAGGCTGGTCTTTTGCTTCCTCTATGGCACCATTGCATCAAGGACGTCAGAAGATTCCTGAGCGCAATTGACTTAAGCAAGGGAAAGTTGGCTGAAAGTGGCACCTGGAGACTCTTGGGATTGAGGCTAGTCAAAGGCTTCGAAATCCTCCTCAGAATCCAAAACTTCAACTACTTTGATTGCTTCTTCAGGAACCAAATGTGAGGAAGTTACCTCTTCCTCGACACTACGCTGAGGAGGTAGCTCAATCTGATGGGTACCTTTAGATGGGGGGCCAATAAGGAATCCCAGAATGACGATGTTGATTTGGTGTAGCTGAGGATCCTTTACTTTTATCACGTACTTGAGGGCTTGAAAGCTGGTGGAGATGGGTTTACATCCGAGGATGAGGTGAGTTACTCGTAATTGTCTGTCGGTATGTATGAAGATCTCGGACTAGAGTATCCTTGTCAAGTCGGGCCCGTTAACAAGTTTGAGGTTGGGGGTGTTAAAGTGCTTATCTGCAAAAGTTTCAAAAACGAAAAAAGCATCATTAGAGTGGGAAATCATGGAATAAAGGAAAATAAACTTACAAACTATAGAGAGAGGAATAAGAAATTGTTAGTGTAAAATGGGCAGCATTAGAACAATAAGTCTAATCCTAAGTGCCCTACCTGGTGTCCCATCTTATGTTGGGCAATGAAGTCCATCATGCCAATCTCCCGAGACAATCAAGAAGTCTTGGTCCATACCCTTCTTAGTATCGGGGAGACACGATATGAGCCTAACTTCAAGGACCCTAGTTTTGAGGTAATATCCCTAGCTTTTGAGATATTGACAATTATACATCTAATTAACATTATGATGGGTGAGATTCACACCCATCTTCTCGTTAAGGGCGTCTACACTACCTAGTATCCTAAACATGTTTGAGACACACTGGGTTGGATAGAGTCTATGGGCAATTGAAAAATCCCTAGTTACTCTACCCATAGGGATCCTCATTGATAGGCCAAGAATGTATTGACCCCTTGTGATGAATTAATCAATTAATTAGCCAAGTTAATTAATTAATTCAATTAGCATGCAATAAGCGTGGTAGCACAAACAAATCACCAACTAAGTTAAAATGCAGCGGAAAATAAATTGACATTGTGATTTGTTTACGAATGGGAAAAACCTACATGGCAAAAACCCCACGGGCTTATTTTAAGGTCACCACTCCCGAGAATTCGCTATTATCATAACAAGCGGTTATAAGTAAAGGAATCCCAGTACCTTATACCAACCTACAGTTGAACCCTTACCCCAATACCTAATTGGACTTGTTCTGTAGTGACAATCTCTCCTTTTAATGCACAGCTCCCAATACGTGACTAATCAATTCGATGCGCGGATCCCAGTACGCAGCTTACTCACCAACTTGAGAAGGATGTTGGCTACAAAGTTCTTCAGTTCATCAACACGATGAAGATCACGAAGCTCCTTGGTTACAAAACTCTACAATGTACAAACACATCAGCTTCTTAAATAGAAAGATGAACTAGGGCATATGTCTCCGGTTCATAATATGCTTTGTGAAAAACTTTTGCATTGAGTTGCATTAGCTGTGACGACCTTTAAAACAATCCATATATATATGTTTAGGATTGTGAGAAAAGAAAGCCCAAACATCTATTTACGGATTGGAGTAAAATTAGCTCTAAAAAACTAATTTTCATAAACCTCGACAGATAACCTATCTATCGAGCAGTTGTCGAGCATTGGGCTTAAACAGCCTTTTAAACCTCAATAGATACTAGCTGTTGAGTTTTAAAATTCAACACTTCTTCACTTGTTTCTTAGATAGACTTGCATGAATTTAACACTTGAACTCCTTGTTCCTTGAAGCATTAAACACATCCTAGATCTACACAATTATAAGTAAAATGTGTTTTGTCAAATGATTAGCCGATTCTATATTGACATATGTTCCTAACAATGATTCACATATATCCTAACACTCATCCCTCCCTCTATGAAAGCAATCATGGGGATTACTACCTCCCTTTCTGATCTCATAACATGTCATTCCCCTTGAAGGCAATACCAGATCGAAACCCCAACTAGTATGTGGTAACAGGCCTTAAAGTTCTCTATGTCGTCTGGGGTGTCTACTAAGTTAGCAAATCTACCCATTTGAGACGCAGGTGGAGGGTGTTAGGAGAATAAGGTGTAAATTAAAGGGCTGAGGAAGAAAGGGTCCTAGAAAAAAGAAGGAAGGCTAAAGGTAACTTACGAAAATATGAAAAGGCACCTCAGACTGATTCTTAAGAGTTGAAGATTCAAAAAGTGGGACATCCGGATTTTTCGAGCAACTTATATAAGGGTGGGAAAAGTAAGCAAGAAAGTTGCTGCTCAAATCCCCATAAAAAAAAATCTCCACCGTAAGATCTTCATCACACCATAGAATCTTGGAGATAGGGCGTTGTACATAGTAAATGCTGAGGCGTCCCAAATGTCGAAGCATCAGGAGCATACTCTTTTGCAGGTGAAAAGACACCTACACGTGAGGAAATAACATAAGTATGGAAGGTACGACTACCTAAAATTGAAATCCCACTTTTCCCAAAGAGAGAAAGAGCAGAATTTTGAGGGGCTATTGTAGGGATAAAGGGCCCAGATAAGGATATTGGGCCGTGGGTTGTGCCTGAGGACATCAAATAACTCGAGGATAGACAAGTACAAATGATGGCAGATAGATATTAGGCCGAGAGAGAGGTCAGGTCATGATGAGCAGGTGACGTTATCTGAGGAGCAATACCACCTCGGCCAACAGTGTAGAGGCCTAAAGTCCGACCACCCATTAAGTACTGGGCAGCAAGCAATTGTGCTTGGAAGGATAAGCATTAGAAAGAGATGAGACAATAGAGAATTGAGAAATATCTGAGAAGAAAGCTACTACCATCGCATTGAATGCTATGCATCTAACCCTTGGCTGCATTAATGTGGAAGTGATGCTTGAACAGCAACTTTCAGCCTTACAGCTACTCATAAAGACTTCAGGAAGGTACTGATGGGACAAATATCAAAAAGATTAGCAATCTGACCTACACGTGGAGGGCTGAGATGAAAGAAGTGAAGGGAATATAAAGGGGAAGAACTCCATTACAAGGGGGATCATCAGAAAAACTAGAGAAAAGTCACTGTGTAACAAAGAACTATAATTTTTGTATAAGTCTAAAAGAAATATATAAGAACATACCTTTCTCGAACTTGACTGAGTAGAACTTTTCTTGTTCAAATTGTTTGTCTTATTCATTCCAATAACTAGCCTATTGTGATCAGCATCATCCTAACTCATTAAACGTTCAATATCAAGCCTACTCTCTAACAAATTCATTGTTTTTGGCTCATTGGGCCATTGTCCAAACCATTTGGGCTGTGGAGCAAAACTCGCCCTCACACTCTTTATAACCTTGTTTTGAATACACAAATTCTCGTTGCCTAATAACACCTTTATACTCTTGTGTAATCACTTTCGTATGCTAAATCCCCTTTTTAAAGCATACTCATTATAAAGGTTATATGCTTCTTCTTCATACCTCACTTGCATTCCAATTTTAATGTCATCACATTCACCCAAAGTTACATTTTCAAAAATTTCTCTTTTATCATTGTCCCCAACAGCAACGAAAGCATTTTTTTAAAAAATCCATGACTAGTCGAACCTAATCATGAAAAAAAGATATATTGAATGAACATCATGATAAGATGACTATATATATATATCATAAATGACCACAGAGTCATAAAAAAGAATTGCTGCTAGTCACCCACTGGTCCTCAGCCATAAACACACACACACACTAAAGTCAGCTTTATACAAATTATCAAAATATTATAATTTTCCATAATAACTCAACCAAAGTGTTTTTTTTTTTTTTTTTTTGTTGAGATAATATAGACAAAAGATACAGGGAGTGGGAAATGAGGGAGTGGGAAAAAAAGACTTACAACACTAGCACTTACAAAATGGCCTAACCTTTGTAAGTACTAGCAATGCTTATAAACCAAAAATTCACTCACTAACTGACTGATGTAGAACTTTAGACCACTTATTTTCTTCATTTTTTTGAGATAATGACGACAAGATAAATTGTATACCCCAGAGGAGACTCTTAGGAAGAATAAAAATCAATTCCTTCAGCAAAAACAATGGAACAAAGGCATCACATCCATCCCTACACCAGGAAAAAAAATTATTACAAGGAATGAAACAAATTGTGAAAAAATATTTTAGAATTTATTTTCTTGCCTATCAAGTTTTACAAAACCCTTAAATAGGCCCATAAGTCTATAAACATTTTTTTTTTAGAGTTTATTATCAATAAAAATTTGGACTTTTGTCTTCTTTTTTTGTTGTTGTTGTTGTAGATTCCAGACCTATCACCATGTGGATCTTAGTTACAATCGCAAATTGATGCATCTTCTAAACGTTCATTCGATTTTCATAATTTGTAACCTTGAATTAAACAATACACATGAATGGTTTGGAAAATTGTGAATTGTTAGCTTGAGATTTCACTTTTATTTTCTAGCCTTTTCTTGATTGTTTGTTCTTTGAAAGTGTGCTATGTTTTTGATGTACCAAAAAAAGGTTCCAATTTGTTTCCATCACTTCTAATAAATTTTTTATCAATTTTCTTTTCCATTATTTTTTTACTAGTCTAAAGTTCTTTGGCTTTACTTTGGGTTTAGATGCTATTTATTATTATTATTATTATAATAATTATTATTATTATTTTAAACTAGCATCCCGTACTTGATATGTGACAGATTTCTCAATAATTGTAGACATCTGAATGGTTTCCTTACAATTTAAAATAATTCAAATAAAATTTCCTTAAACAAAGTTTGCTATTCGTTCCATTTCTTCTAATAAATTTTTTTATCAATTTTATTTTCCAATAATTTTTTACCAGTTTAAACTTTTGTGGCTTTTCTTTGGGTTTTTATACTCTTTCTAATTTTTTTTTTTTTAAGAAACTCAATTTGAGAGTTTATAATGACATGCTTCGGGCTTTAAGTATTTGTCTATTTGATATGTGAGGGATTTCTCAATAACGGTGGACTTTTGAATGGTTTCCTTATAATTTAAAATAATTTAAACAAAATTTTTGTTAATAAATTATCCCGCAGGCGTGAGTTATTGCTTAGCTTAAAAAAAAAAATTACTAGGTATAAAAGCTTTAGGCTTTTACAACTGAGCAAGATATCTTAAAGAAAAGAATAAAAGAAAAACAGTTCAAACTCCGAATATTTCTTTAACATTCTACTCGATATAATCCGACTTAAAATTTACTATTTGATTGAGATTTTTTAATATGTCAGTTTTTATAATTACAAACCAACAAATTATGTCATTGCAGACTTATATATGCCTATATAGGCAACAATTAAATCCTAGATTAATTAAGCCATACCCAAAAAATAAAAAAGGTTCCTTTAGGGTGGTGGTTCATTTTGAATCTCTCATGGGAAGTTTTCGTTTTTTTAGGCGAGGGCTAGGTATATGTTACAATCTCAATTGGTGAGATGTTTGGGTATACTGGTATATCTCATTTGCTTGAATTTACCATGTAATGCAATTATATGGCACTATAATGTCCATTCTTTCTTAGGAATATTATAAGCTGAATTATTATATGTATAAAAGAAGTGAGAAAGTGAGATTTGAATCACGGTTCTCTTTATAAAAGAGACCAAAACAATGTTACTAAACTAACATACTCTTTAAATCTCAGACAACTTAGCATTTGTGAATTATAAAGATGTACCAAAATCAACTCAGGAAGTGCTATCATTGATGCTATCTGCAGCAAAGCATGAATCAGAAATGCGACTAAATCGGTCTGTTGGTGCTCTAGGTGTCAGTGCTGAGGTTGATAATTAAGGCTGATACTAGAAATATAAGTAGAGGTTCCCAGAATGATTTGGCAAAAGCTTAAAAAATTTTGAACTTTCTTGTCTAGTGGGGCTAGTAAGACCAAGCGGTGAGGAGTAAAGACGGTTGCCCAAGTGCTGAACAAAGAATATATGTACATAATGGAGATGAGTGGCATGAAAGTTTCCATGTAGGCAAACCCTAAGTTGGGACTGAGGCCATGCTGTCTGATCAGTTGGAGTAACACACACAGGGTTTTCCTTTTAAAGCTGTTATGGCTTCTCTTTTGTACTTCACACGTGAGTATCATCTTAAAGTTGAGCTCAAGGTAATTGATCTAGTTATCTTCTTTCAGTTGTAACCTTGCTAGTCATTATGACATCGTCTAGCAATTCTAACCTTTTTTACTGCCATATTGATACAGAATATTGTAGCAATGGTTTTATGGAAATTCCCCACTTTTACCTTGAGATCAATTCTCAAGTGTTTGCTGCTTGCCAACTCTTGATGGGATATTGATAATCAATCTACCTTTTAGATGCCTGTTCCTTGCAAGTTCCCCCTTCTCTCGTTCGTGTGGAGCCCTTTGCAGTTACTTATTCAGGTTGCTTTTTCGAATGCACTGGTCTGCTCTTCCCAATATTATAGGTGTATGTTAGATCAATAGAAAATCCTAGTCAATCTCTCACTTATGGTGTCAAATTGCAGATCCAAGGCTCAAATTTACAGACAGTAAATTTTGAAATAGGAATGTGTCAACGCTGCAGGAAAGATCTGTATATGATTTTAGTGCTCGATCATGCTGGGTAAAATATCCATATCATTGTATGAGATGATAGAAAGATGGAAAACCAGTCTAGTTTCCTCAAAGCAGTCTCCTTTAGTGATTCAAAAATTCAAAAAAAAATCTTCATTTTAAAGCATAATAATACAATAGGTAGGAATATTCATCTTCTTTGGTCTGTGAACATGATTTTGGCAGGTTACTTCTGTCAAGCATTCCTATTATCACCAACAGAAAACCCAAAATAATGGACGTGCATCACTTCACGAGAGTGTCTTCAAAGATAACTGTTGCATGCTAATAATCCAAGTAACCTTGGATCTGATGAAGACTAGAAAAAGCCCCCCATCTTAATGTGTCTCCAACTTGGGTGACAAAGTTCACTATGATTTGTACCATATAGTCTGTAGTTGAGTTGAATTATATGTCATTCAGGATTTTTGATGCTTGCAATTCGTGTAAGCCAATGTAGGAGCATTTGCCAATTGCTTTCAGTTATGATAAAAGGCATTAAATTGGGTTTATTTCCCAAAAAAAAAGAAAAAAAGAAAAAAAAAAAAGGCATTAAATTGGGTTAAAAAGTTAAATGAATGTGGGGCTGTGTGGTGTTCCTGGGCTTTAATCTGGGCATACTGGAGGCCCTTCTTGTCCCTTGGGGCGGACCTTTTTGAGCATTTGTGTGCTCCTATTTGTAATGCAAAGAAGAACTCTATTCATTACCCAAAACATGAAGTTAAATGAAAAAGAAGAATTTAGCAACAAAAGTTAAAAAGAAAGAAGAAAAAGCAACATCAACATAACGTTGCTTTATTCGGCTACATTCAAATTTGTTTGAAATGTGGGACTGGTAACTTTTTGATCATTTCCTTTCAACACTTTGAATTTAGTTCTAAGATCTGCGATTTTCCTTTCCTATTAATCAAATGTAATCATGTCGAGACAGTTATGCGGCCTGTCCTCACTTTTCTCCTTGAATTTAGCTTCACATTTGTCCAAACGATTAGGGAGAAAAACAAAGAACTTTGGCTTCACTTTAGTGACACCTATTTAAATAACCATATAAGATAAACCCTTGAACAGTATATATCGTACAACATTATTTCACCAAACATGGTGCCATTATTATATATTCTTATGCTTGTGAATCATAGTGACCATATTAACCTAACACCCCCATTTTCGCAGTAATCGTTGTTACTCCAACGGGCCCATATCTGAAAGGTCATGTGAGTCGTGACAGGGAAATAATAATGGGCATGATTATAGGCATAATGGTCGCTAGGTGTCCCAACTATATATGCTCGTATGAAATTAAGTTTGACTACATTATGAAGCAACTGGTACTCGTCTTTCTCGGTCTCTAGAGTCTAGACAATGCCACATGGAGGGTTTGATTTTTTAGAGAGCCTTTTTCAGATGGTGTCATGAAGAGCCAGCTCTCATGTGGCCCTGTAATCATACGAAATTGAGACCATGTTATAATACATCCTTTCTTAAGTACTTTATTATTATAGTAAAAATCTTTGATGCAGAAAGCTTATTTTGTTGCAGAAAGTATGTATTAACATGATTCAATATATGCTTTATTCTTGTGAGAATAAGATACAAATTAAAGTTATTATCCATCTCAAATGATTTTATTATGTCTCCAAGTTATGTCATATTTGCGTAAGCACAGCCGGCTCTAGCATATAAGCAAGAGAGGCAGTCGCCTAAGGCCCCGCGTAAAAAAAGGCCCCTTAATTTTAACCAATAGAGTTATTTCTTTCATTTTAATTTTATTAATTAAGCCCAAATATTAGTCAATAAATAAAATAGTTTTTTTTATGAAAAAGAAATTCTACGTTCACAATATTTTTCACAATACTTTCACAATAAATTCTAAATAATAAGATGTTATTGCTGTTATTGGTGGTTAAAAAAATAATTTCAATGGTGGATTCAAATTAGAACTAGTAACAACTTAACACCTAGAATTTATTGTGAAAATGTTATGAATTTAGCACTTCTAAAAAAAAAGAGCAATACACAAAAAATTTCACAAGATTTTTCACAACAATTGAGTTGGCAAATTTTTACTAATTCTTATCTAGGTCCACATTAAGTCACTTTTTTACTTACTATTATTATTCTGCCACATCAACAGGTGTGAAATATTTTGTCAAATTTTTTGCATCTACAAAAATTCTAAAAAAAAATATTCTAAGTGGTTCATATTAATTAGTAATTTTGTATCTAATAAGAGAATAGAGTTTGAGAAATATTTAGATTTGTTTTAAAAAAAGTCATTTTTAAATATATAAAAGACCTCAATTCATTTTTTGCCTTAGGCCCCTCAATGCATCAAGCCGCCCCTGTGCGTAAGATTATCAAGAAAGTTCTTTTTTTTTTTTTTTTTTTGGAGAAAGAGATTACCAAGAAAGTCAATTATTAAAAGAGCTGAAAGATTAGAATAAATACATAGTTTTTCATTTTTACTGTTAAGAGCTCAAAGGTGTGCAAGAAATATATGACATTCACCCTTTATCTTGTACTAATCAAATATTTTTTGTACTTTTAAGGAGGAAAAGCCATGATCTCAAAATAAAATTAAAGCGATTTTGGGGGGAAAAAAAAGTTAAGTAAAAATCTAACATGACTCTCTTTTTGTTTAAGTAAAGAAAAAGAGGGAGAAAGAGAAGATGTAGATGTTAAATCCCAATCTACTTCAAAGAAATAATATTTTATTTTTCTAATATATAGATATGATATTCAAGTCTCTACTATAACAGATTTTATAAGTTGAGCTAACTGAAACCACTACTCTAAACTTGCTTACCAATATAGATGTTCATTATTCATGAAAAATCAATAATAGCTCTATATTAACATATATTAATACCACATTTATTGGCCCTCCTATGTGCGTATGTGTGTGTGTATATATATATATATAAATTAGAAGTCAAATGATTTGGTCTTTCAATAAGGGGGATGATTTCACTTTCAGTCTTATAAATTTGAATAGGTCAATTTTTTCCTTAACTTTCAAAATTAGGTTAATGTTATAATGATAAAAAAAACACAATCATCAGAAACGGACATATAAGTTGAAATTCTATAAATAAATAAATAAAATGTTAATATTAATTATAATGAAAAAATATATAAACTCTCATGTGATTTTTTAGAAAAACATAGAACTTCCTTAAAATTTTAATGTAACACTTAACCTCCTACGATGTTCTTCTAAAAAAAAAACCTTATGATATTGTTTTATGTGTAATCCATTAATTATATAACACTTAACTCTCTTACGTTACGATAATGTTTCTTATAAAAATAATATGAATACATATTATCACATAAGTAATTCATTGTTTGTTTTCATATATTTTTATTGGTTTACACATAAACCAATATCACATCAGAGTTAAGTATTATATTTAGGTGATTATGTGAAAAACTACAAAGGATTTTGTATCATTTCCTTTCTATAGTTAATCAAGTTAAACTTTTAAATGTTTATGAAAAAAAAAGGTTAAAAACTTATTAATAAGATAAAATTGAATTTAAAACTTGAATAAAAAAAATTATAATTTGAAAAAAAAAATTAATTACTTCTGATTAGCGACAAAAAAAAAAAAAAAAAAGTGGATTCATGACTATAGATTATGTTTTAATTTTTTATTTATAAGTTCATTTAATGAGTGTTTTTAGAGCATTTGTTAATAGTTTATTTTAAAAAAAATTTTAAGGAAATTAAAAAAATTTTATTTTTTCTTTTTTTATATAAAAAAAAAATCACATATATCAGGCATTTGTGTACCTTTTTTTTATTATTTATTTATTTATATTCTAAAGAAACATTCCGGAAGAGCTCGCGCAAACTAACGGTTCAAGACTCGGAACAGACTGAACGGTCCTTCTCTCGAAGTCTCACTCATTCACTCCCACTATATATATAACTGGCAATCAATTTCTCTCACAATCAAATCAAATCAAATCAAATCTCTCTCTGTTTTTCAATGGCAACCTCTGTAAGGAACAATTTCATGCCTCAATCTCTGATCTCGAATCTCCAGCAAGTACTGATAAGCAAAAACAACGCCGTAGAAGAAGGCAAAAAGATCCACGAACAACCACCTACACCAGCCGGAGCTCACTGTTCGGGTCCGGATGCTGCTGATGCTGACGTGGAGGTGGAGAAAGATTGTAGTTATACAAAGCCAGTAGTGTTGGTGACCAATGGCGAAGGCATAGAGTCCCCTGGTCTCACTTTCCTCATCCAAGCTCTCCTTCACGACGCTCGCTTCGACATTCACGTCTGCGCTCCCCAATCGTCGGTTCCTTCAATTCCATTTCCTCTCTCTTTTTTATTTCTCCGTTTGGTTGCTGAGAAAGTGCGGGAAAAGCAAATCTCGCCATTTTTGAATTTTTTGTTGCTTTTTTTTTTTTTTTTTTTTTAATGGAATGAGGTAGTAATAGACTGTAATAATTTATAGTAAATAGTAAAATTATTTTGCGTTGGTGCAGGGATCGATCGGTGTCCGGTCACTCCGTCACGACTCGAGAGACGCTTACCGCGTGTTCTGTTGAAATCAGCGGCGCCACTGCTTTTCAAGTTACCGGTAAATCCCTGATCACATTTTATGCTTTTTTAAAAATAAAAATAAATAAATAAACGAGCTATAGCTATCGTTGTAATTTTATGCTAATTTCGATTATTTTCATATTTTTTTTAATATATAAAAAAATCATTGTTATAGTACACAGCTCCACAGAATTGAGAATTGTCTTTCACTTCGAATTTTGTGTATTAAGATGAAATGTACTTGATTTGATATGATCAGGTACTCCTGCTGATTGTGTATCTTTAGCATTATCTGGGGCATTGTTTTCTTGGTCAAAGCCTGTTTTGGTATGCATTTACAATCTCTTTACTAATTCTTGTAAATTTATGAGCACCAATGTACTCTTACCATTTTTATCATAACATATGCAGGTAATTAGTGGAGTAAACAGAGGATCGAGTTGTGGTCACAATATGTGAGTAATATGCTGTGCTTGCTTCATACATAATTTGCTTTGCACTTTCATAAAATATTAAAATGTTGGTGTCCCTGAAAATTCAGACTGGTTCAGATTTTGATTTGTTAAAAAAAAAAATTAAAAAATTAAATTTTTTTTTTTTTTTTTGAGAATGTTCAGATTTAACACTGAAAAGTGATTCAACTAACAATCTTTGTGTCCCATGACTTAGGTTCTACTCTGGGGCTGTTGCTGGAGCTAGAGAGGCACTGATTTGTGGTGTACCATCTCTTTGCATATCATTCAACTGGTGACTGCTTTTTCTGTGTTTTATCTCCTCCCAAAAAAACCCTTTTGAAATTTTGTCGCCCTGCACTTTGAGGGGCCTCTATCGAGTATATTATATGTTGATGTTATTTTTTTTTTTTTTCCAGGAAGAAGGACATGAGCTGTGAGAGTGATTTGAAGGATGCGGTTGATGTTTCTTTGCCATTAATACATGCAGCCCTAAGAGATATTGAGAAAGGAGCTTTTCCTAAAAATTGCTTTCTGAATATTGAGATTCCCAGCAGTCCTTTGACAAACAAGGTTTGCTTCTCCAACTGCTATGTTTTGGATTGGAGGAAGTCAGGAAACGCGTTGTTATTTAGGGAGTTCTTGTTAGTAAGAATCGTATATCTAAACTAGTGTGATGATCAATCTTAATATTGAAAATAACTTATCTGCATCCATGTGTCAATGGTACTCCAAGGATATCATTTTAATTTTAATTGAAGGATCTTTTGGGTGCTTAGCTATATCTTTTAGTTATCTGATACTAACTTCATAATATGCAAATGCTGTTCTGTGGCACATTTGGCTTTCCTTCCAACCCTTGAGATTTGAAAGAGAATCAAATGTCAGTATGTCACATTTCTAGCCAGATCAATATTAAAGAGAAATGGAAGCCTATTTTCATTCTTGTCAATGTTCTACAACACATTCTTAGGCCCTCCTCTTGTTTGATAGGCCAAACTTGTATGAAATTTTAGTGTCAGGGCGTCCATTCTGTCTCATAAGCACTTCAATTAGTCATCACAGTTTACTTCAGTGATATTCAAGTACTTTCTATTTGCAATTGTGGCTTATGTATTTGGACTATACTTTTATATGACAGGGCTTCAAGGTGACCAGGCAGAGTCTATGGAGGTCATCTCTAAGCTGGCAAGCTGTGTCAGCAAACAGGCATCCCTCGGTTGGTGGCCATTTCATGTCCAATCAGCAAAGCCTTGGTATTAAGCTGGCACAGCTCAGCCAAGATGCCTCCGCAGCTGTAAGTTCTGCATGTTTCTTATACCATAATGCTACAATGTTTTAAGCTCCTAGATTTAGTGGTTATATGTTTCAGTTGCCAATTATTAAAAGGCATATCCTCT
Organism: Quercus wislizeni; assembly: GCA_023055345.1. Lineage (NCBI taxonomy): Eukaryota > Viridiplantae > Streptophyta > Magnoliopsida > Fagales > Fagaceae > Quercus > Quercus wislizeni. Next base: position 31,814,947 of record JALGQJ010000001.1, read on the forward strand.
CTAAAATTCTTAGGGTGCAGCACGTCGCTTGAACTCACATAGGAAGAATGTGGAGATTGAGTCTGTTGGAGTTGCAGGGAAATTCAGTTCCCAGCAAACTGTGAAGAAATACTTCCGTTTAGAGGTACAATTAAATGGCAGGACTTTGCAGTAGCAGCCAATACTCACTGTTACTTATCTATGTTTTGGGGATTATTTCAAGCTTGAACATCTTTGATGAGAAGTGGTTATATTAATGTTTGCAGTTTGTAGAAAAGGAGCAAGAAAATGTAGATGAGGATCTAGATTACAGGGCGCTTGAAGATGGATTTGTGAGTTGCAACTTCTTTGTTTATCATGTCTTTCAATCTTTGTTAACCTCTTGTCCTTGATTACTAATTTTGGGTTTTGTCTTTTTGGCACTACAGGTTGCAATTACTCCTTTGTCTTTAAATCCAAATAACTGGTTTGAGACTCAATCATCTGTGTCAAACTGGCTTGCTGTTGTACTTGCCAATGAACAATGAAGCTTCCTAACTTACCAAAAATATAATTACATCAAAAAAGGAGGAAGCTTCATCCTCCTAACGAAGTTATGGTATCGTGTAAATTGGAGGATGCCTCACGGTCCTGTTATTATGTCAAAATCCAAGTCGTGCTGTCTCTTGGAAGGTTTATATATGATTATAACTTTAAAGTAAAATGGTCCACGCTGGTTTAATTTAATGTGCCATTGTGCCAAATGCCTTGTTGATTTTCATGATGTTGCCACAACATGAAAAATATTGGGCAACTCTCTCTTCCTATAATATTCTCGAACTTGTGGTTCCTTTGGAAATGAATTAGTTTGGCGAGTAAAAGAGGTCGTACCACCTCTGCTTTATAGTTGGGTACCTTTACACCCAGTGGACCAAGCGATAAACGAGAGGACCAAAAATGTTCTACATTTTCATCCTAAATCTACACCCCCAAACCCAACCCAACTGAAAAGTGAAAAAGCTCAACTATAACATACACATGGCCTCGTATAATTTCGTTCGTTTTGATGTTTCGCCAACTAATGTGAGGTAGAGTTTGGACCACGCATCCATGTTCATTATATGTCATGAATCACAGACCCAGGACCCTTCACGTTCCACGTCAGTTTAATCAAAGTCCAACCCGCAAACAATTTATCAGCCACTCTGCCTACGACACAACTAGGCCTGTACACGGTTCGATTTGGTGCGGTCAATTTTTTTTTGTTGGGGAGTTTGCACCACGCCGCCTATAAGGTGCGGTTGCTCCCCATATCCAATTGCACCTCTCCTGTAGAAGGAAAGAACCGGTTTACACTAAAGGTGTAGTTAGTTCAGTTATGTTGATTGGGCTTTTACATATGTATATTTTCTCATTTATTGAGCTCATTGTTCCTGTTTTTTTAAATAGCGCCTTTCTTTAAGATATTTGGGCTTTTTTTAAAAAGATATTGGACATTAAGAAATAATTTTTACTCTCTTACTTCGGCATTTCTTTATACATGTTGGGCTTAAATCCTTTTAAAATTAGCAAGTCGATATTGACTTGTCATTTATAAAATCTCAACATGTGGCATAATTACATAATAAAAAAATTTATCTCAACTTGTCACATAATCACATTACATAATAATTTATCTCAACCTGTCACATTACAAAATAATTCACCACCTCAGTCAAGAAAGTAATAACATCTCAACCTCTCACATTAAACACAATATATATCTCAATCTAATAAACACAATACCACTCCCACACATTAAACACATAAAGTGGGGATAAATCTCAACCTGTCATACTACAGGTCAAATACATAAACACATTGATAAAGACCCATAAACAATTGACATTACACGAGTAACAGATATAAATCATAATGCAAGATAGCCAATAAGTGAATTCCAACAACATTCACATTTCATAGTCTACTAGTAGTCATTCTATATAAAATAACAGTAGCACGTCAATAAGGAGGCAAAATTTGCAGAAAAGCAACTTTTTCGGAAAAATATTAGCAAAAAAGCATATGGAAGAAACATTTTAATTAGTTAGACTGTTTTTTTTTTTATAAAAAATAAAATAATAAAATAAAATTGGAACTCAAGTCTTTGAGACTCAAGTTCTGTACAAATGGAACTCGAGTTTCAGAGACTCAAGTTTTGTACAAATGGAACTCGAGTCTCTGAAACTCGAGTTCCACCTACTTTTTTTTTTTTTTTTGGGTCCATGTTAGACTTCATCCAAGGGGAAATGGGTTGGAACTCGAGTTTGTTAAACTCAAGTTCCAAAAATAGTCCAACTTGCTAAAATGTTTCATCTGCATGCTATGTAGCAAATTTTTTTCTAAAAAGCTAATATTTGGTAAATTTTGCCTCAATAAGGAGTAGTGTAGCATGACACAATAGTTAAGAAGTACTTGAGAAGCACTATACAAAAAGGATCTATGACTATAATATACAATTGACACACTACACAATACAATTTTTTTCACACAAAAAATAAGAGGTAGTATAGTCTACTAAGATTGATAAGTCTAAAAATTTGCAAGTGGAGTTTGTGGTGTATTTTTGTATTAAAACCCCTTTCCCTCTCCCTTGTATGTGTGTGCGCATGTTTGTTTCTAAAAATAAATAAAAAAAAGAAAAAAAAGAAAGAAGAAAGTAATTTGCAAGTGTGTGTATGTGTGTTTTTTTTGTTGTGCTATTGTGATTGTGTTGTCACTTGAGTGGATCTAGTACTAGTAAAAAAAAAAATGATAACAATAGATGCCAGCAAGCAGCAGAAGTTGGTAGGTTAACAGATTGCAACCCAAGTGCCCAACCGCTCCCAATCTAGTCCTCTCCATGATCAAGTCAGCTTGTCATATCCAAAAAAAAATCATTTACACTAAGCCAGCTAACAACACTAACTTCAAATCATCATTTATGGAAAGGACAAAATTTATGTACAGTTCATTAGGTGTTATTTTTTAGATTTCTCTCTTAAGATTCAGTCATGTGACTACTTAAGTAAAAAATACACTTTCATCTCATGAGAAAAAATCCACATAGCAAAATTTTAAAAGAGGAACCTAAAGAACAGCACCTAAGTACTGTATCTAAGTCTTACCCTTATGAAAAAACTCCATCACTACAAAGTCAATATCTAAAAAAAAACTTCAATAGACAATAGTAAATAACAGTCAATAACACATAGAATAGCTGCCAACAAACACAAAACAAAATAAATAAATTTTAAGTTAGCATACCTTAACCGAGTCCAAAAAACAACCCCATATTCCACATCGATGTAGAACAATAGAATCTGTATCCATAGTAGGTTTTGGTGCAAGCTTTAAAAAAAAATGCATATAAATAATAACTTACAAATAATTGACAAAAATATAGAAAAATAGAAAATAACATAGATACATTACCTAATTTAGCTTCATAACTTTCCACTTCATCCATTGCCTGCCATAGGTTTATTGGTTCAACCAATTTTGTGTAAAAATCAAAGCTTCAACAATTTGAGGAGATAGTGAACTCCAGAAAGGATCTAATACACGACCCCCCATGCTAAAAGCAGATTTTGATGCGCAATAATATACATAGGGATTGCCAAAACATCACGAGCAACTTGAAAAAGAACTTTATATCTAGAAGAATTCACCCTCCACCAATCCAAAATATCAAAGTCTTTATTCTCAAGATCTTCACAAGCTTCTAAAAGCACTAGCATCCAGGTGGCCAAAAAAGTTGTATTTTACTATTTCAAAAGTTACTTTATCTATTATACTAACTCACTTTACAATACACCTAACATCCTAGTTTCTATACTTATACTATCTCAATTAAATATTCTTTTTTATTCTTTCTTTATTTATACCATCTCATTTAACGAGGAGAGAGAACGTAGAGTGAATGAGGAGAGAGAATGTAGATATTTTTCATTAAAATAATAATATTTTTTTTACAACCAAGTGAACACTAGGTTCTATATATAAGAACCAATTGTTCACAGGTTGCAAAATTTTTTATGAACCCATACTTGGATGGAAGGCAATTTTTGAGGTTTTGGATGTAAAATAGCAACTGGGGGGTGTAAACACACCCCCCAATGCTAGTGCTCTAATAGATATTGGTCCAACTCAAATTTACATTCCACACTATCCTCATTAGCCAAGTATTGCTTGTATATGGTATTATACCTCTTCATTCGTTCTTCTGCACTACCAAAGCCACTTAGCATGGAGGACATGGAAGTAACATCATTGCCACTATTCTCACTAGTCCCACTAGCACTAGCACCACTTGAGGACCCAACTGCTCTGCTTTAATGCTTGTATAACCCATTCAAATCATCTCAAACTCTCAATACCAGCTCATCAGTCTTTTTCCTTATCATACCATTAATTAAACCAAAACTTCACATATTTCAATTTATATCTAAAATCAACCGTAACAGCTGTAAACAACATTAGATTTATCCTATCAACACTTCCCCAATATTTATCATACTTCAATTTTATTCTTTGTGCCATTCCCTTCAACAAAAGATCACCCCTACCATTACATAATAGATTCAACTAGTCCTGAAGACTAGAAAGCTCATGGAAATATACATTAATAGTCACGAACAAAGAACCATAAAATCTTAAGGTTGCCTCATAGAACATACCAAGAAGCTCAGTAAAGAATCTCACATTTTCCCAATCTAAAAATCAAGGAGGACCACTTGGTGGATTCTCAAAATAACGAAGGAAATGTCCATCATCATCCTTCATCCTTTCAAATGCAGCCAAAAATTTCTGTGCATTTTCTAACATCAAGTAGGTTGAATTCCACCTAGTAGACACATCAAGACATAGTTTTGAAACTCGGACAGTTCAACGAATGAAACAAGAGAGAGATTCAAGGTTTTTGAGGTCAGATCGAAGTCGAACTGAGGTTGAATCATGATGATATCATAATTAATTTAATATTTAAAATATAAATAAATATATTAAATTAGTAAAAATTTAAGAAATACTTAACATTTTTGTTAGAGCTTAATATCCTACTTTTTCTTTTTTTTTGCAAGCCTATGTCTAAATTATCTTGTTAGAGCTTAATACTTAACATTTTTGTTAGAGCTCAATTTATATATATATATATATATGATAAAAATTCATATAAATTATCATGAAATTTTACAAATGCAAGTTATAAGTTCATATATATATATATATATATATATTTTTTTTTTTTAATATATTCAATCATAAGTTCATACATAATCCAATATGACTCAGCCCATTTTATTATTATTTTTTTTAAAATCAATCAATGAGAACCACGAAAGAGGAAGTGGCATGCGGGTGGGGGAAGTAGTTGGTAAAAATAAGTTTTAAATTGTTTATACTTTTCAAATCAACATCAATATATGATTCTCAAAAAAAAAAAAAAAAAAAAAAAAAAAAAAAAAAAATTCAATATAATGTACCATTAAACAATGGTAGTTAAGGTTTTGAATTGAAGTCCAAGTATCAATTGCCAAATACACTCCTTGACCACCTATTAGAATCTTTATCAAATTGTCCTTCTCCCTTATGCAAAGTCTAAGACAATCCCTTACAACAATAACTACAGGGGGAACTTCAAATCTTGATTCCACCTTTGCCATAAAATCAATGAACTTGTCATGCTCAACAAACCTAAAAGGTAGTTCATCAACTATAATCATCTTAGCCAAAGCCATCCTAAGTCTTTCCACACTAAACTTCCTCACCACCAGCTCATGAACATCCTCTCCCTCCCTTTTTATTTTTACTAGATTGGCCTTTATCACACCTATAAGGGTACTTCTTACAACTAAATCTTTTATGGGACTACATGGCTGAGGTTCCATTTTTTCTTTTGAGTGACGGTTATAACGCCCTTGGCAATAGTTGCAACGTGACTTAGCGTCAATGGGATCACAACTCTCTATTTTAGTGAAGTGGTCCCATATCTTAGATAGCTCCTTACCACCATTAAGAGTAGCTTGTTGAGTTTTTGTTTGTGTTTAAGGGGGTGCAACAATAGATTGTGGAATGGGAGGTTGTGTATTTGGTTGATTGACCTCAAAACAAGGCCTAAGAGTAGGCTTAGTAGGTGGGTTAGATGCAAAAGCAAGAGCATCCATGATCAGATTACATAGACATAAATAACAATCACATATACATACGAGCAATCAAGGAAGCAACAACAAAGAAATTAAGCAAGCAGCTTGCAACTTAATTACAAAATATACATGGTTATATACTGAGTTTCATAACTATTAGCAAATAACAACCATACAAGTAGCTTTCACAAGGCTAAAATGACACATTAACTTGGATAATCAAACAACAACATTAGCTTTCTCATTGCTAAAATCACAACAATAAGATAATCACCTAAAATCACAAAAATGGCATGGCATAATCAACTAAAATCACAACAAAATAATCAAACAATAGGATAATCAACAAATAAAATTATAGTCTTTGAACCCTAGAAACAAGATCAAACAGCAAACCTACTTATCCAAAAAAAAAAAAAAAAAAAGAGCAATCCTTTCAACAGCATACCAAAAAAAAAAACCATAGAGACAAGATCAAATAGGATGAGTGAACTAAAAAAAAAATGCTAGAAGCAAAACCAAACACAAGCATGACACTTTGACACAACATGGTTAACTTAAAACAAAATAAAAATAACCCTAAAAACATAATCAAACATTAGTGACCTCAAAAAAATAAATATATAATTATTGTGTCCCTAGCATTACTATCACTTTTCCATGGCTTATCTCTATGCTATTTTATTGTATAATAATCATAGAGGTTACCCATTTTTTTAGTAAGTCAATGGATAATAATAGGGGAAAAGGAATTTGAACCCTAGTTCTCTCTTAATAAAGAATAGTAGGTTATGCCTCTAAGCTATATGACTCTTGGTATCACAACGCACACTTGATTATGAAAATAGTATAAGATTTTGGCTAATTTATTAATTTGGTCCCTAAATTTTTTTTTTTTTTTTAGAAACAAACACACAACAATGACAACACACACAATGGTGATGAAAAGGGGTTCTAACACAAAGGCACACCACAAATCCACTCAAAAAACATAGTAACTTTTAAGGAAAGATATGGCAAGTTATACGACACACAACACATTCTCTTAAGTAATGTGAGACAATTACCCATTCTTTTTTTTTTTTTTTGGGAGAAACAAATACTCAACACACACACACACAAGGGGGAAATGAGTTCTAACACAAAAGTATACCATAACTCTACTCAAAAGCCTTGGTCCCTAAAACATTAAGTGTGTTAATTTAGTTCACAAGTTTCCAAAATCAAATCAAGTCATCATTAACTATTCTCTGTTAACAAGCTTATTTAAAATAACAAATGGAACATAAGGGTATGTTTGGTATATTTGAACCACGACTATTGCCTCCCACCCCACAAGAACTTTGTACCAATAGAGTGATCATTACACTAAGTGTGCGCAATGGTTAGTTATTCATCTTTAAAATGACACATATTTTACCACTTAATTTTTTAAAAAAAAAATTAAGTAAAACTTGACTTTGCTAAATTCGAGTTTCAATTAAAAATTTATGTATAACTCTATTTTGAAGATACGAAGTTTTATACAAATTTGATTTTATTAAAATTGAATTTCAATAACAGAAATACTATACTTAGTGACCGTTTGGGCTCCGCGTCCACGTTTATAAGTTCACATTTTTTGCTTTTTTTTATTTTATTTTTTTGCCCGCATTTGTTGACTTTGGAGACAATTTTTACTGTTATGAACAGTATATACATTGTTCACACACTGTGCATACACTGTTCACGTATTAAAAAATATTAAAAATAGGTCCCACGATATTATTTACACATCTAAATATTATTTTGTTACAGTGTTTTCAGTTTTCAATTTTCAATTTTCAACAACAATAAATTGAATCCAAACACCCTTAATAGTCTTTCTAAAACAGAAATATTATGGTAAATTAATTTTTTAGAATGAGGACAAAAGCTCATTTTCCCAACGGAATAATTCTGGGAAACTTTCCTGTTATGGTACGGACATTGTGGCTACTGGCTAGTAAGGATTGACTTGTATGACGTTTATGTTTTGATCAAATATTTAGAGCAAAGTGTCACGACATGATTGGCTGAAGTGTCAGCAGCACTGTGAAAGTGTCAGAATGTAGCACAGCTCAGCACATACACACCTACTCTCTTTTCTTTTTTCTTTTTCCTTTTTCTTTTTTTTTATATGGCACACCTACTCTCAACGCTCTATGCAATTGTCTCTTTCACAAAATTTTTTTAATTTTTAATTTTTTAACTTTAATTTTTTACTTCTTTTTAATATTTTTTATTTAATAATTGAGATTAAAATTTACTTTTTTTTAAATTTCAATTTTAACAATTCATTATTATTGCATCAATTGCAATACTTGCTGAACTCAATAATGAACAATGAAGACACGACTACTGAACACTTTGAAAGATCACCGTGACACGTGGTATGGATGAACAAAATTTCTTTCCAAATTTTTTATATGTTTTTTTTTGTGTATGAATTTTGAAAATCTAACCGTTAAATTTCATATTCCTTATGTTCTTAACATTCATATCAAATTTCGCTCAAATCGGATATTATTTACTATTTGATCAATTAACTTATTTTTTATATACAACTTTATATTACAAAAACTTGAAATTATAACATTTATTTGATGACATAGAAATTAATCTTTGATTTTCTTGAAATTCTGTAAGTATTAAAGATGTAATAAGAACATGCAATCTAATGCTTAGATTTTCAAAATTTATACACAATATAAATATATATGATGAATTTATAGGGTTTCTCTCTAAACTAGTTTGGTGATAAACTTTGTTCCATCCATGCAGATAGGAAACCGACAAGAATGGAGCCCAAGTAATCGCATCATCTTGACCGTTCATATTATAACATGTAGATCCAGTGGTCCAAAATCTTACTTGTTCCGTCGAGGTAAGAGTCTAAATCTTTGTTGGAAGTCCACGGTCTACAGACCGGTAGTCCTCGAAGTAGTGTCACTGCCAAGTCCGCAGACACATCTAACTAAAGGGCAACAAGTTTTACTTTGTTTTCCTTTTCCTTCTCCACAAAATATTTTAAAGCCATGGCACTTAACTATTGGTGGACGGTATTGATTTCATTAATAATTTTGGAACAAAGTGCTAAGAGGTTGTGAGTTTGAATACTGGTCTATACCTCAAAATGCAGAAATATGGTAATAGGGCGGGATAGTGACATGTCTTGCTATGCGCAGCACTGGTAGGGGTGGAGTTAGAAGTTTTTGTTGGGAGGCCAAGGCTAAACCATCATTTGATATGCTATATTTCAAGAAAATCTCAAAGGTAGTTTTTTCCCTCGAATTTCTCATATTCCTCCAACAATTATAAGTCCATGGCGTCCACAAATTTTTTTTTTTTTTTTTTTTTTTGAAGTGATGGCGTCCACAGAAATTAAATATAACCAAATAATAAAACTAAACTACATCTGCATGAACATTTTATTAATAAAAATTAAATATAACAAATCTCTAGTCGCAACCATAAAATAAATAGAATATAAATTCATCCAAAGAAGATTACTTTTGTTTAAAAATATAATTAAGATCACTTTTATATCTCTGAAATAAATAGAAACTGAACTAAATAAGAAAACCATTAACCACAACCATAAGATAAATAAAAAGAAATTGAACTAAAATAAAAATGCAAAAGCAGAACAAGAATTTTGCACCTCTTAAGATTCACTTAGCTTCAAATAAGAGAACTCTTTGTTAAGAAAATGATTTTTTGTTTCTTGGGATTGGTTTTGTTAAGGTGGTGAAATGTTTTTGGATGATTGGAAAGTAGAAACTGCAAGTTGTTTTGGGAAAAAGCTCAACTAAGCTTAGAAGGCTATTAAAAGTTATGGGTGGCTGACGTGTTGGGAGGGAATGGTGAAAGACTATGAGTTAAAAGACTAAACCATGCTTTTCTCAACAAAAAAGAAAAAAGAAAAAAGAAAAAGAGACTAAACCATGCAAGAGATTAAGGGTCATACACCCACAGACAGGTGGGTGGGGTGGGGGAGGGAGGGGGGGGGGGGGGGGGGGGGGGTGGGGGAACCTCTTATAAAAATTAGGGAACCTCTTATAAAAATTAATTAAGGCATAGATTTCATCTATTCTACAAAAAAAAAAATTTTAAATTTGTGGGGGCCTTGGCCCCTCTAATTGTAAATGTGGTCCCACCACTAGCGTTGGTAATACCTATGAACTTACTGAAAAGCTTAAGCGATAACGTATCATTGTATGACACGGGATGGTGATTATCCATGCAAACCATCTTTTTTCTATCCTAAAAAAAACACTAATAATGTTGGTTTGGAAAATGAATGCCACCCCATTTTTAAACTTCTTAGATGAGTCCAAAAGTGACACTCGGACACTCCCAATTGGTGCAAAATTTTTCTTTACTACAATTTATCATTACGATTTAACCTTTGTTAAATTTAGTCTGAAAACTTTTAATTACTGAGTTTAATTTTGATTCCCTAAAAGTGGGATTGAAATTATATCGTAGTGTTCACAGAATTGATGTTTTGTATATGTGCTCTATTATTGCCTCTTATCTTAAAGGATTGGTCATGATTAAGCCTCATAGTGATATTTGCAAAATTCCATTTTGATCCAAATCTTAGAAAGTTAAAATATAGCAATTAAAAAAACATGTGAGACACAATTGTAATTGGGTAAAAGAAAAAGGATCAATAATTTATCCACAAATTACAAAACTAGTTAATAGAATGTAATCATAATGGTTTATTGTAATCCAAACTTTAGGAAGTCTATTGGTAGAAGAATTGGATCTTATGGAACTGCAAAAAGGGCTCTAGTTGAGGTTGTGCTTGGTAGTTTTTAATTCACTGAATTAAGCAACTATTAAGAAAGAAAATGAAACCTACTCATTCATCGCACACATTCCACAAGTGTAAGTGCTTGTGGGGTGTAGGGGGAAAGGGTCAGGATTCAAGTTTCCAGGAAGGAGTTTCACACACATATACACTTAGATTAGGTTAAAGTAGAAATTCTATCTTGTAAAAAAAAAAGTAATAGGATTTTAGAGAAGATAGAGATAGGGTTTTGGCAAGGGTTGTGTGTACCTCTAACTAGAGTAGAATTTATAGAACTTGGCTAATGGTTATGGAAGCCTTCCCAAACAGGAATACACCTAACATACTGTCATCTCCGAAGTCGGCCGAGAAAATACGAGGATGAGTTGTTGTCCCATGTAAAGTAGCGACTCTAGTCAAGTAGCACTGAATATGATTGAAGGTAGAGAGTGAAATAAATATTGATACAAGAGAAAATGGACTTCTATGGACACTCCTTGTTAAGGGGATGTATTTGGCGTCCGACCTATTTAGAGGAAGCTAGGACACCCTAAACTCAACTTTCAACTAGGTCGAACCAACATGGTAGTTTGGATTGGGCCTCTATGGTCTTAACTTCCAAAATCAAAAATGAAAATTGAAAGTTTCTCAATTAGATCGCCATAGATACATACCAGACAAGGTGAATCGTAATCTATTTATTTAATTTTAGAGTCCCTCTCCACCATAAATATAAAAATGTTAACAAGAGGGGTCATTGAGAAGTTTCTAGAAAGTTGGGGGGTTAAGATTAGGTGGGGACATGAGGTATGGTCCACATAATAGTCACAAATGGCAAAAACTTCAAAAAGCAATGAAACGTGGCGAGTCACCGTCATTCCTTATTTGGAAATTAGACTCACACGGTCTCACACACACAGACACCTCTCTCTGCAATTCTCTTCCTTCTAAATTATCTACGCTGGGTTCCGTGTATAAAACACACTCTTCTTCTCTCTAAAAAATAAGTTTACAAAAGAAAAATGGCTACTGAAATTGACGATTGTTACGGCGGTGGTGGCGGCTATACAATTTTATCATTCCCAGAGCCCATTGAGGAAATAGAGACAACAATGAAAGAACCAGTGGTCACAGTCAAAGTAGAACAAGGAGAAGAAGAAGAAGAAGAAGAAGAAGAAGAAAAGGAACAAACGACACCGCTTCATCGCATTCCAGCTGATTCCGGGGAAGTAGTAGTCCCTGAAGAACCACTAAACGACACAGCTCCGCCGACTCTGACACTGGCCAAAGAGACCGAGGCGATCAATATCAAAGAAGAAGAGGAAGAGGAAGAAGATGATGATGAAGAAGAAGAAGATATTGAATACTCAGCTCCGAAGCCGATGGAGGGTCTAAACGAACAAGGTCCACCGCCGTTTCTGAAGAAGATTTTCGACATGGTGGAAGACCCAGATACCGATACGGTCGTGTCGTGGAGCGAAACACGGGACAGCTTCATTGTTTGGGACGAGCATGTTTTTGCCGAAGATCTGCTTCCTAGGTATTTCAAGCACAAGAACTTCTCTAGCTTCATTCGCCAGCTCAATACTTATGTAAGTTGCAATTCCCAAGTTTCTCTTTTCTTCAAAGTACTCTAATTTGTAACCAATGTTTTTGTGTGTGTGTGTGTGTGTGTGTGTGTGTGTGTGTGTTTTTTTTTAAACTATATTCCACATGGGTTTTGCTGGAAAAGTAGTTAGTGTTTGTGAATTTGTGGTGATTGTAAAGTTTTTATTTCTTTTATATAGACTTAAATTTTTGTGATTGGTTTTGTTGTCGATGGGGGGTTTTGATGGTGGACTAATTATATGGGTGAAGGGTTTCAAGAAGATTGATACGAATATGTGGAAGTTTGCAAATAGAGAGTTTCAAAGTGGGAAGAGGCATTTGCTGAAGAACATAAAGAGGAGGAATCGATTGAACAAGCAGGAACATGGAGTAGTAAGTTTGATATTGAGGAAACCTGGGGTGGAGACTGAACTTCAGAGTCTGAGGAAGGATCAGAATGTATTGCAAGTGGAAATCTTGAAGCTGAGACAACAAGAAGAGGACTCACACAATCAACTCACTGCTGTTGAAGATCGCATTCGATATGCAGAGTGTAGGCAACAACAGTTGCTCTTGTTTCTCACCAATGTAACCGGAAACCCCAACTTTGCTCACCAGTTAATCCAGAAGAGAAAGCTTCAGAGAGAACTGAATGGGGGCGAGATTAGCAAGAGACGTAGATTGCTAGCAACTCAAGGCCATGAAAGCTTGCTTGAGGCCACTGACACCAGCCTTGGTGTTAATGGGAGAAACGAAGTTCAGGGAGACTCGGTGACAGTTCTAACTGATACATTGCAAGAGGGTGTGGATACTTTTCCATTACAAACATCCTTCCCAGCTCCCATGGATGATGTATTGTGCAGTCCTCTTCAGGATCAGAAGGTCAATGTGATGCCTGGAACAAGCACTACTCCAGAAATGTCATCGGTTTATAATGTCATGTCGGAGAAACTAATGGGGGACAATTCGATTGTTGATGAAGATTTCACTATGAATGACTCTCAATTCTATTCTGAGTTGGAGGATTTGATTGCCAAGTCACCTGATTGGGGTGGATTTGTAAGTGGACTGGTGGAGCCAGCTGGTTGTGTTGGGTCGATGACATAAGTTCACAGGTATATCTTAGTGTGTCTTGAGTCTGCTCATATTGTCCAATTCTGTAATTTGATTTCTTTTTTACTCTAACCTGGGAATAGTCTCTTAGAATATCTGACTATCAATCTCTTGGATAAGTGTACTTCCCCAATTTTACATCCACCGAGTAATTACAAGGAGTCCTTTAGGAGATTTGAATCCAGAGATTTGAATCCAGGACTTCATTGTTCATATGAGGCTAGGAAATTACTAGAACAATCCTTTAGGATTAATTCCGTGATTTGCCTAACACGATATCATTATACAATTTTGTGATATAGGCACATAAAGAAGGTTGCAAGAGTATGTTGAGAGAGCTGTTGCCACTTCATCAACGGTGGAGAGTTGCAGCTGATAGCAGGAATTCCTAATCCCTATTGGGTGTTGATACTGATGTCATGTTAGTTACCTACAGATGTTCATACTTCCTATCTACTTTTTCTTCTTTCTTAAGGTCGTGTACTCTTTTGTGTTGTAGAAAGTCGTAACTGCTATGTATTGTTGTATACCAGTACTGCATAGCTTGGTCTGTCTTATCAGTGGAATTCATGGATTTGAAGTGGCAAAATTATTCTAGGAGCAATGCTCCATCTTTTTCACATGAATGCTGAACCCTATTATGAATTTGACTGCAGAGATTGCTAGGATTCACTATTTCACATGAATGTTGAACTCTATTATTATAAATTTGACTGGAGATTGCTAGGATTCACTATTTATGTGCGAAAACGGAACATTAGACCAAGTGTACTAATGGAAAACCAATAGTACTTTGTTTTAATGGAAATAGTTACAAAAACCAATGGTAAAATAATTACAAAAACCAATGCTAATTACGAAAACCAATGCTAAAGTACTAATGGAAAACCAATAGTACTTTGTTTTAATGGAAATAATTATTTCTTTCACTAATATTATTAATGGAAAACCAACCTAGTTTGTTTTAATGGAAATAATTATTTGTTTCACTAATGGAAAAGCAGTAGTAATTTGTTTCAATGGAAATAATTATTTGTTTCACTAATAATAGTACTTTGTTTCACTAATGGAAAACTAATAATACTTTGTTTCAATGGAAAACCTGAGGGGCATATAGTTAAACTTGATGTGCATATAATTTTCGTGTTTTTTACTGTATGATAGTATTAAAAAAATAAGTCAAAGGAAAACTATCTATGGTTAACTGGAAAAATATATTTTTTTTAGTAAATAATAATTCTTTCTCTCTCTCTCTCTCTCTATATATATATATATATATATATTTTTAAATGAATCATTTTCTAGGAAAAAAAAATAACGTACATCAAAACAAACTGAGTAATTACTTGTTGAAGTGTTCCGTTAAATTTATATTAGACTAATTAATTGTTTTACCAATGCTTCGAAGTTTCCATTTAGATATACAGTAGTAGTGCTTGAACTTGCAGCTTCAACTAATACTGTGCAGCACTGTTTTAAAACTTTACGGCGATTAGTGCTTGACTAATTTACACGAATGGTATTTTGACTGCTTGCATTGTTTCTAAATATATTTATGGACCTAGGGAGCAGTGACTCAATGTTGACTTAAGCTTGTTGCACGAAGAAAGAAATCTATAGACTTGACTTGTGTTGCACGATGAAAGATGAATGATGTCAAGAGTAGCACCAGCAATGGTGAGGTCCCTTAATTTAAATTATATTTTAGGGACACCAAATCTATGATGAAGGACGCTTAACTGTATAGTAGTGAACTTTATATTATTTTTATAAGATATTCGTGAACTTTATAGTTTACATGATTTCTATCCTTTTGATAATGTGTTAGATGTCCCTACAAAATCCCTAAATAAAAATATTATCCCAACTAATTGGAGCCAAATGAAATGATTATAGATCTTCAGTAGAAACTTAAAAAAAAAAAAAAAAAAAAAAAAAACCATGCATCTGTGCTCGAAATTGAGAGCCACTTGTTTCACAACACATAGTTGTACAATAATATTCATATATAGTCGGTGGGTCTTAATCTTAGACAAGATGTGACTAAAGTCGGTTTAGATAAGATTTTGTTGCCCAAAGGAGGAAATACGAACTCAAATAATAGTTTGGAAATAAGCTCTTTGACTAGGGACATATCTAGACTCTGTCCGAATGATTTAACCCAAAATGACTATATATTCTAAAAGCACCATTTTTTTTTGTTCGTTAACAGTGAAAGTACAATCAATTATAAGCAACAATTTTTGCTTTTATTGGTAATTGTCAATTTGTCATAGCACCAAATTTGTATATGAACTGGACACTTTTCTTAATTTTCTCTATATAGACCAAAAATGGTGCGGGGGAGTATCAAAATAAAAAATAAAACCCCAGAAAACGGGCACTGAAATGTGAAACCACCACTCTATAGTCTAGAATACAACTACAACAACACAGTCTCCCTCCTACAATCAATTAAATACAGACTTTTATAATACAAGGGGGGAAAAAAGGTGAAATGGAACTATATGAATATGAGTACAACAACAAAAAGAAGCATATCACATCTTATATTTTGACAAATATTTATTTCTTGATGGTAAGCTTACCATTAGGCTTCATAACTCCTATGGATGAAGATGATGAAGATGATATGGCAGACCTATCATTCTCCTGCTTATCTTCATTGAATGCCTTAATTAGAACTTCTTGGAGCTCCATATATCTCTGTCTCTTTAATTTTCGTTCTTCTGGAGTGTCGTTCCCTACGTACGCTAGTTGTGATATATCATCATCATCCATTATCTTATTAAGGACTTTCGAGCAACGAGGGAAGAAGCGTTTTCCAAGTTCCACTGCTCAAGTTAAGGAAGAGAAAATCAGGCATGTTTACCAAAAGAACAATAATGAAAGTTCCATTAGATTAGAATGATTGTAAGAAAGAGCAAAATTAGGTGACAGGATCTGCCTCATAATTTCAAATATAACATCTAGACAACATAATTCTTGTAAGTTCCAATCTGAAGGGGCACATCTGGGTGAGTTTTTTGCAAAGTATGAATGTATGATAGATCAAACTTTTGTTGTTATAAGGAAACAAAAGATATAATCATGCAGGTGTATATAGGTATATGAGGCATCATTACCAGTTTTGGAGAGTGCTTTCATCCTACTTAGATGCTCCTCTTGAATTTTGAACGGAGCTTCGTTTAAGTCTACAGTCGTTCTCCGGGCATTGCACAGATTCTTAGACCTGATGGCTAATGGAAACTCAGCAGTGCCATCAACTTGAGCAATATCCATTGCAACTTTTGCTTCCACCGGGAAAAGAAGTTTTGCCAGTCCAACTGTCAAGTATTAACAATCAATATTTGATAGAATAATAATCATCAGAAACTGTTTCAAACCACAGATACTGAATTTAACCAAGAGCCTTTTCATAATAACCAGCTTAACTTCCATGGGATCATTAACTACTAGGTAAATGGAAATGAAAAAAAAATCCCATTCCCTAGTATCATGTTAGTAAATACAAGATTAAATATTGACAATCACAAAATCAAGAAAACTTATTCTTATTTGAGCTAGCCTGGCCAAACAATCCTCCTGGTTTTTTCTATCAAAATTCTAATTTATTGCATCATCCTTTAGCAAGCCTAGGGCGGAAGACAACAAGAATAATACAGGTATGGTAGCATTATCTTGATTCTTGCCTTACTACAACTAGGAGATTGATCAGAAAGAAAAATGAAGGTGATATATGGAGTAATTTCCCAAATAAGACACTCGAATTGCTAACAAGGAATAGTTAATGAAGACAGAAGCAAAGAATTTTGAAGGCAAGAATCCATAACAGTAGCAGCATGTTCTTCAAAAGAAATGCATCCTTGCATAAGCACTAGGACATTATTTATGGTATCCCTAATAAACCTAATTGCCATACATATGACAGGGTCAATATGATCAAAATGCTCTGCTCCCTTCCAATGACTTAAAGTGGATTCTAGCTACTTCCCTCTGTATAATTGAAAGAGAACACGGGCTTATGACCACCATCAAGCATTTATTCTAGCTGAAAGATTTGTTTTCTTTGAAAGAACTTTGAAAAAAGGGGCAAGCACAGGTAAATCATCCAAACATCAAACTGATAAATCTTTTGATGAAAGAGTCATCAAGACCAACATAGAACAGCATAAGATGCCACAATGTGTGGAAGACTATATAAAGCCAACAGGACGGGAAAAAGTAACAAGTTAAATTATGTCTTTCACACTAACTTCCAGTTGAAAAAATTGGATTAATGGAATACCAAAAATGGTTAACTGAAGGGCCATATTAACAAAAAAACATCTTGCAAACTTAGAATAGATTAGCAGGAACTGCAGCAAAAGGTTGCATGTGTCACATACTCAGCACAATCATAAGATTCGAAATGTTACTCCTTCTAATTTCCCTTGGAAGGGCATTTGGAAAGTAAAGGTTCCTAAAAGGGTGGCATTTTTTATGTGGACAGCAGCCCATGGCCAAATTCTCACTTTGGATAATCTTATACTTCGTGGTTGCCCCTTGGCAAATTGTTGTTGTATGTGCTGTTGTAATAAGGAATCTGTGGATCTTCTTCTTATTTTTGTCCATTGGCTCATTCTATGTGGATGCATATGATTCAGCAGTTTGGGATTGATTGGGTCATGCCAGGTTCGGTTGCAAACTTACTTTGTTGTTGGCACCATTGGCTTGGGAAATATAATTCCGATATTTGGAATTTGGTACCAGCTGTTTGATGTGAACTATTTGGACTGAACGTAATCGGCATTCTTTTGAGGATACTGAGAAATCAATGGCCAAATTGTTAGATTTGTGCCAGCAGACTCTCTTCAATTGGTCTCGGTGTTGGGGTCTTTCGGATTGTTCTACTATTATCGATTTTCTTTAGTCTGTTAGAATAGGATTTTGATTCCTTTATTTCTTTTTGTTGCTATGGTTCTTTGTTCACTACCATGAACTCTCTGTATCTTTTTTTTCTTTTCTATTAATAATATTACTTTCTTACCTATCAAAAAGAAAACTTCATATGGAGATCATCTATTGAAGTTGAATCTTAGAAACTGAAATCTATATATATTTTGAGAAAAAAGGACTATGATTTGTATGAACAGCTAAGAAACTCAAATGCAAAATTAAGAAAAGAAATGGGAGACTAACCTCTATTTTCGAGGTACAACAACTTCATGCGGAGATCATCACCTGCTATAGCAAGGGAATGAGAAGCATCTCCTAGCAATGTATCTCTACTTTCTGCTTGCTCCAATATCTCTATACATAACCGATCCTTGGGAGCAGCTTTTCCTTCCTCAGTGGACTTATTATAATCCACAGCCTTAGTGAGCTGCTTTGAGATCTGAAGCGCCTTTCTACCATCTAATGTAAGTTCTGATGGTCTGGCTCCCTTTGTTAGGAGGGATACAATGATCTTAGGTTCCTTCCGCATTGCGGCAACATGCAGCACAGTATAGCCCCTTAGATTCCTTTTGTTAACATCAGCATGTGCAAGATCAAGGAGCTCTGTTGTTGTCTTTGCATCACAGTATGCCACAGCATAGTGGAGAGCAAATGCATCATCTAGAGTAGTATGAGCCTCTCTCAGCAACAATTTGACTAATTCAACGTCATCTGAATCCAGGGCTCTATGTATTCTCTTTATATGTTTATCTGGAAAATTGTTGCTTTCAGGCGTGTCCAAGCCATGTTCCTTACGTGAATCCATGATATTTTTTACTATGTCTTGAGGAAGAGCTTTATCAAGAGTAATGATATCAACATTAGATTTGACAATAATCTCGATACACCTCGCCAGCAATCTTTCACATGCTTTACTGCACATGTTTGCAACAGATAGAACCACCAAAATGTCGTCCATTGAAACCTTGTCAATAATGTCTAGCAGGTGCCTCTGCAATCAAAGTTGAGAGCTAACAAAATATTCACAGGAGAAATCAAAACAAGACTCAAAAAAAAAAAAATCTAATTAGCAGTAGCAAAGTAGAACATTCCAACTTATAATACTAACGTTCCGAGTAATTCAAACATGGAATAAATTTACTATCAAATCAATCTCAGGGAAGAAAAAGTTCCAAAGTAAGACAGTTCCTGCATTAAAACAACACAAAAGAGATTCCACTAATATCGCCCGAGACAATTGTGCCACGAGCAAATAAGAACCATTGTGGCCCTTTTTGGTGGGTAAATCCAAACTTAATGATAACTAATGATAAAGAGTTCTACTTATGCATTTCACATTCAAGCCAATGTCATCACATAAACTTCAAATCCTCATGATGCGATGACAAGTGTCTTCCACCAAAAACAACAGCCATAAGTTTGAGTCCAGGAATCAACCTCTCAAACTTTTTTTTATGGTAGTGTCCTAAAACATTTTATTAACAAAAGAACAAGACACTGTAGAATGCTCCAAGCAACAAACACTAGGCTAAGTAAATGGCTTGCTGGCAATTTAATTTGATCAAACTCAAATTCTTAATAATTGAGTTCCAATTAAAAGTAAAAATATATTTTCAAAGGTTTCCCAATTGAGCAAACACAGTAAAAAAAGGATTACCTGATAAAGAGCGACCAATTCAGACACTTGAAAAGTGAAAGAAGCATAGAGAACCTGGACCATGAAATCAACGGCGGGCCTACAAGCCTCGTGAGAGCAATCATCGTCGACGCAAACGCAAACACCTTTGGGTAAAGGTCTGACCTTGCCGCTATACAAGTAAGTCAAGACGGCCACGAGAGCATCGAGACCGACCTCGTGATCTTTGGCTAGGTCCTTCAGCTTCAGCTCCGCCTCTTTGGAATTGGAGAAGGCGTTCTTGAAGAAAGGGCTTCGCGCCGCGAGGAGACAGCGGTGGACGGCGACTTGTTCGGTTCCGACTAGGATCTTGGCGTCCGCGAATCGCTCTGAGGAGGAGTCGCTGAAGAGGGATTCGAGGTTTTGGGAGAGGCGACGGAGGGCGCAGATATCGGGTGGTGGCGAAGGGTGGTCGGAGGAGGAGAGCGATTCGGCGTTTGTGGCTGCGGCCGTGGCTACGCAGCATATGCTACTGCCGTTGCTTATTTCGTTTGAATCCGAAAAACCCATTCTATAATCCATCAGAGAGAGAGAGAGAGAGGCTATTTGAAACGGAAAGTCATTGAAATTGAGAGAGAGAGAGAGAGCGAGGGTGTTTGGATAAAAGAATGTTGAGAATGAGAGATTTGCAGAGAGACTGTGAAAGGGTAGAGTATCAATTAGTAGTAAGTGAGAGAGATAGAGAGAGACAGAGGAAAAAGGCCTTTCTAGGCCTTGAGTTTCGGTGTGGATTTACAGAGGTTGAGGAAGTCAAATGAGAGAGACAGAAATGGAGTTGACCACAGCTGGGAACTTGGGGGTGACGAAGGTGACAGAAAATTTGGTTTAAAGTTTATACTGTTATTGGAGAATATAATTTATTTTTTGATAAACGAGAATATAATTTATTAGTTCAACTTTTAGACGAAAAAATAAAATAAAAGAGCCTACCTTGGCAGAATCGCGATTTACATGTAATGAAAAATAGTTCTGGTTGACGTGCCTTATAACATTCGTTAATGGTTAATTTTAAGAAATTTTTAATATTACGTTTAGGATATTTGTTAATAAATTATTTTTTAAAAATATTAATATTATATTTTAGAAAAATATAAAAAATTGTGAAAAAAAAGTTAACTATTTTTTCTTTTTCCATAATTTTTTTTAAAAAAAACTTCTTAAAACAATATGCTTAAGGTATTCATTAATTTCTTGAGAGATATTCAAAGAGTTGCAATCAATTTGACACCAATTTTTAAAATTTTATTTTAAGTGATAGATAATGATTGACCGTTTGTTACTTTTATCTGAATTTACAATTTTTTTTTGAGAACTTTTAGTATGAGTTTGGATAGAGAGTCTATGCCTCACATTTGCCTTTTTTTTATTTTTTATTTTTATTCAAAACAATGTTTTCACATGGGTTTTGGCCAGTCAATGGGTCCCATGCACAGAGTTTTGGTCTATTAGTGGGTCCTGTACACTGCACATGGGACTCATTACCTCTTTGACAGGCCAAATAAGTGGTGGGCAGTGCACACCAGTGGGTCCTGTGCACTGTTCACGGGACCCACAAATCTCTTTTTTCAGCAACTTTTTCATTATAAATGAGTCTCACAGTACTATTCACACATTTAAAAATTATTTTGATATAGTGTTTTCAATTTTCAATTTTCAGCAAAATAAACGGTATCCAAACGAACCCCTTAGTCTATTATGATTCTAAGATTGTTTTATAAAAAATAACTAGTAAATTTTGCAAGTTTCTTTTAAGAATCTTGTATCTCAGACATATTGTTTTATATTAGAGAAAGTAAAAACAATTGAATTATCAAAATTTATATAAATATATATATATATATATATATATATATAGGTTTCATGCAGATCTTTTCATTTTTCCAAACCCTGGAACCATAAACATCATTTCATTTTCAATCATAAAGGGTCAATTCGATCCTTTGAGAATTTAAGTAGGAAGTGGTTCCGCAAAAATTTGTTTATTCTAACTATTAAAAAATTAAAATGTTTATTCACATTCTTTAACACTGATAGTGGATGGATTAGGCTCTGATCTTAAGGCCGAGATTAAGAAAGAGTAATATTTCGTCTACAACATTTTTACAACAAATCATAATTAGTAAGTTGTTATTAATTTTAATTTGAATTTATAAATTAAATTACTTTTTTGCCCTTCCGTAACTGGCAATAACAACTTGACACTTAAAAATTTGTTGCAAAAGTGTTATAAACGTTGAGAATGAGACTTTGTTCAAAAGTATGGCCTACTAAAAATTGATCATTGTCTTAATTTTTATTAGGAAAAGTTAATGGATACATGACATATTGGTTTATAAAACATTTTTAGAAGTTTTTTATACCCAAAAAAAAATTTAAAAAAAAAAAAAGATTTTTAATAAGGTTTTATATTTTTTCATAAGAGTGGCATCAAAATTTTTCTAAAGTGGTTCATTAACAAATAAATTAAAGACATTCGTTAACTAAACCCATTTTTATTTAGAAACTCAAAACTACTGATCAAGAGGAGAGACAAAGAGTGGGTTCCAATTAGCTCAACTGGTAAAGTCTCTGATGGTTGTATAAGAGATCTAGGGTTCAATCCCCGCCTACACCAAAAATTGATTGGTGTCTTGGTCTAATAATAAAAAACTATCATTAGGAGTGAAGAGCTATCATCATAGGTTGAAAGTCACTCCAAATAAAAAGGGGGAGACAAAGAAGAGAAAGGATCCATTCTTTTTTGTCTAAATAAAAATAAAAATGAAGAGAGAGAGAGAGAGAGAGAGAGAGAGAGAGAGAGAGAAGGGGGGGGGGGAAGATGGATAGAAACGGTTTTCATATATCTTACTAATTTTTCATCTTTTGTTTTCCCTTCAAGATTTATTTAACAGGCAAATATTTTCTTACACTTATTTTATATAAATTATTTTACATTTTTTTTTTTTTGAGAAGTTATAAATTATTTTACTTGATAAGCTTAATGTACACATTTTAAAAAAGAAAATACGTCATGTCCAGTTGTCCACACTCCACTAACATAAAAGCCTTCCATAAAATTACTCTAATAAATGGAAAGTTTGGACTTTTTAGTGAAAAAAATTTATGTCTTCATAATTAATTACTATTAATTTATAAGAGCATTCACACTCGAGAATGTATAAAAAATACTTATTTTACATTCTCAAACACTACTTTATTTATTTTATCAATTCATTTTACAATACACCTAACATCTCAGTTATTATTTTTATATACAGTCCAATAAAATAATATAAACTACCCAATAAAATGAATATAAAACTACCTATCTCTCTATTCCCTTCCATCTCTCTCTCCTCTTCCATCTCTCCTCTCTCTTCCTCTCTATCTCTCTCTTTCTCAACCACTCTCATCACCCAAACCCAAACCCAACTCCTCCACCACTCACCAGCCAAACCCAAATCAACCCAACCATTGAAACTACCAACAACAACCACACCATGAAAACTACAAATCCAAAACAACAAATCCATCCACCACTCACCACAAACCCATCGGAACAAATCAAAACGACCACATCCCACACCCAAATCAAAACAACCACATCACTACACCTAAATTAGAACAACCACATATCAATACCCAAATTGAAACAAATAAAAACAACCACATACCTATATCCAAATGGGAACAACTACACTCATACCCAAAATTACCCACACCACCGAATCAACCAACCAATTGTTACTACTAAAAATCCGAATCACTGCCACCACCGAAAAACCCACCAACCCAAACTTTGACTCAATTGCCACTCAAACACCAATCCAAATGCTGCCTCAATTGCCACCCAAATGCCGATTCAAATGATGACCCAATTGCCACCCAAACCCCAACCTAAAGACCACCCAAACTCCAACCCAAACACTATCCAAATGATCAATCCAAACACCACCCAAACGTCTAACCCAAACAACAACCATAGTCACCAAGCCGAATTCCAACCATATCCACCGACCCAAACTCTGATTTGTGCCACCAACCTAAATCCCTACCCAAAATTGCAAGGGAGAATTGAGAGAGAAGAGAGAATCAGAGATCTCTACCCAAAATCGCAAAGGAAAGCTAAGAGAGAAGAGAGATTCGAAGAGTGAGAGGGACTAAGGGAGAAGTGCAGAAGAGAGAGAGAGAGGGAGAAATATAGTTTTTGAGTTTACAAATTCATGAACAATAAGTTGTAAATATAAGTACCCATTGTTCACAAATGCTAAAAAATTTTAGGTATATAAACTCGATTAAAGCTCTTTTTTAAATGGTCAGTTGCTAAAATAGCAATCGGGAGGGGGGGGGTTACACCCCTAGTGCTAATGCTTAATTTATAAGAATAAAATAAAAAAATAATCTTTTAATTATCTTAACTCTTAAAACATTTGTTAATAAACTGTTTTAAGAAAAGTTTAATACAATTTTTATGAAAAATATAAAAAAATTTGTCAAAAAATTCAATCACTTTTTTATTTTGTCACAAAAGATTTTTAAATTCATTAAATTTTACCATTATTTCTTTCTATTTTCTTTCCTTCCTTTTATCTTTCCCTTTACCTTCAAAATACATAGGAAAAATATTTTCTTTCTCATTTCTTTCGTATTTTCCTTCCCTCCCCTCCGTACAACCTCAACCTGCATTAGATATCAGCTACGTGGAAATATCTACTACACTGAGTTGCTGCTGAAGTTCTTGATGTGACGTGTCGTGTCGTTGAATGGGTATGAGAGTTTGAACTTTGTACCTCAATTCCCGTTGAACCCATTTGCGGCTCTCGTCGTGGCATCAACTGAGACATTTTTTTCGTTTTCTTTTAATTTTTTCTTCAGTGATTGTCATGGCCACCGGCCTAGCTGGCAAGAAGTAAATAAATAAAGAAATAGATAAGAACGAAACGCAACAAATGTGACATATTTCAACGTTTAAAGCTTTCTGAAAGAGTCTTTTATTTATTATATATATACATATCAATCAAGAAATAGTGAAATACACAAAAGGAAAAAGTTAATTAGCACAGTGCAAAGTATACAGACAAACAACAAAGAAAAAGAATGGACAGTGATGTTAGACACAAGATTCACTACTGTACACTTTTTTTAAACCAACAGTAGTGAATCTTTTCTTAAACCAATCAAAATTGTTGTTCTTTTGATGAATCAAAGTAATCTTCCTTAAATAGTTAAATTCCTACTAGTTGAGCTATTAATTATTGCTTAGGCTAGCTTTTTAACTTCATTTTAAATTTGTCTTTTATAAGCTAACTTTTTATTATTATTATTTTCATTATTTAAGTAGAAAGTAGATACATATATATTAATGATTAGACTTTAACTGTTTATAAAAGAATATTTAATAAGGGTCCGGTTAATATGTGTCCTGAGGGCATATATTAAGCTTTCTATTTTTTGAAATATTTTCTCGGGAATTGAAAAAGCTGTTATTACTTTTTCAATTTTCGAGAAAATTTTTTCCAAAAATGGAAATTAATGTGTGCCCTAAAGGCACACATTAGTAAAATCCATTTAATAATTATTTAAAAACAAATAATATTTTTGTTGCATAAAAAAAAATTGTTATAAAACAAATTTTGTAAGATTTGAAATTATATATATATGTAAAATTAATTAATTTATATATATATATATATATATATATATCTCCCCACTATACTCATGTCCCACTTTTAAAAAATTGATGTGTTGCCGTACTGTATTCGCACCTGTATCCATGCAGGTGCTTCCCAGGCAATAGAACGCATGATTTCCATCATGCACCAAATGGAGAAGACAAAGTGTCAAGATTTTCTATAGTTTGTAAGTCACGAGGTTGTGTCCAATAAAAATTTTCTTGAACATTTTCTTATTTACCATTGGACCAGTTGATTAGTAAGTATAGTTACTCTAGCTTGATCCAGAAAGAAACGTAGAAAAAAAGGTTAAAAGATGATCGTCAGTGGCCTCTTTTGTTGACTATAATAGTATATTGAGATGGCATTTGTTGGTCCAAGTGCACTTCAAGTAATTTTAAAAGATTGATAGGACTACTCTCAGACTGAAGAATATTATGTAGGATTATTATTTAAGGATAGTGCCAAACAATAAGTAAAGAAATAAAGAACTAAAGCATAACAAAACCTATATTGCTAAGTATCAGAAAAACAGGGGAAACCAGAGAAATAGAGAGAGTACAGAGAGAATTTCTGGAATGTGTATTCTATTTCTTACTTGATTAAATTAATACAGAAGAGTCAACCTATATATATACACAGCTAACCAACTAACTGACAACTATTACACGTGCTAACTGACTAACAAACTGACTAACAAACTCCTACACATGTTTATGCTAAATAGTTATATACAAAACTACATGCCGTTTATTATGCAGGTGCAGGGATGTCGTTCTGCTCTTTGTTCTTTTTCTTCATTTCTTTATCTTTGCTTCTAGTATCTTGACACCCCCCCTCAAGTGGAAGAGGGGCATGTATATTGGCCATATTCAACTTGGAGACCAGCAATGAAAATTGTTGAGCATTCAAAGCCTTTGTTAACATATCTGCAATTTGTGAGTTGGTTCTAACATGAAGCAACCTGATGTACCCTTCCAACACCTTATCTCTTACAAGATGACAATCTATTTCAATATGTTTTGTTCGCTCATGGAAGACAGGATTTGCTGCAATGTGAAGGGCTGCCTGATTGTCACAAAACAATAAAGCTGCCTTGGTATGTTTTATTTGAATGTCATTAAGCAAAGATAGAAGCCAAATGATCTCACATACAGCTACTGCCATGGATCTATATTCTGATTCTGCTGAAGACCGAGACACTGTCTGTTGCTTCTTAGACTTCCATGAAACCAAGGAGTCACCAAGGAAAACACAAAACCCAGTCACTGATCTCCTGGTATCAGGACAGGAGGCCCAATCAGCATCTGCAAAAGCCTTCAAATGCAAATCTGACTTGCTTGAGAAGAAGAGACCTTGCCCTGGTGTACCCTTGAGGTATTGTAGAACTTTGTTAGCTGCATGTAAGTGTGGTTCTCTAGGATGTGCCATGAATTGGCTCAATTTGTGTACTGCAAAGGTTATATCAGGCCTAGTTATAGTTAGGTACAATAACCTCCCTATCAATCTTCTATATGAACTAGGATCTTTCAATTCCTTTCCTTCATACTTGCTAAGTTTGAGATTTTGATCCATTGGTACTTTTGCTGGTTTGCAACCTGTCATACCAGCATCACTCAACACTTCAAGTGTGTATTTCCTTTGGCACAAATTGATGCCATCTGCATTTCTTGCCACTTCAAGACCCAAGAAGAACTTTAGAACTCCTAAGTCCTTTAACTTGAATTTCTGATCTAGTAAGACCTTCAACTCATCCACTGCATGCTTGTTATTACTAGCAATTAAGATATCATCTACATACACCAACAGGGCAATAAAGGAAGTAGAAGTTCTCTTGGTAAACAGAGAGTAATCAGCTTTGGACTGTGTAAAACCTAAAAGAAGTAAGGCATTGGAAAATTTTGCAAACCATTGTCTTGAAGCTTGCTTAAGTCCATATAAAGACTTAGTAAGCTTACATACCAGCCCCCCCTTGCTGTGAAAGCCTGGTGGTAAATCCATATAGACCTCCTCATGCAAATCACCATGGATGAAGGCATTGTTGACATCAAGTTGACAAAGATACCAGCCTTGCATAGCAGCTACTGCAAGGAGGCATTTGACAGAAACTAGCTTTGCAACAGGGGAAAAAGTCTCAAGATAGTCCAAACCTTCCCTTTGAGTGAAGCCCTTAGCTACCAACCTGGCTTTATATCGTTCTACAGACCCATCAGACTTAAGCTTCACCTTATACACCCACTTACAACCAATGGTTCTCTTATGAGATGGAAGAGGAGTAAGGGACCAAGTGTTGTTAGCTTCAAGGGCAGAAATCTCAGCTGCCATAGCCTCCCTCCACTTGGGATCCTGAACTGCTTGGTGATAGAACTTGGGTTCCACAATGGAGGAAATCATATTACAAAAATGGGAATGGCTAGTAGACAATTTATGAGAGGACAAATGGGCAGGCAGAGGAAAGGCAGTACTAGAAAAGTGAGACACCTGGTTGCACTGATAAGCCTGCAAATAGGCAGGTTTATGACTAAGCCTTGTGGATTTTCGAAGAGGAAGTTCAGAAGTAGAGAGGGAAGAATGTGGAACAACAGGAGCACTGGCAGAAGGAAGGGGATTGATAGTGTCTTGAGGAGCAACAGAAGGATTATGGTGAACATCAGGAGACAAAGGAACAGGTAAAGAACCAATCAAAATAGAAGGGCTAGGAGAAGATGAGTCTGCACTAGAAGTGGTATGTGCAGCAAGAGGTGTAGTGTCTGTGAGAGGAATAGGAATAGAAATAGGAGAATAAGATCAATCAAGCCCTGGTGTAGATGGAGGAAACAAAGGAACTGACAAAGCAGGTGGTAATGAAGAAGAAGATGACTGGGAAAAAGGAAAGACAGATTCATGGAAGATAACATCTCGGGAAATAGAGATTTTTCTAGATTGGAGATTAAGAACTTTGTAACCCTTTATATTAAAAGGATAACCTAGAAAAACACAAGGAATAGCTCTAGACTCAAACTTTAACCTGTGAACAGAAGGTGTAGAAACAAAACATAGACAACCAAAAACTTTTAGATGATTAAAAGAGGGTGGTTTATGAAAAAGTAGTTCAAAAGGGGATTTATTCTTTAACAAAGGAGTAGGCAACCTGTTAAGGAGATAAGTTGCTGTTAAAAGACAATCACCCCAATAAGCTGAAGGAAGATGGGATTGAAATTTAAGGGATCTAGCTACATTCAAAAGATGTTGATGCTTTCTTTCAACCATAGAATTTTGCTGAGGTGTATAAGCACAACTCTTTTGATGTATAATGCCATGATCACCATAAAAATCAAGCAAAGAAAACTCAGGGGCATTATCTGATCTAATAGCCTTAATACCAATGTTAAACTGAGTTAAAATCATGTTATAGAAGGAGATTAAAAGGTGTTTAACATCAGATTTAGCCTTCATAAGGTATACCCAAGTAGATCGTGTGGCATCATCAACAATGGTAAGGAAAAATTTAAAACCATCATGTGTACATACAGAATATGGACCCCATACATCCACATGAATTAAAGAAAAAAGGCTCAGCACACATATTATTAAGAGAAGGAAAGGGTAATCTCTTTTGCTTAGCCAATGGGCAAATAGTACACACATCAGTACATTTAGGAGAGAAAGAAGGCAAAACATCCTTTAAGACTGACAGTTTATGAAAAGAAGGATGTCCTAATCTAAAATGCCACAAGATTGACATATCTTTATTTGAAACAGAAGCTGAAAAAGCTGACTTGAGGTTCTTGTTGGTGGAAGCAAGATCAGACAGAGAAGGTGCAGTCCTAGAAGTGGATTTCTGCAGCAAATACAGACCATTGTGGACTTTACCCACTCCAATCGTCCTCCAACAAGAAAGGTCCTGAATGAAGCAAAATTGAGACAAAAACAGAATACAAAGGGGCAAGCTGCGTGTGAGTTGACTGACAGATAGGAGATTGAATGAAAAAGATGGAACACAGAGGACATGTTCAAGAATGAGAAAATTGGAAAGTTTAACAGTACCAACATGAGTAACATGTACTGATTCACCATTTGGTAATTCAACAACACAATTATCAACAGTAGTGTAAGTTTGAAAGGAAGAAATGGAACATATAATATGATCACTAGCTCCAGTATCCATAACCCATGTACTATTACCAAAAGCAGTCCTATTCACAAGCTTAGCAGAAAAAATGGAGTGCTTGAGATTACCTGCCAATGGTGTAGACTGAGATGTGGAAGCTTGATTGAGGAAAACATTGTTAGCCATGGCAGTGGGGTTGTTCTGAGTCTCAGACCCTCCAATCATAGCAATTAGTTTCTGGCATTGCTCCATGGTAAAAGGAAAAGGTGACTGTGTGGTAGCAGGAGCTGATTCTTGAATAGAATCAAAAGATAAAACTTGATTTGCCCGTGCCTTGGTCTTGTATCCAGGGGGATATCCATGGATTTTGTAACACTTCTCAACAGTGTGACCAAGCAATCCACAGTGACTGCAAGTAGGCCTCTCCTTTCCTTTCTTGAATGTCTTGGAACCATGCATGAATGCCTTTGCTGCAAGAGCTGTAGATTCAACAAAGGGACCATTGTTGCTGCCATGTCCAATTGACCTTTGTTTTTCTTCTTGAATCAACAAGGAATATACCTTGTCAACTGATGGAATGGGATCCATTAAGAGAATTTGACCCCGAATGTGAGAGAAAGAGTCATTGAGGCCCATCAGAAGCTGCATGACGGCTTCTCTGTGATGAAGATTAGAAATCTTCTCGTTCACATGGCAAGTACACTTCTCACAAGAACAGAGCGGTAGTGGCTCATAGTTCTGTATCTCATCCCACAGAATTGAAAGGCTTGTGAAGTAATCACTCACAGAGAGCTCACCTTGAGAAAAAGTAGCGAGATCCTTTTGCAATTGATAGATTCTTGGGTCATTGCCTTGAGAAAACATGGTCTGAAGCTTCTTCCAAACCTCCTTGGCAGTTTTGCGATACACCATGCTAGTTGCAATTTTAGGTGAAACGCAATTGATAATCCAGGAGACCACAATGTCATTGCATCGTGCCCAGCTTTGAACAAAAAGAGGGATTTTCTCCATTGCAGAAGTTAGAGAAACAGAACCATCAATCAACCAAAACTTGGTTTTGATTCTGAGAGCTCTTTCCATTGATCGTGCCCATGTGGGGTAATTTTCTCCTCCAATTAGTGGTTGGGAAACGAGAATTGCGCCAGGACTTTCAGCATGATGAAGAAAGAATGGATGAGATTCATCGATGGTGATACTTGCAGATGCTTGATCAGAAGACGCCATGGATGAAAGCTTCGAAGAAAAAGAGAAACCCTAGCTTTTGAGGAAAAATTGAAATCTTGTTAAAGAAATCTAAGCGGAATCATCAATGGTGAAACTCGTAAAAGAGAAAAACTTGATCAGAAGACGCCATGGATGAAAGCTTCGAAGAAGAAAAACCTAGAAAAATTGAGCGGAAGCAAAAAATTGCTCTGATACCATATCAGAAAAACAGGGGAAACCAGAGAAATAGAGAGAGCACAGAGAGAATTTCTGGAATGTGTATTCTATTTCTTACTTGATTAAATTAATACAGAAGAGTCAACCTATATATATACACAGCTAACCAACTAACTGACAGCTATTACACGTGCTAACTGACTAACAAACTTCTACACGTGTTTATGCTAAATAGTTATATACAAAACTACATGCCGTTTATTATGCAGGTGCAGGGATGTTGTTCTGCTCTTTGTTCTTTTTCTTCATTTTTTTATCTTTGCTTCTAGTATCTTGACACTAAGGAAGAAAACAACAATGCATGCAAAAAAGAGAGTTCTTTTTATCTTATATGATCGAAAGAAATCGGTGGTTAACTTAAATATAAATCCTACCAATTCAAGCCTCATACTATAGGAAAGCATACACATTTCAACCAAAAGTCATGATTAATTCTGATGATACTAGAAGAGTCAACTGATGATACTCCAGACTCGTCCATGATAGGTCGTCCTGACCCTTGACTTCAACCCGTGAAAGTCCAGACGAGGAAAACTCGTCCTGAGCAAAACAGGTAGGACGAGGTTTGAGATAATCTCATCCTGGACATAATCTCATTCTGGACATAATCTCATCCTGAGCAAACTGAACGGTAAACGTTACTATTCAGTACTGGGCATCACACCTCGCTCCGTAATCGACAGAATTGATGGGAACCGTTGTCAACAACGGTTAGATTAATAAGGCCAAACGATACGGTATCAAAAACAGTTATAGAGGTAACTTTCAAAACTAAATCGTCGACTTACATGAAGGGAGACGACTGTTCCGAGGATGTGCTATAAAAGCACTGATCTATGAAGAAGGTAACTATGAAGAAAGACTACCATTCATTTTTTCCTTAACAGAAAACCACAAAGATACTAACTTTGCCATTGGAGGATTCTTGGCCGGCCTCCACCGGTCTCCTGTGACTTTATTCTTCTTTTTCAGGACTCACTAGCGACCTTTGATAACGTCGAAGACAGTTCAGCCCACTGATCATTGAAGAATCATCAGTTGGCACCGTCTGTGGGAAACACTTAGAATTTTTAGAGTTTTACTTTCTTTGAATTCTGTAATTTCTTTCACTGACAAATGGCTGAAATGGTTCGAACAAGATCAAGGGTTACCAGTCCAGGCCCTCAAGAGAGTAGGGACGCTTCCAGTAATTCTCGCCGCGACCGTCAATCGACGCCCGCCATGCAACCATCTTTTGTCCAACATGTGCAGTCCATGGCTGCCGCCATGGCGGAGTTAACCCGTCAGAATCAGGAACTGACCAGACAACTTAACTCAAGGAGACAGCATCGCGATGAAAATGTCGAAGGGCATACCCAGAGTCAAGAAAACACAAGGAACGCTGAACCTGAGAGCCAGTTAAGGGGTACCACTTCGTGAAGGGTACCTCATCTGGAAAAGGAGATGGACCAGATGAGAAGGGTCATGATGAGATGAGAGAGAATATAAGAAGGGCAAATCCAGTGGAGGACTTAGTTCATAGGATTGACTCCCCTTTCACTGCACTCATCAACGGTCACCCTCTCCCTCCGAAGTTCAAGATGCCTTCCTTAGATTCATATGACGGGACGCGTGACCCCTTCAACCACATCGCAATTTTCAAGACTACAATGCACCTCCAAGGGGTTCCGGACGAGATAATGTGTAGAGCCTTTCTAACCACCCTCAAGGGGCCCGCGCGAGTGTGGTTTAGTAAGATACCCCCCAATTCAGTAAGTTCCTTTGAAGAGTTAAGCAAATTGTTTGTTAACAACTTTATTGGGGGACAAAGGCATAAACGTTCCTCGTCCAGCCTGTTGACTATAGAACAAGGAGAAAATGAAAGTCTACGGTCCTTCATCACTCGCTTCAACCGAGAAGCTCTGACAGTGGATGAAGTGGATGATAAGTTGCTGCTAGCGGCATTCCACAATGGCGTTAATTCCGATCTTTTCATCCACAAGCTTTACGAAAAAGAGCCCCAGTCCATGGCAGAACTCGTCCATTCAACTCAGAACTTCATGAATGCAAAAGACGCGATCATAGCCAAGAAGAGAAAGGGAGCTGAAAGAATGGACGCGAATCCTGTACGCAACACTGACCAAAGACCTCGCCCAAAAAAGGGACGTGTAGAAGATAAGAAAGAATGAGACAATAAGAAAGCAGGCCCTTTAGCACAAAATCAGCAGTACACACCATTAAACGCCCCACTTGATCAAGTTCTTATGCAAATCAAGGACAAGCCCTCTTTAAAGTGGCCAGAGAAAATGAAGGGAGATCCCAATAAGCGCAATCGGAATAAGTATTGTCGCTTCCACAGAGATCATGGGCATGACACCGATGAATGTTTTGATCTTAAGCAGCAGATTGAGAATCTCATTAGACAAGGGAAATTGAGGAATTTCCTTGGAAGAGACTATAAGGATGAGAAGCTAAAGACGAAGGTAGAGGAGTCGTCACGACCTCCGCTTGGAGAAATCAGAATGATTTTTGGGGGAACAAGTCAGTCGTTCAGGTCAAAAAAGACGTACCTGAAGGTAGTACAGAACGTCCAACTTTCAGGTCGATCTCCCAAGACGAGGACTCCAGACAAGCAGGCCATCACTTTTACGGACGAGGATGCCTCAAGGATACATCATCCTCATGACGATGCCATCGTTATCACTTTGCTCATCGCTGATTATTCAACTAGAAGGGTGTTGGTAGATAACGGGAGTTCGGCAGACATCTTGTATTATCCTGCCTTTTAACAAATGAACCTCGGACGGGAGCAACTTCGTCCGGTGTATTCACCCTTGGTTGGTTTTGGTGGAATGAAAGTGCAACCTGTCGGTACTATCTCCTTACCTGTGGTAGTGGGGGCGTATCTGCAACAAGTAACGAGAAATGTGAACTTCCTTGTAGTTAACTGTTCGTCCTCCTACAATGCTATAATTGGGAGGCCGACCCTAAATAGTTGGGAGGCGGTCACATCCACTTACCATTTGTCAGTTAAGTTTCCCACTGAGCATGGGGTAGGAGAGGTCCAAAGAGATCAGTTAGCCGCTAGAGAGTGTTATTTAGCCATGCTGGCTATGGACGAGCAGACTCAAGCGATGAATATAGAGGAAAGAAGAATTGTGGCAGAGCCCACGGAAGCCTTGGAAGAGATTCCTCTGGATGAGGATGATCCGAGAAAAAGTACTAGAATAGGGGCAGATTTGGAAGGAGAGATTAAGAAGGGTCTTATTTGTTTCCTAAGAAAAAATATTGATGTGTTCGCTTGGAGTCATGAGGACATGCCAGGCATAGACCCGAGAGTTATTACTCACCGTTTGAATGTACATCCTTCCTTCAAGCCTGTGCGACAGAAAAAGAGGGTATTTGCTCCGGAGAGAGACAATGCTATTAGGGAAGAAGTACAGAAGTTGACACTAGCGAAGTTTATTCGGGAAGTTTATTATCCAGACTAGCTGGCTAATGTAGTAATGGTTAAGAAGGCAAATGGGAAATGGAGAATGTGTGTGGATTTCACCGATTTAAACAAGGCTTGCCCTAAAGACAGTTATCCACTGCCCCGCATTGACCAGCTTGTGGATTCTACGGCGGGTCATAGGCTACTTAGCTTTATGGACGGCTTTATGGTTTCACACAGAGGAATCGAAGCTAATCCTGATAAAATCCGAGCAATACTGGATATGAAGCCTTCGCAAAATGTTAAAGAAGTCCAGTCACTCACCGGACGAGTTGCAGCCCTTAACAGGTTTGTCTCCAAAGCCACTGATAAATGTCTACCATTTTTCAGAATTCTTAGAAAAGCATTTGAATGGACGGACGACTGCCAGAGAGCCTTTGAAGACTTGAAAGCATACCTTACATCTGCTCCATTGTTAAGCCCATCTGTATCAGGAGAAGAGTTGTATCTGTATTTGGCTGTTACCCCGCATGCTGTAAGTTCGGCGCTGATCAGAGAAGAAGGAAGAGTGCAGAAACCGGTCTATTACACCAGTCGAGCACTTAGAGGAGCAGAAGCACGATACCCACAAATAGAGAAGTTGGCCTTTGCCTTGATCACAGCATCTAGGAAACTGAGGCACTACTTCCAAGCTCACATTATCAACATCATGATGGACCACCCGCTGAAGAAAGCAATGAATAAATTAGAAGCTGCGGGACGGTTGATCCAGTGGGCAGTCGAGCTCAGTGAGTTTGATATCAAGTACCTGCCAAGGCACGCAATAAAAGCTCAGGCTCTCGCAGATTTTATCGCAGAGTTTACTCTAAGTCACAAGGAGTCGGAAGTAGTGGAAGACAAAAAATGGATCATTCACGTGGATGGCTCGTCTACACAGCATGCAGGAGGGATAGGAGTTGTGTTGCAGTCCTCTGAGGGGGATAAGTTGACGTACAAGGTACGCTTGCAATATCAAGCAACCAATAATGAAGTTGAGTATGAAGCCCTTCTAAAAGGATTGGAATTGGCTAAGTCCATAGAAGCTGAATCAGTACTCATTCTGGGAGATCGCAGTTAGTCATAAGTCAGGTAAATGGGACGTGTGAAGCCAAGGAAGAACGAATGAAGAAATATCTTGAGAAAGTACTGCAGTTTGTGAAAAAATTCAAAGAAGCTAACTTTGTTCAAATCCCGAGGGAGGAAAACATGGACGCAGATGCATTAGCAAAGGAAGCCTCAGCAAATCAACCTTTGGACGAGTTTGATGAAGTCTAATATCTTCCGAGTATAGACATCCCTGACGTACTGCAGGTACAGAATGAAAGAAGTTGGATGACCCTGATAATATCATATTTGAAAGACGGAACTCTACCAGAAGGGAAGGACGAGGCCAGGAAACTTAGAGTTCGGTCAGCCAGATATATCCTTCTGAATGACATATTATATAAAAAAGAGGTTTTTCAAAACCTTATCTTAGATGTTTGTCACCAGATGAGGTCAACTATGTGTTGAGGGAAGTCCATGAAGGAGCTTGCGGAAACCACTTAGGAGCCAGATCACTTATACATAAGGTCGTCCGTGCAGGATATTACTGGCCAACCATTTAGGCAGATGCTAAAGCTTATGTCAAAGTTTGTGATCAGTGTCAGCGGTTCAGTAATATCCCCACACAGCCGTTGGAGTATCTCACCCCCATGATGGCCCCATGGCCATTTACTCAATGGGGTCTAGATATCTTGGGTCCTTTTCCAGTTGGAACCAGGCAGATGAAGTTCTTGGTGGTAGGGATAGACTATTTCACTAAGTGGGTGGAAGCCGAACCCCTAGCGGGAATCACACAACAGAATGTGAAAAACTTCGTTTGGAAAAGTATTCTATGCAGGTTTGGAGTGCCCCGAGTGTTAGTGTCCGACAATGGACGACAATTTGACAATTCACTCTTCAGGGATTTTTGTGAACACTTCGGAATTCAAAATCATTACTCTTCACTAGCCCATCCTCAAGCAAATGGTCAAGCAGAAGTTGCAAACTGATCCTTGTTAAAGATCATCAAGACTCGTCTAGAAGGGGCAAAGGAAGTATGGCTGGATGAGCTGCCGGGTGTATTATGGGCATATAGAACGACTGTCAGAACCCCCACGGGGGAAACCCCTTTCAAGCTGGCGTATGGAAGTGAGGCAGTTATACCTGCAGAGGTACATATGGCCAACCATAGGGTGACGATGTATCAGGACAAGGATAATGAGGAATAACTCCGTTTGAACCTCGATCTCATAGACGAGGTAAGGATAAACGCAAAGAAAAGAACGGCAAGGTACAAAAATCTCATGGCTAGGTAACATGATGCGATGGTTAAGCCGAGGCGATTCAACATTGGAGACCTCGTCTTGAAGAAAGTTTCTTTGGCAACTAAGAACCCAGCTCATGGGAAATTGGGGCCCAATTGGGAAGGACCTTACAGAATTATCAATTGCAAGAGGCAAGGGTCCTACTACTTGGAAGGCCTGGACGGAAGAAAATTAAAGCATCCATGGAATGTTGAACACCTGAGAAGGTATTATCAGTAGAATGCCAGCCTAAACGAAGGTTCTCCTGGACGAGCGTATATGAGAAGGTTTATATATGTATTTGCAGTATGTTCTATAGTGTTTATTTTATTGTTATTACGGTGTGATTATGGACAAGATGGTAGATTTGCTTGTATGTACTTAGCTTTTTATAAGGCACTAACTCATGAGTATGTGCCCCATCTGTAAACAATATTTATGTTATGTACATAGTGTTGTGTGAATCCGTAATCTCCATATTACTTTTGTTCAAATTTTTGTTCAAGTCCACCAGTTAACAAGAAAAGAAAAGAAGGGCCAAAGTCCATGGACGAGAAAATTCTTTGGACGACGGAGATAAAACGCCGATATGCTCTTCGTAACAAGGCAAACTCCTCCAAATAAAAGACGAGGTGAAAACCTTGGACAATTAAACAAGGATTTGAGCACGTCCAACCCATGGATGAGTAAATATTCCACGTCCAATACAAGGACGAACAAATACTCTGTCCAACACATGGGCGAGAAAATGCATGAGTTCAAACTTGTCGAAAAGACTCGTCCAACACATGGACGAGGAAATGCAGTAAATTTATTAACACCAAAACAATCCAACATATGGACGAGGTAAAGGTGTTAATGATGAAAGTCAACAAGTTTAAAGACGAGTAATGAAGAATCACTTTCATCATGGTTTTTCAAAGACGAGTTGAAACTATACAGTGATGAGAGCGTGTTTTCTAAAAACATTACTCCTATGGACGAGCACGAACCTATATTTTGATAAGAAAAATTCTCGTTCACACAAACATTATAAAAAGTTGATCAAATTATTTAAGGGCGGACTACTAAACATCCAAACACCCTGAATTTGTTCAAAGTCTCGTCCTAAAACCCTGGACGAGACAAATGTACTCAAATTACATTTCCTTTATAAAAAAAAAAAATAATAATAATAACAACAAAATAGTCTTCACACGGGAGGAGTATCGTCCTTGGCATCGGTAGGAGGAGGAAGGGTGCTAGCATCGTCCTCAATGTTGACGTCCTCTGAGCTTGTTTGAAGGAGAGAGCTAGTGGCAGTGCCAAGATTGGGCTTTATGGTACTGAAGTCAAGGTTGGGAAAGTTCTTCATAGTGTCCAGCCTGAAGTCCTCAAACCCAGCTGCATAGTTCTTGTCCAGCAGATCAGTAAACTGCTTGGACGTCTGGAACTCTGCAACTGCGTCCTCCTTTGCCTTTTCAAGAAGGGCGTTCAGCTCATTGTTCTTCTTCTGAAGATGGTCAAGACGAGTATCCTTTTCAAGGACATCCGTCTTGAGCTCTTCATTAAGGTTCCTAAGCCCTTTAGCCTCTTCCCTGGCCTTAGCAGCCACTTCAGCCCACACCTTGCTCTCCTCCTTCACCTCCTTTATCCTGTTCTCCAGAAGCAACCTCGTCTTGTCCAATTCAGTGGCTTGCCTGGACGCAGCAATGAACTTAGACATGGCCTGTACATTGAAATTTAAGTACATATCAGTGTCATAAGTCAAAGACGAGGTACATGTATATATATAAAAAAAAAAAAAAAAAACTTAAAAACTTACTTTGAAGAGATCATGAACACCAGAGTGCTCAAAATCCTTCAAGGACATGTTGTAACAGGCACCCACGTCCTCGTCCGTCACTGCCATTGAAAATCTCTCCCAGGCCAAGTCCTCATTTCCTAAGAGGTGCTGAGGAACTTCCTTGGGAGCAGTAGACGATGTAGGTGCATGGACCATAGACGAGATCTTCCTGGATGGAGGATCTTTAGGCTCAGGATCAAGAGCAAGAATCTGTATTGGGGACTCCAGATTAGAGGCAGGAGGAGATTTGACACCTTGAGGTTTTGAGGACTTATGCTTCTTATCCCTTCCGCGTCTACTTGGGAGGTCACCCAAGTCCACCCTCGACGAGATGTTTTTTCTTTTCTCTCCTGTGGGAGGACGAGGTTGAGACTTGGCTCCCTCGTCCAAAACCTCCTTGCCCTTATTCTCCTTCATCATCGCCATTCCTAAAAGGAAAGACGACAGTTTTTAAAAAATATATATATATAATAATAAACAAAAAATGGGAGAGGAATAACAAATAAAAATAACTTACGTCTGCGAGTAGTGATTTCGTGTGCAAGGGCATCAGCAGAAGGTATATGACCTAAGCCCCAAGTAGCAAGACGTTGGAGGCTTACTAGTGAATGGAACGTCCTGTCAGTGTACAGACGAGCCTTCTGGATGCGTTCAATGTAAAACCTATCCAAGTGAGGTCATTTGGCACCTGAAACAAAAGACGGACGAGGAAACAAGAGTTAGGATTTTTAAATTACAGGAAAAATTAAAAACTAAATAGGGTTGAGACGAACATACCTTCAGGACG